>JAZDUH010000043.1:13762500-14492500 GCA_036419115.1 Scarus forsteni
TTCTGCTGGTTTCAGTGGGATCACTTCATAAACATGTCCTTCACTAAACCCTCTATGTGACATGAGATCCCATGAAGACCAGACATTGATATTACTTATCATCAGTCTGGTGTAGACTGATCTACCATAACACTGTCACCACTTAAACAATCTAATTCTATGTGTCTGTCATAACAGTTTTTACATTTGCTTTCACTTTTACTGAGCTTCTACATTTTTATGACGACTTCATAGAACAGTGGAAATGAGTATTCTTGTCGGGAGCCTCAAGAAAACTGCCAGCCTAAATATTGTGTAAAAATAATGAAGAAATTAACAAGAATAAAAAATATGGAGGCAATCTTTGTTGGCAAAATGACTGATCTTTCCTATAATACTTAGAAATGTGCTTATTTATTCCTGTTGAACCAGTCATTTTGTTCTCTTCAGCTCAAATTATCTTGAACAAAACCTCCCAGTTGATAAAAGAGGCAGAATAAATCATAATAATGGAAACATTTTTTTGAGGTACCATTTATTTCCTCTAGAAATTTTGAAGCAAATATAATTTGTTTTATTTCTACCACATCTTACACAAAAACAAATTAAAAAATGCAACCTGAGAAATTGCCAAAACGTTACCTTTAACCCTTTGTAGCTCACATCCTGTCATTTTAAAACGATGGTCACATGAAATGTATTGTTTTGTCTAGCCATGATATACATGTGTGACATATTTCTTGTTTATAGTTTTTACCCATTATCAGCATAATGTTTGCCCCTCCCCCTTGGGCAATTGTTTGCAGTTTTGTCCAATTACTGTAAAATATATATATATAAAAAACAGTCCTGTCATACCAGTCTTCATAATGTTCAAAACTGAGTGACCCCTTGAGTGACAGATGTTAAGAGTTATGCCCACTTTACAGAAAAAGATCTAAGATTTAATTTCTCATCAGTTACCCCTAGCAACCCCTTACTCCTGACTTGGTCTCTTCTTCTTTGGATAGATGATGGGCCCTGTCTTTTGATCAGAGCAAAGCATTTTAGTTTGAAATGCAATTATCTTGTCTAATTTCCATCTGGGGCAGTTGCTCTCACCCTGCCTTCTACTTTTTGTATAGCCAATGATTGCATTTTTTTTTCTGCCCAGAGGTATATTTGACTGAAAACATGGCTACACTATGTGTCGTCTTATTCTTAATCTAAAGGTTGTGGCACAGAGTGTTTGTGCTAGTTTGAGGACACATTACAGAGATGTCCACATATCTGTAAGATCACAACACACACTTTATTGAGCTAAACTTATTCACATGGGATGCACAGCAGCATACCACTGGCATTAAGGATCAGACTATTTGTCCTTTTGTAAACTAAAACCCGGATTTTTAAACAGAGAGCTGGCGGACACTCATTATGCTGCAGCAAGTAAAACTCCCCAAAACAAGAAAACACACTTTATAAAAGGTTTTCAGACAACACTTATAATAATAATTTAATAGGAAATACAGCGGGCGAAACAGTATCCTCAAGTTGTACCAAAACAAATTATGTAAATTAGCTTAATGTCAACTCTGATACAATTCATCAAACAAAAACATGTGGGCTGAGTATTGTACTAGGTCCCTGAATTAATAAAAACAATAATTCCGGTGCTAGGGATGTATATCGTTGTGATTTTATCGATACTGATACACATACCGATACTCCTTATCGGTATCGATACTTATCGATACTCTTATCAATACTACAACACGTAAATTTGTGTAAAAAATAAAAACTTTACAAGATATTATAAGATTCAGCCTTTTTTTATTACCACAAGGTAACAATAAAGCTTCAACAGAATAGAAGTAATGCATTACAAATGCTTCTCAGAGGCAGAAAGAAAGCTAATGAGATGGCAAAACCCCTTCATGCCGCCCAACAGACTGCATGTACAGACAGACCCATATACAGTCATGGAAAAAATTATTAGACCACCCTTGTTTTCTTCAATTTCTTGTTAATTTTAATGCCTGGCTCAACTAAAAGTACATTTGTTTGGACAATTATAATGATAACAACAAAATTAGCTCATGAGAGTTTAATTTAAGAACTAAGAACTATTCATTTTCCATGGTTTTCTTGATAATAACCAAAATTACTTAAATTCTTACATCAATAGCTATGGCATTGTACCGCCAAAAACACTACTTTTAAGCATTCCATGTTTTCTTTTCTGTTTGCTTTAAACACATGATACACACAAGAGTTAATACTTGATTGCATAACCATTGTTTTTGATGACTGCAGCTTTGGCATGCTCTCCACCAGCTTCTGACATTGTTCTGCTGTCACAGCAGCCCATTCCTGTTGGACAAATTCAAACAAATTTTCTTATCAGCATAATGTTTTTGGGCTTGTGGTTCTCCATTTTGAGTTTGATGATTTTCCACAGGTTTTCAATTGGATTAAGATCTTGTGATTGAGCAGGCCAAGGCATGGTGCTAATGTTGTGGTTCTCCATCCAGGTTTTAACTGACCTTGCCGTGTGGCAAGGGGCATTGTCTTGTTGGAAAATCCAGTCATTGGAGGCAGGAAAGAGTTTTCCAGCTGATGGATTTTTCTGCCCACCTGTATATTTGACTGAAACAACCCCAGATCATGACTGATCCACCCCATGTTTTACTGTAGGGCAAGACAGTCTGGGTTGTAAGCTTCTCCAGGCTTCCTCCTAACCAGTAAGTTGGCTGGAGGGCATCAATTCAAAATTGGATTCATCACTGAAGAGAACCTTAGCCCAATCATCAACAGTCCAATCCTTGTGGTCTCGAGCAAAGAGTAACCGGCCTTCCTCTGCCTTTCATTGATGAAGGGCTTTGCTCTGTGTGACTTCAAACCAGCTTCAACAAGTCGGTTTCGAACTGTCCTTGATGAACTAGTCACACGACAGTGCCCACTCATTTTTAAGGTCCCTGGAGGTCTGAATTCCTGACACAGGAACAGATGAGTGCACGGTCATCTTCCTGCCACGGCCAGGTAGCAATTTGGTAGTGTCATGTTCAGCTTGTTTTTTTGTTGTTGTAATGAACGGCTGTCTTGGAGATCTTCAGTTTTTTCGCTACCTGTCTCTCACTCATGCCAATTTCCAGCAGTGCCAAGATGGCTGCCTTTGTGGCTTCACATAATTCTTTTGTTTTAGGCATTATGTGAGAGCTGACAACTTCTGAGTTGTGCTACGGCTTGAATGTAAGCAGGAAACCACTCTAGGCCTTTGCATGTGCAGTGCTGCTTGTGACATGAAATGGCCTCTTATATACCCTGGGAATCAATTAAGCTTAAGAATGTCAAATAGGACATAAAGTATTATGTGACCAGCTGCATTTTTTGTTGTGTTCATTGTATTATACCTTTAGTGGTACCAGATATTAGAATGAACAAGAAATTGAAGAAAACAAGGGTGGTCTAATAATTTTTTCCATGACTGTATCTTGTGCTGCTAAAATAGATGCTGTAATGATAACTACTCGGGCTCTCACTTTATATTAGATAGTCGTATAACTGTTCGAATATGGGAATAAATATCCGTCACCGTATAGTAAAGATATATTGAAATGTAAAATATTGGGTGTAGCAGCGCATCAGGGCGCCTGGAGCAGTGGACCGTTTCATCCAACAGAGGGCGCTGTGAGCGCAGCTTGACCGTCAGTCACATCCGGTGCTCTCTCGACCTCAGTGAACAAAGAGTTTCCGCTCCGAGCAGGCATTAGTAGCTCTGATTCGTCTGAAGAGAGCTGTGCCGTCGGCTTTTCATCCTAGTTATGCGGCCGTGTGCAGCAGCGCTTCGTCAAGAGTTTAACCCGTGTGACTGTGTTGTTTTCGGCAGGGTTTTTACCGAAGGGGCGGATAATAGAGTCTCCGTCTCTGTCGGTGGTGCAGTCTTAAGTGTTAGCCGGGCTGCTAACTCTACTTGTGTTGCTATAGCAATCAAACAGCCCGCTCTCCTTTAGCTTTATACTATGCGCGCGCTCCAAGTGTTTGGTGATGATGTTAGTTTTTCCCCCCTTGGACGCAACTTCTCTCTGACAAAGAGAGTTTTCATTAACTTTGCTAAAATGAGCCCAAACCTTCGAGCGCTTAGCCCTCACCTACATGCTTGAGCCAGACGGCGGTAGTGTCATAACTACGTGACAGTTGAAGAGACGTTTAAGTACCGATAACGGTACCATTTTTCTAGATTCTTAACGGTGTTTGGGTACTGACCCAATTGTGGACCGGTACATGAAAGTACCGGTCCACGGTATACATCCCTATCCGGTGCTGTTTATTTTATTTATCCTCACTTAAAATTCAGGAAACTTCTCAGAGCTTCTGACCCCTAGTTCTGTCCTTACAGTGGCAGAGCTGAACTAAATTGCTGTTGCTAATGTATCCACAACTGGAATTAGCCCGATGTAACTCTAGTTTAAAAATACTAAATGATCCCGTTAAGAACATGACGACAGGGACTAATATATTAATTTTTAATAATGCAATCCATGGAGCACTTCATGTGACTGTATATGCAGCCTCATGTCGCCTGAGTTTGTTGATTTTAACTTAAAGGTTTTGATATCACGGCCTTATTTCATTATTTGTAATAAAGTCATTTAACTTGTTTGCACAACTCCATTTGTAGCTGTCTTTGCGTTGTTATTCAGTCTTTATCCTGGTTCTCCTAAAGTAAATTATTAAACCCACTGCAGACCAGTTGCCCTTGTTGGCTACTGTAATTTAGATCTTATTAGCTTCACTGGAAAAATGTTCTTCAGCCTCTCTGTAGCTCCCCTTTTAATCCATATTTGACCTGTTGTGGTTTTGCAAGAATTCCACACAGTCTTAACTCTGCTCTCAAATAGCAGTGGGTCAGTGAAGCTGTGAGCAGGGGTCAAAGTTTACAGCCGTTAGCTTTATGTTCTGTGAACAAGGACAATCAGTTCTTTAGCAGAGTTTGTTCTGCACATGAATACTTCTGAACAGTTAATTGCTGCCATGGCAACAGAACAGAGAGGGAAAGTGACATTAGGTGAGTTGTTTGTAAGAAAGTGATCTGTTATAGGGACAGTGTGTGTGTGCGTGCTGGTTGGTGTGATAAGTGTGCATGTGCTTAGGTCAACTTTCAGTGCACCTCAGCACATAAGCCATGAGTGTTGACAAAAGCGCTCCTGTACTGCAGGACAAGGGGAAGTTCCGGATGTAGGAAAGATGATAACCTGCAGCCCATACCCGTAGAAGTTGGGACATTGAGTAAACAGTTAATACAGACAGAATGTCATTATTTGGAAAGCTCTGAAACCACTCATTAAAGTGAGACTATTGTGAACAACTGCAGGGCTAATTATATGCTTCTTATTACCTACACCTAGAATGTTGTATTTTATCAGCTTTTGTTTGTCTATCAGTCAGATTTTGGCAAGATAACTCAAAAACATTTTGACAAATCTGATACAATTTTCAGGGAATGCTGATCATGGCATATGAGGGAGCTTCCCACATTTGGAGGGTTAACTCAGACATCAGTGTCAGAAATGTCTTGCCAAAGGTTTGTATATTGTCACTTCTGGTTGAAAATATTGAACAAAAAAATTTGAGAGTACTTTCTGAAGATGTTTTAAGATTCTTATTTAGAGTTTTTGCCTTCTGTATTTCTGACATGCTTCTAGAGGCTGGGACACAGTTTTTGTCCCTTTTTATCTCTACGAGAGAGACTGTACCTTTTCCAGCAATAGTCTGTTTGTCTGTCTGTGAGCAAGTTATTGGGATGTTTGTTATGGTACAGTGAAGCAGTGATTCGATTTTCGAGATGGTTTTTTGAAGAATTTGTTAACTTTACATGATAGGGCAGTTTTCTACATTTTGGATAATAACTCGGCTTGAATCACTATCATTGGTTTAGGCAAAAATGCCAAAGAAAAGCTTAACTGCCAATAGAAGAATGTTAAAATTGTCAGGATGATGTGTTTAAATGTTGCATGAAAATGTTAATTTAATAACTGGAGTGAAACTTCTGCACTTACAGCTGTTTGGAAGTAAAATGTGTTTGTTTTTCATCAATATGAAATAAATTTATCAAAATATATTACCTTAATATTTTTTACTTTTGAAGAATATATATATGATGTTGTGCCTGTTTATGTTTTATGGAGGATTTCTGTTAAGTTTAAGCACGAAGACTTATTACATAAATTTCTGTTTTCTTTTCGTTGCTCAATCATAAAACCCCCAGGGTTCCTACTGCCAGCCTCAAGTGGACATTCATTGAGTTACAGCTTTTGGCACTTCTGTCTGAGCCTACTTTTTCAGGCCCTGGGGCTGTGCCCTGGTCTGAAATCAGCCTCCTTGAAAAGTGGCTTTTGCTTTCGAGTGCTGTGCTCCAATGTTTACTGTAGCTATTCAGACATTCTTAAACAACATTCTTCCTCTGTAGGGTATGCTTTAGGCAAAGCAAAAGACCTGGTTAGGGAGTTTTTCTCAACTGAGGGAGGTGTTTTATGTTCCAGGGATATTATTATTATTATTCATTATTATTTTTTTATAATTTATTATTTAGGACTGTCACTTTAGTGCATTAATTAGATTAATTAATTACACGACAAATTAATGCTTTATAAAAATTAATCGCAAGATTAATCATAGCACACAAACATTTTAATATTGTCCAGCTGGAGGACCCGTACATGGCAGTGGCACGTCACTTCACACATGCGTCTCTAGTCAAACCAAACAAAGCCCAGGTGACAACAGGAATG
The DNA here is from genome assembly GCA_036419115.1 of Scarus forsteni. NCBI lineage: Eukaryota > Metazoa > Chordata > Actinopteri > Labriformes > Labridae > Scarus > Scarus forsteni. The sequence goes on from JAZDUH010000043.1 coordinate 13,769,250, forward strand.
GCATATTTAAGACTTGGTCTTACTTTTTTTTTATTTTTGAATTTATTTATCTATATTTGTACTACTGTACATTCTTTAATAATGCATCAGGTCGAATTGTTTTGCTGGATGTCCTCAACATTTTTCTTATTTTGAATTTGATTTATGAAACACACTTAAAGTGCAATTTGAGTTGCCTGATTGAGCTTAGAATTTTCTGGACAAGTTGCCCTGACTTTGGTTTTATTCTGTCACCAATAAAAATGTGGATTTACAAATCTTCACTTCTTAGTATATTCATATGATCAGTCATGCACTACAATTTTATAATATCCTAGAATTCAAATTCTTTATCTGGGTACTTTAAGCAGAAATGAGATTAAAATGCGATTAATTAGATTAATTAATTATAAATCCGGTAATTAATTAGATTAATTTTTTTAATCATCTGACAGCACTATCATTATTATAATTATTATTATTATTATTATTATTATTATTATTATTATCATTACTTCGACACAACCCCTGAATTTTTAAGAAAAAACAAAGGAGGGGATTTCACTGAAGTTTGGGGCAGTGGAGCTGTGCAGGGGCCATTGACACATTTTAAAACAAAGACCATATCTTAATACAAAGTGTATTTTGCATAATATGTATGGATGTATGTAACATCTGAATATGTTGATAAATCTTAGAATCTGTATTCTCTCTACTCCACTTGGCCTCCATGTTAACATGCTCCTGTTGAAGATATCAAGCTAGTCTCATTCACTTGTGTGCCAAGGATCACATGGCTTAGACACTGTTTAATTTAGCAGGGATTTAATGCATCCTCCTCAAGCCTCAGTTCAATAAGGAAAACACATCTAATGCTCTGACAGATTTGGTTAAACAGTAATCAGCAGCAGGAAAAATGAAAGACAAAATATGATTCTGATGAGAGTATAATCGACTGGGATATCCTGAGGAGGCCTCTGAGGGGATTGCATCATCACAGTGTGCTGCTGCGGTGATGTTATCACGGACAGCTGCAGGGGGCGGAGCCAGGGCCGGACTCTCTCGGAGCGCCAAGAGGCGGCCAGTTGCCAGCAGATCCCCCTCTAAAGAAACCCACCTGCTTCACATGTCCGTTTTTCCTCTAAACCCCTCAAAGGGATTCCCTGAGTCCTCTTCTATGTCCACTGGCCCCTCTTGTCTTTGAAGTCATGATCCTACGTGTTTTCATGGCATTGGAGTCATTATCCTATGGTCATGTCATGCGTTTGATCCAAAAGTTTGTTTGAAGTTTTGAAGGAAATCTTAATGTAACTATTGGTCACAGGCCAAACATATTAGATCTATTTAAACCACAGCAATTACAACAACCAATGATGATCCCAGCCAATCACTCCGAGAGTCTATTTATGAATCAGTTAATGTAAAGGGGACTTCACCATCAATGGCTGGCAGTAGCGGGCATGCTACTAATTCAATTAAAAGCCCTTGAAGAGGGAGCAGCCCAGCCTCAACTTAATACCATCAATTAGGGGTTGCTTTGCCATCTGACCAAAATCCCACACCCCATTGGTGTGATTCATACGGGAAAATATGCCTCTTTGTCCTCGAGGTCAACCGACTCTTTGGAGAAGCTGGCGTAGGGTCAGGAAACAGTAGTTGAGGGTGTAGGAGTGGGAACGGAGGCGGTCGGGCTCAGGGTTGTTCTCCCAGATAAGCCAGAGCATGAGGTCATTTTGAACGGGAACTGGGGTTATGACAACGTCTTTATAGAGAAACAGCTGGTCTTACTAGGAAACTGTTGTGGTGCATGAAATATTACATCCACATCTATTAAGAATGTTGCTACCATCAAGTCCAGAGTTTATGTTTGTGTTGCCTCCTTGTCTAACTCTGTGTCTCCATCCATCCATCCTCCTCTTTATCTGCCCCCTTTATCACTCTTCAGTCCAGCTAGACATGGCAAATGGACGTCCAACCATGACTTTGGTTCTGCCTGAAGTTTCCGCTTTTGAAATAAAATTTTACTTTAACAGTGTTGCCAAATGCTTACTCACTAATGGATTCACATCTGGGAGGGAAGTTTGCTTTTTAGCCAACCTGCCACAGCGGTTGGAGAATTCAAAATTCTGGGTCGCTCGTCATGCTTTACTTTTTTTTAGATAAAACACCAAAGTTATATTCACAATGAGCACTTTAGAACAGATTCTGTATTTTTAAATGTGTGATATTGGGTGTATGTTCCTGCTGTTTAATGATGGAAGATAGGACCTTAGAGAGGTAGAATCAAAATGTTCCTACCTGCAGCTTGAAAATAAAGGTCTGTTGATTGTGATGATTCTCTTTGGGGCTGTGATGGCCAAGTACTCAGGTAAGAAAGAAAATAATGAATTTAATAAGTTATACTGGTATGTAGGTAATAAGAGTTAGCACAGAGGAGGGTGACTCAGGGACACTGATACGTTAATACACTATTACCTCCTCTTACATCTGTCAATATTGACAGCCTCTGCCAAGACATTTCCTAAGCCAACTAACAAGCAAACATTTGGAAAACTGTAACATATTGCAATGTTAACAAACCCTTTACAAAATCCTGGATACACATTCATGTTTGGATCACAACCAAAATCTTATTACTACTATAACTGTACCATAATCAATAGTTCCTGAAAATGTCATCCAAATCAGTTGAAAACTTTATTTTGCTCAAAATCAAACAGACAAAAATGGCATAACAAAACCCTCTTTGCAGTTCCCAAAGAACTGAAATGTTGTGGATTTTAAATGTCCAACAGCCCAGGCTAAGATTAAGCCAGTTAACATGTTTTTTCAACAAATAGTTTTGTCATATTTTCCATCAGTGAAATTAACACTTGCGTTCAGTCTTGTTGAACTCAGGCATAATCATTTGACATGACACGAGGCTCTCAGACTCTCTGTCTTCTTTATCACGTCAAGCTGTCTACTTGTCAAGAACATATGGATTTCTTATTTATCTTAATGCCAAAAAATGCATGTGACATCTTGCCAATTGAATTAGGCCTAACTGAACGCATGACCTCACTGTCATTCATCCATGTCTGTGCTCAGTAATCAAAGTTAACAGCATGAACTGTTTGTGTACGATTTCATCAGTCCTGTTTTATGGAAGCCGTATGTGAGCTGTTATTTCTTCAGCATCTCACATAAACTGATGACAGTGATGGCAAAAACAAGCTTTGTGTTTGAGTGGCAGGGTGCACCCCAGTAGTCCGTGCTCCCCTCAAACCGACCATCCCTGCAGTTTGTCCCCGACAGAGCTCACCATGGAGACTAAAATGCTTTTTGGCTCAGGTTGAGAGGAGATCTATGTATGTGTGCTAGTGCGTATGAGTCATTATTAGGAACGTTTTATCATTTCATAACGGAATGAAAACAGCATGTGTGTGAGATTAGAGCTGCACAATGCTTGGGCATCACTTTATGTAATCCTGTGCAGTGTTTTTCCTGGCTCAAAGCGAGGCGGCCGAGGTACCTCTCATGTATACATGCATGTGTTTTGTGCATTCTGGCTCAGCCAAACACAAGTCTGTTTTATTTAACATACCTATTAAAATGAAACATAAGACAAAATCAAGACAAAAGTGTTTATTTATGCTACTAAAATGTAAGATGTTTGATTAAATAAACTTTAAGGTTCATTTAAGCTCCCTTTACTTACTAAAACAGATTTGCTCTGAACATTACAACCCATCACAGAACTGCCCACAGACTGACATGCGTATTACAACAGAGCAGATGTTGAAAATATGATTTATAAGATGGCACAGTGTCACGTAGGCCTCCACTTCTGCTCTGCTGCTCCAAGGAAGAACAGAGTATGAACAGAAGGCCCTGTGAATATATTTGAGCATGTCCTGCATAGAGAATAATGGACCTTGAGACGAGTCTGAGGGTCTCCCTGAGGTGCTTCTGAAAATGATGGCCTATGTAGAAATGGCAAAACCTGAAGTTCCCTCAAGTGTCCACTTTAGGCCGGCTGCAGGAACCCTGAAGGTGTTATGATCAGTGTTGGGCACATTACTTTAAAAAAGTAATTACTTATAGTTTCTAATAACTTTCCCAAAAAAGTAAATGAATTACTTCTTCATAAATGTATTTTTTTTCACCAGGAAAAGTAATTAGTGCATTACTTTTTTGAAAAAGCTTTTACTGCTTGAGCGGTGTGGCTCAGTCTATGTGTCCTTCTTTGTTGTTACCTGCCTGCTGCAGCAGTGCTCACATCATCAGCGAGTTCTCGGTGTTTTTCCTCACTGGCTTTTAGATTTACTAACTACAGACAAACACTTCGCTTTAGGACATAATGTACACTTCACATGTGTGTTATTGCCTTTCACTTCTTGTACTTCCATCCTGAAAACAGCAGTTTTAACTCCACAGACCACTCCGGACTTGCCTTTGCTGCAACTAGCCGTGTTGCCAGATTTTGAAATTGAAATAAGCATTTTTATAGAGAGAAACCTAGATGAAGCGTGTTTTCATTTTTAATCACATTACACGTTATATTTCAATTTCAAAGTCATATTTCTTCTTTTTTGTCTCTTAATTTACTAATTAAAACTCCTTTTGTTTGGAGGTGGACTATCCTTTTCTTTATACAGGAGTGAAGGGAGGGGCTGCTGTTATTTATAACTGTGTTATTGCTAAACAGTCTGTCTAACCTTGATTTGTGTAACCAAAAAGACATGTCAGATTTTTATCTAAGTTGTATCTTAATACTCTACAGCTTTATTATGGTGCAAAAAGTAGTAGCCACATTAGAAATCAATTTAATTCAGGCTATAAGGATTTATTTAAGGCGGAAACAACATTTTTTACAGTACAATTTTATTTTGTGTTAGGGTGGGATAAAATAATTTTTATAACTTCTGAATTGGGTTTATATTGATGGAAGATCATGCCCCAAATTCCCTTGGGTTTGGGGGCACAACAAGCCCAAATGAGCAACTGCACTATTGGAACAAGCCCAAAAACCTGCAACCCACAACTCCCAATATACACATGCAAGTTAGAAAAGGAAGCCGAAAGTTGCTTATAATAAGCGGACCTGGCAACTTTGGCATTGAGTTTTCTTGTCTGTCTGTTAGTGGTGCAGCTCCTGCTCGGTGTCTGGCTGAGCGAGGCAGGTCAGATAACAGCTGCTTGACATCGGTGCAAAGTAATGCACCACATTTCACTATCGCTAACGGTAATGCCGTTGTAATGTTTGAAATAGTTAAAAATTTGATTACCTGTTACTGGAAAAAATACTAGCATTAGTAATGCCGTTATTTCTAACCCTGTTACTCCCAACACTAGTTATGATTGCATGCAGAAAATATGTTATTTATTGAAGTGATTTTCATTGCACATTGATTATTTTTTTTAAATATTATCCTCATTTTTGTTTAACTGAAGGTTTCTGGTTTTGGAGATAGGAACATGATTACGTGGATATGCAGCCATGTCAATCATGTCAGAGTCGCTACTGGTCAGATGGCCCCGGCCCAGCATGGCCTCTATGTTTGTGAGTAGGTTGAGCCAAAGGTTTGGTACTGCAAGGCACCAACAATGTTCCAAAGGCTCCTTTAATAATCAAAGGGCTGACAACCAAATGGCTATGTCCAAGATTTTTTTCCAGTATAAACTGAACAAAATATAAATGCACTAAACAGAGTGAATGGATGAACAGAATGAAAATGTAATGTAACTAACATTCCAGCCCTTATCTTGCCAATGGCACGCTCGCTTATGTTTTGTATCATCTGAAGCATGTTGACAAGTGACAGAAGTTCACATTTTGGGGTGGCCATTTATTATGCTAACTGTAAGGAGTGGCTGTGTACTGATCAGGCTTACTGACAACTACACCGTCACGTGGTATGAGACTTGTGGTTGGATTGTACTCACTGGGAGCAATTAGCCAAAACTAAGATACTTGATTTGAGCAAATAAAAGCAATCTGTACACAACTAAGTAATGTCTTTGGACATGTTAAGGGAAAGGTCATTTTTATTTTAACCGTTTGAGTTTGTTGTAGTATTGAGTTATATTTTTGTCAAGTGTATGTTTACAGGTCTTCAACATAGATTTGTCAAATGCTTTTTGTATTTTTTATGTCTTTATTTGGAAAACAATCTGAGTCGGCTTTATTTGCCAGGTATGATGCTCATACCAAGTAATTGACTCAAGTCTAGAAGTCTAATGATTCTTTGAGCTTATAATCAGTTCTCAACTGGAATTGTACGGGGTTCTTTTTGAGTCCTATCCTTAACCTCAAGTTGATTACTTTCTCTATCCTGCAAGCGTTACTCCATAACTGTCAATGTTCATACTTCTGGAAAGTCAGATTGTCTCATAAAGTCAGAGAGTTTAATTTTTAAATGAAGCTGGTGCCCTTTTTCATTAAATCAGACATTATTTTCCCCAAAAGACAATTAACATTCTAAAATGTATTCTTTTTTTGTATTGTTTAAATGTCTACTTTGTTCAAAACTTTTTCCCTGGCCTGAAAAATAGGTTTTAAATTTTTACATTATTTTCATGACTTATTCACCCAATGTTTACAGTACGATAATTAAGTCAGTCTCTGTCTGCCTTATTATCTGCAGACTAAATTTGCATTGGATGTCGTTTTTCAAATTTGCTGGAAGTTAAAGTTTAGCAATAGTTTTGAAGTGCATTCTTGCATGGAAACACTCAGATGTTTCCACTAAAGATTCTTTCTTCTCTGGTCATGTTTCATCCTTGCTGGTAGTTTGGCAGTGCGTTTCACAATGCAATGCTGCTGCCATCTTGGAGTTTTGACTAAAAACCAGTTAGAAATATTCAAACTGATCAAACACTGCTATGAGGAGATGATGTTCTCCACGACGTAACAGGTATGACTCTGGCAGTAGCTGGTAGTGGCACAGACTGCCAGAGGTGACTTCCACCAAGTTTCTGAATGCAGGACATTTTCTGCTCTTTCATTAATTAAAAGTATTCATAGAGGATCAGTAGGAAACTATTGTGATAACGCATGTTATTCTTTAATTTTGGCCATCAAACAATGCCATGAATTGCTTTTTCACTCTTTTCAGCTGCATTTCTATAACTCTTTCCTCAGTAAGTAGTGAGAATTTACATTTCAGAGTCTTCCCTCTTATTGTTCCTCTGTGAGCCGGGCTCTTTGATAGAGAATATTATTACATTTTGATTAGTCCCCACTGTTACCACAGCAATATTGCAATGCTGAGTCTCATCAAATGTGTCCCGTGCTAGAGAGGAAGAAATATTACATTTCCTGTTTTTAATTTTGAACCAAAAGTTGAGCTGGGACATTGGCAGCCCAATAGAGGAGATTAAAATGTGTGTGACTTCACTTTTTTTTTCCCTGCAAAAAAGATTTAGAGAAAATTATGCAGGAAGTTTGCGGCTTTCCCTGAAACTTAATGTTTCCTGAGGGAGCTCCAGCATTGTTACACAGTTTATCAACTTCTTGGTGTACATTTCAACTGAGCATTTCTGCAAAAGCTCTGTTTTGTTGAAGGTGAAAGAACAGACAGTCATGTTCTCTTGAAGCACTAAACCATCCCCCTTTTCTCTTCCCTGTTTCCATCTCTGGCCACCGTCTTGTCTATCAAATAAAGATGTGAAAGTCCAAAAATAAATCTTTAAAGAGAAAATAAGGATTTATACTGAACCTTTGATTTGAAGCATTTTAGGGTCTTTGGCATTGGAACCTTTTAACATGTTCCAATGATAAACCTTCAGTCCAAATGTTGGTTTCACTCTTTGTCAGTCTTTTTTAAAGCTTGAACTTCAGCCATGCCGTATCCAGCCTTTTCTTTTAACCAGACTCAATGTTAGCTTCTTGTTCTTTAGAAAAATTAAACCTTGTTAAATCCTCAGATCTTTGACGTATCCATTACTGATATCATGTCAAGATGCAGGAACATAAAACGGCACATCAAACTAAGACACACATTTCTAAAAACAGTGCACACTGAGATTACTTTGTTTGGGATAACTGTAAAGGTGCACCAATAGATTTGCAGCTTGCAAACCGACCATGATTAAGAACTGACACGTCCTCACATATGTAACCATGAAGTGTCTGAGATTATTTGTTAACATCAATGTGTGCATCAGGTCAACTCCAATTCCAGTCAGGCTGGGACATTGCGTAAAACATAAATAAAAATAGAAAACAATGATTTGTAGATACTTTTCAGTCTATATTCAAATAAAAAACCTCCACAAAAGACAAGATTTTAATATTTGAACTGATAATCTTTTTTTGCAATATTTTCTCATTCACAATTTGATGACCACAAACTTTTTTGAAGTAAAATTAATTGAATGTATGTGGGAAAAGAATATGCAGATCAGTGTATTCTGCCCGTTTTTGTTTCCCACAATATCCCAACTTCTTTGGAATCAAGGTTTGTGCAAATGAATCGATAAACTGATGATATATCAGAATAAGTCTGTCATCAGGCAGACCCATGATACATCATTTTGAGCCAGAAAATTTGTGCGTGATTTTCAACGACCCTCAACCAATCAGTTCTCAGTGCTCTAGGAACTACACCGTGTCAGATCCAACCAGCCTGTTTGATGGCCACGCCTTGCCCATGTACCTGAAGCACAAGAAACACAAGCCCATACAGGCCGCAGAATTAGCTGATGTTGATATGTAAAACAGTCTACCTGGCATTTAGGGTTACAAACGGGAAGCTATCTAAATACTTGTATTAGGAAAAAGGAGTAGATCTTCAAAAATTCAAATGTGTAGGCTTAACTATTTTTAAGAACTAAATGTTGAGAAATCTCAGCAAAATTGGGGAATAGGCTATTGTGGAGCAAATTTAACTAGTTCTTAAACAAAAGCCAAAGACTGACTTTCTCCTGGATCTAGTTTTGTTTACTTGCTTTTGGATTTGATTGGCCTCTGTACTTGTTGTGAGACTGACCATTATTTTATATTAGTTATAGTTAAAAAATTACAGAATTGTAAGTACAGAATATTATGAGAGTGGACAGTATCATCTGCATAAAGATGGATATTAAAGATAGTCATAATTAGACTGTAAAATAAATGTAAATGTACATGGTGTTGAAAAAGCGTAAATAAGTTAATAAAGTTACAGATGGGAGAGTTCTCAAATAAATAAGCCCATGTTCTAACTTTGTAATTATTTATGGCTGTCCTGTTTATATTTGTTCTTGTTCTGCTTCGTAGGTCAGAGTTTGGGATCTCCAAATTTACCCACCGTCTTTCCCTCAAAGAGCGTGTTCCTAAGACGGAGAAGACTTCTTCAGACAGACCTTCATCCTACAGGAGACGATCTCTCAGTGTGGACTGGTAGGACAAACTCATACTCTGCTCATCACACTTTTCAGTGATTTTTAAAATCGTGGCTGTCAAGAGATACAATTTTCAGTTGTGATTAATATATGATAATATAATGGGTTTTGCTTGATATGGATCCTAAAGCTTGTGTTTGACTAATGAAGTTTGACAAACCTATGGAACTACATTACGGCACAAACTGCCCTCATTTCTCCACTTTCTGCTCTAAATAAAAATACAATTTACAATTAACAGATTGATGACTGCCTTCAAGAACAACACGGCAAAGTCTGGCATTTTGCTCTTGCCTTGTGTCTGAATGTGGTAACAAGACATTAGTACTCCTCTCGCCTTTTCCGAGCCACTCCCCCACTTTGAGAGGCAGATGCAGTGCTGTCTGTTGTTTTTAATGTGGCCTTCTGTTGAAAATGTTTGCACACTCCAATTTAGGGGTAGGAGAAGGTCTAAAAGTTTTGTTCTATAAAATGAAGCGAAGCCTGCGAGCTAGTTCAGGCAGACAACTCAAGCGGCGCTGCTATTCACATGTCACATGTCACATTTCACATGTCACATGTCACATGTCATACGTCACACTCCTTACATCAATCCTCCAATCACACTCTCCACCTCTCAATTTGGCGGTGTATTTAAACTGGGAGTTTACCCATCTCTCCCTCTGCTCGGAAAACGTCTATGCTGCCAGACGCTGATTGCTGCGTGTTCTTTCACCCCCACCTCCACCCCAGCATCCACCTGCAGGCTCCAGGGGGTGTTCTCATATGTTTTGCTCATCACTTCTTTCATGTAAACATTTCTGCAAGGAGTGATGAGACTGGAGCCTGGACGCCAAACCTATAACATGTATTTGCAGCAACAATAAAACAATTGAACGTGAGTTGACTGACTGAAGTGTAGTTATGCAGATGTACATTAGCAAAATCACAGCAAGTTAAGGTGATAGTATTTGAGTTTTTTTATTCTTTATATTTTTAGTTGAGTAGCTTTCACTTTGTGAACAGGATGGCAAAATTACCAACGAAAAGAGATTTGTAGTGTTCTCTGTCATGTTTTACTTTGCAATAAACACTTTCTGAAGCTGATACTATCTTGTACCTTTGGGGGTAAATCTATTTTTATTTAGAATTAAAATTTAGAGCCTCTGTTAGTTTTCACCATCAGCTTAACCTTGGAGAAATTCCCCTCTCTACTGACTAAAAAGTAAAGGGAAATATCTTAGAGTTATATAAAGGTAAAAATATTTGCTACCACATTGCGAAGGTTTCTCATGCATTGTCCACTGAGTTGCTTCATAAAGTTGTTTCAACTGAAATTTGATATTCAAGGGATCAAGGGTGTACTTTTCTTATATCACTATGGGCATAAAGTGATGCCAACGTAAGAGTATAGACTTCATATGGGTGTAAACAATCCAGTGTTGCTCACTGCATGGTTTACACTTGAAGGAGGAGGTCTATCTGCATCACCTGTGTGCTTCACCAGGCAACAGTATATGAGACTTAAGCTTTTTTCACACAGAGACAAAAACTTTTTAGTTTTAAAAAGATATGCAGACATGCACTGAGCTGGAGAAGAAGATACGGAATATGTGCGTACTTGATGTTAAAAATGGGGAAAAAACAGGTTTATGCTGTTCTCCATGTCCTCTTTTTGCACACAGTGGCACAACATTTTTCTGTTAAAGACATTACAAGCTGGGTCGCTTCTGCAGTACAAACGCTACACTTTATTCCACTATTGTTCCTGTTGTTGTCTGGGTTTCCAGTTTCTGTGAGAGGTTGGGCTATGACCTGCTCTTATGGAAAATATCTGTGTTTTTGTACACTAAGATACACAACAGTATACGCATCAGTGTCAGTATAACTCCTGTGTGATGGCTTCTTACTGTAATCCAGTGGTACCTCTTTTTCATCAACACTAATAAATATGGCTCTACTTGTCAGTAGAGCCAATTTATACCTTCAAAAGCACAAACCTCGGCCAATGCATTTCAAACATTGTCAGGAGAGTTATTGTAAGAAATGTGCTATTAATTCTGACTTACAAGTGAAAATGTGGAAAAGTACCCTACCACACAGTGTTAAGAAATCCTGAAAAAAAAATCTGGATTCACATCTGAATTCAAATCACCATCAACACTGAAGAACTTCTTCCTTGCACCATGACCATGACCCCTCGACAATTTCATCTGAACAGATTAATGACTTTTTTAGTCATCCTGTTCACAATCAAACTGACGAACGAATGCCGGCAAATCAATCAAAAATTTCTTGCTTTCACTGCTTTCTCCTAAAAAATGTCTGGAGCATCAGCATCATTCACATCTGAAACTCTTTGTCAAGAGGCTCAAGTTTTTAACTTGTGAAGACTGAAGTAAATATTGGACCTTTTAACTTTTTCAAGCACCTTTTGGCAACCATTTTGATTATTTTTATGTTAATTCAAAAATTAAGGCCTGGCAAGACGAGTGCAACTGTAGCCAGGCCCTGCTGTGATGTGTTTGTGTACAAATTCAAGACTGAGGCTGAAAAGGATTGTGGGCTGGTGTTGGTGTTTGGGGCGTGGGCAGAGAGTGGGCGGCGTGCTGATAGGCTCCCGCTCTGTCTCTGGGCCTGGGTTTCGTTGACGAGCGCCAAGCAGCTCCAGTGGCGCCGGCTCATCTTGCTCTTGTAAAGCTCCAGTCTTCAGGCAGCTGATGAAGGGAGTTTGAGAGCTTTCCATCACGAGGGCTGCCTTCCCGGTCCCCACCCATGGGACTCCTTCCCAGTCTTCCCCTTCTTGTCGCTTGGCCTCCTCTCATTTATCTACCCGTCCATCCATCCTACCGTGCGTCCGTCCATCTGGCATCTCCCTCTCGAACTCCCTGCTGTGTATTCTTGGCTCTTTTTGTATACTCCTCTTACCAGTGGGAAAATAGACCTGGATTACAGCGGATCTTACACTTCCTTTGCACTTAATTTGGTCAAGTAAAAAACGTCCAAACAGTCACGGGATTCAAACATTTTCCAGGTTTATAATTGCTGCGTGGGGACTACAGTAGCTGCTCAGTAGAGTTACTTTGCGGTTTCTGGAGTTACAGGTGTGGGATTCTCTAAGGTCCCGTCGAATCATGCTAACCCATAGTGTGAGGTCTTATGAGGTCTTTAGTCGGCCTTATGAGACCAACTGTGTGGTCTTGTACTAACGTTGCGTTGTGTGGTCTGCCACAAGAAATGTGGTGTTAAGTGTATGAGTGTTTCGGAGTGTAACGTGTGGTGTGAGGTCCTTTCCTTTAACAGCTCTGTGTTTTTCCTCCCATGTTGCAGGAGAAGGGGACCTGGCCTTTAAAGTTCAGGCCCTTATTGATGTAGTCTGGCTTTAATGAAACACAGTGGGTAGATTGGACACGCACATTTATGAGGAGAACGACGGGGGGAGTTCGGCTACAGCTGGATTTTGACTTTCTCCGGGGCGAACCACCGTTAACGGGAGTGTGAGTGGCCTTTTGTGACATAATAAACATGGGACCCCTGGAGGAGAGATTCACAGTTGGGGGCTGAGTCATGACGCTGGGAGGTGAAACAAGGTCGGTCTGGCTCCTGACAAGAGCAGCGCAGCTCCCTCTGGAATGCACAGTCATTGGGGTGGTCAGAAAGAAAACACATGTGCTTGTAGCATCTATTGAAAACATCCCATGAGTCGGCCGCATTTTTGGGATTGTTGGACATCTGTAGCACTTCCTGTAGTCTTTCTTGGCCAGCAGCTTAATGGGTTCACTCACTTTCTTATGCTGGCCTGAATTAGGCTAGGCCATGTATCAAGTTTTAAAGATTTATTGATGCATTTAAGGACAAAAGGCAGGGTAAGACAACACCATTCTCACCATTATAGTTCATATTGAAGTGCATTTAGAAAGAATAAAACATAATGCTTCTTTAACTACTTAAAGTGGTCTCAAAATAAGCAATTGGAAATGTCTAAATGAAACATGATCACATTTTTATTACTATCACATCTGATCCCAAGGTCCGATTAGTTCCTTTTTGGAATGCGTGTATCAGTCACACATGTCTTCACAGAGAGAGAGATTGTGTTTTTCTTGCCTTGAACTTATTTTTTTTCTATATTTTTATAAATGCAAGAGAAATAAGTGCCACAAAGGGGTGTCTTTATGACTTTGATTTTGTTTTATAGTATTGAAAAGGTTTGTGTTTTGTTTTCTTTTTACTTTTATTTAAAACTGTTTAAATCAAATTAAATGATAACTTTCTGATTTAGACATAGAAAATATGCATTTGTTAAATTAAATAGCTGTTACCATTTTTGTTACACATAGATATATATGACTGAAACTGAATGCACTTTTGTGCTTCTTGATACCACCAATTATTGAAGTAATTGGTGATTTTTACCTCCGCCAAGGAGGTTATGTTTTCGGGAGAGTTTGTTTGTCCGTCTGTTTGTCCGTCCGTCTGCGAACAAAAAAACTCAAGAAGTAATGGATGGATTTTTATGAAATTTCCAGGAAATGTTCAGCATGGGAAAAGGAAGAACTGATTCGATCTTAGTGTTGATCCGGATCAGCGTCTGGCCGCCATGACGAAAAATGGGATTTTCGTGAATAACTGCTGAACTAAAAATAGATATCATTATGAATCCAGTTGCTAATGGTATGTTTTCATGGTCAAGGAATCTAAATATTACGATGAAATAAAGGTAGGACCAATATTTATGGTGTAAATCACAATATGGGTGAGGACTGTGGTGCTGGCGGAGGTCTGTGCTCTCCGAGTGCTTTTCTAGTATGTTTTCAAAACATGTTATGTAGGGGTCTTTAATACCGTAAAATACCAAATAAACGCTGAGTTCCAATTAGTCGCCGGTTTCCAAATAAACGCTGAGTGTAGCAGTACATTTTGACAAATAGACGCCCATTCCAAATAAGCCTGGTTGTAATTTATTTGGCGCATAGTGTCTGGGTTACAGAATACACATGCGAACGCTGAACTCACAGCTGGCAGTGCACGCTTGAAAAGAAACATGATCAGACTGTACCTTAACAGTCCACATGGTTTATTTGTCTCCCTGGACGTCCTGTCAGCTCACCTCTCCTCTCTCTGTAAGTCATCTCTGTTTCACAACAGTGCAGTTACACTCAACGACCACAGAGGGCACTAGAGCACAAAAAGCCGGAATCTTACACACTAGGGCTTCATAAATCCAAAGACGAAAACGTTGACACTGCAGGTTATTTTCCCTTAATGTCAGGAGGCTGGACACATCAGTTAGTGGTACATTGTTGCTTATCTCCATGGCCCTGGTGCGGCGAAAAAACAGAAGTAAGACCTTAACTTATCTGCGTACTACTGGTAAGGTAGTTCCTTACCAGTTTTAAGAGTGTTTAGAGAGAGCTGAGTTGAGAGAAGAAGACTAGTATACAGTACAGTAATGTTACTGAAAGGGTGATATTCATACTGGTGTATGTAAATAATTTGATTACATTTGCTGTTTTTTTCGTTTTTTGCTAAGCAAGATTTTTGTGGGAAAGGAATTAAAAAGCTTGTTCCAAATAGTCGCCTGGTCCCAAATAAACGCCTGGTCTGCTCAGTGATTGAAACAGATACACACCCCGGCTATGATTTGGTATTTTACGGTATGTTGATTAGATAGCTAAAAACTTATTGACTGAGTTTAAACAAAAGTTGCCTGATTTGTACAATTTATATACAGTTGTGCCCAAAAGTTTACACCCCCCAGCAGAATTTCTGATTTTTTGGCCTTTTCTCAGAAAATATAAATGATAACACAAAAACCTTTCTGTCACTCATGGTTAGTGGTTGGGTGAAGACATTTATTGAAAAAATGATAAGTTTACTGTTTTTAAATCATAATGACAACAGAAACTTCAAAAATTACCCTGTTCAAAAGTTTACACCCCCCAGTTTTTAATACCGTGTATTTCCCCCTTTAACATCAATAACAGCTTGAAGTCTTTTGTGGTAGTTGTGGATGAGGGTCTTTATTCTCTCAGATGGTAAAACTGCCCATTCCTCTTGGCAAAAAGTAAATTCTTGGGCTGTCTTGCATGAACTGCACATTTGAGATCTCCCCAGAGTGGCTCAATGATATTGAGGTCAGGAGACTGAGATGGCCACTTTAAAACCTTCACTTTATTCTGCTGTAGCCAATGGCAGGTTGATTAGGCTTTGTGTTTTGGATCACTGTCATGTTGGAACGTCCAAGAACATCCCATGCGCAGCTTCTGGGCCGATGAGTGTAGATTTTCCTCCAGTATTTTCTGACAACATGCTGCATTCATCCTTCCATCAATTTTGACCAGTTTTCCTGTGCCTTTGTAGCTCACGCATCCTTAAAACATCAGTGATCCACCTCCGTGTTTCACAGTAGGAATGGTGTACCTTTCATTATGGGCCTTGTTGACTCCTCTCCAAATGTAATGTTTATGGTTGTGGCCAAAAAGTTCAATTTTGGTCTCATCACTCCAAATGACTTTGTTCCAGAAGTTTTGAGGCTTGTCTCTGTGCTGTTTGGATTGTAAGCGGAATATTTTGTGGCATTTGTGTAGAAATGGCTTTCTTCTGGCGACCCGACCATGCAGCCCATGTTTCTTGAAGTGTCTCCTGATTGTGGATCTTGAAACATCCACCCCAGTTTTTTTCAGAGAGTCCTGTATTTCAGCTGAAGTTCTTTGAGGGTTTTTCTTTGCATCTCTAACAATTGTCCTTGCAGTTGGAGCTGAAATTTTTGTTGGTCTGCCTGACCGTGGTTTGGTTTCAACAGAATCCCTCTCTCTCCCCTTCTTAATTAGAGTTTGAACAGTGCTTCTTGGCATCCTCAGTTCCTTAGATATCTTTTTAAATCCTTTTCCTGTTTTATACAGTTGAAATACCTTTTCTCGTAGATCTTTTGACAATTCTTTTGCTTTACCTATGACGCAGAAACCAGAAACTTCAACGCAGCACTGAGTGAAAGATGTGCGTGTCTGTCAGGAGCTCAGAAACTCACTGAGCTTTTATACACATACACTGATTACAAGCTAATAGATCACAGAGAGGATGGTTACCTTTAGTAGACATTCAAACCCATTTGTGTCAAATTTTGTGCATGTTATCAGGCCAAAACTGCCAGGGGGTGTAAACTTTTGAACAGGGTCATTTTTGAAGTTTCTGTTGTCAATATGATTTAAAAAGAGTAAACTTATTTTTTTTTCAATAAATGTCTTCACCCAACCACTAATCATGAGTGACAGAAAGGTTTTTGTGTTATCATTCATATTTTCCGAGAAAAGGCCAAAAAATCAGAAATTCTGCTGGGGGGTGTAAACTTTTGGGCACAACTGTATTGTCAAGGAGTTTGGAGCTATAATTTAAAGAAAAAAAGAAACAGAAATTCCCTAAATTTAAGCATGCAGAGCTTATATGTTCTTGGAGATATCAGGCCTGTATCACAATTGCTGTACAAAAACAGGGTTGTTAATTTGTGTATTGTGACAACCATTTCTTTACTGACATCAGAAAAAGGTTTCATGTATCCCCATTCGGCTAACGATATTGAGTCATTACTTTTGTTTCTTGTTGTTCAGCCCTTGATCTAATGCCAGACTAATTCTAGAGGTAAAAAACACCACCACTAACAACAAAAGATAAAAAAAATATTGTGTTACTTTCATTTTTTATGTGTTGCCGTGAGATGAAGCCAGATGAGCATTTAATAAGGCCCTCACTGTTATGTTTCTGCCTTTTGATGACAGTAAAATGTGAAAATGTATTGTTACCAACCAATGAGTCTGGAAACTTCCCGGCAGCACTTGCCTATAAAGCAGTCTCAGGTGACTTTACACTTTCCCATCTATTTAGCGGACGGCTGCCGTTTATGTTGATTCTAGCCAGATATCCAAACAAAGCAGGACTATTAAGGGAATACTGAGCCATGGCAGCACGTACACAAAAGAAGTAGGTGTTGTGTAGCTTTATCAAAGTTTGTAAGAGCTAGTATAGCCGGGGGAGAGCAGGATAATAAAAGATAATGAGAGTGTTATTGTTATTAGTAATCAAAGTAAATAGCCTTCAGGGTATTAGTGGAGAAAGTGGAAAGGAGTGGGAGGGAGGGGGAGCTGAAGGGGAGATGGTTTTGAGTCAGAGAGGTTTTCCTGATTGTTAAGAAATGGTTTGGTCTGAGAAACAGTTAGTACCAAAAGTAAGGATGTTCGTTTCATAATAGGCTTAAACTATTATGTATTATGTGTCAGCTGTGCATGTCTTTCAGATATAATGATATGCAACTATGAGTATCAGTAAATGTATTGTATATAGCAACTCTCCTTTAGGGTGACTTAACTGTGCACCATATGCTCTCAACACTGGGACAGTTTCTACCCCGGCTCTGATGAACTTTTAATTGTTACAGAGTGACGTGAAACAACTGTTGGCCAATAACCTAAGGCAGAACACCAACTGATCCTGTTGATAAAATTTTTATGTTCATGTTATGGCTATACTTTTAAATCACGCAAGAACCATCTCTCTACACGTCTTAAATCACACTTGGCCTGCGGAATATGAGTAAAAAACACAAAACTATTTGCAAAATGACTGTTCCCCATTGGGATGATGATAAATTTTATAATATGTAAAAATGTGTGAAGAGTAAAATTGAGCCCAAATATTGCTCTGTCACATTACAGGTTTATCCAAGCTATTAATTTTTTAACCTTGTGCACTGATTTGCCAATGGTTGTGTAGGATGCTTTCCAAATGAGTGAAATATAAGGCTATTAAAAAGAAACAAAATCAACCAATCCCTCACGAGCATTGTCAGACTCAGATTTACAGAACCCAGTTGATGGTCATGTTTATATGCATCACACCCTTCACTAAATGACAAACAATGGCCTCTGTCATGTCACTGTCTGTTATTTTTTTCATTTATCTTTTCTTTAAGTAATCATACTCCTAAAACCATTAGAACTGGTGTTTTTGGTTTGATTTGATCATTTTTTTGTTTTTGTTGGAGTACATCATTGCCATCCTTCTTAACCCTACCCATCCTCAGTGAAGCAAGAGTAAGGAAGCGGTCTTCTTGGGTTGTTGTCTTCATGGCATGCCCACTTTGGGATCTGGTTTTTACTGCAGTCTCGCAGAACTTGGTTCGAAGTTAAGCAATGATACCAGGCCTGACACCAAACAATGCTGCCGCGTCCCCCCCCCCCCCCAAAAAAAAAACTTCAGTTGTAGGGAATTTTACCTTGTTTGTAGCTTATTTTTTCTCAAAGTAGTTGTGTACAGCCTGAGCTCTCTGTTGTGCCATTTAGAGGTATCTTAAAGTAAAACGTGGAGTACAGGCAAGTGTATTTACAAAAGTGCTGATGTTGCCTCCTGTTGCCAGCCTTCCTATTTCTAAAGCCATTTGAGACTTAATTCAATCTGGCAGCAATCTAGAGTGAAAGTAAAGAGAACTCTACATTAAGGTAACATTATTTTTTATCCAAACTAATTGACTTAGCTGGACTAAGGCCCCCTGACCATAATGTGTATTTTTGCTTCTTCGTTTCCTGTGCATTTACTGGACACAAGAGACATCCAGTGCTTGGGTTATAAAGGGACACTGAATTATTTCCAGCATAGTGCCAGTAAATAGATCTTTATTTCCATATCCCCTCACGGTGACAGTGAGGTAGTTCCAGCCATTTGCCGAAACCCCTGAGTACAATGGAGAGGCAGCCATGCATTTCAGCCAAGCACTTTTTATTTCCCAGAACAGTTATCCTGCAGTACGCCTGGAGAGGAAACTCCATACATAACTATTAAAACATCACTCTGTGATACAGCACTGAACCAGGTGGAAACTAAAAGTCTGCAGTGATGACATCTTAACTCAGATGTCAGAAGAGGAAACAATATCCATCCCCAGTAATTGACATTCCAATACAGCCATACAAACACACAGATAGTTAGAACCACTGAGTGTCTGGTTTTTCCCTTGATATCCAAGCAAACACACACTGTTACAGTTAGCAATGTGTTAAATTGGGGGTAACTGAGCGCTAATCCATATTAAGTGTGCACAAAGGGAATCAAAAAGAACATCACCAAAGTCTGAGTGGAAAAAAGGAGGGCAATGCTCAAGAGGCGCGGGTGTAAAGTGGTTTTGGACGGTTTGCCACTGGCCTCATTTGGTTCTAATTTCATTTAATATTCCCAGCTCTTTTTTTTTCACCCTCTCTCCCAGACTTTCCCTTTCTTCTGTGCCTGAAAGCTGTCAGTTTAAACCAGATGGACAAAGAAGGAGGTGAAAGATTACTATAATTTTTCTGCTTTGAAATTCTGATCAGAACATACTGTTAAAGATCATCAGAGAATGTTTAAGAATTCTGTATCCGCTGACATCTCTGACATCTTACTTTTGCTTTGTGACTGATTTAAAATTACATCATACTAAGAATGAATTCAACACTAAAAAGCTTTGACACTTAAAGAGCCTGAGGCTGACGTGGAGAACTCTGTGTGAGTCTGACACAGTTCAAGAAAATACATAGGTGTTAATATTAAGTACTCTTGTACCCCAGTCACACTTGCAAAAGAAAACAGAAATGATCCTGCCTTTGCCCGGATGAGTCATATGTTTGAATGCAAAGTTTTTTACTCAGACTGATCATGGTAACTAGCTTGTGCCCCTTTTGTATTTTTTTCCAAATGATGTCTGGTTGAGCAAAAGTTTACTGCAGTCATGTGAGGAAGGGTGGTGACATAATCCTGTGCGACTGCCACAAAACCAGAAAGGGGAGACTTGACACGATGGATAAAACCAACCCGTTGTGGAAGTTTGATTGCTAGGACAGAAATGCAGACTGAAAAGTTTGTCTAGACATTCAAAAGTGTTGTTTCCATTGCACATCATCAAAGTTCTGTTAATCATCTGCTCAATATGATCACCACCAGTGCTCTTGTGCATCCATGCAGCCTTCCTGCGCTACTGTTGGATACAGAGCTAAACTCCTATCTGGTGTCATTGTTGTGAAAATAGGGTTGATAATTGATATTTGCTTCTGCTTGCTTTAATACTGCTCTCAATACTTATATTGATGCTGTTTATCTGCTTTTCAAAATGTACCAATAAAGCTAGGGGGTAAATTGTGATCATAGCGTAAGGCTCTGCTGTTTTGTCCACCATCATATTATAAAAACTGACTTCATGTCCACTTGTCCTGGGAGAAACAAGTGTACATGATCATGCCGGGGAATTTCCCTGGCAGGCTACCCTAACATTGTTCTGACTCAGTTTTACTGTGAAGCTACTGTAACTATTCCAGAACATCAAGAAAACACACAAATTCAACCCCACCCACACACAACTTAATTTATTTAAGGTTTTTGCAAAATGCTGAACTTCCTCTCTTGTTGTATTCAAACACATCATGGACTTTTCTCCGTCAAGTACACATTTTACCACATAAACACAAATGCATCATAGGGCCCTCATTTCATGGTGCAGCGCAGGATGGCCCAGGGTGTGCAGAGCTTGGCGAATCCCCGCGCATTGTTAATTTTGTCCGGCACATAGCCATACGCAGCCAATTTGACAATTTGGTAGACCAACAGATTCAGGTTGGCGCAGTAACAATTTCATGCCAAAAAACTGCATGAGAGGTGTGCCGAAAGCTCGCCAGCTCCATCCTGGTCCTAGCTGCGCCTGGAGTGCGTCTCCCACTGCAGGAAACTTACAAAGTGCGCTGGACAAGACCTTTCAGCGTGGCGCAGGGCAGGTGCGCCACACCTTTGCCTGGTCTATTAAATTAGAGCCCATAATGTTGTCAACTAAACGTGAAGCTCATGAAACCTCTTCTGTAGTCCATGCCAAGACCTGTGCTCCTGAACGTTCATACAGTGCTTTTGTTCATGAACAGTAAGTACTTTATTATGTCTCTTCATAGGACCACGGTGAGGAAATGACACTTTCATATAATGTACAGTAGTACTTGTCCAGCTTGTATAACAGTGTAAGCTTACAAAGTAATTCAAAACACAGCCATTATAGTCTGAACTGCTGGCAACAAAAGTGAGTACACCCCGAAGTGAAAATGTCCAAATGGGGCCCAAAGTGGCAATATTTTGTGTAAACACCATTATTTTTCAACACTGCCTTAACCGTCTTGAGCATGGAGTTCACCACAGCTTCACATTTTGCCACTAGAATCCTTTTCCACCCCCAATGACAACGTCAAGGAGCTGGTGGATGTTAGAGATCTTGTGCTCCTCCACCTTCCATTTGTGGATGCCCCACAGATGCTTAACAAGGTTTAGGACTGGAGACATGCCAAGCCAGTCCATCACCTTTACCCTGAGCTTCTTTAGCAAGGCAGTGATTGTCTTGAAAGTGTGTTTTGGGGTCATGGTTCTGCCAAGGACAGGAAAGCTACACTTCATAGAGGGAACCACGAATGCCAACATGTACTGTGACCTCCCTCTGGAAAAGGGGCCGCAGGACAGTTTTTCCAGCATGATGATGATGATCCAGAATGCAGCAGCAGCATGTCTGGTTTTTGACCAGCTCAGAACTGTATGTCACTCTGCTGTTAATCAGCATTGTGACGTTGTCATTGTCTTCCAGTTACAGCTTGAATCAAATTCAAAGCTCTACTTCTGGCTTACAAAACAGCAACAAGAGCTGCTCCTGTTTACCTGGAATCCCTTATTCAGGTCTACACTCCTACTTGATGCTACTCTGGCAGGAAAAGAAGAATGGTGCTCCCATCTGAACATGGTTTAAAATCCTTTGCTAGACTCTTCTCCCCTATTGTTTCCCAATGGTGGAATTTATTACATCTGTTTGTTTGTCAGACTCTCTGCCTACTTTTAAGAGAAAGCTGAAGCTTGAACTCTTGAGGGAAAACGTGTGCACCTAGTTTGAATGTTCTTCTCTAGTTCGATGGTTTAAGACTCAGCTCTTTGTGAACAAGTCAGCACTGAGTATGTTGATGCTTAATACAATGTTAATGTTTATGACATGAGGACTTGAAGATGATCATGACACTGACTTGACAAGATTTTCTGTTGAAATATCTTCCTTAAAAAAAAATAAAATAAAGAATAGGCACTGCCTCGTAGGTCTGGGTATTTCCAGCAACCCACGATACAATTCAAATCGGGATACTGAGGCCACAATACAATATGTATCCCGATATATGTAAATTGTGAACACTGACTTCTCCTTTAATGGAATTCCTGACAAATTTTGTTTATTATTACAGGAAGAAAAAGAACAAGGATGAGTTTTTAATGATTCTACAACTTAACAGAAATTCAGAGATGGTAGACCAAAGTTTAAAATTAGATCATGTGTTTAACCATGTATCTTGGCTTCTACTTTGAACTGTGCCATTGTTAATGAGTACTCAAAGCATATTGGCAACAAGTGTCAAACTATTTAGGCCGTATTGATTCTGTAGAATCTGTATCGATACACGTATCCCCAATGAGTGCATGGCGATATTTTATCGATATTTTGAGCACAGGCCTATTGCCTTGAGTACTAAGTGGCAGCACCTGTATCCAAACAGACTTGAGGCAGTTTGTCACACTTACTAATGTTGTTCCCTCCAGTTTAGATTCTTTGTAGTACTTACTCTCAGATGTCGTCACTTCGGACAAAAGCTTCTGCTAAGTGACAATGCTGGAGCCTTGCTGTAATGAGATCCCCACAATGTCGTGACAAATACGTGGTGACTAATTAACACTCAGGGACTTTAATAGGGGCAGCGGTTGACCCCACAAGATACGGTCTTGTTGGGGAAGTGCACCCTGTAATTGTAATGGACATGTTAAAGGTGGATTTTTTATAGACTGCTAGAGTGGTGGCTGATCCTTTGCTGGAACTTGACTGGCATTTGGATGGAAGGAAAAACCAGAGCAGCTGCATCTGTATTTCCAGCTGTGACTTTTGACAAACACCTTGTTTAAGTGCTCAAGATGAAAGTTGACAACATTCAAATTTTTATCATTTTTTTCTCTTACTTTTTCTCTTAGAATTAGCTCTGAATGGTAAAGACAGAAGCTCTAAATGTTAGACCACATCAGTTAAAAAAAAAAAAATCTCGACACTGAAACTTGGTGTGTCCGTTGTCAGGCGTTGCAAAAAGTTGCTTCCAATTTCTATTAATTAATGACTTATATTAAAAAATTATGTTATATCTCTGCTGAAATCATCAGTGCTCGTTTGTTCTTTAATTTTACTAAAAGTATATGCATAGGTCCAGACACCCTAAAACTCAGCTACATGCTCTTAAACATAAATACACACTCTCACACTGTATTCCTGACTCTGGATGTTGTGACCTGCGCTCATGGAGATTTATGAGGCTGGCTCCCTCTTGTCCTGTGTGTCTCCGATTTGATACTCTGGTTTCCACTCCAAACCTCAACTCAGCACACAGACACAGAGAGCCGGGGGGGTAGGAGGCTGAAAGAGAGGAGGCGGGAGGAGTGTGAAAAAAAAAGTAGGATGTCAGAGGAGACTGAAATAGGTAAGAAGAGGAGGGTTGGAGGAGAGAGTGAGAATGATTGAGGCTGAAGCAGATGAAAAGAAAGATTGAAAAGTTGATGAAGAGAGACAGGAGGAGTGAGTGACGAAGAGCTCTGAAAACTGGACAGCGGAGTTGGAAAGACAGAGGAGAGGGAGAAGTTAGGAAATAAAGAGCATGAGTGAAAAAAAGCAGCTTAATGTGGTGTGTCTGCGTGTGTTTGTGTGCAGAGACAGACAGCCAGTGGGTCACAGGGTGAGCGTGGCTCCATGTGTTGCTTATAAGCTGATAAAACACAACCACAGCAAGGAAACTGCACCCCTTTGCCCACTTTGTGTGCGTTTATATGTGTGTATTTGAGGGTTGTGTTCAGGGTCAGAGGCAGAAAGAAAATCAGCTGAGGACCCTGGAGGCTTGTGGTTTGAAGCTAGTCTTGGAAAATGGTTAACAGATCGAGATAGGAAGTCCAGGTAGAACAGAGCTCCACACCCACGTCGTGCACAGAGGAACATGAGTGCTGCGAGGGCCAGTGAACAGGATATCTGCTCTTTGATTAGTTATGATTAATTTTTCCCACTTAAAACTTGATCACTCAACAATTTTTCTTCCTTAATACAGGCCATCTGCAATAGACTCTGTTTGTCTTAACCACAGATTTAGCGTGCTTCCAACAAAAAACTAACACAGATCAATTTGAGGCCCCATTGTATGCCTTGCACAAAACATCTTGCGGGCAGTGCAGGTGTCTTTCCTGTTTTATCAACACAGATTTGAACTTGCATAGAATTACTTTGGATTTTTAAAAGGGATCTAAAGAAGTGACTCACGAGAATGTAATGCTGGGGAGGTACAGCTCATCTCATTTGGCACCACCCAGGTAAAGCGAGAACAATTAAAAGCAAAGGTAATGCTAAGCTTACCTGGCTCAAAGACCAGCTACCACAGGACATTATTAGCCTGTCAAAACTGCCTCTCAGTTCTGCTTGAGCGAAGAAACTTATGCCTCACCAAGCTGTGGAAAACAAGGGCTTCTGTTACATGCTGGCTGAAGCCCAGATGTGTGCCTCGTCTTGGCACTGAAGCTCTACAGAGCAGTGAAGCTAAAATACTTTATTTTTATTTAATAAATCTAAGCTAAATTGAACAAATCAAGGTAAGATTTTTGAACAAATTAAGTAGAATTTGGTATTTTTGAGTTTCTTTTTGGATATAGATGCAGCCAGCAGCCAAGAAATCACAACACAATGATAAGGTGTAGCAGTATGACCTCTGATGGGTGAAATAAGTACCATTGACCATCTCTGCATCATGGCGTTTGTCAGTGGGAGACGTTTTGTTCTCAAAATGGAAGTGTTCGGAGTAAGAGCCTATTTGTGATGGCTAGATGACTGCATCAGAGCATCTCCAAAACTACAGCTCTTGCAGGGTGTTCCCGGTCGGCAGTGGCAAGTATCTATTACCTCCGCCAGGAGTTTATGTTTTCGGGAGTTTGTCTGTTTGTCTGTCTGTCTGTGAACAAAATAACTCAAAAAGTTATGAATGGATTTTAATGAAATTTCCAGGAAATGTTCAGCATGGGAAAAGGAAGAACTGATTCAGTTTTGGTGTTGATCTGGATCACCGTCTGGATCCGCCATGACGAAAAATTCGATTTTCGTGAATAACTACTGAACTAGAATGAAATTTCCAGGAAATGTTCAGCATGGGAAAAGGAAGAACTGATTCAGTTTTGGTGTTGATCTGGATCACCGTCTGGATCCGCCATGACGAAAAATTCGATTTTCGTGAATAACTACTGAACTAGAATAGATATCATCATGAAACCAATTGCTAATGGTATGTTTTCATGGTCAAGGAATCTAAATATTTACATGAAATAAAGGTAGGACTAAAATTTATGGTGAAAATCACAATATGGGAGACGACTGTGGTACTGGCGGAGGTCTGCGCTCTCTGAGTGCTTTTCTAGTTCAAGGAATGAACTGTGGGGAACCAACACTTTTCAGATCACATACAGCAGAAACAAAGTCTTGAGTACAGACTTATTTTAAGATTTTGAAAGGCATAGATGGCTCCCTTCAGGTGTTTTACGTATTCTTGCTCCACAATCATGATAAAAAAGGAAATATATTTCACATAGGCCTATGCCACAGATTCCAAAAGTGATCTTACATAATTTAATATTTACAGCATCTATCCTGAAATATTGCAGATCTTGACTGCTTCTGTTCCCAGAGACTTTGTAAGCACAAATGCTTATATGCTTCATATGAACTGATCAGTACATCTTTTTAAAGGGTTGAAATGTCGTGGAAAGGCTTTAAACTCCATTCTCCATACAGTAATTTATACCAATAATGGAAGCCCGTTTTGTCTGAGGACATAAGTTACCCTTTTTACAAAGGATTTATCACAATCAGGATAATAAACCCCCCACCCATCCACCACCCTCCACCTCCATCCCAGATAAACAGTCGTGGGACTTTAAACATGGCGCCCGGCCGGCGTGTGACTGAGAGAATTGGCCAACTGGTGGTTTCAGTAGTCCAGGGGTCGCCCCCACCCCTCGCCTCTCCCTGGCTGGGTGGGTGGCATATGGCGGCCCAGGCAGGGACCCCTTTCGTGTCACACACACACACATATACTGAGAGACACAGAAGGCCTGGAGCCACCCAGGCTGGGCCCACGATCGCCGTGGGAGACATGGTGTCACCAAGGCTCTGACAGAGGAGGGGTTGTGAGTATGTTTGTGTCAGTGTGATCCCACCTTAGGGCCCCCCCCTCCTGAGAACGTCGTCCGCTGCCCGCCGCCACATCCCCATGGTGACTCCGCTGCTGTTGTCTCTGCTCATCAAAATTAGAGAGATTTACCTCTGCGTGCACACACACATACACACACAGAGCACATGCACACACACACAGCCAACAGGTGGCAGGCCTTGCTCGGCCCAGTGGGAACACTTCAAAGGTTAAACATACAACAGGCCGCCCACTTTCCCAAGGGAGAGAGAGAGTGAGAAGAGGAGGACAAGATAAAAGGAAGGACAGAAAAAGACTGAAAACAGGCAAGAATCGGGGCAGTTAGAGCATGATGCTGGGCTCATGGCTCGGTACCTGGCATACATTTTTTCTGACTGAACTGAACTGCATTGAGAAAAAAAATGACATTTCGCCTAATAACCACGGCTGTCAATTTAAATACATCAACGAAACTTTAATGGAACAATCAGACTTTTGATTTTTTAAATCTTTTATTCATTTTTTAATTCAAATCTTCATCACAATCACAAATGATAGCCCTCTGACAGATGCACTTACTGTGCACACTTGTAGCTTGCCATTGTGTAACTTTTGGCTATGCTATTGACCATGTCTGACTATTTTAAAAGTAATCTTTAGTCTACATGACAAGTCCTGTGAATATAAAAGGGTAATAATAATAGTATTACTAAATAGTAGATACAGTTGCCATTAAGGTATATGGCAAATTCTTGCGGAGATAGCTGGGTACAGATCCAAAGAAAGGAATATGAAGCAATGGTGCCACTGAAAGCCTCATAATTAACCCACTTTAGGGTAAATCTATACAAAAAAATACATTGGCTTATGGTTGTAAGAGTCTTCACAGTGTTTCACTTTTCCTGTATTGAAACTATTTTGTGACGCAACATAGGGATTATGTATATGCTGCTTTCCTTTCATCAACTGTACATGTAGTTGGTTTCCAAAAGAAACAAACACTAACTTTAATAAAACTGAACCAAAAATGATAACTGGTTTGACTTGAGTGGTGATGACATCCCCTTGGTTATGGGTACAACACGATACCACTATGAAAAGAGTACATAGAGGAAGATCTTTAGCAGATGGAGTCACAGGTAGAAAGCGGGATGTCAAAATGTTGTTGAAACTAAACTGTGGACTAAGAAAAGTTATGCGTTACCTGGTGGTGCAAATGTCTGATCCCATACCCAAAAACCTGCTATCCTATTGGGACTTAATAACAATGGTTTCATGGTAAACTGGGCACTGCAAATGTGATGCTCTATCATTGCAGAGCGAGAGTCCTAAAGTTAAGACTTAAAACGACAAACCAGCTGGCAAAGGCTCATGTCGCTGAAATCAATGTTCAAACAATTTGTTTTGTCTTTTTTTTTTTTACATATTGGATTAATACAGGAGCTTTGAAAAATGTGTAAGGAGATCTGCACACCCAAAAGAAGCTCCCTTGCAACTTTTAATTCTCAACCAGTGACGTTTCGAGTTTTGAGGATTAAAAATTTCAAGAGAGCTAATTTGTGGTGTGCGGATCTCCTTACATTTTTCATGCTTAGAATCTTTTGGATCCAGCACCCTACATAGGATGTGCGTGCCCACCTTGTTTATTTTTCAACTTTTATGAATACAGGAGCTTTGAAATATTTTCTGATCATCTTGATCCTCTAAATATTCTCTTATGACTACTTAGCGACTCTTCTGCAGCACCCTGCTCTGACCAGCTGATGAGAAGAAAGCAGCATGATGCTGGTGGAAGAATATGTAGCTTATATGCTACAGAACACAAAAGTTCTTTACATGGGCTTTGTCAAGGAAAAAAAATGCTGTAAAGAATTTTACTGTTGCATGTAGTTAAGACAGCTTCATTTTTTGTGTAGCTTTACCATAAAAGTGGGATAAATACAAGGCTTTTGGTGGCCCCATGCGCTGCTATGTATCACCTAGCATCTGTACCTGTATATATGCTAGAGCCATGGACCATGAGTAACTCAACTTCAAAAACCCAAACTATCCCTTTAACCTTAACTGCTCATTAAACACAACCTGCAAAAGCAATTGCCCTGAAAGTCATGGCTGTGCTATGATAAAAAGAATACTTACATTAATTAATGATTGTCTGATGTTGTCACCAAATATTTAAAGACAAAGTGTGCTAGACATTTAAATAATAAAAGGGTAGCTAAGAAGAGTGAGTAAAGTTTCCAATTCACACCTTCAAACTTTGAACCATAGCATAGTTAACTGTGACAGCAGCAGCTTGGCCTTAAGCCTGTATGTTTTTACATGTAGAAGACATTGTTTTATAGTCTTTACCTCAGCCAAAGAGGTTATGTTTTTTGCTGGCATTAATCTGTTTGGTTATTTGTCAGTCTGTTGTTCATAGCACTAAGAAAAAGTGTCTGCATTTTGGTGATGATCTGAAAATGGATGCAGATCCAGAAATTCTTGTAAATGACCACATTGTGTGATATGGCAAGCTTTCTACATTTTCAATAACTAAAAAAGTTCTCTTCAGATTGTAATGAAATTTTCAGGGAATGTTGGTTGGCACAGTTTTTTAAAGGATTTGTTCACACTGCTCAAAGGGCCAATTTTCCAGATTTCTGATAATAACTTGGCTTACAGTGTCAGAAATGCCATGGATGAGGTTTGTGCTCATGGAGCACTTCTGGTAGACTAATGTTTCTATGAAGAAAGCGTCAAAATCTGAGCCAGAGGACCCAAATGCACTACAGACAATCAGTGACCCAGTGTCTGAGAATTCATGAGAACAGGTTGGTACACAGAAAAGCAATCAAACACAGCAGAGGTATCCAATAAACATGAGGCAAAAAGGCAAGTTTTAAAAAAAGCAGAAAAACAGGTCATAGTTGGGAAATGCTGGAACGCAACCCTACAATACAAGCAACCTGGTGACAAGAGAAACAGAGGTTTAAATACGTGATGTAAAGGGGAGTGATTGGGAGCAGATGTGTGAAGGTACAATCAAGAGCAGGTGCACACAAGACAGGGGAGGGCAGGACACAGACCTGGAACAGAGACAAGGATAAATGAATTCTTCAAAATCAAACATGAAACACAAGACAAGAAACAAGATGAAAAATGAAAAAACACGTATCCAACAAACATGACATAAAGGAAATATTGTGTCCATGTGTGACATGTATTGAGACTCTTTGTGCTCAAGCTGTACGCATTTGGTCTAAATCTGGACTACGGCTTTTTGCACACTTTCCACTTTCTCTCCTAAGTTTCCAATTCTGTCCACTGTCTTATCCTTAATAAAGCCACAAAAGCCCACTGATACCTAAATGAATAAAAAAGAATCAGTTAAAAGCACTTTTGAATTTGATGCAGACTTAGTTATCCATCTGGAAATATTCAGTACAAAAACCTTGTTTATCTCAAGGCAAAACATCTTTGTGGTGTAAACCTGGTATCAGCACTTTAAAAAAGCACAGCTTTATCTTCTGTAGTATCAGTTTTTACCACTGTAGTGTGCAGTAGTTTATTCTCAACACTTAAGACAAGTCTTGTTATCAAAAGACCATTACTAAACACCACAGTCCATGTCAACAGTCTGCTGATCAGGTACATTTCTTCCAGGAGAGTTTCCAGTGCACATCTGGAAGGATCATCCATCCACTTCTCACTGTTAAAACACCTCTGGGAAACCGAGGAAGAGGATGTTTTGACCAAATGTGTGCTGTTGACATGATAAGATATCTGATACATCCTCCAATAAAATCTAACCCTTTAAATAAGACCCTAAAGAGTGTCATCTTGGCCGCACTATCATGTGAAATCTCCACGCAGATGCATGCATATGGCTGAAATATATGCGTGTCTGGATTTGTTGTGTTGCCAACTTATGGTGCATGAGAGCCTGCGGTCCACAGTGTCGGTGAGGCCTCATGTTGACTAAAAGCTGATAAGAGCCAAACAGAGGGGACTGCTATATGAATTCTAGTAATACAGACCCCCATCCCCATTTCTCTCACCCTCTCTCTCTCTCTCTCTCTCTCTCTCTCTCTCTCTGCTCGTCCAGCAGCCTGCCTGCTTCCAGCCTGTCTGGTGCCAAGACTCAGATTTCAGAATTTCCTTCTACAAGCCACATTTAGAGCAGCCAGCGTACTCTGTCTCTCCGTGTGAGAGTGTGTGTGTGCAACTTTCTCCTCTCTCACTGTCTGCCTCTCTGACCCCCACCACCCCGTTTTTCAGGGCGCACTGTCCTTCTGCTGCTGCTCTTTGCCTTTTTACTCCCATCCAGCCACCTCCACGTCTTTGTTTGTTTTACGGGACTTGACCCCGAGCAGACGACCGGTGTAATACATGTCAGCTAATACGAATGGTCATCTGTGCGTTTGTGTAATAAACACGATTAGACACACACTAACACACAACAGAGATGTATGTGTTCCTGTGGTAGTAAAGTATCTCCTGGTGAGGAGTTTGTAAAGAGGGGGTCCTGTCAGTACCCAGCTGACCTCTGAGACCTTGTGACATGCTGTGATGGGGTGACACAGAGTGGAGTGGGAGGGAGGGATGGAGAAGGAAGAGAGGAGGATGAAAGCAGAGAAAAACATGAACGAGTAAGGCAGCAAAGATCTAAAGGAGTTTGCCACAAACAGTATTGCTGCACACTTTAAACCATATAGTGAAATTGTTTCACAAAGCTTTATTTTGTTCCACAGGTGGACACACCAGAAAAGTTCCACAGAAAATGATAATGTTAAGTGATCAAGTTAAAAATTGAAAGTTAGTTAGCATGTTAGCTCATCTGGTACCAAAGATAAATGAGATCACATTCAAATGAGATTTGAGCGTTTCATTTTGCAACAAAAAAATACATCTGATATTGCATTGGTTTGGAATTTTGAAGTGTTACTGTCTTTGTTAAAGGATGGGTGCTAGCGCTGCTAACAAGGACAACAAAAGCAACTGCAATTAGTACTGAATGGTTTTCATAAACAATGATACATACACTTTAGCAAGAGTCATGATTTCCAAGGCAATCCCATCTTGCAAAAACAAGAGGTTACGTTGACTTTATACTTCGGAAGTGTGCTTTTAAGTGGGAATTTCAACTGGAATGCCCCTAAGGTTGGAATTTCCTACTGCGAACTTGGGGGGAATCCTCACCACCTTTGAATTGACAATCAATGATGGCTGCCCCCAGTGCAAACAGTTACTAAGCTTCTGAAATATTCTGTGTATCTGCACTTCTGACTAGTGTTTATGGCACATAATCAGCCGTATACATAGTTTTGTTCAACTTTTATGGAAATGCTGCTATAGTGTTATTTACATTCTTCATGTGGCCTATTTGAGCTAAAACGCAGGGTGTGCTAACAACGACTAACACTACAGCCAACAAATGCCTGCTAGATTGGCAAGTTTTTCCGACTTTGTAACTGGAACACTGATGACTCTCGGAGGACATCACCCCCACTTTCCTCTTTCCCGTTCCAAAGTTAATGGAACGCAGTATTATAGCCGACAAGAAGTACGCTTTTGCAGGCGTATGTTTGTTTGTTTGTAAGCAAGATTTTACAAAAACTAACAGTGGCAAGTAAAAACTCTGTTTAGCAGTTGGAAATCTTGAGTAGATCCAGTCTCATGCTGAACAGTCATACACCAATACTGTGTTGGGTGTTTGGGCGAAGGAAAGTACGTGGGTAGAGACATAGGGACATAAAGTAAGAAGGTAGTGACAGATCCATGATCTGTCCTCATATGTGCTGCACGTTAGCCCCTTGAGATGGACAGAGAGGTCAGTCTGATTTTAAAGCTGAACTATGTAAGATTCTAGCTTTCAGCTCTCGAGGGCCCTCTATGGTTGTTGAGTGTAACTACAGGGTCGTAAAACAGAGCACCTCACACCAACGGTCATTTGTTGACATACAGAGGGAGGAGAAGTGAGCCGACAGGACGTCCCAAGAGACAATGAAACAGTGTGGGCTGATAACGTACAATCTTATCATGTTTATTTTCGAATAAATCATCATGTACTTACAAGTTCAACAATAACAGGGCCAAATCAGCATCGGTCAGACATCCCTCCTCATCTTTCAGCTCACGCCAGCAAGTGAATGCGGGCCAGTGTTTATCCCTGTCCGGGTATTTAGCTTGTTGTTCTCCAGCTTTCCTTTGTTTGTCTCCTCCGATAATACTTTTCTTTTCTTTGGGTTTTTGCTGCTTCTACCATGATAAAACTCAACATTTAGCTTTCTTTTCTTCTTGTTAAACGGCGGGTGGCATCCAACTTCAGAGGAGCATTTCCGCCACCTACTTAGCAGTAGTGTGAGCCAGAGGTCCGTATTCCCATTAGGAAAAGAAGTGCATTTTACTTTAAACTAACATCTGTCCATTAAATCTGTTTCAAAAATTCAAAACCTGCTTTATATTCTCCTTTTCCCAATGTTAAGCTTTCACCTCAAGGGGAAGTGATGTATGCCATAAAACAGTCAAAGCAGTAACAATTTGTAGTTTTTTAGTGTGGAAGTGTTTCTACCATCCACGTCGAAGTTACATTGTGCCAGTACAGGCGATACAGATCCCCTCAGACCATGACAGAGGTGTCATTCAGTCTGTTAATAGGGGATTTACCATCACAATGACTCTAAATATGTTAGATTAGGGTGGACAAAACTACATAGTGTTGGTTTAACATGAACATATGATTATAACAATTATAAAAAGAGGAGGACTGATGTTCATTATAGCAGCATCTAGCTGAAACTGCGTTTTAAATCGGGCATGTGAAGGCTGAAGATCAAGCTTATTATACCTAGCATGTTTACAACAATAAAAACAGGTAAAAACAAGCCTTCACTTGAAATAATGAAGTTAAACCACCACAAAACAGACTTCAAACATTTACCACATAAACAGAAACCAAACAAAAACTGAAGTTTCTGAGAATTCACAATGGTCTAGATCATTGGGTTATTACTGTTGTCAGCTGTTATAATAAAAAAAAGAATAAATTGAAGCAAACTACACATTTTTAATCCATTCTCATAACTGGTCCACAAAGTCACCCCTCTGAAAAACACACATCTTTGCTTTACATTGATTCTATTTTTTTTTATTCCTGATCCCTTAAGGTCATAACAGCTCTCTCTGACTTTGAGCAGCTCCTGAATGCAGTTAAGGAATCGGGCTTTTTGTACTTTGTTAATCATGATAACCATTTGTTTTCAATTCACATCACTTTCCTTTTTAATTTAAAAATGAAGTAAATCTATTTAACAAACCGCTCCGAACCTAAGCATGAAGATGAAAACCATTACTGAGTTTTTAGTGGTGTGTTTAAGGACACTTACTTGCTCCATGTTTTTGTCAATGTCTGTGAACCTCTGCTCCCTAATTGAGATTAGGCACCAGTCCACATCTTTATCTGGCATCTACACAGCCATGCATTTCATCACAGACACGAACAATCATGCCCAGGGATCTCTACTAAGCAACAAAACATGAAGCTTCAGACTCTTTGTGCTTGTTTATGTGCATTGCTTAAGTATTTTTCCATTGTTTACAGCTTAGATTAATGATATCTGTATTTATAGAAGCATTTTTAAGGCCAAGCATCTGTAAGGCCAATATTAGTTGGCCTTAAAATTGGATTTTGTCAGGGTAAACATTTTTAAAACAAGTAAACAAGTTTAGAAAATAACTCAAAGTGGTCTTATGATATTACCTTTGTTAACAAACAACAAACATGAGACTTCAAGACTAACATGACCTCCAAAATCGAAGTTCTTCTTCAAGTCTTAGTCAACATTCACGCAAAGTTTGTAGATTTGACTGCAATACCTTTTAGCATTCTACGTGTGTTTGCTAGGATGAATTTAATACATCATGATCCTGACATATGTCCTCCATTTGTGCAAACTTTGAATATTTGAAGACAATCCCTCAAATGTTCTGAGTATTGCATTTGCAATGGATGAACATGATCATTTTCTCAACCAATGTATTTGCACCACCCCATAAAACACTATCCCATAAATTATTCTCAGAGTCAGGGCAGAAAGTGGTTAAAATAGAAAATTCTTTCAAATATTCTGGAGATTTCAAATCCAAAAGAATTTGGGCACCAGGGAGGGGACATGTGAAGAGGAGAACATGAGGAAAAAAAGACAAAGAGGGAGGATATGAGTCCGAGTCAAAGAATCTTAACTTGTGATAGTGAAAAAGAGCAAAACTTGTGTCCTCTCCAGCTGAAATCAAACCACCAGAACAGCTCAGGTGTCATGTTTCTGTGGATAATTTTATTACAAACTCACCGAGATATACAGATTTGAATTTGGAAATCTAATCACTCTGACAGTTGTGTCTGATACTTGTGTTTCCATGAGTGAGTGTGTGTGATTGGACCTGTGCTGATGACAGCAGATTGGATGGATTCATCATCTCTTACAGCTCTGACTGTGTCACGTAAACGTTGCAACATAAACTGGGAGTTGTCTGACTTAGCAACATTTTCCACTCCGCTGTCAGTTTGCTGATTCGCTTTGAAGTGTTTTTGAGATTTCCCTCTGCTCACTGGTGTTATGAGCTGTTATGTGCATACTTGTGGCTGCTTTTTAGCGTGCAAAGAAATCTCAGAAATCCTGCAATGCAGAAGCCAATAATTTTCTTTCATATTTTCTACAGTCAAAGGTCTTTCCTTTCCTGACTTTTACAGAAACACTAAGCGATTGTCTAGACTCTCTGATGGACATTTTATATGAAGTCTTTGCTGACATGTTACTCACTGTCTGGAGGACTTAACTGTTTGTGTAAACAGGCTGATAGAAGCTACAGTAATCGTGCGGATGCTGAGTGACTGTGTGCTCTGAGCTCGAGGGTGTTGATTGTTTGTTGGGTTGGTGCAGTCTCACTGTTGCAGGCTGGCTGTATTTGATGTGGGATTGATCGAGAGCCAAACATGGAATCTGGTTTTTGGTAGAGACTTTGGTTTCCCAGAACAATTGCTTCCTGTTTCCGCAACCTGGTAAAAGTGCAGGAAAGTGTGTGACATAGACTTTACATGTGTCTGTGATCTGTTCTGTGCTTTAATCTTGAGTCATTTATTCAGATTAATGCAGCAGTGGTTGTCCTGGTTTAAAAGCAATGCCTTCAAGATGGTGAAGGTGTCAATGGAATCGTTGTCATGTCTGGTTTGGTTCACATCCTAAACCTTTTCCAAATAATTACTGTTCTCAATTCTCTTGTAATTTGAAGACTTGTAGCTTGTGGCTGCATTTTACAATAAAGCAAAGCATTTTAATGTGTCTGAACAGGTTTGTTGTTAAATTGCACTGCACAACTTGTCATTCTTTTCTAGGCTGTGGTCACATCCAATAGATTTCACAAAATCATCATACATTCATTATTTAAAAAATGGATCTGGAATGAAGAAACAATGATAAATTGTTTCTGGTTACACTTGGAATCAAGATATTGACGCAGGTGGAAGAAAACTTTCTTTGCCTTTTAGATATGCAGTTTTCATCTTGACTCTGCTCTGGACCCACTTATCTTCTTTCCGTCAATGGTCTCACCAAGTTTAAGAAGCCCTTTGTCCTTTTCTGCCCTATAAATCAGTGGGTTCCTAAAGGTTCTCATCTTTTGCTTCTCCTCTTGGTCAATAGACCTATCAATTTCAAGGAGCCCTTTTCCTTCTCTGCAACAGTGAAGTTCCTGATGGTTATGTTCTGGTGCCCCTTCTTTCTGTCTATGTCCCAGCATTTCCCTTTGAATAAATAAAGACGATCCTCTTCATTCATTGCTCTGTACATCTCTGGGTGTTCCTCAAAGCGCTGTTCTGGTGCCTCATTTTGTCAGCTCTCATGTTGCATTCCCCATCTCCCCAATCCTCCTTTCATTAAATGGGCATCTATTTCTTGTAGGTTGTATCTCAAGTTATAATGTCTCTGTAAACATAATTGTTTACACTTTTTTAATCCTAGGCTTGAAGTTGCTTACCCTTAAAACTTCGGAAACTAAAACAAAATTATGTGGGTCAGTATGTCTTCTCCCTTCTGCAAATCTGTCAGCCCTCTTGTGGCATCTATTGTTGTTCTGTTCTAAAGCTAAATACTTTTGTATAAAGAAAATTGGATGACTTTTGATTCTTCATCGAGGTTTTCTTTGTAAAGATTGTGTCATCTGCTGTAATATTAGTAAAAAAAAAAGTAATAAAAATCTTTTTTTAACCACGTATCTCTTCCCCCTTGTTTGCTGTTGCTGCTGCAACTGAACTAGAATTCTCAAAACTTTGTAAAGTCCTGTTTAGATTTTGAAACTGTGGAAATCTCTGTTGAAATCTCTACTGTGACCAACAGGATTAAAGAAAGTCAACTACCCGAAGAAACTCTTCATCTTCAGGTTGTGTGTTTCAGTTAGAAACTTTGTGGTGTGTTTGCAGTGGCTGAGAACAATTTGTCAAAAATTAGAAAATTTGTTATGCTGCGTTCACACCGCAAGCGACCCAGCTACCAAAATCGCGTCGCCCACTGACGTAGCGTTGCGCGTCCTTAAATACCTCAGTTTGGTAACCGCTGCCGTCGGCCGTCGCTCGGTGACGTCACGTCCGTTTGAGTTTCAGCGCGATCATATCATATATCATATAATAGGATGTATAAGTGGACATTATTCCAGCTGTATCCTTTCCACTCACTTATCAGACACAGAACACTGCAGCTGATGCACCGCAGCAGCAGCATCTGGGAGTTTACCGCGGTCCGTCTAGGCGGAACTAATGTCCTCACTGACATTGGTTCTGCCTAGACGGAGCTCATCCGCCCTGTAGTCCGGATGAATAACTTTCTGTCTCGGGTACCGTCACACGTACACACACCGCTGGTTGGCTGTTGCCGCACAGCCACACATGACATCACCTGAATAGATCAACTTTTTTAACTTTGACATCGCGTGACGAGTGAAGTGGTCGTCTTGTACGTGGCTGTCGCATCGCGGGAGGGTTAGCCCCGCCCCATCGCGGCTGTACAGTGACTTTGAATGGAGAGTGATTGCGAGGTAGTACAAATAGCGTCCGGTGTGAACACACCTTTAAACTGTAATTTTAAAAGACTGGAGTATTTTGGCTTGGAACTTCATTTAATAATGTAACTTGGAGATCAAATTTGTTTCTTTTAGCAATATAAAATAATTGTACCATTTACATAATATGACAAGGCTAATGTTCTAAGACTGCTTCCCTTTTATGAGTTGTACTGTTAGTAATCTTAAGTCTACTTGAAATACTCAATAATTTATTACTTTCTTAAAAGCTATTAGTACAGCATTGTTGAGCAAAGACACAATCAGCTATTATTAAAAAAATTAAAACATGATCAGTACCAATATTGGTAAGCCTGATCCAGGTATCTCTACTTCCTGTGAATACATTTGAAACAGTACAAAATGGTCTCAATATAGTTTGTGTTTATGGGTTGTAATTCCCAAGGAAATCTTACAGAAATACAGTATGTATACTATAGCAGCTAATCATATTCACATTTCTCTGACTGCTAGAAAAAAACAATGCATCGGTCTTTTCAACGCTGTCATCTGGCACAGTGCTCAGCAGAAAAGATAATGCAGACAAGGGAAAAAAAAAAAAAAGAAAAAAAAAAAAAAGAAATACAGTAGGCTATGTATTTCAGGACAGCACTTTTATAACTCAACGTATCTTTATCATTATCTTTTTGGCTTTATTGCCATAAAGATCATTTATGTTATTGGAGGGCTATCTTGAAGTATAAATTCATAAATGTATTCATCAACTAAGTACAAATGAGGTGGGATTATACGTGGTGATGGAGTCTTCCATTCCTTATTTTAGATAACTTAGATGTATTCGCAATGATCTGTTATGACCAGAGAAAAATGAGAACTATGTTCAACAGTCATTCACAGGAGTGAATCAGTGAATCTTATTTCTTTGTGCAGTCTTGATGCACGCTTAAAGAAATATGTGGTACAGAAATGTGAAGGTTATGTACAGAAGTAGGGCTGAAACGATTCCTCAGATAATCCTGATTATTCGATTACAAAATATCCTCGGGGCAAATTGTGTGCCTCAAAGCCTCAATTAATATATAATTATACATATAAAATATATATCTGGACTACTACACAGTGCACAGTGTTTGACACGGACGGTCATTTCTGTGGCACAACACGTCTGCTACCTCTGCTGCTGCGCAGCTTGTAAAGGAAGAGAAAGAAGAGGGACAGAAAGGAGAGAGTCCGCAGAAGAAATGGCAGAGAGTGTCCCAAGTGTGTGGTCATTACAAGAAGGGACGAAAAAAAACACAATGCAGTGTGTCTGATGTCAAACGAAGTTAGCTTAGCACGTAGCTTAGCATCATAGCATGTCAACAGTAAACATCCGGTCTGTGCGTCAAGTCCGCAGAGTGGACACAACAGGATGACACTCATGATACATCAACAGAAGCAGGTAATGTGATCAATAACTGAGATATGGGCGAGTAAATAACCTACTTTGATTATGGCTCCGTGTAAAGGCTGGTTCAGAACGTAAATCAATGCGGAGGCTATTTGCCCAGAATTATGTGTATTTTGTTCACATACTTTTCACATCCAATAACTTTACATTTAATTTGATTACAGAGAGTAGAACAGGAAACACTGACAGTGAGTAGAGGAAGCAGGTGTAGGGAATGCTTTCATATGTTATAGAAATGTACATTAGCTAGTTAAGTTATCTTAGTATCTAAGTATGATATTATTTGGTCCTAGAAATAAAGTAAGCAAAATAAGATCATCAATATGGTACAGTAGTAAAGGCAATGATTTAGCAAAAAGAGACAAGCATGAAAACAAATAAAATAAAAATAACCAAGCTTAAAAAAAAAATACTAAAAAAGCAAGATATGTCCCAGAGTAAAAATAAAAGTATAGATTTTGATTTTGAGATCCCATTTATGCTCAGAATGTTCAAAATAAGAAAAATAAGTTGTAAGTTTAAGTGACCTGGCTTTTCTGTTTTGTGTGTTACTAAAGTAATAATGCGTAGTGATTCAATGTAAAAAAAAAAAATAGCAGTGAGCGCAATGTAACTGTTATCCGATTAATCGATTAATCGCCAAAAATTTGATAAAGTAATCGATTACAAACAAAGAATTGATAGTTGCAGCCCTATACAGAAGATAATGATTTTTTTTTTACAGAACTTAAAAC
The DNA here is from genome assembly GCA_036419115.1 of Scarus forsteni. Classification (NCBI taxonomy): domain Eukaryota; kingdom Metazoa; phylum Chordata; class Actinopteri; order Labriformes; family Labridae; genus Scarus; species Scarus forsteni. The sequence continues at coordinate 13,809,092 of JAZDUH010000043.1, forward strand.
TGTTGTCAGTAGTAAGCCAAAGAGATATTACATTAGGTTGTATTAAAGATATCTTACCTAAATGATTTGATACATAAATGCAAATATGTCCATTTCTAGCTATTCATCACCAATCGTTCCTTTTTGTTGTGAAGCATCTGATACTGTACCAGAGCTGAGATGTAGTCACGCTGCTGGTACCTCTCATTGAAAGAACTCAAATAAACCTTGGGCAGCTTTAACAGTGAGGCAGTCATGGGAAACCCTTTGTATTTTTCTTTGTGGTTACTGTTAACTGTGGTTGTTCAACAAGTATGCATCTGTAAGACATCACTGGCGGAGTTTATTGACAGTAGATCATTGTTAAATGTTGAAGAGAGTAATGGAGCAAAAATGAACTGTTAGATGAGGAGCTACAGGTGATGGGCTGCAGAGCTAAGACTTCTCATGAAAGGAGCCACCTCCTTCTGCTGTGTGACTTTTGCGTAGAAAACTGCTCATGTCAGCAGCCGGGAGGACGTCATGATTACACTGACAGTAAATGATCCTAAAACAGTGTTTCACTATGTTTATGTCTTTGGGTTGATATATAGTCCTTCTGGCAGAGATGGAGAGAACATTATGAGGAACGCAGTGTAATTTGGTGTATTTGTAAGTATGACCATTTCAGATTTATTGTAATTAACTTGTGTGTTTGGTTGGCTTGCACTTAATTTATCCGTCAGAGAAAGCTTTTCTGTTAATGTATTTAATGGCTTTATACATGCAACTTAACTGTATAAAGACTATCATGACTGACACACAAAAGTTGTTTTTGATAATTATGGTGCATTTTTGAAAGCACACCCAAGTTACACCAACTTCATGTTTAGGTTTTTAACAGTTTATCTGCTGTAACCTTCAAAAGTGCAGAGACACTGAGATGATCAGTTAAAATGCACATTTTACCAAGACTTAGAAAAAAAAAAGTAGTGCTCATAGAGTACACCACTCTTACAAGACATGTCTGATGTTCTTAGCCAAGGTATCCGCGAAAATATGGAAAACTGCACTAACTCTTCCTCTTCCTTGTGCCAGGGCCAACATTTTATGACATTTTTTAGTTGTTTTGCTTACAAACAAACAGACAGACAAAAACTGGCAAAAACATAACATCCTTATGAAGGTAATAAAGGAGGCATGACCACAACTATGGTCAACAGCAAGGGCCACATCACCAATGACTGCAATAATTACTGATGGTCACACACCAGATACACACCAAATCTGGCAACTCATTAGATCTTTTTCAAACCGCAACCAATTTTAAGGATGTGGGATTCCTTGGACACAGACAGTTTCAAGAGCCAGACCCTGATTCTACAACCCCAAAACCAGTGAAGTTGGCACGTTGTGGAACTCGTAAATAAAAACAGAATACAATGATTTGAAAATCCCTTTCAACCTATATTCACTTGAATACACTGCAAAGACAAGATACTGAACGTTCAAACTGGTAAACTTTGTTATGTTTTGCAAATATTAGCTAATTTGGAATTTGATGCCTGCAATATGCTTCAAAAAAGCTGGCACAAGTGGCAAAAAAGACTGAGAAAGTTGAGGAATTCTCATCAAAAACTTATTTGGAACATCCTACAGGTGAACAGGCTAATTGGGAACAGGTGGGTGTCATGATTGGGTGTAAAAGCAGCTTCCCTGAAATGCTCAGTCATTCACAAATGAGTATGGGGTGAGGGTCACCACTTTGTGAACAAATGCGTGAGCAAATTGTCGAACAGTTTAAGAAACACATTTCTCAACAAGCTATTGCAAGGAATTTAGGGATATCATCATCTACGGTCCGTAATATCATCAAAAGGTTCAGAGAATCTGGAGAAATTACTGCACGTATACGGCAAGGCCCAAAACCAGCACTGACTGCCGATGACCTTCGATCCCTCAGGCGGTACTGCATCAAAAACCGGCATCACCGTGTAAAAGGATATCACCACATGGGCTCAGGAACACTTCAGAAAACCACTGTCAGTAACTACAGTTTGTCGCTACATCTGTAAGTGCAAGTTAAACTCTACTACGCAAAGCCAAAGCCATTTATCAACAACACCCAGAAACACCGCCGGCTTCGCTGGGCCCGAGCTCATCTAAGATGGACTGATGCAAAGTGGAACAGTGTTCTGTGGTCTGACGAGTCCACATTTCAAATTGTTTTTGGAAACTGTGGTTGTCGTGTCTTCCGGACTAAAGAGGAAAAGAACCATCCGGACTGTTATAGGCGCAAAGTTCAAAAGCCAGCATCTGTGATGGTATGGGGGTGTATTCGTGCCCATGGCATGGGTAACTTACACATCTGTGAGGACGCCATTAATGCTGAAAGGTACATACAGGTTTTGGAGCAACATATGTTGCCATCTAAGCAACGTCTTTTTCATGGACGCCCCTGCTTATTTCAGCAAGACAATGCCAAGCCACATTCTGCACGTGTTACAACAGTGTGGCTTCGTAGTAAAAGAGTGCAGGTCTAGACTAGACTGCCCTCTAGACTGGCCTGCCTGTAGTCCAAAACTGTCCCCCATCGAAAATGTGTTGCGCATTATGAAGCGTAAAATACAACAATGGAAACCTCGGACTGTTGAACAACTTAAGCTGTACATCAAGCAAGAGTGGGAAAGAATTCCACCTGAAAACCTTCAAAAATTGGTCTCCTCAGTTCCCAAAGGTTAACTGAGTGTCATTAAAAGGAAAGGCGATGTAACACAGTGGTAAAAATGCCCCTGTGCCAACTTTTTTGCAACATGTTGCTGCCATTAAATTCTAAGTTGATGGTTATTTGCAAAAGAAAATAAAGTTTCTCAGTTCGAACATTAAATATCTTGTCTTTGCTGTGTATTCAATTGAATATAAGTTGAAAAGGATTTGCAAATCATTATATTCTTTTTATATTTAAGATTTACACAACGTGCCAACTTCACTGGTTTTAGGGTTGTACAAAGCTAGCAATCGAAACATTATCTCACATAAACTCACTGAGGACAACTGTCAATGTGAAAGTAGTTATTGGACAACATTTTGCTAGAGGAAAGTGTAGAAATTCAGGGTTTATTCCTTATGTTAAATATGATAAAACAGGACATTACACCAGGGTACCTTTGATATTTATCATCCTCAGTGAGTTCTATTTTGCATCGACGACAAATGAACAAAAAAAGAGAAAAAAGTGGGTATCACACCGTAGGCAGCCCAGCCAGTTGCTGTATATATCAAACTTGTGTGTTGTTCACAATATAAGACCCAACAGGCTGACTTGATTGGAAGCAGTAATATAGTGCGATGTACACAACACACTGGAGATTGGAAACAAATAGTTGGTTGTAAATAGCCCAGAAGTCACATGCCCCTATCACTGAGAGGGGCAAATTTGGGTTCAAATGTGTCATGAAATTGTAGTTGAAGTTTTGCCAGTGTAAGTTGTTTTTTAAGGTTGTTAGGGTGATGTGAGTTTAAATTGAAGTAATGGGCTTCTACTCTCAACAACTGGATAAGGAAATACCTTTAAATTACAGTGTCATCAGCATACAATAGGATTAAAGGTATTACTGAAAATCTGTGTAAACAATTACTGATACATTTGCTTATACACTGTTTTTTCCACTATTCTACTACAAATACAGTAACTGTGTTGAATCTTAATATCATCTTGAGCTTTTTGAGGTGTAACAAGATGTAGCAAGTGGTCATTTGCAAATATCCAAGTCTCACGTGTATGATGTAGCATCTCTTTGACAGTAAGTACGCACACAGACCCCACGCCACGGTACACACTCCCTAATGTCGTCAGAGAGTGATGGGGCACCGTCCTGCAGACAGAAAAAAGTTTGTCTGTTCCATCTCAGGCAAATAACAATAAGCCCGGGGCTGGATTCCAATGGGCTTTCTCTTTGAAATGGGATACCGGCACACGCATTACAAATATATCTCCTGTTTTATCTTCCGGGCCAGGCCCATGGAAAAATTATTCCAAATACCTGCCGCGCTTTATCTGGAACCCTGGAATAGGTTAGGCCCGGCTGGGAACACGAGGATGTCTAAAATAAGGCCTCTATTACGGGATGGAGTGGAGATGGATGGGACAGAGCGGGAAGGGACGGGGATCGGGGGTATTTTAGGTGTATCGGCACTGTGAAAAGGGCTTGTTGCGGGGGCTTGGAGCTGCTTTAAAGTCTACAATGTGCGCCGCCGTCAGCTGTCGTACAAACTGCATGTGTCGAGGAGGGTTCGTGTGTGTGTGTATGTGTGTGTGTGCTTGTTTGGGCTCACACGTCCGTAGTGGAGCGTGAGTATAAATAACATTTTTCCTACAGATGTTCTCACCTTGACAAATCTGTTCTTGGCCTGTGTGATTCTTCTTGGCACATGGCTTGATGGCCCGACGTAACTAACCTTTATTTACTTTGCTCAACCTCTGTGTGCCCCTGTTCAAAGCATTGCTTTTAAAGAACAACATTTACATTTGCGGTATTTGACTGATGATGTTTTCCTGAGTGACTGATAGCTAGTGACCATTTCCTTGGGACTTCAAAAGAACTCATAGTCTGAGACACGTTGACCTCTGGAGGGATTCCGATTATAATTACTGCAAACTCTTTTAATGAGGAACTAGAAGATTTAAGAGCCCCCATTCAAAGCATTTTAACTTATCTTCTCTGATTTCTTTTGCAAAATAGTAGAAGAATCTGTTGGGCTTTGATGCCGGACTGACTAATTTGTCTTAACTCTCTTTGATTCCAGTCGTTCTGCAATAAAATAGAGATTAAGAGCTAAAGGGTTTGGGTGCAAGAAGGGACATGGGATAGAAATACGAGGGGAATAACGTGATAAGTGAATGGACCAGGGCAAAAAAAATGGAAAGGTGATAAGGGGTAAAGAGGACTTCAAAGGATGTGAGGAGTGGAGGGAGGAACAGGAGGTGAGAAAGCTGTTGAAAGTGCGTCCTTGAGGAATTCATTTATCTCCGCCTCTTTGTGGTGGGCCCCGTTAAGGAGTCTGTCACCATCGCCTGCCGGGTCCCGCTGACATCTCCTTCAGTAGTTTAGAGTGTGTGTGAACACCACAGCCCAGACTCGCCCTCCAAACAGGGTGTCATCTATGTAGTTCCCATGGCAGGATGAGGAGGAGCGGCATAGTCATCATACCAGCAATGCCAAGACACCAGTGGCAAGGGATGCCGACTTGAAATCAAAAGAGTGAGATGACATTAAAGGGTAGCACTGGCTAAACTTCTCTACTGATTATGCTTACATAGTGCCAATGTGGCTAACCAGTTCAACTTCGCACAAGAACTGAGGGTCATTTTAAAGGTTGTGGTCAAGGACTGCAGGTACAAACTTCCACTATGTGGCTATATGTCTCTGCAAAACAAGATTTAAGGTAACAGCTTAAAGGAACACTACACCCAAACAACGATTTGGCCTCATTTTCTACTCACCCTCATGCTGAACAACACTGTGGAGTAGTTTTGGAACATCTAGGATGCAGCCGGAGATCTGGGGGAATCCTCGCTGTCCACTGACATTGATATCATGACTTCGGTCAGAGCCCGAACAAACAGTGTCCTTAAAAGTCCACAAAAAGTCGGCAATATTCCTCCATACTGCTCGTGCGCTGTAATCCAAGTGTCGGCGGATAAACGTCCACCATTTACTCAGCGACATAATTTAGCACATGTTTTTTAGCCTAAACAGTACTACTTAGCATTTCTATGATACATACGGGTGCCCTCAGAGCGGCTGATAAACCAAGCGAATGCGCACTGCAATAATTAGGGCGTAGAACAAGAAATCCCACATTCTGCTGTGGCGGCGGGCCGTGGACAGACACAAGAGGTGTCAGCAGAATGTGTGATTTCTTGGGTTCTTCTTGTTCTCGCTCCTAGTTATTGCAGAGTCGCAGCGTTTCTTTGGTTTGGTCAGCAGCGGCTCCGTCATATCATAGAAATTGTAGACTTTTCCATTCTAAAAGCAAAAATTGAATATGACTTTAACCACAAAAGCATCCATTTTCTTGGAGTAGTGATTTTGCAAGTCCCTGAAAGTCATCCATACGTTTCTGAAGAATGATTTGCTGAAGAAAAATGACATGTTTTCTGAGGGTGAGTAGAAAAAATCCAAGTTGAAGACTGCAAAAGCCTGCATTGATTAATCCAAATACTACAGAGCATTCTAAAAGCAAAATGCCTACCATCTTTTAAGCACAAAAGCATCCATTTTAAACTGAAAAAAGAACGTGCCTACCATTGAACGAAACATATCATTGAAACAAACTGAAAAGTGAAACTATCCTAACTTTCTCCTCCCCAACCCTTTTACTGTTTGACATGCAACTTGCTGTTAATCTCCCAGCTCTGGGGTCCATGTGTGAACAAGCACATCTGGGAATTTTCTTGAAAGGTCACCCAGGAAGTATCTGGAAAATTTCAGGGGTGCATGAGTGAAAACGGCTCTGGAGTATCAACGGCTTTAAGTGGGGATTTGGGGATATTAAGAACACAGGGGTCAATAAGGAAGTTAAAAAATGTCCTAAAGAAAAAGTGTCAACCTCCTCTCCAGTTGGCCACAGTTTGTTTTCCTTGATTGTGCTTTGTATGATGTGTGACCCATTCAACAGTAATACAAATCATATCTTTACCATCAGAGCTGTGGTCAGCTTCTCCATTGAAGTGCCATGCTGACTGTTTTCATCCGTGCATAGGACACTTGGCATTGATTAAAAGAAATCTTAAAATACTGAACTATAGACAAGACAATTCTCTTTTATCTTATTTCCACAGGCATGTTTTCCAGGCTAGATTCAACATTTTGATGGATAACCCGTAATCTAGGGGTGTTCAAACTGTGGCCCAGGGCCTAATGCAGCCTGCAGTGTTTTATGTTGGCCCTTGATAATTCTTCAAATGAAATTAAATATGTCCCACATTATGGTTACAATCTGTGCTCCACTGTTGTTTACCCCTTAGTTACATGACTAGTCTAAGGGACCACTTAACTGATAAGCCTATTTACAGCCAAAGTGATGACAAAATCTTAATGACCTGATGAACAAAAACAGATGAATCATAGCAGCATAGCAGTAAGAACTGACTCATTTGCTCAGCTATCTTATCCATCTCAATATCCAGTTTAAAATTAAACTGCCTAATTATACTTACGAGCAAATCGCAAAGCTGACAAACTTCCCAACAGTGTTGATGCTTTGTGTTTGAATACCGAAATGAGTGTTTCCCCTTTCGGTCTAAATTTCCCCTTAACAAGGTTACAAGGCCTGAACAGGCCCTGTGAAATCTGATGTCTGCCCCAAATTCTTAAATGATTGGATATTAGTCTTTTAAAGTCACTTATTAAAAAAGCTGTGATGTCCTCTGTTTTTATATGAAATTGGTCCTACTCACTTTTCTTATGTTGGGAAGTCTGAAAATGACCCAGCCACACACATACTTTTGGTATAATGACCTTCATTGGAAAAAGACTCTGCTGTAACCTGTGCCCACGCACAGTTTAATCTTAAGAAGTAAATGTGTGCTTGTTTTGAGCATCTTTCATGGTTGCATTTAAACTAAAATCCAGAAAAAAGGTTTGAGTTATTTTGGTCTCTGATTATTGGCAAAGACATCAATAAACATAAATGGTCATGTTTCTTTCACAAAAATGCCTCCTACCCACAAGGTACTGCAATTTTAGAGTAATTAAAGTGGTATGAAATGAAAGGTAGGTAATTGTTTAACGGGTTAAAATACTAAAAACCCCAATTTCTTCCACTGCCCTTGACGCTAATGACATCACAAAGTAATCTGGCTGGTGACAAAGTCAAAATGAGCTTTTTGCTCTAACTTCTCGTCTTCTCCCTCCCATCTCTCCTCCAGGGCTGACTCTGCCAAGATGACACAGCCACTGAGGGGGGACCAGGCCCACCCGCCAGCCCCAGGACGCAAGGCGGCCAGCCTGTCCTCGCCAAGTGCGGCCCGCCGCCTTTACCGCAACTTGTCTGGAAAGTTCCGTGTGGGCACCAACCCCCCTGCCCTGGAGGACAGCGTGGTGTCAGGACGGGGGGGAGACAAGGAGAGACTGCGCAAAACCACCATAGTAAGTCAGAGGGAGAAAAGAAGGAAAAAATAATAAGCTGGGGAACATTCAGGGCTAAAAATAGTCTGGGAAAACATATAGACTGGGATAGCACGAGATCCTCAGATAGCAACATCACACACCCACCCATCTTTCTATTGTTAAGTACACTGAGAAGATATAACCACTGGTCTTTTATATCCTCATGTAAACTGTCTTTGTTTCTCAGTTCCAGAGTAATGAAGCATTATTTGAGGCCGTAGAGCACCAGGAATTGGACCTGGTTCAGCTGCTTCTGTCTCAGTACAGTCTGGAGGAGCTTGACCTTAACACCCCTAACAGTGAGGGCCTCCTACCCCTCGATATCGCCATCATGACCAATAATGTACCCATGGCAAAGCTGCTGCTGCGAGCAGGAGCAAAGGAAAGCCCCCACTGTGAGTATTAAACACCTGCAAGACCTCCACAGTCAGACCATCAGTGAGGCTTTTTTCTGCTCATCTGAATGCTCATGGCCACAAGCTCACTTACATTTATAACAGGTTATTGGCCAATCTATGTTGGGAAGCTGCCATATTTTAAGTCATTATTTCTTTATAACAAACCACTGTTGTTGTCTTCAAAGCTTGGCCTTAACCTTAGTATTAAGGTTTTTATGTAGGAATACTCTTTTAGCACACTTGCTGTGTGGATAAGTCTAATTCACTATCAGTTATAAACTAGATACTAAAAACATTTGTATTTGCTCAAAGTAGTTAAGGTAACAAGTAAATTCATTTGATGAATCGCATTATTTCCAGGCACTTTCTGGCTAACCTTTTGTTTCAGCATATTTCATAAAATTGATGTCATATTTTTATTTATACTATTAGAACGTTTTACAACTGACCAAATTTAATAGCCAGATTATTCTAAGCTAGTCTTGGTACGCTTTTGTTTTCCCTCTCTATCTGTTAAATTGATCCAAGATCTTGTCTTGGTTCACTCCAATGTCTCCCTGGTTATAGAAGCAGTGTTTCTCTTGTATAATGAGTCTATTGTATTCTGTCATACTGTTCCTTATAAAGTTTGACAGCTCTTTATTTGTTTGGGGAACTTTGGCTCACCCACAGGTGAATCACCCCATAACAAACATTGCATTGGCTTTGTGTGATGGGATCAAGTTGATTTGCCTGATCCTTTGGCCCAAATTTATTGAGAAGGCAGCACTTGGCTGTATCTTCTCTAAAATTATACTGTTTTTCTTAAAAAAGAAAAGAACATTAAATGTAGGGGCAATTTAACAGATTTGGTGTGTCTCTGTTTAAGTCTAGTTATGCATATTTTGCATCTTAAAATGTATGATAAAAACCATTTAAAAAAACTAATTGTATGACATGACAGTAAGGACACAAGTATCTCTCAGTATAAATGGTGTTTTAAAGCTCCTTTAATGTTCTTAATGACTTTTGATGAGTGATACATTTTAATTTTGATTTAAGAACAATGGCATCTGTAGATAAGCAAATGGAAAAGATGAACTACTTTGATCACAGAAAGCACCAAAATCAGCTCATTCTTCAAAGCTTCTGTCAAGAAATTCAAAATCCAAGTTCCAAGAGGTCATGTTTTCGCCGGCGTATGTTTATTTGTCTGTTTGTTTGTTTGTTTGTTAGCAAGATTATGCAAAAGCTACTGGACAGATTTTGCTGAAATTTTCAGATGTTGGTAATGGCCCTACTTAAAAAAGAATTAGATTTTGGTGGTGATCCAGATAACCGCCATTAGCCAGTGATCGTTTTTTGCTAAATTACTGTCTAACTAATAATGATATCAACATGATTCTTAGTGCTACATGTGGGATTTCAGGGTCAGTGAATCATATTATGATAGTAACTTTATCATGTAACTATTGCTTGTAGATGTAACAGCAATATGTGAGCTACCTTGGTGGAGGTATGTGCTCTCTTATGCTGCGCTCACACCACAAGCGACCCAGCCACCAGAATCGCGTTGGCCACTGACGTAGCATTTTGGTCACCGTTGCCATCGCTCGGTGACGTCACGTCCACTCGAGTTTCACCGCGATCAAATCATATATCATATAGTAGGATGGATAAGCGGACATTATTCCAGCTGTATCCTTTTCATTCACTCATGAACCACAAAACACAGCAGCTGGTGCCCTGCAGCAGCATCATCTGTGAGTTTACCGCGGTCCATCTAGGTGGAACTAATGTCCTCACAGACATTAGTTCCGTGTTTCCCACACAGACATGGATTGTTACTCTGTAGTCCGGATGAACAACTGTCTGTGGAGGATACCGTCACACGTGCACACACCTGCTGATTGATGAACTTGTTTTACTTTCACATCGCGCGACAAGCTATGTGGTAGTGTGAAAAGCAGCTGTCGCATCGCGGGAGGGTTAGCCCGCCCCATCGCGGCTGTACATTGACTTTGCATGGAGAGTGATTGCCGAGGTAGTACAAGTAGCGTCCGGTGTGTACGCACCTTTAGTGTTTCTATTTGTATTTGCAAACAAATGTCTGTTTTCAAATCAGATTTTTTATTACACTAAGTAAAAGTCAATCAGATCAATAGTGATGAGTGAAACTGAAACTATAAAGTTAGATTTCTTTGATCATTTTCCTTAATCGTTAAAACATAACAAAAGAAATGGGCCAAAACCACAAAGGTTAATTGGTGACAATGACAATTTTTCCATAAAGACGTAACCACTGATGTAGAAAAAAAGCAAATGCTTGAGTGTAAATAGCTGAAGCTCCCTTGGTATCAAACTGGCGCTGGCTAGGAAATGTCTTTTAGTTTCAGTTTCAAATTACTGATTTTGAGGCTGAAATACAGACATTACAATTTTATTCAAAAACACTTTGATATCAAAAGCTCATTTCTTTATTCACACACAGTGAAATACTTGGATTATTCTATATGTCACGAGTTATAATGACATTTAGTCATTTAGAGTTCTGCATACACTTGCATGAAGGAAGACTGAAGTGATCTGTGACAAAGTAGATTTTTTTCTCTATTTTAAGACTTATTTCAAAGTTTCACATCTTCTGTTAGTGCAGCAGTACACACTGCACACTGCAGCAATTGACATCCAGTCTCTCCAGTCAGTTGAAATTAACACCCCGGGCCTTGATCCAACCATAGGGTATGCCATCAGTGTAGCTCCGCGCTGGTTCGCTGGAAATATGCAGTCTCTTTTTAATGGGAGCAGTTACAACTCTGTCAGTCTCTACCATGCAGATCAATAGAAAACAAGGAAATAGCACAGGGAAACAAGCATTCAGGGTTTCTGTGTCATTTTAAAGTGGAGCAGCAAAAGTGGAAATAATATAGGTGCTAAGAACAGATCAACAGCAGGCTGAAAATATAACCTTTTTAACCCTGTTTACGTGATGCTCTTCCTGTAAACTTATAAATTCAGTTGCATTGTGAAACTGTAGTTCTCTTGGGATCTTTAGATATGTATTTCAAGCTCTCAGGGCTGCACTCTTTTGCACAGTGCTTTAACTATGCTTCTTGTAAGTGAGGATATGCACCTTTTTTTGGAGCCCAGGCCAGTGCATATATGATGCTGTGCATGTTGTATGGCATGTAGGGTTAGAGCCCACCTTATCTCAGCCTTTGGTCTGTTACAGGCTGACTGAAGAATAAGATAAAATGAGTTTTCCATTATAATGACCACCATCACTGAGCCTAAAGTTACTATTTAATACCAATAAATGATGTATACTGTATTAAACCAGCAAACTTGAAGTTAACCGTGCATGTACATATGCTTCCACTGGCAATATTAGTACTCTTGCATATTCAGGGCACTTGCTCATAGGCAATATGTGATACTGGAGAATATCACAAGGCGGCACACCAGAGAGCCCAGGCCGTATACAACTTCCTGTTTTGTTTATTTAAAACTCAAGCCTTGGCAGTCATAAAGTTAATCCTGATAATTGCACGAGTTAACCATGGTATTATCACAAAAACGTAGGTCCTTACAGTCACTCTACCAGCCATGTCTATAATGCATCTTACTTCTGTGTTGCATTGATCCTATAGGGCAGGGGTGGGCAACTTTAATTACCAAGAGGGCCACATAAAACCATTTTTCCAAGCCCGAGGGCCACATTGTTACAAACTTTCAGAAACTCTCGATGAGGAAAAAGAATGTTGGATGAACAACATATGAGAATACATATTTGTAAAAAAAAATTAGAATACCAATATTCATATAGGCCTATTCGACATAAATACAACTTCTGCATAATCAAATGAACTTGACATAGAATTCAAGCTAATTTAGCTAACATACATGAAATTAAAGCCAATGAAGCTATTTTCAAATCACTAAAATGATGTTATTCAAAATTTTAAAGCTCAGATATTTTGCTGCTGCCATTTTTTATATATAGTATTGAGTAATACTTAATTTAATGTTCAACGACTTCATAAAAAAGATTTAGAGACACTATTATAGCAAAGTAAGGTCATAAACAACTTACATAATCCAATAAAAAAATATCAGTCTAGATTATATAGAATTATTTCTATTGGATGTCTGAGTTTTCTTCATATTTACAACTGCTGGTTGGAAATGAATGGCGGGCCACATTTAGTGATGTGGAGGGCCGCACTTGGCCCCCGGGCCACCACTTGCCCACCCCTGCTATAGGGCGTGCATGGTCAATGCTCTTTGTGCAAGCAGGGGATACATACTTTATAATGTTTAATGTGACTCTATAGTTACATCAAGTCCATTTCTCTTCTAAAGTTTTAAACTTCATAAATTTCTACCGTTGCCAGACTGTTTGTTTTGCCAATCCGTCAGAATCAACAACTGCCATTGTGGAAGCCAAAGCTCCACTCACACCGAAATCATGCCAGCATCATTCTTGCCAAAAGCAACTCCACAGACACATAACTCATAACACACTCACATATCATGCACACGAGTAAAGCATTCATTCACACGCCACTGAGAGCCTCACACATCTCCCTCTCTATGTTTTCTACACTCAGCAGTGAAAGCATATTAAAGGCACTGGAGGGGTGGTAATAGTGATGCAACATTAGTCATCTTTGTAAGCACTTTTCACTGTCTGTGATCCGCTCCCCTCCTCTGTTAATGATTAGAACTCGCCAGCAAGGCTCCTAAGCTGTTTACACACACACAGGCACACACACACTTCTGCGGAGCTGAGCCAGACTTCTTATGAAGGTGTCATAAAATTGAAAGCACTTGAATGGAAAGTGATGTTAACTGAAGTTTTCTCTTTGATTGGGCTCAAGTAAATCATGAGTGTGTTTGTGTGAACAAAAGAGAAAAAGAGAGAGAACAACAAGCACGTAAAGAAAGTTAAAGCTCGCCCTTTATTTTTCTGAGCCCGTTGTCAAACTCCATGTGCTGAGACTTGACTTCAAAGAAGCCTACAGAGCTTTTAAAGGAACTGATTTAATGCCCATTGATATTTCACAGCTTCATTGTGCACAGTTAACAAAGAGACAAGGGTGAAGGCAATCAAACAAACCCTCTCAAGGAGCTTCTCACACAAACACAAAATACAGGCACTCTCAGAGGATAAAGACTCTTTAATGTGCCACAGAGGATGCCAGCCTTGATGTGAAATAAGGACAAATCCAGGGACACATGCATACTGGTGACAGCATCTGGACAAGTTTTTGGCACTGAGAGTGTACATTTAGGTAAAAGCCACCAGATGTTATTAACATCTACCTAAGAGTACATCTACCACTGTGTCTTAGATGTTGTAAGCGTAGCACAACTGTTTTCACACTGCATCTGTTAAAAATGTTATTTTATGCTCTGTGTTTCCCTTTGTGAAAAGTATATCATTTGCTGTAACTGCACATGTGGAGAAATAGACGTGTAGTGTATTGCACCGATAAGTGATTGACTCAAAGCTCCATCTCTCCAAAGCTCTCTTGTGGGCCAAATAAGTTTTTTCCCTCAGAAAGTGAAAGTAAAACATTTAACTCATGGAAATAGATTAATGCTTTTCTGTCTCTGCTATGTGTAACAGATTAACAAGCTCTGCTGAGTGAGAAAAGTCAGAGATGATTAAAAAAAATCCTTCTAGCACCTCTTCTAAATCGATCTTTCCTTAGTTTCTTGTCTGCAGAGATGCAAGTGATGGTTAGGAGTGTGGGAATGGCACAGATGCACAAATGCTCAGCTGCATTGCACAGCATCATGCTGTCAGTTGCAGTCAGGACACTTACATATGATTCCATTTAATTAGCCTTATGTTGTCATATGCCTGATCGAAATACACACTTTAAGATGAGTTTTATAGCATCAAAATTGGTTATCTATAAATGCTTTTCCTTAGCTTCGCAGTCGGGCCGGACGGGGCTGAACTGGCCTGGATACTCAACTTCGGGAACAAGACAATTAAAACTAGAGCAAATTTATATTATTCAGAAACGTCATAGAGCACCGGGCTGTAAGTAGCGATATATAGCTAACTACAAAACTACAATACTAAGTTTTTCAAAAATTGCTTGTTGTCACACGCTACGTTACTAGAAACAAACACATTACCTCGTCGCTTTGCATCCTGGAAGTTGTTGAAAAAGAGAAGTTGTAAAGCAATGCAGAGTTCTGAGGAAGGTCCGAGCTGCATTTATTAGCATCACAACAAACGCACGATTTGGCTTGGGTCCCGCCTTTACGACAGTCGCCGCGCATGCTCATGGGTATCAGAGTCTTTATGTCACCGGAAATAGATTCTCCTCATAGCATCTTTAAACACTGATTTTTAGATCAGTAGATATTAGATATAGATATTCGTCCATTTTGCACAAAACTGGAAGAAGAAAGTTGTTGAGTAGCCGCCGGTCGCCCCTGAAACAATGAGCCATATTGCGCATGCGCGGCAGCCGTAAAGGAAGTTTTCAGTTCAGAGGCCAGCACAGTCACGAAAACATGGGTGGAGTGACCCCGGACTGTCTTGGAGGAGTAGCCCGAGCGGACCATGATGAAATATTGGTGAAACTAATGAGTTTTTGGATGATTAATGCAGTGCAAACTATGTGAAAGCTGTAGAAACCGAACTTATCCTTTAATCTGTCTAATTTTAAACATGCCTTTGATAATGCATTGTCTTTTTCAATGCTTTGTTTCATACCCTGTGAAGCACCTTGGGTTGCGGCTGTGTGACTGGTGCTCTGTGAATTAGCTTGCCTTGCTGTCATTTTAAAAGTGATAAACACCCCTTTTAGTCTTCACGCAAAAGCTCAAAGAGAACAACAAAACTGACACCCAGAGGAGACACCAGGATTCAAAGAAAAGCTCAGAGCCGCCAAGGAGACACGGAGCGAGCCGCAGAATTAAACACCCAGATGGACATTTTGACACGGAGCTTTAAACTTACTGTCAACAGTGGAATCTAACGCTCAACAGTGGAATCTACAATGAACAAACACAGACCACACAGACTAAACACAGACTCACACCAGGCCCCAAACGCTCCGAGGATGAGCAGCCACCAAAGAAGAAGAAGAACAGCTCACTACTGTCCTGTGTGACCTTAAAGCTTTACATTACCTCTTAATACTTTTGTGTACAGGTTGGATAAGCAGGCCAAGCCTCTAATGCTAAGTGTACTACAATTTTAATATTTTCAATGGGAGATACAGAGATGGGCCCTTTGTTTAACTACAAATCATTGTTCACATTGTTAAAGTAACACCCTCCCCCCTCTCTCTGAAAAAAACTCAGAAAACATTCCTCTCATGGAGTCAGTGTGAGGCTGTGGTAAACAATATAAATAGATCAGTTACACAGCCTTTTCCACAAGTTTTGCAGAAAAATACTTTTACAATGGCACTTTAAAACCATGCCGATGCATGTTCCCACCATTTTGTGTCCCTTTCAAAACCGCACATAAGGGATACCCCTCCCTCTTTTTGCTGCTCTCACTATCGTTGCCACATTTTCTGTGTCATTTTCCCGCTGATGTCATCCCTAAAACAGGGCATTTGCTTAGTTAAATAAGGTTTATTAAGGAACCTGCCACAGCATTTTGGCAAAACAAAGGCATTAAATACAGACGGCCTGCGAAAGCAATTTGAAACATTACAAGGCAGGCAGAGGGTTTTCTTGATTTATTAGCACGTGCGTTGTTAAAGTTTGAGCATTATCTCACAAAAGCAAGTGTGACAACGTCAAATTCAGTCCTGCCGTGATCCATATGTAGGTAATCTCTGCAGTTTTGATAGTGAGTGCAACATCTTGACCTCTACCGTTGTATTGCTGTTATGAGCCAGTTAAATGACAAAATTGGAAGAGTGAACAGAGGATAATTTTAAGCTATACTATTTCTGCTCCAGTTATCTTCAACCACAGGAGTTTAGATCTGCTCCACCTGTGTCCTCTTAATCACAGACTAACATCATAATTTTATTAAATCTAAGTCTTCACTGACTGGAATACAATAAAAGCCTGTTGTAATTTCAGGGGATCTGAGGGATATTTTTAAGGATGTTGGGATTATTGTAACTAAGTGTTAGCACCATATTAAGATTGCTTAGTTGACTAAGTACTCTAGACGTTTTTCTTTAGAGGAAATTTGGAGAGTCCAAACCACCCCTTCACTTCAAAATAGGGTCTGTGATGAGATTCCATTTTGAGCAATAAAGAGGAACTCATATCTGCTGTAATGTTAACACACAGTATTCGAAACACCTGGTTCAGGCAAGGTGAAAGAAACATTGGAAGGTTTCAATGGCTTTGTACTGTACATCAGCAATGATGAAATGCCACTAGTCCATTATCAATTGATGTAGAAGAAGCTCCTGAGAGCAAGTACCTTTAGTCTAGTTGCAGTATATTTTGGGCAACATCCCAACAACCCAATAAAGTTTTGTAAAAAAAAAAAGGCAAGTGGTGTGCGGGGGGAAACATTCACTGTTTAAGTTCCTCATTTTAAAGATTAAAGTGCAGTATCTTATGTTCAATTTGAATTTCTCTATGTGCAACTTTTTTCTGCAGCTTTTTGCTGTAATATTGTCCTGCATAACATTCCTGCACTCAAGCATGTGGAATGCAACACACTTCCTCATCATCAACATACAGATAGAGAAATACCTTGTTTATCCCCACTGGGAAATTTGGGTATCCAGTACCAATTGTGGTGGTAATAAACAGTCCAGATCATGTGCCACCGCCTGTGATCAGTGTATTGTACAGCCTGATGGCTGTGGGAAGAAAGGGTTTCCCAATAGGTAAAGCAACTAAGCAACTCCAGCTACAGATCACCTAGTAGAGCATCCAGACTTGCAGGTGATGTTTTTGGGCGCCTTGACAGAGTACACTGATGACAAATAGTATTGAAAGAGCGGAAACTCTGATTAACAGAATAAAGTCAGGCCAGAGAACCCTTTTGAGGCAGAGTCATAGAGTGGAAAACAAACTTTTTTCTCCTGTACCGCAGCACGTGTCTTCCTACCACAGTATCTGATTGGTCTGTAATGAACGTGATTGACTAAATGATCGTCCAGTCACCTGCTGGATTTCCTTTTAAAAAGTTCTGCTCTCTCACCAAACACTCTCTATGTGCTATTGCCTGAATGGACTGTTGAAATATATTGGATTATCCGTCTGGTGTGTCAGGTTACCTAACAGGAGCTTGAAAGGAAATTGTCTTCAGCAGTTTTTTCATGTGTATATTGATTGATATGATGTTGAGAAATGGCCTGTTCCTATTAATCTTGTAATAGTCCTGTTAGTGTCGATGTAAAAACACATCACTGATTGTCTTTGTGGTTTTGTAGTAGTGTTGTCACTCAAGCACGTGTCAAACGATACTGTTTTATCACACTGACTTTACCTCTGTCTTTCTTTTTTCAGTTGTGAGTCTGGAGGGCAGAGCGGTACATTTGGCCACCTTGGTGCAGGAGGCCGAGCAGCGCGTGTCCGAGCTCCAGGCCCAGTTCCGAAGCGAGGGTCCTGCAGAGCGGGAGGTTTCTGACCGAGAGAGGCAGCTCAAGGCCTGGGAATGGAGGCTGCGGCTCTTCAAACGCATGCAGACGGGCTTCGAGCATGCCAGTAAGGCCTCAGTCAGACTTTGATGACTGTTCACGCTTAACAGTGGAGGGAACTTGCCTTTGTTTTTCTTTTTGTGCACCTTTTTTCTCTGCTGGCCTTTCTGTCTGGGCAGACTTAATAGCTTCCACACCGGGAAAGCCTTGCACACAGCTCAAGAGTGTGTGTTAACATTACGCCTGTATTCCTGCTTTAATTTTTTATTGGTGTTTCATGACACACTTTGTGGCGGGGTAGACAGCCGCACTCACACGCACACACTCCTCCCTTCCACCAATCTGTGCTTTGATGAATTCCCTCTCTCCTGTTATTTGGTGATTTAGTTATGTTTACATGGACTGATGTTCTTCACTACTTGATGAAATTATGATAATAAAGTTGTATTACTTGCCATTTAAATTCAAGCTTTCTCGGAAATGACTGATTTGGCGTCAACTTGTGCAAATGTTGGAGTATTGACTCATTACTGACAGTAAATTACTTCAATTTTAAAAGCATAAATTATTTGACAAACTTCTCCCCTCCTGAATTTACAGTTCATTTTGTTACATACTAAAACCGAAAAAGGTCACTTGAGGAAGCTACATGTGCATTACATAATGATAATAAAAATGATGATGTTTACAATGATGAGTTTAAGAGCTTGTGTTTACTAATCTCTCACTCTGATTATTTACTCTCTTGCCATGTTTCTGTCTGTCTGCCTGCACTCAGATCCTCCAGACGCTCCGAGTGTAGTTCGCTTGTCGGTCAGCAGCAGCACCAGTCTAAGGGTGGACTTCCAGGAACCGCAATGTGTCAACTCGGCTGTGGTTACCAAGTACAAAGGTCAGCCGGCATGCCCGTGCCAGTCCTTAATTATAACAAACCACTGTGAATGACAATGTGTAAAGCTAAAAGGCCAATTTAGATATTTAAGTGCTCCTGAATCCCATGGTTATGAAGTTTATTTTGGGGCTTTTTTATGCCACTGTCTATGAGACAGAACTGTGGATGGTGGGACATTTGGATGAGAGTGCTGGAAACAACTTGAGAAAAGAAAGCAAAAGATGGAAGCCACCTCCTTCAGGAATGGTAGCCTCCATTCACAGAGCAGTCATCATAATGCTTCCTCTGTCATTTTGAAAAGTTCGGTACCATTGTATAGGTTTTTATGTTCAATGGGGATATGGCACCTTCACTTGATGACATACTCTCCTGCGTTTATTCAGTGCACAGGCGTATCCCATGAGCATGCCCGTGCTTGTCTGTGCAGCCAGAATACATTATAGTACAGTGCTGGAAAGACGAAGACAAATCAACTTCATCATATGGATGTGGTTGGACTCTGGCCATGAAGATCAACAAGTTAAAGCAGCTTATTCTGAGCAGGGCTGAAATGGGGGAGTTTAAAGGTATGCCAAAATCCAACATCTTAGTGGATATTCGGCCAAGAAACTTCATGTATGGTATCAGAACACCTTGGATCAGTGTCAGCTTGTTGAGAAGAAGCTAAATACTGAACTTTTAAAGCCCATGTGGGAAGTTTTTTTTTAGTCATGAAACAGAACAATATCAACTCGAAAACATTTCAGAGCAACATGGAACTCTTATTTTTTATTACATCAATGCCTGGAACAGATTGTATGGGTGGTTGGTGTCACCTTTAGTTTTTTTACTTTTAAAGTTGTATGTTTTCAAAAATTTCCTTCTCTAAGATTTTTATTTAAGAATAAATCTGACTCTCAAGACGGAACAAGGGTGAGATGTAAAAAGAAGATGTTTGTATTAAAGAAAAAGAGGGATGACGGCAGCCATAATACTGCTTCGTCTACAGGGGCACCAAATAATCATAATCTGAAGGATCCTCACAGGTGCTTTAAGATGAATGTGTAGGATGTCTAAGATGAATTAGTTCTTGTTAGATAGATTAGGGTCATACTGTATACAGTAGAAAGTAATACCACCATATAAGTATCTCTGACTCCATTTAATTTAATTTGATTTAACCTAATAACAAACAATGAGCTGTATTTTAAGCCCTCTGAAAAACAGTGATTCTGTACAAGCCTGTAGTAACACCAATCAGCCCCCTAATACTGCATATGTTGGATCCTTAATAAAATGAAACATACAAGTTAAAAAACTCAACCGTAGAATGATGTGACCCTTTGAAGACATGAACTTCGCCAAACAATGCTGGGTTTCTAACCAGGCTGTAAATAATCAGTGTATAGCGCTACTGCTCAAGTTGACATTGTCGTTAAAGTAAAGGTTGTTTCTTAGATCAGGCCAACGCCTAAAGTTGTACATTGAATGCATAATTTGCTCTATCTTCTACCTTATGTATCTAACAAAGTTAATCAGTTGAATCACTCCTTTTGTTCTGTCATTGCCTTTTCTGTTTTGTAGCATCAACATTCAGGCTTCAACAGAGGGTTTAAGATGCTATCTAATAACACTTACATTTCTAAATGTAATGTAAATCTGAGAAGCGTGATGAGATCGAAGCCAAGATGTCAAACCAAAATAACATTCTGCTGATGTGTGTACCAAACAGTGATAAACTTGGTTGTCCCACTTTTTTTTCCTTCTTTGTGTCTGTGTTTGGTGTGTTTATATTTTCAGTGAGCTGGAGCAGTGCTCCTTCCTTCAGTCCTCTGTTGGGTGAGATTGTGGTGGAGGACACCAATCTGCTGCAGGGAAACATCACTGGACTCACTTCAGTAAGTTTTGTTGAAATATCCACCATCTTGTTCTCCTTACATAGATTTTCGTATTACTTAAAGTGCACAACTGCAGCAAAACTCTGCCTGGATAACATATTTGCCACAGACCCAGTGATTTTGAAATAAGGCCAAAGTATCAGATTGTTTTCAATTCCTGTCTTATATGCCCACCCTGGAACTGTCACATGAATTATGTTAGTCTAAAACTGTAATTCTTATACAAGGGGTTGTTTTGGCAATTATAGTTACAGAATGCCTATGTTGTCAGTTATTAGCTTAAAGCAAAGTTTTTTGTTTAATTATTAGTTTAGTTTAAAGCAGCAATTTCCAATTTCTTTTATCAAAGACCTCATACAAAAAAATATAACCAAAACTGGAACACATTTACTATATAGTCTTTTACTTTTATGTATTTAAGATATCCACAGAAATTTAGCACATTTAAAGAAAATAAAATACCTACATCAAAGCTCTCTGATTATGACATGCATTGCAAATAGACAGTCGCTGTTGTGAATTTGGGCCATTCGGATTTTAGGGACCCGGGCTACACTGGATCTACCATTTTAAGGATAATACCAAAGCTTTTTCAGCTAACAAGGACAAAGTTAATGGTTAATCTACAAATATAGACAAAAACAAGAGCAAACTGCCAAATGGAAGCAGTGAGTAATGGTGCTTGAAGATGATCATTGCTGTACCCTTTGTAACCAGACCTTGAGTCGGAGTGGACAGAGAAGCAAACTTGTGCAACTTGTGCTGTTTGCTGTAATAACCCACTTGTCTGTCATCATTAGTTTTGCACAGGCTTCGTGGATGAATATGGGTCAAATTTTATTGTGTTTTTAGCATCAGCTGCAGATCAACTTAGTGGGCTGAGGGTTGCATGGTTGAATCCTTTGGTTTAAAGGAACAGTTTACCCAGACTCTTAAATAGGTCTGTTTATCTTTTATGTTACTGAAAAGCAGTTACCAAGGCCTCTTAATTTACAACAAACAATTCAATAAAGGCTTTTTCATGGTCTACCCTGTAACCTATTTCTTTGTCACATAAACACAAGATTATAATTACAGGCAATTCTATTTGAATCTGAACTGATTGGGCAATTAAAGCACTTCAAACTTTGATTATTCCTCTAAAACACTCAGTCACTTCATCAGCAGTACAGTTAGCAGAGAAAAAGGGCAAAACTTCAGTCGAAGTATTAGCAATTCCATCCTGCATTGCATAATCAGAATATTGTGGTTGATGGAGAACATGCCAGTGTTGTACTTGCCATCTAAAACAGATTGTAACCTTATTTAGAGAAATGTTATACTAAATTAAGTTAAGAAATAGAACAGCCAAAAAGTTCTTTTCAAATTTTTATAATAAGGTGGTTTATTTGTTAAATCAACAAAATCTGCGATGCTCAGTCAGAGTTTTGAACAGAATTTAGTGGGATCTGTTCAGCCTTATGACTGTATGTTTGTATTGGTATGGTATTACCATGGGCAATTAATGTTAAAAATATACAGTGTATATTAAGTTGTATGAAAGCAGACATAATATAGAGCTCAGACTTGCAAACTGAGGCCAGGGTGCCACCTTTAGCCCTCTTTCTCACCCAATGCGGCCCCTCAAGTTAATTTCTCGTATCAATAAATTGTAGACATAAAGGAAAAAGAACAATCTGTCTTGAAAATGCAGTATATACTTAAAATCCCTTACAATCTGTGATTATTAGAATATTTTTTTGTTCTTTTCAAGAAATGATCTGTTATCTCTTGGTTCTTAAAAAATCCAATACATGCATCACTAAATGTGTTTGTATAAAAAAACACCAAAAGTAAAGAAGTATTTTAAGGGGTAAATACAGTCACAAATGCTGTTATGCTCAGCCTGAGTTAACAGTCCAGTTCATCTGTGCCCACCTTGAACAAAGCATTTCCAGGTTAGAGCTTCTTCCCAGTCATTGTATATTAGTTTATGTGTAGCAAAGCAACATAAAGAACCACTAAGCTGCAGCTCCTCCAGCTGTTGGCACTGACCGATAAAAGATCTCCCTCACAAAGCTCCTGATATTATTTACATATGAGCTTGAGGCGTATGCTAAGGCCACATTTAAAGTCATTTCCCAAGTGAGTCTTCTTCATTACATATATCAAACTGTGGACACAAGTTTCAGCCACCATCAGTCCCAAATGCTGGGGGTGAAGACCTATCTCCCTTCCAGAAGCACAGTCACAAAAGTTGATTTGTTGTTGCAACAGTTGCAAAACAGCCTCCAAAATGATATAAAAAGAGCAGCTTGGTAGCCTGCCACCTGATTTATGTTAGGCATTTCTAAGTGGACATGTAGACAAATGGACGTCCCTTAAGTTGTTTGTTATTGTGTGGGAGAAACCCCTTCCCCCCTTTAAGAACCCTGCTGCCAGCCAAAGCTCTCTCCTGTCACATGACAGGGGTCAAGGCGAGGTCAGAAAGTGTCGGCGGCTGGTTTGATTGATCTGGCTGAGAAAGGAGAGACAGAGGCCTGCTGTCTGCACACTGGGCATGGAGACAGACAAGTCATCCAAAGAGACACTTCACTTTACTCACAGACAGACACAGTGACACACACACATAGACGTATGACCTCACAGCAAACACACAGATGCACTGACCCACAAAGATGCTTACATATATGGACTTTGCAGACATTTTCTTAAGATAAACTAAACTAAGTGTAATGCATTTTTGCTCTGTCATCATTCTGTCCTTACAGGGTACCTATTACTACATCCAGGTGTCGGCCTACAACATGAAGGGCTGGGGGCCACCACTCGTTTCCACTCCTGCTTGCGCTGCACCGTCCAGTAAGTCTCTACAGGTTAAACTTATGCAGAAGTTTCTTACTGATTATGAGCACCTCCCCGAAGTAAGAGGCATTTTAAACAGTCTCTGTTTAATTTTAAACATTATGTTCTGTAAAGTCATCTTGGTAACTCTTTAAGTATCATCTGCTTTAACCATATATAGCTTGTGCCTTTGCCTGCTATATTACTATAGTTAAACTCTGAACCTGCAGGGATTGTTGTGAGGTGCGATCCCACAGCTTGTGAGAGTTGCATGACCCACCTCCTCTTGCTGGAGGCATATGTTGAATCTCCTCATATGTATCAGTGCACCACAAAGTTAGTTGAATTAGAAATACAATAGTGTCTCATTCAAATCAGGATATGTAACACCATGAGGGAGAAATGCTGTTAAATATTGGTGCAGGTCCTCACCTGCTTAGTAACAATTCAGTTCAATATGTTCAAAGATTTTTTGTCAAGGTTTCGTGTTTTATTGATTTCCATTTCACTTATAATATAAAGCAGAAGAAAGCGCATTTAGTTGTGATAAAGACAAAGGAAATCATTTAATGGTACAGTCTTTCCTAACCCCCAACAACACCCAAATCTCACCTTCAATCCGCTGGAATGAAACACATTTTTAAGTTTGTTTGTTTTCTTTAAAAGAAAATAATTTTCTTGTTTAAGTCACATTTAAACTCACAATGATGACATATTGTTTTAGCTCTGGAAAGGTATTTTTTTCTAATTAGACATTAAATGCGTTATCGTGCAAATGTAGGAAAGATTTAATACAAGCTCATCCTGCTGATTTGGATTAAGACATTGGATCAGTATTTTTTTACTGACAGTGCTCACAACAAAGTTTGGCTGTGCTTTCATTAACAATTTGAGTGGATCACGGAGATAACTGTCTGGAGTAGAGGCCATGCTATGAGACCACATGCAGCCTACCACAGCAGTCAGAGCAGACAGAGTTTTTTTTGTTTTCAAATCACAGCCTCAAATGTACGACGTTTTTGGTGTGTTTAAAGGAGATTATATTATGCTGTATTGAGTTGTGTTTGCCCTTTAGTGTGGCAGGACAGCAGGGCTTCTGAAAACGTGGCACTGAGCAGTGCAGAAATGACTAATTACCACAGAGTAGACTGGTGAACCAATCAGAAGAGAATGGGCATTCAATTTCTGAGGTTTTCTTAAATGTATTAAAATGTGTATACACTATAAATTCAGCCCTGTATTTTTGTATGAGGCCCTTAGTGAAAAAGTCTGAACACACTGTTTTAAACTAATAATTGACAAAACAGACACAACTCTTAAAACTATACAACTAAGATGGTGAATAATGCCAAGACAGCGAGCTCTGTAGGTTGTTGTCTTGGCATGTTTTTGCACATGTGAAAAACAAAGCATAACACTTCCAGTAAACAGCAGCATCAACAAAATCCCTGAGATCCCTCTAAGGCTATGCTGGCCCCACCAAATTAACACCCCTTAGGAAAGTTGTGTAAGCGTGACGTGTGTATCCTGCATCAAGTATGAAATCTCTTAAAGCTTTCCCACACATAAAAGCATCCCATCATTCCACATCTACTCTGTTGATTCTGTTAGCCCAACGTCATTCTGACGCTGCTTTGACATCATTGGGGTGGCAGACAGCTGGGAGCAGCAGGCTGGGTGGGTTTTGGGACCCCCTCTGCAGACGTCAGTGTGTGTAACTGAAGCCTCAGGACAGTGTTTGGGGCTGGCTGGCAGAAGAAGGTGCCCGGGTTCAGCCAAGAAGTTAACCGTGAAGTCATGTGCAACAACAGCTGAGGTGTTGAGTCACTAAAGCAGCACTGACCCTCTTACTTCCTTTTTCTCTCTCTCTCTCTCTCTCTCTCTCTCTCTATCTCTCTCTCTCTCTATCTATCTATCTATCTATCTATCTATCTGTCTATCTGTCTATCTGTCTATCTATCTGTCTATCTGTCTATCTATCTGTCTATCTATCTATCTATCTATCTATCTATCTATCTATCCATCTATCTATCTATCTATCTATCTATCTATCTATCTATCTATCTATCTATCTATCTATCTATCTATCTATCTATCTATCTATCTATCTATCTATCTATCTATCTATCTGTCTATCTGTCTATCTATCTGTCTATCTATCTATCTATCTGTCAGCTAGTCTTTAAATCTGTTTGTCTATCTAGTCTCCCGTCTATCTGTCCGTCTGTCTGTCTGTTCAGCCATCTAGTCTCCCATCTATCAAGCTATCTGTCTGTTTTCAGGCCATCTATCCATCCGTCAGTCTGACTTGATATTTTTGTCCGTCTGTACTTCTGTACATTTATCTGTTTATCCAACTGTCTTATCTATTTATATGCATGTCCGTTAGTCTGTTTGTCTGTCTCTGTTTATCTACCAAGCTGTCTTTTCAGTTTGTTTAGCTTTCTGTCTATCGTTTTCAAATCTGTCTGTCGTATGCTCAAACTGTCTGTCTATCTATCTATCTATCTATCTATCTATCTATCTATCTATCTATCTATCTATCTATCTATCTATCTATCTATCTATCTATCTGTTCAGCCCAATCACAAATATGCCCTAATTTAATTAACTTGACAGCTTAACTTAACTTAAGCTTCTTTTATGTCCAATAAAACAAAGAGTGTTTACAAGATTTTGAAGTGTGAATATTTTGACATGACCACTTTCATATAGAATTCAGTCGGTGACACAGTTGGATAGTGCGCTTCATCAGAAGGGAGGTTGCAGGTTCAAGCCCAGCATCGGGCGACACATGGCAATGTGTCCTTGGGCAAGACACTTAACCCCAAATTGCTCCAACTCCTGCTTCAGTGGTGTGTGAAAGGGCGTGAATGTGTTAGAGATACTGATGGATAACTAACATTAAATTTCAGAATCATCAGTGAGTGAGAGTGAGTGGGTGTGAATTGGTAGGTGTGACCTGCGGTTAAAGCAGCTTTGAGTAGTCAAAGACTAGAAAAGTGCTACATAAGCTCAAGCCCATTTACCATTTACAATTGGCCATAGCATTGTATTCTTTCGTTCATTACAAAAGATTTAAAGGAACAATTAAAGCAAATTGGTTCTTCGGCTACAACAACAAAAAAACAAGACACAAACAGCAGTCTAAGGTTCTAAATAAATATTTCCCCTACATTTCTTATGTATTAGTATTTCAGGTTGACTGTCATGTTTTCCTTATGTTCACATTTTGTTGATTTGTGAAATAACTGAAAAGCCACAGGAATTGGGGGGGCAGCAGAATGTGGCCCCCAGGCCTCCATTTTCCCACCCTGATCTATGATATTGAATTTCAATTGCTACAAGGGTGGGTTCTTGGTTTCCTGTCTTTTCTATCTACCCAGTGTGATATGAGGACTTTAAAATGTTAGTTTTTGGTGGTCATTTTTCCAAATATATGGGATTAAATGTGCTCCTTAATGAGACAAGTGCATACATTTATTAATCTTTAATCTGAGATTTATTTATTGAGTGAGTTGATTTATAGCATTAGCTTAATGAACACGGTTTGTTTACAGCATGTTTAGTCTGCACGTTAGGTACACTCCTCCATAACGAGAGTGAACATACTTACTGTGTGCATGTTGGCACACATAGGGCACATCTGGGCAACACATGAACATGTTTGTCCTCATCTACACACCATGTTTTTCACTAAGAGTGTGTCTGTGTGCATGTGTGTGAGTGTGTGTCTTCACTTGAGGAGACTGGGCTTTCCCTCTCTTTTTTTTTTTCTACTGTCAACCTCCCTCCCGCCCTCTCTCTATGCGAGCTAATTTCGATGTTGCGTGTTTGTGTTTTCCATTTGGGCCTACCACTGGAAATATTTGCATGTCTGTGCTGTAGCACGCGGCGCAGCCCCAACAGTGGGGGCCTTATACCGGGCCGTGGACGCCCATTAAAGGGCCCGCTTGTCCTGTTGGGACAGCCACCTTTCCGGGAATAGAGCTCACCGTGTTTCAGCCCCACGCACCCTCCGGGGGGCTCCAGGGGGCTCCAGGGGAGGGAGTCAGGGCTGATGGGGGATTGGGTGGTGGGTGATGGTGGCAAATGGGGGGAGCAGGTTATCGCTGACACTTCCTCAAGAGAAAGTAAGCAAGGATGCTGGCATAATAACATGGCAGGCAGAGGGTGGTGAGGGATTCTTTTCTACAGTGCTTGTAATCTATAAAGAAGGGAAGGGAGAGTGTGTTCATGAATTTCATATTTATGTTGATAAGTCATATTCTTTTAATGATGGGGGGCTTTTTGTGTGTCTATGTGAGTAAGGAAGAGGGACCAAGAGACCAAGCAATACAAAAAACAGAGATAGATTGTGTTTTTGCTCTATGTAGAAGTAGTTGGATCTGCCACGAAAAAGGAACTAAGAGAAGAAGAGGATTTGTTTCATCATGCTTGTTGAGAAAATGTCAAATTGTTGAGAAAAGTTAGAATGTTCAGAAAAGCTATGATCTTAAAATGATGTCAAAAGTGACTGAGAAAATACTTAGAAAAGAGTCAGTAATGTAGAGATGCTATGAGGAGTTTCTAAGTAATTACAATAAAGTCTCGCTTTTAGATATATGCCTGATCAAAATACACACTTTAAGATGAGTTTTATGGCATCAAAATAGGATATCTATAAATGCTATTCCTTAGCTTCGCGGTCGGGTCAGACAGGGCTGGACTGGCCTTGATACTCAACTTCGGGAACAAGACAATTAAAATGAGAGCAAATTTATATAATTTGGAAACGTCTTAGAGCACCGGGCTGTAAGTAGCGATATATAGCCAGCTACAAAGCTACGATACTAAGTTTTTCAAAAATTGCTTGTTGCCACACATTAAAAACTACCGCTACATAACTAGAAAGAGATACATTACCTCGTCGCTTTGCATCCTGTAAGTTGTTTAAAAAGAGAAGTTGTAAAGCAATGCAGAGTTCTGAGGAAGGTCCAAGCTACATTCATTAGCATGACAACAAACACACACTTTGGCTTGGGTCATGTCTTTATGACAGCAGAGTCTTTATGTCGCCGAAAATATTCTCCTCATAGTGCCTTTTAAGATAAAGGTAAGAATTTAGACAGAAAAAGTGTTTTGTCTTGAAAAGCATCAGTATATTTTTTTAAGAGCAGAACATATTTATTTGACAAAAATATTGAGAAATAAGTTTTGAATTAAAATAAAAAAAAATTAAAAAGTGAAAATGTTAAGAACAAAAGTCCGTATTTTGATAGAAAGTCCAGTTGTTGAGATAGATTTTTAAAATCTCAACATAAGGGAGTCATAATGTCATGAAATAATGTTAAAAATGTAAGAATAAAGATAAAAGTACATAGATACAACTAGAAAATATTCCTACTGTCACGAAAAAAAAAAATCAGAAGTTTGGAACAAAGTCAAAATGTTTAAGAAAGAAGTCCAAGAGCCATACTGTATTCTTGGCACAAAGTGTTTTAACATGAAGTGCTGTCTTCTCTAAATTTCACCTCATGTAGGTGTCATGTATATATGGCCAATACACACACTGCTTGGATTGCAAATTCATGTTCACTTGCGTTTGCGCCCAAGGGTGTTTGTCTGAAAATGAGGAGTGGTCAGGCTGGCATGTTCCAAACATGAGAAACTTAAAAATGACTGCACTAAAATTGTCCTTATGCCATGTCCAAAGACCAAAGTCTCACTCTCTGATTGGTTTGATTTATGTTACGCCCAAAGCACACCCATGTATAATCAGAGCACATACCACATCCTCATTATGTCCTGCATCTAGTTTTGCACCGAGAATATGCAAATTAAAAACAGAAAATGTAGACTGACACACACTAAACTGCTGTGCACCACTCACTCCATACAATGCCCTTCACATTGTCAAAATAAGGCAGACAAAATAACTCAAGTGATTTGTATGGCCCACCTTTCTTAGGTTTTGATCTGTTTAAGGATCTATTTTTAAAAAAGAACTGTTCAATGTTCTCAGTGTATCTGCAGATTTTAATTTGAAATGATTACTGAAGAAAATTAAAATGTGTATCTCGGAGTGCTTCTGATGTTGTGGGAGCACTATACAGAAATAGTATACTGATGCTCAGATTAGATTTCTTTTTTTCTTTCTTTTTTTTTGTTTTGTTTTGTTTTTGTGTGCGTGTATTTTTTGGCATGATTAAAAAATCATTAAAAGAAGAACAATAAAAGTTAGTCCTTCTAACAAAAATACTCCAGCTGGCAAGCACATACTGTGTTTAGAGACAAGGGCCCTCTTGGATTTATTCAAATTATGCCCAATACACCTCAATAAACTGTATATTCAAGACCCATAATCCAGCCTCTCAGCTTTGCACTCCTCTTGGGTGGCGAAATGGTGACAGACATGGCCCTAAACCACTGTGTGCTATTCCCCTTAGACAGCATGATTCACAACATCAAATTAGGACCTTTCATTTTTTCCCTTTTCCGAATTCTCTTGATATTACATTTTCAATATACTAGTGACTTTTTGAGGTGTGTTTAGTGTTTTACTTTTCTTGCATTCTGTCACAGGCTCAGACAGACCATGTTTGTATGTCTGTGTTCATGTATGTGTGTGTTTACATATGTGCAGGGGCAGCCATTAGCAACAGTACTCAGTGGGTCTGTCTGTCAGCCAACCACAGCTTTCTCACACTGGGGTGGATGCTCTCTCCTGCAGTACACACCAGACCTGTTAGGGAAGCAGGCTGCCTCACACACCTGACAGTCAAACTGTAGGGATACAGACTAAAAATACGGGGGGTCCAAGCTGAATCTCATGACCCTTTACTCCCATATGTCAGCAAGGTGTTGTCATATTCATCATTTTAATTGGTATGTGCCTTTGAATTTATTATTTAGAGGGATTTTTTCAAGGTTTATACATGTACTAACATTGTTTTGTAGGTAGCCTGTCAGTAGAAGGCTAGATTCCTCACAAAGAAAAGTGGATGTATCACATTAGTTATTCTTATATTGTACCCGGTCATACCATCACATGTTGATGTATTGAAGAATATGGTGCTGTGTCATGCTGAATTATTTGGTATTTGATGAAGTTAGGGGTGCACAATGTTGGATTTTATGCTGATATTCAATAATACATTATATGGCAAATGGATTTCTCTCAGTAACAGTGATACCAAGCTTCACCTTCCCTTTAAAAGCCACCATTCAGTATATTTCATTAGTCCATCTGGGAAAGTGCCCATATAAAACATTTGGGAATGGGCAAACCTTTCAAAAGCATATCTGGCAAGTGATTGGATGATCATTCCACCAGTTACATTTAGTACAGGCCAATCAGATAATGTTGTAGGTGGGAGTTACTGCCATTGTGGAAAGAACAGAACATGAGCCACTTTGTAAAGCAAACTCTCCGTGAAACATGTTTAAAGTGGAATGAAATTATCCTTTATATAGGGAGGTTCATAATGTTTGGGCTGCTCACAGTTGTTGTAGGCTGTAGCTTGGCAATATGGATTTGCCTGTTGACAGACCATCTGCACTGCAAGTTTACAGTGATTTACCAACCTGCTGACAGAAGATCAGGCCTAGTTTTAGATCTCATATTTTCAAATTAAGATCAGTTTGTAATACTCTCATAAGATAAGATAAGATAAGATAAGATATACCTTTATTAGTCCCACAGGGGGAAATTCCAGATTTACAGCAGCAGCAGGATGCAAGAGAAACATCAGAAAGATTTACAAATGAAACTGTAAGTAATTGGAATGAAATAGAAATAGCATAAATACAACTCAATGAAAATGAATGAACGAGCATGAGCCTTTCAGCAATATTAACAATAAACTTGATTATGATGTATAAAGCTAAAAAACTGGCAGGAAATTTCCAAATCCACCTAATTCAGGTTTAGAGGCATTTGTTATCGGATACCAGTATCATACAGATAATATTGGCATACCTTATTAAAGTGTAACTGAAGAAAGACAGATTAAAGGTGGAGTCAGAGATGTGGGAAAAAACAAGTGGAGAGGTTGTTTATAAACAAATTTAGACCCGCCCCCCGAAAGCTGATGGATGTGCATTGAAACGGCTGTAAAAACTGCGTAGCTGACCAACGTAGTTAAGGTAACCCCGACTCATCAGACAACTCGACTTCCATTATTGATAACATCACGTCAACAGTATATTCTGGCAGATTAGACAATAAGATGAATGTCCGACGGCTGTTACTGTTATGTGAAGCACCACAAAGCTAATGTTGTTTGCCTATCCAGCAGAAAGACGGCGACATCCGCGTCCATTTTCAGGTCTTTCAGTTTGCCGAGTTCCCTCCACCGTCGGAAAGCAACACCAATATTGACCTGGGTCTTCGCTCTTTCGTGGTCATAGCCCTTCTTTTTCACTTTTCACCCCTCTGAACTTTTCCTTTTGGGCTGTTTTTCAGCCTTGCTACTGCACCTATTGTATCTCTCCCTTACTCTAACTGCGCACACTACGCATCCTACAACTCCCCCTCCCCCCTCTGTCTGATCTGCGCATGAGTATGATCACCCCCTGAATGTGGGTGGGTGTACTCCGTTTTGGTGACTCGGCCAGAGCCACAGTATTTACCTGCTGAAATTCAGAGCCAAGGCTGTGTATTAAAACCGGACTTTTTTTCAACATGCTGTCAGTGGTGACATCTTGTGGATGGAGAGGAGAAATATGGAGATTTTGACAAACCGTGCAATAGATTGGAAGATTAGAAGATCGCTGACTACACCTTTAAACCCCATGTGGTGAAACATTTGCTTGTATTTTTGATCAGTTAGGGTCTAAAGTTTAACATTTAAGTCTGAAGTATTTAAATTGTACATGTTTTGAAAACACACAGTGACCACTCTTTACTGACTGTTAAGATATAATGCGCTTATTGGCTGATATCTGGAGGCAGATGATGTGTGGTGCCAACCCTCATCATCATATAGCCCAAGAGAGATATCCACTTTTTTCATGATCGTTAGTCTGTATCTGTCAGAGACCTGTGATTCTCCAAAACTGCCAGTAAACATGGTTTCCTCTGAATTATTTTGATACTTCCTCGTATCCTCTTCAGGTCCATACCACATTTTCTCTTGGAAATCCTCTGTTGTTCTCTTAAATGGTCAATAGACTTGAGCTTGTAATGCACTTTTCTGATATATTTGAATACACAAGGCGCTTCTATTGTGAATGCTGGAGCTGGGCTGGAGCACTTTATCTTAGATGAATGAAAATGTACTGAAAAAAGACAAAGTGCAACTATAAAATGAAGTTAAGGCAGTCTACCATGAAAGTGAGAAAGTAGCTGTGGACCACATCAATCAGAGAAGTTGTCACACTTTAGTGTAGTAATGTAGTTCACCCAAAATTTTAATAAAACCATAGAGATCCTTTGAAATGAATAAAAGATCTTCAAAAATGCATGGGAATCAGTGGACTCCACAAATGACAGACATCCAACCTCAGGAGATTTCAATTGAGGTGTATAAAACTAAATTTGTTCTTTAAACCCCGTATACTAAAATTTCACAACCAAGTACTTGACATGTCCACATTTGATTTAATGACTAGTTGTCAAACACACAAAGATGTTACTGGCTAAGTTGCTTTGTCTGATGGAGATGTTAGGAAAAGGTGAGTGGCTGTTTCTTGTTTTTTCAGGGCAGATGCACCTTGGCCAGAACTCTGGAGTTAAGCTGCACTTAATAAGATTACTTAAATAAACAAAATGTTCAATAACAAGCTGTTTTCTGAAAGTTTTGAGGCTTAGGGTAGCTCTATTGTGCAGAAGAAAACATATTCAACCTACTGCTGAGTCCAGTGATTCAGAAGTATGTTTAAAACTGTTCCATAACACACAAAAGTCCAGTTTATTGTCAACAGGGAATGATGTTTCTTTATTAGTATATAAATAATGAAAGTCTGGACGGATGTATGATCAGATGCAGACTTTTGGACTGCATCTAATCTGGCATGTGATATTTTCCCTTGGCTCCACAGGGGAAAGTATTATGAAGGATGACTCCCTTGGTTTCAGTTATGATAAAAAATCCCATTAGAGAATTT
Source organism: Scarus forsteni (assembly GCA_036419115.1). NCBI lineage: Eukaryota > Metazoa > Chordata > Actinopteri > Labriformes > Labridae > Scarus > Scarus forsteni. Next base: position 13,842,875 of record JAZDUH010000043.1, read on the forward strand.
TAGGAGTTACCATTAGGAGCCGGACCAGATTTGGTGTTGGAAGGCTTCTGTTTTCCATTTGTAGTCTCAATATGATTGTTCACTAGAGTTTCAGTCAGAATTGGCTATAAGAAAACAGTTCATGTGGAAAGAAAATGGGTGGAATTCATCCTTAGTTATGCAATCCCTGAATCCACTGACAGTAATTCAATGAAATTCATATAAAAATAATGTCTTAAGACAGATGTTGGCATATTGCTATGGCTAATGTCCACTCTAAGATTACATTTTCAGCTTTAACAATGTCCTGGCTAAATAGTTTCTAGTGGGACTGTAAAAACTTTCAATGCAGGGAAAAGTCATGGCTAGACTTGTAACCCCTGGCTACACCTTAATCCTCACAAAGCGTACTAACTGAACATAAGTACTGGATGTCATGTCACATCACAAAGCATCACACACAGGTTGTCCACAGTGTATCGGTTAAAAATGTAATTCCATGACCTGTTTTATCTTGTAAACAGTACATCAGTGTGTTAACTGTACAGAAGGATAAATGGATGTTTAGTGCTTTTTATAGAAGAATAAAACATACAGTATAATCAGTGATGAAAGTGAAAGTAAATCATTTCACTCATGGAAATAAAGGAGGGCTTCACCATCTCTGCTATGTTAAACAGATAACTGAGCTCTTCTGAGTTAGAAAAGTCAAAGCAAACCAAGAAAATCCGTCCAGCTCTTCTGTAGAATCCATCTTTCCTCACTCCTAGTCCAAGTCAATATGTGTGATGGAGGGAAAAATATAGGCATAGTTTATTGGGAAAACCCTTCTGCTGCGTTGCATCGTGCTGTGTCGCTTGTGGGCAGTCAGGACATGATGTCATGAAGATTGCCTTAAAAGGTTATCAGATGATAGTGACCATACAAGATGCAAGATACAATAAAGTTCATTTATTATGCAACAGGTTGTACAATGAGATTATTTATAGGCTGCAAGATTTGAAATAAATCATCTAACTACCATGAAAGCATGACTGTCAGGTTACACTTAGCCACCAGCACACACGAGAGAAATTGTCTAACTCATTCTCAACTGTTTGGTGTCTTTGCTATTGCTTTACTGCTTCAGATCCAATTAGATCTTCCATGAACTTTATTACACCTCACTATCCAAAGACCTGCAAGACGTTACATAGTTTAACAACTCACTAAAATGATAGCAACCATCAAAAGCAATTTAAGAAATTATAGCTACAGGATGAGTGCCTCAACAATGTCTCAAAGCATACAACCATAGGGGATGGTATCATACAATCTCCATATTCATTGTCCTTCTCAGGTCACATATGAACACATGAGTTAACATGAATATGTTCTCTTTTGTCTGTGAAGTTACCATTGTGAAATCATAACTCTGAGCATTGGGTGTGTGTTCTGTCGGTCTGTTCAAATCATCTGTTGTGTTTAAAGAATTATACATTTTGAAAATTAACTGATTCTTGTTTGAATCTCTTGTGAACCTCATTTTAACAAAAGTTTTGTTTTGGAACTTTGCCTAGTGTGTTTTCAGTTTGAGACGCAACATGTTAAAAGTCAGCATACTTTCAGGGCACTGACAATTTAACAGTATTTTTCCAGTCACATTCTGCCGATTTTAATTGTAACTGTTACCATATTAAGACTTGTTTTTCTAAAAAAAAAAATGTTTTCTTTCCCTGATGAAAAGAAACCCCTGCAAATATTTTGCTCAGTTCTGCTGTGGAGCTTGGTTTATGTGTTTTTGTCAAAGCAGAATGTTCATCCTCAACACTATAAATGTCTGTTTTTTTTGTTTGTTTTTTTTTTTACCACAAAAGCAAATTACCTTGTGATGCTTTCAGAAACAGCATCTTTTTAATAATCTGATTCTGTCTGCAGGTTGGAGGGATATTGATGGCCGTGCTCCACGCCAGAGGGGCCAGAAGGAGGCGTTAGACCAACTACTGGGACAGATAAAAGAAGCTCACCGCCACTGTGTTTGCCATGGTACCAGTAGCTTTTTTGTTGATTTAGTTTAAATACTATTCATATGTTTAAACCTGATAACCTTCTCTGCCTTATGACCCAGTAAAGTAAAAAGAAAAAATACCAGAAGAAAATGTGATTGTCTCTCAAAAGTAATTTTTAATGCTTCTAAGGGATAACCGTGATGCTCCTTGAACATAACTTTTGACTTTTGACTTCAAAATCAAAGCAGTTCATCATGAAAAGTAACAACCAATGATGTATTTTTTATATAATGTTCACAAGCAAGGGATAAAAATGCCATCCAACAACCTTGCACTTAGGAAAGCAACGAAGTCCAGAATGGGCATTCGTGCAAACACTGCTCCAAGCATTGTTAGGACATCACATTGACAAGCAAGATTTGTTCGCATTGTGTCAGAATTAATATTTGTTCAAAGTTTAATGAAAATTGCTTGAAGTGTTAGAGACATAGGCTGCAGTAGAATAGTTGTTTTTGCTTAGGAAGGTTCCTAACGGAGTGAAATGAACTGGAAGTAGTTTGTAATGTAATGTGTAATTACAGCTGTTCGAATAATTTAAATGCATAGGAAAGGTGGCTTAATGCTTCCTTTATTATCTCCTTTAGCATAGGATACACTGGATCATCCTTTAAAAAAGGAGAGGAGATTATTCTGTCCCACAATTCTCCCCAGCAACAGCATTTATATACAGCGCATTATACGGCTGCTTCCGAATTCAACCGAATAATAATAACAACGCACACAGACCATGTGAGTTACCACTGCTGTTTGTTCCTTTCAAAAGTTTACCAAAACCTGTCTTAACTTTCCAGTAGTCTGATTCTCTGAAGAGAGCAGGATATGAGACATTTGATGATGATTGTGTTTAAATATGGTTCAATATTAATAATTTGTACACTATTAGATTGTGGTCTTCAGTGTTGGGCACATTACTTCAAAAAAGTAATTAGTTATAGTTACTAGTTACTTTCCCAAAAAAGTAACTGAATTACTCCTTCATAAGTGTAATTAGTTACCAGGTAAAGTAACTGGTGCGTTACTTTAAAAAAAAAAAAAAATCTTTTGCTGCTTGAACTGTGTGTCTCTGTCTCTGTGTCCTTCCTTGTTGTTACCTGCTGCAGCAGCTCTGACATCATCAGTTCTCCAACAGCACGTGCAGGGGAATTTGCCTGATAGACTAGAATGGGAGCGAAGTGCTCCGCAGTAAGCTTCACCAACGCACAGCGCTGCGTTGGTTAGAGCCAGCGCGCGCCAAGGCGCTGGAGATTCGCTTCAGATCTATTTTTTGCGCGGCCGCGTCCAAACCTCGTAAATTCACTGTCGTTAAGAAAGCACCAGACAGGAAGTCAATGTGTGGAGTATCCGGAAGTTTCAAAATAAAACAGAATGCAGATAGAAGTTAAATAATTCACAAAGCTGTGTGGTTGAGACCAGCAAAGAGACCTTAGAGAAGCGAAGTGGGGGGTTGTTTATTTCTTTTCTCAGTGTATAACATGCTTTATGAGCGTGTGACATCGCTGTGCTCATCATGGTGCTCATCATGGGATCAGCCCTGCCCCTACGGAGCTGCTGCTCGGTGCGCCCTTTCAGTGGGTTTTGGCTGTCAGGGCAAGACCGTGGCGTGGCGCTTCCGTGTGCTGTGGAATTTGGGGGTGAGGCTGGTCGGATACCAACTGCTTGACATCGGTGCAAAGTAACGCACCACATTTGCCTTTTAGTAATGGTAACGGCGTTGTAACGCATGAAAAAGTAATTAATTAGATTACCCGTGACTGAAAAAAATAACGCCGTTATACTCTAACGGCGTTATTACCAACACTGGTGGTCTTAACAATTTATGCCTTTCTTTCATTCAGTTACCATTTATTGTAATGCACTGGTGTTCGTGTTGATAATGACTAGACACATTTATTTAAATCCTCACTTCCAACATCGGTTATGCAGGTGTAATTTTGAATGGGTTTTTATGATTAATGTTGTCTGAAAGAAACAACATTGTCATGATACATGAGTACTTCTATGATGTGTCTTTTGTAGTCCATCTTTAGAAAATTGTAGTTTCAATGCAGCAGCAGTATCATCCGCCGTCACATGATGACATAGCGTAGTGAAAGTGTAGTCGAGTTCTCTCTGCACAGCAGTTTTCCTTTCCTAAGTCCTTCTGAATTCTCCTTTCTCCTTTCCTTAACCTCATGATGTTTTCCATCAGGGTTTAGGAAAAGCAGATAGGAAATGGCTTAGGAGGTGACTATTTGATCGCAGCCAGAATGCCTTCAAAGCATGGGCTGAACTTCAGTCCCAACAAACTTGACTCCAACTATGACACTACACTCAATAAGACTCAATTAGATCCACCCTTGTTCAGTTCAGTTCAGTTTATTTCGGACAAAAAAAACAGTTGAAAATAAAAACAGTCAAATCAAGGGTACATAATACCACAATTCCTCATAAGTACTAAATAAAGCATTTAATGTGTCCGAAAAGGAGTAGGAAGAAGCAAACCTCTTTTCATGTCCTACCCACACTTACTCTCCCTCTATATTAACCAAAATATGTTCAGTACCCCAACCCCCCCCCCCACTCACTCATCCACTCATCCTTTCATTCATAGGTGTGGCGTATTACAGGTGTGGAGTATATGCTGACTGGTTATTAGAAGTTCCACTTTCAAAACAAATCGCATTCATAAGCACATATATTCACATATTATACCCATATACATAGACACATACATACAAATATACAAACTAGCCTGTATTATGCATAGTTTAACAGTCATGACAGGAATAATCTGTTCACTTGAGGATTAATCGACAGCCTTTAAAAATTACTGACTCTTTTTCCATAATTCTATACCTTTCAATAATAGCTTTTCTATAAATTGTCTTAAGTTGATGGATATTTGTACTCATTTTTGTTTATTCATCCAGACCATTCCACAATTTCACCCCACAGACAGAAATGCACATACTTCTTAGGGTAGTACGGACAATCGGTTGATTAAAATTGTACATATACTATAACTGCTGGAAGAGTTAACATTTGTGCAAAGTATTAGAAAGTTTCTTGAAGAATTCATGAAGTGCTGTATTTACAAACAGTAAATAAACAGCATTTGTACAATGTTAAGGAAATCCTTTAGGCAGAATGTGTGGACACAAGACATCCCTTAAATTTGATGTCTCTGGCCATGGCTATTGAGGGCAGAGAGGTATAAGAAAGTTCACACATGCAAAGCAGAAAATCAGCAAATAGCTAAGAAGTACTGCTTCCCATGCAAAATCAACTACTCAAAATCAACCATCAAGATTTTTTTAATACAAAAATTAAGTGGCCTATGTTAAATTTAGGATGAAGTTTAAAGATTGTTACACTTTTAAATTTTGTTCAATCAGTGTTTATACTTGTTCAAGTGTACCAAAGCTTAAAATATAATGGAACAGGCAATTATGTTACGTAATACACAGTGGTATATCAGCTGCCACAGATAAAACATTCATATCAATCACAGCAGTGTGTTGTTACATGATTCACACTGCTAACCTATTTAATATAACTTGTAGACATTATGTTAGCTTGCCTGCTATTGTTGATTCTGAAATATCCTGCCAGGTTCAACCCTCAATGCACTGCTTTTTGGATTTTTTTTCTTTTTTATTCTGTCTTTGGTTTGGATTGCTTTCACACCCATGGCACACCAAACTTATTTGCACTTGGAGTGAAGTTAGACCTCCTGTTTTCAGGCAGACCAGAGTTTGGTTCTTTAATCCGCACTTTGTGTCCATCTTTCTATGAACGTCTACACTTTCACCTTTCTGACAAAGTTTTCAATAGCTTGTACAAAACAAAACAAACACGTTACCCTTGAAAATTAACTTGATGCCATTAGAAACCTAACTTAGAGATCTGTAAGTAATGCCGACACGCCAAAAGCAGGAATGTTGTATCAAACAAGGAGTCTAGCTATTTGCTAATATTATGGAAGTACATGCTGTTAGATTTGAGGCATACCAACAAGTCAACTCTGTGGCTTTATATAACTTGAAAACTAACAGATCAGTTTAAGTACAGACGTGATCTGAAGTAAAGCAGTAAATTGGAGTAAAATTCACCCTCAGCTGTCATAACTCCTGACATTAACCCGAGCCTCTGTCGTTTTCACTACGCCCGTCACATTTTAAACAAACACATCAGAATTTTTCAGCCACCGTGTAGCAGTTTGAGTTTCAGAAAGATTCCCGCAGTAAACAAATCCTACTTGAGCGATGGACGCCTCGACTTCACTAGCAGGTGTAAAACATCTCACCAATTGCTGTTTTTCATCTCACCTTGACAGACACTTTACAATCTCAAGCATGACAAGTGCTCTGCAGGGGGGGGGGGGCTACACCCAAAGACGGAGTGCCACCTTAAAAATAATACCCTCCCCCGTTCTGTCTCAAAAGCCCCCCTACCCCATGTCTTTCCATGACTCAGCCCTTCCTCTCCTGAATACCTCTCTCTCTCTCTCTTCTGTGACAAAATGCAGATCAACGTCCCTCACACTCGCGCTGTTTATATCCACAAACACTGCTGGCTGTAAGCTGCTCCCATAAGTGTCAAAACCTGTCCACACTGACTCTTTTACATGACTGCACTCAGCATTGAGCAGGTTGTCTGTCTTTCACCCCACCCCCCCCCAAACACACTCAAGCCCACTTACTATTGTCCAATGTGGCCAGACCGTATTTGCAATAAGGCGAGACGCAATATAATAGCCGGTATTGAGTGGCTCTCGTTGCTTCAGACAGCGACTGATTGGGCTCAAGAGTTCAGGCACGGTAGCCGAGGTGGCGTGTCCTGGGGTCATGTTTGTTATTCCTGTAAGAGACAAGTCCCGGGCTGGAGTCAGGAGAGGGCATAAATTAACACTGACTACTGCCGCAGCCCCCCAGTCGCTCTGTCTACTGTCCTTACATATACACACATGAAGATAGACAGACGTGCAGATACAAATATTCACTTACATGCTCTCTTTTTCAAAGTCCAGCCTCTCTCAGTCCGGCTTAAGGCCTGGGCCACATTCTCCCTCTTATCCAAACACTATTAATTAAACTGTGAAAGAGGCCTTGACTAACACGGGGACCCTCGCAGTCAGCCCCACTTGTCTGTCTTACTCAGTGTCAAACAGGGAGCGAGGCCAGGATGGCTGGAGCTGAACAGACCGGCGAGTAAAGAAAAAATTTAGGGAGGTGAGAGGGGTCGAGGGGCACTGTTTTTTCACATTACTCCACCTCGACTCGTCCACCTGAAGAGAAAATTAGTTCTTTTCGGGCTCTGAATGGGGGGATTTATTGACTTTAAGTGGCCCGGGGCTGGAGTAAGATCACCTGGGAGGGTAGGGGAGGGAATCAGTGGAGGGTTTTTTATTTTTCTCTTTTTGGGACTTCAGGGTTTTCTAATGAGTTGGGAGGTGCGTTATCTCACCAACAGGCGCCCACACATACACACACCTCCCTCTCCCTCGCCTCCAACCCCCTCTGGGCCCACTAAAAATAAACACATCCCCACAGACTTAACTGACCTCCCTGTCAGCGAGTGGCAAAGGGTTAACACACATACACACACAAATTACTACAGCTCCTTGGCTCCACTCACATGGCTGTAGCTCAAGACATGCCATGCTCCAGCAGTTATAGTATATGCAGGTAAACACACACACATACTCACACACACATACATGTACACACAGTTAGAGTCCCTGAGGGATATAAGAGCTAGTGGTTCCCTGAAGGCCCATAGTCTGCTGCTGGCAGCCAGCATGACTGTCAAACGGTGCCGCGCCACTGGAACGCATGAAATGTCGAAAAACATTCCACTGGGCCAGTGTTGTTGGACATGTCAGGTTGGTTGTCAATTAAGTAAGAGCCTGTCAGTGAGGGAGATGTTTCTAGAGTTTGTCAGGGCGGAGGTATGCATTGGTGTAGGCAAGAGAATCACTTGACCAAACAGAGTTGGGCAACAGTCGCCCCGTTAATTCCCATGATTCTAAGCTGAGAGTGCTGCAGAACATTAATATAACATTTATTTATTTATGAAAAACAGAGGACACTCAAAATAGCAATTAAATTGCAGCTATTTTGTTGCAAGATTTATCTTAAGTGTTTATAGACACATTTGTTCCATCATCAGTTATTCCTTCTGCCAAAAGTGATACGTTCTTTCACTTTGTTTTTAGTTCGTGAGCCGAGTAAAATCATAAAGTTATGCACAGATTTTGATGACATTATCAGGGAATGTTTGAAATGGCGAAAGGAATAAATGATAAGACTTTGTTGAAGTTATGAATCCAGATGCCAGTTCACACAGTTTTTTTAAGAATCTGTTAACCATTGCGAGAAAGGGCAGTTTTTCAATCCCCCCCCCCCCCCCAATTTATTCCATATCATGAAATTACAGGTCACATACTGTACATTTATAAGTTCGGTCTCATTTTCCATTTCATGATCGAAAAGGGGCCGGAAGAAGAAAAATGTATTAATACCAGCCCCTTTCTTGACTTAATAAAGCAAAAATAATTGATGGTCTAACCTTCAGATATATAACAACCGATGCTTATTGAAAAAGCAGACAGTCAGAATTATTAATGATACATAAATTATACATAAATAAAATAGAAACAAGTAATCACAAAACAATTGGCAAACATAAACAACTACTCACCATCCACAACAATGACATATAAACCAACAGAGGACCTTTCACCTATCATCTTATTTCCTTATTATTTTGTTTTTATACATTCTCTTAAACTGATTAATATTATTACAGGCTTTTAAATCAATTGTCAAAGAATTCCACAATTTGACACCACACACTGAAATACACATTTGCTTTAGAGTGGTACGTGCAAATGGATGTTTAAAATCAAATTTCCTTCTATGATCCTTATTTTCTGAACTAAAAGCAAACAAATTTTGCATATTGTCTGGCATGTTCTGCCTTTTGTCTAATTACACAACAAGTTCACCCCAGATTTTCATGACATTAAGAGAGACTGTTGGTCATGGCACAAAGAAAGCTGATTAGTTTTTGGTGGTGACCTTTTTCAAGGATTTGTTAACAATGTGAGGGAGGGCAGTTTTTCCACATTTTTGCCAATAACTTTTAACAACAATGTTGGAGATGCTGCAGCTGAGGTTTGTACTCTCTGGGGACCTCAAGTGAATGATGGCTTCTGCAAAGCTGTCTTTTATCTACCTACTCCAACACTTTTAGCTTCATAAGCATATGATTAGTTGGGCACAGACCTCCTATCTCCATTTTTTTTTTTTTAATAAAATAGTACTTTTGGTCACCTTCCATGTCGGTAAGTAGTTGTTATAGAATTATAACCATGTAAATGTTAAAATGTCCAACAGCTGGTCACAGTCCTATCCAGGCCAGCTCATTATCTGATGTAGTTCAAACAACTGCGTTCACTCACAGAGCGAGAGCAGAGCCCCAAGCAGATCTTCCAACTTCGGGGCTTTGTGTTGTTTTTGCTGTGATTGTCAGATAGCATCTGAAATCACAATCGAAACAGAAAGCATACCTCTGTCAAGTGTCCTCCTATTGTGTCATGAAATACATGAAGTGAAGAGAAACATTCACTCTAATTCTGTCAACAGTTGACTAATGTGCCTGACAAAAGAAACAACTGCAGAACAAGCAGTGTGACTTCAGTGGCTGTTTGTGTGGGATTTTATTGGATAAACTTTTAATTAAATCTTATAGTTGTCACAATATTTACTGTGACAGAGTGATACATCGGGGATACCTCAGCACAAGACAGTGTGTGAAAATAAATTGTTTGCTTTAGGTATTCGTAGTAATCAATTATGTCACAGTGTAGGCAGACATTTCACCAGAACCGATAAAATATTGTTAAATAATCTTTATAACTGCAAAATGAAATACCAATTTAGGACAGTTATTCACCAAAACATTAAAGTTATTTATGCTTACAGGCATCTTTGAGGACAGTCCACAAGCCAGCTTAGCAACACATTTATACTGAAAATTGGCATTTTGAATTACTTCTACACTAAACAGATCCACACACATCAAGCTGTTTAATAATCTGTTCTGTTATTTTAACAAACCTTTGTCTCCGTTTTGCCCCTCACAGAGCAGTGCAAAGCCCCGACACAAGGAAGGAAGCACTCGGTATCGAAAAGCCTTCGTCATCTCTTCCAAACCAACAGCAAATTTGTGAAAAGCTTGAAAAGGTGATTGAAAAAATCTGTGCTCTAAAACAGTAGTTTTCCACATTTTGTTGATTTAAGAAATGCAAATACTCATTTTAATTTTGCTTGATGATCATTTAGCGTGTAATCTGAATTTTTTTGCTGTTTTTGTATCTATTAGTAATACCATATGTGCAAAAGTATACATGCAACTGAAGTTTGTGTTTTTAATTGCTATTGATTTCTTATGAATTAGTTGTAGTACATATACTATACTTAAAATATTGAAACGGTTTACAGAAAACTCGTATTGAAAATCCATGAATATCAATGAGAAATGTAGCATGTTGTTAATCAAATGTTATTACAACCCTTGCTTTAAGAAAACATGCCAAAATTACTTAAACTGTATGGAGAATAAAGTCACTGAAAGTTTATATGTGTCAAACATTTTCTGTGTTCCTTTCAGGGGTCTGTATTTGACCACCATATTCTACCGGGATGACAACGTACTGGTAACTCCAGAGGACCAGATTCCAATCGTGGAGGTTGAAGACTCGTACCCCAGCTCCCTCATGCAGGACTTCCTGTGGTTTACAAAGGTAGATAAAAAAGGCAAAAAATAAGGAAAGAGAGACAATTTTAATAAGTTTTGATAAACACTGAACAAATATCTCAATCAGTTGATGCCCTGTGATTTCAACTTTAGTTTCTGTAAGGAATAAAATATTTTAAAAAGCTATTAAAATACATTATTTGATAAACAGTAGGGTTTTGTCTCAGAATTTAGATGCATGTGTGCTACATCTACCCATTTTACTGATAGTATTTAGTCTTTTTATACTGTTAATGCTAACTTGAAAATATAGTAAAACAAAGATATTTTTAAAAATATTAAAAATATATATCTATCAGATATTAATTCTCTAATTCTCTTGAGCAGTTCATCAAACCATGATACATTTTGCAAAGAAATGATTTTTATTTGTATTTGATGTTAAAGGTGTCGTACTTATGGGAAGAGATTCCTTGGCTGCAGCAGTGTCTCAGTCCCTCCCAGTCGTCCTGCTCCTGTACCCTGCAGACTCGCCTAAAGATGCTGCAAGCTGTCTCCCAGCTACAGGTAAGACAACACTGAGTAAACAAAGGTAGGAGTGACCCAAAATTGCCAATCACTGGACTGTTATGGATTGTTTCAGTTGTTGGAATACAGGTGAAAAAGGAGGTGACAGGACTTTGCCAACTAGGTAAGTTAATTCAGACTACATCCAGAGGTTTCTTACAATCTTTTCACCTGTATTCCAGCAACTCATGTAGTCCACACCATCAGGAACAGGCTGTTGCTAGAAGGGGACCCGATCAGCAGTATGACCCTTTCCCCGGATCACATCTGTGCGATGCTTGATCTCTGCCTCAGTACGACTCACTTTCAATATAACGAGGGCTTCTGCAGACAGGAACATGTCTGTGTCATGGGCTCACCTGCGTCCCCCATTGTAGCCAATATCTACATGTGGGGGGTAGAGAACAGAGCTATTTCCCCCTTCAGAGAGGTTATCCCATGTCTTTGGTTCAGATATTTCAGATATGTGGAAGACACCGGGGTGCAGATGTGATCAGATGAAGTGGAAACTTTCAGCACACACCAAATTCACATGTCAAATTTAGCAGAGAGGATGCAGAAGAAGACAGTCTGGCTTTTCTGGACTGTGCTGTTCATACTTAGGATGTCAGAAGCCTCCGATTTTTCCATATGATTCTCACATTCTTCTGGACGCATAAATTGGGTCTCATTCGTACCTTAAACATTGAGCTCAAAAGACTTAAAACAACAGAAGGTAAGAAGAAGGAAGCAAAACGCCTCAGGGAGGCACTAAGACTCTAATGACCCTTTTACATTAGCCCTACTCTACTCGACTCACCTTGTGCTGCTTTTTCATTAGCCCCAGTCGGCTGCCCAACTGGGTGCAGTATCGCTGTAAACAGCTGAGCAGCACTGCGGTGATGTCATTTTGAGCAAAATACAATAATCTGTGGCTTTTTGTCACAAACCGAGTAAAAAAGGAAAGCAGAAGAAGGCTGCAGGTGGCAAGAAGAAATACCCCTTTGAGAAGTACAGGAGAGTTTTGGAAGCTATACAGCAGAATGAAGCCGAGGACGAGAGCAATCGAGCTGCAAAGAAAAGACGTATGAGGGTAAGCTAATGGTAGCTACCGCTAGCATGCTAAGTCGTTGCGCTACGACTCATCGATGACGACATTGTCTGACCAATCAGTAGCCGGCAGTCAGTGACGTCATCTTTCAGTATCGACTCAGCTCGCTTGGAACCAGAGCGGAGTAGGTACTAAAACTAGCTTGTTTTAGGGGTACCAGGCTAGTGGAAACACGCTGCAAATTGAGTAGGGCCAAGGCGTGCTAGTGGAAAAGGGCCATAACTGGACCTTCACCACCTCCAAGACATGAGATGCTAACAGAGAACAAGTGTCACAGTATTATTTTTCTTCACGTGTCTGAAATGTCAAAAAAACTCAAGAGGATCTTTCACAAATCCAGTGTTCCTGTACACTTCCAACCCTCCAACACCTGGAGACAGAAGCTTGTTCATCCCAAGGACGAAAACAAAGAGTACAATATGGCTACCAATGGTAATGACACAAGGGTTCTCTGCAGGTTGTGGCTTGTCTTTTTTTCACACATTTACCAGTTTTGTTTTACTTAAATTATGTCAAAGAATGCATATTTTAAACATATATTTATCGACTCTCATAAAATGTGATCCCGACAATAATGAATGTACTTTTTATATCAAACCCATTAGTCACACAAGAGCTGATTCTTACAGCTAAACTTAAGTTATTAGCACAACTTTCCTTCTAAGTCCCCCTGCAGTTAGTTTTTGAATTGTTATATGTATTTTCTTTTGTATAATGTAAGATATGTCTGCTCTTTACTGAACTGTGTGGATTATTAACTTTGCAATGGTAATATGTGTCATTTTGACTGATATTCTTTGTCTTGTCGCATTATTATAGTATTGTTATTGATTATCTTATTGTTTTTTTTGTGTGTAATAGATACGGTCAGGATAATGCAGACTTTAAAGGGAAACTCCGGTATTTTGACACCTGGACCTTATTTTTAGGTTTGTGCATGCTCATATACTCACTCAGACAAACATCGTGCAGCTCGGAGTCCTTCAGAAGTTATTTAGATCCAACCGATGTAGCCGCACTTAGCGGGGTCCACGGCAACGGAGCTTCAGCGGGGCGTAATCTCTGCAAAATCGCCCGTCTCTACCACAGCCGGTTTGTCATTGCAGAGAAATCCTCCAGAGTAGTCAGACATATATTCCTGGATAGATCCATACGCGTGTCAGCCGGTTTCAAGTCCCACTCTGAGCAGCTAACACACTCCTCTTCTGTTGCTATAGGCGAACACTGTCCACAAGCGCACCGCTAGTTAGCATTGAGTCGTGGACGTGCTCCTGTTTGTTGTTCACGAGCCAGCTGTTCGTCTCTCTCCCTCTGAATTCTTCTCTCATGGAGCTCCTCGTCCGTGTACTCAGACTCAAACCGGTCGTCGTAGTCTGACTCTTCGGCATCAGATAAATATTCTGCCATGTTGCTCAGCACTGCCGGCTAAAAGTAGGTCAGCTGTACCTTTGTGTCGCGCGGCTATGACGTCATCAAAAGTTTGTTTACCAGGTCAGCTGACCCACCTGAAAAGGGGAAGATGAGCTGACTTTATGATAACACTGGCGATGGATGAAAAAATATAGCCGAAATGAGCGATTTTGCAGAGATTACGCCCGCGCTGAAGCTCCTGTATAGGGCAAAACCCGCTAAGTGCGGCTACATCGGTTGGATCTAAATAACTTCTGAAGGACTCCGAGCTGCACGATGTTTGTCTGAGTGAGTATACGAGCATGCACGCACCTATAAATAAGGTCCAGGTGTCAAAATACCGGAGTTTCCCTTTAATTCTAGCCTACTTTTCAGCCAGATAAAAACTAAGATGACATTTTAAGAGCAACTAAACAAGATTTTTTGTTGTTCTTCTCTGAAAAAAAAAACATTTTTTTTGTAGAATTTGTGCTAGGTTGTGCTCCAAATCTTGACATTTCAGTCCATATCAGTACAAATCTACATAACTGTGGGGTTTAGTTGCACTTTAATAAATCAGGAAGCTGATGGCTTAAGCCCCATCATTGCATTATGCCATTAAAGAAGTGGCTCCGGCACACTAATAAACTTGTGTCTTTTCTCAGGGCATGCTGGGAACCCAGGACCTTGGTCAGGTGTATTTTGAGCCTATCAAAGACAAACACGGTAATGCTCTGCTTGTGCTCCTGAAAGACATGAACACCTGCCCCAACTTGGATGGTGTTCGCTGGACACAGCTCTGCAAACTCCAGCTCCAACGCAAATCCATCTCATCCCCTGAAGAGCCCACGGCCCTAGACATGCTCCTCATCACGCTCCACGTGAGTCCCATGGAAGAACTCAGAAAGGCATCAGATACGGACCTGATAGAAGAGCAGTTATTGTCATTTTCTGCTTATGAAATGGCAAATTATGTTGTTGTTGTCATGATCATTCTTCGGCTTGCTGCAAATTATAATAGGTTAGAGAGATAAACTTTGTAAACATCAAATTGTGCCTAAAATCCATGGAAAACATTAATGCATTAGTGCAGCTCTCATTCACAACACAGCAGTAAACACGAGGCTCGCTGTCTGAAACAATAGGCCTGTAAATTGAAATGTGCTTCCAATTATGAGGGCAGCTCGTGCAGACACTCTTTATTTAGACAAGCATTAATCATCATGACTTTCCCCCTCTGGTTTGGATGTACATGCCATCAGATTAATTAAAAATGCAAGGTCAGTTGTTGGGGCACCGCCAGCTCAACATGAATGTTAATTAGCTAAAAGAAAAACAATATTTACTTTAGTTTGGAAATCTCCTCATTTAGGCTGTTAAAACTGGAAAAGCTGCATGTGAGTCTGAACATTGTGGCTGTTATGATGGTTATCTAGTTAATTGTTGTTGTTCTGTGTTTTGTAACTAATGCTCTGTGGCTGTTTAGTTCAGAGCAACCACAATCTGGAACCGAACCACAAGTTGATTTTGTCTATACAGCCCCGGTGAACTTGATCTCATTGTTGTACTGCGGTTCTGTCTCCAGTGTAACTTGGCTGGGCTGTGTGGTTCCAAAACAATAGTGGAGACTCCCCTTTGGCGAAACCATGTTCACTAAAATATTTGTATTGTGGCCAGAACTGAACAAATTGTATGATGAAACGCATAAAAATGTGCTTCAGAGCCTGTTTTAAGACCAAGATTCCACTTTTAACAACAAATCAAAATTGAATGCTTTCAGGGAACGACTACAACAAAGCATAAAAGCGCATACTATAGATAAATGCAAGGATGCTTTTACAGAATAAAATAGAATCTTCAGCTTTTAAAGCTCAATAAAGCTCGTAAATCTCAATGTAGTATATTTCCAATATGCTATTTGGAAATATTGTAAAGTAGAGAACATGTTTTAATGTGGGCTATTTGCATATAATTAAAAGAACAAAAAACAGCACTAATTAAATGATATAAACATTGTTTTAGTAAAATTGTAAGCCCCCTAAATAATAAAAATGCCTCTGCTGAAATAATAACTGGACTATTTGTAGACAGAAATGTAGCTAAGATAAAAAGGAAGATAACATAGAGGTGTGTATTTAAAAGGACGTGAAGATGTTTAAAGACAGTATTTTGAGTCACTCATACCGACAGCTGGCCAAGCACACAGCTGATCTAGAGCCCTGTCCCTTTACCGAAGACAGACCATGCACAAATGTAAACTCAAGTTCACACCGAAGATTTGCAGCACAAGAGAGTTTCAAATGTTGCAAGGGACAGTTGCAGCTGGAATTAATAATCATGGAATTGCCTACAATTCAGTTTTTCAGGCTTTTTCTGACAGGAGTAGAATCAGAGTTTTACCAAGTAAAACACTTAATGAAGTTGCAATTCATTGTCCTCATTCTTACTCTACATGTAGCAGCAACAAGACAAGCCTGTTGCACGACAGTGTAGCTTAAAACTCAAGGTTAGGGTCGTTTTCATGGAGACAACACGTTATCGCTGAAAGTTTTCGTGGTGTTATTTCATATACTTTTAGAACCTTGTGGTGTAACCCGCTGCAAAGAGTCATAAGTCTTAACCTACCTTGTTGTAAATCGTTGGTCTGAACTAGGGCTGGACGATTAAGGTAAAAATAAGAATCCAGATTATTTTAAGTGATATTGAAATCACAATTAATATACACAATTATTCATTTATTTAAAAACTTCAGTATTGATTTAAACACAACTTTAAAGAGGACATATCATGCTTGTTTCTCCTTTTCACTATGCCAGACTAGGATGCCTGTAAAGCATTTCTGCCCTCAGTACAAGTCATTTAGTTCCTTCATTGCCCCACAATAGAGTTCTCGATATCCTCATTTTAGGCCATTATGAAGCCCTCGTTGAAACACTCGGATCTGAGGATGACCTAAAGTTACCTCGCAACGTCACAGCCCTTTGTGCTCTGATTGGTCAATTCTATCGGGGGCTGAGCCAGCCTGTCCTTCTTCTTCTACTGTATTTTCCGGCAGGCTCAATGCAGCGACCATGTATTGAGTCCCCTTACAGGCCAGAGCTGGTAATAAGTGAATGTGAGCTAGGATCTATATACCCCTGCTGGTGGATGTGTTCCTCGGTGACGGTTTTGTGGCTAACGGACATTACAGAGGAGGAAGTGTTTTATCAGATTACTCCAATAAAAAGAAAGGTACCTCGTGTCGTCACGACGTTTGAAATCTTGCGGACATCTTGCAATGACCTCTTTTCAGAGGCATCAAATCTCGTTCTAGGATATCAGAAAAAATACAATATCTCATTTTTTGAAAATTAAGGGGGTGTAAGGTCTTGTTTTCAAATTTATTATATTATATGTAAGTATTAAATCATGCATCAGCATGATATGTCTCCTTTAAAGAAACAGCTAGTGGCACATACAGTATTATTGATCTACATAAGTCACACACACTCGCTGTGGCTGCATGTGGAACACAGAAGCGCTATGAAGCGCAGGAACTTGCATACACGGCACTCCATACTGTGTGGCACATTAATCGTTTTTCTTCGATTATAATGTTTTTATGATTGTCAGATGGCAAAATTGAAATCACGATCAAAATCAGATTAATTGTCCAGCCCTAGTCTGAACTGGACTGAACAGACAGCAACACAATTCCATTCTACTGATGCTTCCTACATCCTTTCTGGTACAAAATAAGGACACTGCAACTCCTTTGAATGTCTCTTATATCAGTCAAAAGGCACTTGTGATGGCGCGAGGGGCAAGTGAACATTACAGTTTGTAGCCCGACACCTACATGTGTTGTTTCCTTTTGGGATTGAAGTTTAAAAAATACTACCATTGGGGGCAGAGTATCACACAATTCTTCACTTCTCCTTCACCGCCATCCAACAGATCTAGTTTAAAGTTTTTAAGTAGCTATAGTCCCTGCTCAGACGGTTCATTCATCCAAGTATTCCTTTTTGTTAGTTTTGCTCTTCTTGCCTCCTCTGACATTTCCATTGCGGCCAACCGGTAAATCAATGTTTGAACAGTCGCTGTAGGATTTCTTCAGACAGAATGAAGGATAAAATTGCTGTAAAAGGTCTACATCCACATCTGTAGGGGTGAACTGCATAGCACTTAAAGGAGATCTGGTCTTTTGATGTTTTCTATCTGCCCTTTTCCAGGAGAAGCTGGCGTATCATAGGCGTAGCAGGAAGATGTTAGCTCCAGGATTATACCTTGGCTACCTGAAGCTGTGTACATCAGTGGAGCAGATTAGAGCACTGGTACCTCAGAAACTCCCAAATGTCCTCTGTCACACCAAAATTAGGGACAACTGCAATGTGTCCAGGTGAGAATAACAGATAAAAAATAACAGACTCAAACCTGATTTAACAGTAATACAATGATGACAAGCTGGATTGATGGCGCCCATTTGAGAGTGTACTCTATTTTTGTTTTGTTGCAGAGAGGAGTGGCAGTGGCTGCAGGCTCTCAGCTCTTTAGATGAGTCGCTGGAAATGGACCGTGAAGAACAGAGTGCTCCACACCGCCTCCTACAGGATCTGCGCAGTGCCATTAAGGACCTGATGGCACACATCAACATCCCTGGCAATCAGGTCAGAGCGATCGAAACTCCTCACAACTTTCTCCTCTTCGAAAGTGTGTAGGCAACTGTTTTGTGCTGAGTGACTGATTTTACAGATGAAATGGAACCAGCAGAAAGTCCTAGAAAGATTTGGAGCCATCATGTTGGCAGTAGCAAGAGCTCAAAGAGATGAAAACAGTTCCAGTGAATAGCCAGCCAATTCTGGTTAGACCACTAATTCGACATGATTTTTGTTGAAGGACATGGTCTGAATTCCAGCACAATGGCGGCCATTGTATGTTTGGCTGTAAACTTTTATCACCAGAGTAGCTTTATGCAAAAACTCCACCAGCAGCTTTAACTCTAAAGACTTACATTATCATAAAAATATAAAGAAATGTATGAATCTATGGACAAGCAGGTTTAAAAACAGATGGAAAAATCAATACTTATGTGTAAGATACAGCTTCATGCAATCACCAAACTGTCTATCATTGATATGCAATAACCCCTCATTACTGAAACCCGTGCATTTGTTTTGTACCTTTCTTATTCCACAAATGGAGTTGGAGCCTCTGGTTTCTCTTTCAGGATACTTAACCAATTGGAAACTGACTTCATGGTGGCCCCTCTGTCTGTGAACCCTGCTCTGTAACTGTGACTGTTTGTGGTTTGACTGCAGCCAGAGAGTTGTAATACTATCAATCAGCTACAAGCTTATTTAAAAAAATGTGGTGGATGAAAATGAAAAGGTCTTGAATCTGCTGAACTTGCAACCAAATTGAATGCATAATTAAAGACAAGGACAGAAGAGGTCAGAGTGTCAAAGCTGTGAGATTACAATGAAAATTACACATTTAAACATGATAGGTAAAATAATCCAAGCAAACCAGTGTGGGGTAGAGAAGTAACGTGTTAGAGCAACCTTTTTGTACCACATCCCAGTTTTATGTAAGATAATGGAGTCACAGGGGGTGATACAAACATTCTGTGCACAGTGTAACTTGAGATTTCGTGGTTGTTTCAGTTGGGTCAGCGTTAAAAGATAAAATTACAAATCACCCTGTAACACTCTTGAATGGAAGGCAGTGCGGGTGGAAGGAAAAATCTCAGACAAGTTGTGAATTTTCAAAATGAAGAGAATATTTTTAGGCCACATCAAAACTCAAGACAAAGAAATGGCAAATCAATCAAGCTCATTCCAAAAATATCGCTTGCAGAGGGAAAAATTAGATTTTAGTCCAACATAAGTCCGACAAATGGCTCTCCTCAAGGCCTCACCTCTAATGTGCAACACACCAACAGACTGCTGATTTCACACACCTTATATACTCTGCTACCTGCAGCTCTTATCACAGCCTCAATGAATACAGGTGTTATGGCTCTCACACCTGAAGGCAATGCAGGTGAGAGGAAATGCAATTATGACAAAAGAGAAGGCACCATACAGATCCTTCCGGCAAATGTTGAATGAGTGTTTGAAGGATTCTTGTCAGTTATTCTGTGTTTTAGGAGAAAAGGTGTACGTGACAGTTGTATTAGATTATCTGGCAATAATCTGCTTTCCAAAATAAATTTGTGAATTTTGAGGCACCCCTGACAAAGTTAGAAGGCACCACTGAACCACTGTTCAGAAAGTCCAGTGTAACTCATCATACTGTAGGAAAAGAGGGAAGCCATGGTCTTGTTTCTGAACACCGACTGACCCACTTCCTTTTCATCAGCTGATTGAAAATGGCACTTAAGACTGCACTCGGCACAGTAACACATCGTCATTTGCTGTAAAAATGGTGAGCAAGGTTAACGCTTTGTGTTTCATCCGTTAGTCATAACTCTGTGCCGATCTGAGGTTTCTGTTCATTGTCGATGGGTATTTTATTAGTTCCAACCTCTTAAGTGAATCCTCTTGCATCAGGGAGTTAAACGCTCTAGTGTTTCTTGAGTATCAATGCCACAGAAAAAAAGTATCAATACCTTTAGTCTTTTCTTATCATGTACATCCAAAGGATATGAATACCAATGAATACTTTCAAGTTATATATATCATGCTCTTTTTTAACAATTGTTTTTTCTTTGCACTGAGACTTTAAATTAAACCTACTTTTTATACTGAATGTGATGGGCAATATTGCATGTGTTTGCTTATCATCAGGAAAACAGAAAAGTAATTTGAAAACTATGTATGCATTTAGGAGAAGTATCAGTATATGTATTCATACTAGTACCGTAAAAATAAAAGCAAAAGGAAGTATATTATGTTGTTTTAAAAAACCTTTGGTACCCCTCACAACTATTGCAGAGTCAAATACATTTACAGCTTCATTTAGAGCACAGATGGATGGATGTTGTACTTCTTTTTTAATCACAGCAGTATTTGGGACAGAGAGCCTAGTGTACAGTCTGATAAATCCAGCTATGCAGATTGACATGCAAGGATCCTGTCGCTCTTTCATAATGAAACACACTTTAGTCCCAGTCATTCAAAGAGGAATCAAATGATCAGCAGCCTGGTACCAGTCTGGGACATGATGGAAAAAAAGCTTTTTTCTCTGTTTGTTTATTAATGTAGCACGGAGTCAGCAGTACATCAGCCTCCTTATATATTGACCCTACTGTCGAACAGCAGCCAAGTTTAAGGCGCAAAACCTGTAACTCTTTCTCCAAGTGACAAAGTAACAGCCATGAAAACCTTTGCAACTCCAGTTATGCTCACAGTCTGACAATGAACAGAGACACACAGTTTTACTCACAGTTTGATCCACGGCCCTATATTTAACTTTTATCATAATAAGCAACTAATAAATGATTATTTGACCTTCAAAAACTAATGCCCTGTCACTCATTGTACCAAAAAGTAACCCGAGTCCTCTAGCAGACGTAGTGATCTGTTAACCCTCAACGCTGAAACAAACAAAAACTGTTACATTATTTAAACCAAAGCCTGACAGTTTTTTGGCTTGAGCTGGGAATTCCAGTGCAGAGGAGAGAGGGTGGAATGAATGTAGAGTCGTTGACAACATGGCATTGAGCTGAGCTGAACTGATCAGTTACACAGAGTAGGCCAATCAGAGCAGATGGGGTCCATGTGGGGAATGGAGTCTTAAAGCTCTTACAGTGTTTCAGGTAGACTGACAGTACAGCTTGTTGGGGGGTTCACGGTTTGTGAGAGCTAGTCGTTTTGTTTAACACCTTCTCTTATGACCATGCTCCAGAATTTGAGCAGATATATGAACAATATATTAGAACAAACCAAAGGCCCTAAAGTCTACAAGCTCCCCAATTCTTTTCTTTTTTTTTTAAATGTATTTTTTGGGCATTTTTGTGACTTTATTGATAGGAGAGAGACAGTGGACAGGCTTGTGAAAGGGGTGAGAGAGCAGGGGAAGACACTCTGCAAACTGGTCACAGGCGGGATTCGAACCTGGACTGGCAGAAGCAAGTACATGGGGTGCCTGGTTGCTAACCACTCCGCCAAACCAGCACCCCAAGCTCCCCAATTCTAAGGCAAATCTAAAATAATATTTTTGTCCCCAGGCACAGGACTTCCGTATCTACCACCTTCAGATGAAGTGTGCACTGCTCCCGGTCAGAACAATCCATATTCTCCTCGCTCTGGATTCCTCACCCTGCCCCTGCAGATCTTTGAACTTGGTCAGTTTGTCAAATTATTAGCAGAGGATTGATTGATAATATCCTACATTTTAAACACTAAATGTCTTACATTCACTTAATAGTCTTAATTTTCTACCCTTTGTTAAAATCTCTCTTTCTCTTACAGTCCATTTCAATGCATATTGCCCCAGTTTCATTGGTCAGTACTGCAGAGTGTCGGCTCTGCTGGAGCTGGAGTCTCTCATGTCCCAGCAGGCTTTGAGAGAGGCGTTTTCTGAGGCTGAGCTTAATGCTGCAAAGAAGAAACATCAACAGGTTCAGGAGCACATTCAGGTAAGAATATAGCAAGAGCATTTCAGAAATTATAAGTGAGAGCAGAACAACACAGCTGTAAAATTATGTAGAGTAGAATAATGATCATCATGTCTTTGTTATCAAAATGTTCCTGAGATTTTCTGTTCTGATCCTGATGACTGTGAAACAGCAAATGGAAGAGGTGTGGCGGGACGCAAGGTGGATCATGGATGCCTTGCAGTATGCCCGCTACAAACAGCCAACAGGAGGAATCTCCATAAGTTGGATCATTGACTTCTCCAAGGAAGTTTTGCCTGAAAAGCCGCCCTCAACCTCCTCTCAGCCAGACTTCATGCCCTCTCCCATGCCTTCTCCCGAACCCTGCCGCAAACACTCAGGTCAGAATCAACCTTTAATAAAAAAATATCTATTCTTTTTCATTTTAATCTTTTTACAATTGCTGCAGTGGTGCATCATCTATTGTCTTCCAGTGGTTTTAAACTAAGAAAAAACACATATCTAAACACTAACATACTCAAGCACAATACATAAATCCACCTGTAGAGGTGGCCTTAGACACAATTCAAATGTGATTGAGTTCTCTTTAAACCATCACCATGTCTTTAAAGAGCAATAAAACAGAATAAAATAATCACTTGAATACATGCTTAAAATGAGGAATTGGAATTAATAAAGTTTTACTGATATAAATGTTATGATTGATTCTGCTCATCAACCAGATTCTTTATCAATTCCCTCACCCATTCTTGGAGATTTTCTGCCTACACAGGTTTTCAGTGTGTACTATGTCAAACAAATGTCAATGCTAATTCTTCTAGATTTTCACCTCTTCTATTTTCTGTCCACCATGAATATATCTTCCACTTTTTGTTATTGTTGTTTGGTGAGACCATAATGTTCTGGTTATGCAAGTTATGCAGAAAAGAGTAAAAAGACTTAACAAGAAAAGTATAACACATAAAGAGAAAATATATATTCCTTGATTTATTTGTTATTAATCCTCAAAATGGACCTGATGTTTGCACAGGTTTGGACAAAGAAGAGATATGTTCAAGGGATATTAGTATTTTTCCCCAAAATAATTATTCCTACCTTGTCAAGCTTTTCAGTGCCATGTCTTTTTAAAATAAAAAATCAAGTAAATCTTTTGATAGAAAGAAAATAGATACTTAACTAATTGTAAATTAAAAACAGAAGTATTATTTTAAGTTGTTCGAAAATATTTTTAACCTTTACCTTGCTTGTGTGATTATTCTGTTGCATCTATAAGGAATAGTTCCGTGATAAAGTTACTATCATAATATGATTCCTTGACCCTGAAAACCCACACCTCTCAAAATCATGTTGATATCATTATTAGTTTGGCGGTGACTGCCATTAGCAATCAATTGTAAAATGGTTGTTTGCTTATGGCGGTTTTCTGTCCAGTAGTTTTTGCGTAATCCTGCTAACAAGGACTAATAGACAAGCATGCGCCAGCAAAATCATAACCTTCTTTGCCGAGGTAATAAATTCAACACAAATACCATAAAAGTGTTAAATGGCTACTATGTAACAACCAACATCTTTGATATGAAACTATGACGTAAGCGTATCTGAAAAGTTGCGTAGAGCCAGTAATCCCGGAGCTGCGTATATGGCTTTTCAAAATCTTTCCACTCTGGAATCTGGTTTAAAAATTAATCGTTTACAGACCCCTAAAACGCCATCTTCGTATGAATGATATGCAGATTCAGCAAAAAACTTCTGCATTTAGACCTCGGTGTGTCTTCGTGTGGATGGGGCCTTAGTTGGTATGGCACCTGGTTACATTGTTAAAGAGCACAAATGTAGGAGAACAAGCCATCTGCAACAAATGTTTTAGAGGATCTGTTTAGTGCATCCAGAACCTTTGAACTGCCTAACACTGTCCCATAAAATGCAGAAATGTACCCACTTGGCTCTTATTACATAAGGAAAAGTTTAGAGTGGGGCAGTGTTTGACCAAAACCTAGGCAGAAGATACTGTGTTTAAATTTCTGTAGACTGATAAAAGTGTGGATTTGTTCATCGACAGCTTGTGATGCACGAGGTGTTTTTGTTCATGTTTTTTAAGCCTTTCATCCTTTTTGATATCATAGCGAACAGAGTTGGTCTTTGCTTTAAAAGCATGTAAATCATAGAGACATGTCCTTAAAACAATCCTGACAGTTCCTTCAACAACACTTAGAGGATAAATAATAGGCTACCTGTCTTTTGTTGCCTTGATATGTTTGCAGCATGCACAAGAGATTTATTTTTTGATATCTGAAGGTATTTGGCTGCAGTTCATATATATCCACTATATTTGACAGTGTTAGAACAGGGGTCAACAACATTTTTGGCCTAAGAGCTTCCTGAAAGATGAGAAGTATGGAGGGCTGCTTATTTGATTCATGTTTGTGAGTAAAATTAATTAGTGTAGTTAACCTTAAAATGACTAATATTTTGCATTTAATGTTGTACATATGACTTTATGTTCATTTTATACTTTGAATAATCCCTCATAGTAATTATTATTAATGATTAATATATAATATGCATTTATATGCCTTAATAATTGACTACCAATGTGTTAAATCAACATTTACTTTTAGACTATGTCTCATTCTTTTGTTTCATGATATTAATATTAACAACATCTAAAATCAAACTAGATTCTTTTTTCTGTACTTTAATTTGCTATTTCCACACTTTTTATTTTTTTTTACTTATTTTTTTAGTGGCGGATTTTGCTGGATTATCTGATGAAGAGGGTTCTTCTGAGGTCTTCTTAACCACCGACAGTGATTACGACTCGAGCCGTGCCCAGAGTCCTCGTGAGCTTGACCTGTTGCCACCCTCGCCACTCTCATGCTCAGCGTCGCTAGAGCCCCGTGGTTACCTCCGCAGTGACGGGAGCGGCTCAGGAGGAGTGATGTGTCTTGGTGGGGGCGGACGTGGAGGGGGAGCTCTGAGGGATTCCACCCCAGATGTACTCCAGGCCTCAGAGCCGCAGCATTCGAGGGAAAGTGAGCGCTGTGGCATTGGAGGAGGAGGAGGAGTTCGTTGTGGTGGGGAACGGCGAAGAGGGGCTCCTGAGCTCTTCGACAGTGACTTCATCCTGCCCAGCCGGCAGATCGAACTGCTGCACATCACAGAGAAGAGACAGGCCTTCTGCGTGAGAACCAGCAGCTTGGAGTTTCCCTCCACCACCTCCACGCACCATCAGCCTTACTGTCACCACGCCACCTTCCCCTCGCCTTCCACCTCGCCGCAGAGAAGGTGGCACAGGCCGTCATCTGTAGACCGCTGTTGCTCGGCTGAACGCTGCTTACCACCACTTCCACCTGCACGTACGTTATCAGAGGACAGCGGCACTCAGAGACTCTCCTCGCCATCTCCTGCTGCTCACAGGAAAGGCTGTCACGTCACGCTCAGAGTGTACCCACAATACCGCACAGGCCTGCCAAAGGAGACCAGTGTGAAGGTACAACAAAGGCAAAATTAACATGGTGAAATAATTCATCTAGTACATGTGGGTTGATCTAGTTGCCATGATTAAAGTAAATCCTGATAGAGCTCAACAAGGGGAGTTTGGAAACCAGCCATCACCCTATAATCAAATTTTTAGATACCCAAATAAAATCAATGTTTTGTTGCAAGTCCTGCCTCTTCAAGACAATATGTTAAAGCACAATAGTGCTTCAGAACTATCCTTATGGTATAATGGTGGCTAATTGTAGTTACTGTTTACTGTTTAGCCTACCAGCTAATGGTATAGTTCAGCTAAGGGTTCCTGTAAGATATTAATGAACAAATTCAATCTCTATCTATGAATCTATGTATGAAACAGGATGACTCAGGTAGTTTCACACCAAGATGGTTTGCAAGAGTTTTTCTAATACAAGTGGGAATCCTATGTGTGGCATAGTTTGTTTGAGAATTTGAACACAGCAATTGATCTGTATTTCAGTACACAACAACACAAAGCTCACCTGAAAGTTGTGATCTTGACTTGCTACCAAAAGTGATTAATTTTCACGGAGCACACAGTCGACCAAACACACCCATCACACTGTTGTACCATTATTAGTAGTAAATATAATTGCAATACAGCTACCTGGCAACCATGTTGCTAATAAAGCACTACTTGATAACAAAATATCCCATAGAGTTTCTTTCCATGTAGGCACAACAAAGCAACAGGTTTGTTTTACTCATCGTCTGTACACCAAAGGATTCAACAACATCATCAACTTCAAAAATGTCTGTAGTTTCCTTCATTCAATCCAACTGCAGGACAATCTATCCTTTTTAAGTTGCTCTATACTTTTCACATTACTAAAACTAGAAAAGCACTCAGAGAGCGCAGACCTCCACCAGCGCCACAGTCCTCACCCATATTGTGATTTTCACCATAAATATTAGTCCTACCTTTATTTCATCGAAAGATTTAGAGTCCTTGACCATGAAAACATACCATTAGCAATTGGATTCATAATGATATCTATTTTTGTTCAGTACTTATTCACAAAAATCACATTTTTCATCATAGCGGCCAGACACTGATCCGGATCAACACCAAAATTGAATCAGTTCTTCCTTTTCCCATGCTGAACATTTCCTGAAAATTTCATCAAAACCCATTCATTACTTCTTGAGTTATTTTGTTCACAGATGGACAAACAAACTCTCCCGAAAACATAACCTCCCTGGCAGAGGTAAAAGTCTCTGTGGACACTTCCACAGGTGTTGTGGTGGAATGAGTTACCATGATATCTGGTGTTCTCTGTGGTTCCTTGTAGACCCAATTTGTGTTAAGAGCCCCTCTCCTCTGTGCACAGAGTTTCTTACATTCATATTGCTGGGCATTCTAGGCACCCAGCCCTAAATTCTGCTTAGGGCTGAGTGTTTGGGCAAAAAATGTGATCACAGTATATTTTCATTGAGTATCTTAAAACATTTTATAGATTAGATAGATAGATAGATAGATAGATAGATAGATAGATAGATAGATAGATAGATAGATAGATAGATAGATAGATAGATAGATAGATAGATAGATAGTTAGATAGATAGATAGATAGATAGATAGATAGATAGATAGATAGATAGATAGATAGATAGATAGATAGCACTAAATGTTTTGTTTCTCACTTACATTTAATGAACTCCAAGTCAGAGTCAGCTCTTCAAAAATAAAAAAAAGCTGTTTATAACCATAAACTTCTGAAAACATATTCCATAAAGCTAACTTCTTTCCTGTAATGGAGAGAGCAACACTCCCTGCCTTTTGGTGTGATTTGGCCTGCCTCATAATACTACTGTTTGAACATGAAATGATCTAAAGGGAATGTGTACATTTCTGGAATTTTTTTTGGCAACTGAATCAGAACGAAGCCACCAAACTGAAAGTGGGTAAACCAGAGCAGGGTAAGTACTGCTTTGGGATTCAGACAATTGGAAATAGTCATCTTCTCTGAAATATACCATTAGCTGCAGTCTGTTAGCTTTGAGCTAGCTCTCTATAGCATTCTCACTGGTATCCTGCTAGGTTTCGTCCATTGTTTTTCTTCTCCTCCCTGTTGTTGTTTAAAGAGGAGTCAAATGGCCCTTTTCCATTAGCCCTACTCTACTCAAATCTACCCAGCTCTACTCTACTCGCCTTGTGCTGCTTTTCCGTTAGCCCCAGCTGCCTGTCCAACGGGGTGCAGTGTCACTATAAACAGCTGAGCGGCACTGCGGTGATGTCATTTTGAACGCGACAACAATCTGTGGCTTTTTGTCACAAAGCGAGTAAAAAAGGAAAGCAGGAGAAGACTGCAGGTGGTAAGAAGAAATACACCTTGAGAAGCACAGGAGAGTTTTGGAAGCTTTACAACAGAATGAAGCCGAGGACGAGAGCAATCAAGATGCAAAGAAAAGGCGTATGAGGGTCAGCTAATGGTAGCTATCACTAGGATGCTAGGTCGACGCGCTCATGACTCATCGATGACGACATTGTCTGACCAATCAGTAGCCGGCAGTTGGTGACGTCATCTTCCAGTATGGACTCAGTTCGCTTGGAACCAGAGCAGAGTAGGCACTAAAGCTTGCTTGTTTTAGGACGCACCAGGCTAGTGGAAACGCGCTGCAAATCGAGTAGGGCCGAGTAGAGTAGGGCCAAGGCGTGCTAGTGGAAAAGGGCCAAATGTCAAACCCCAAAACATAGCCAATGACTTCTCTGTATTCTCCAGCCTCACACAGAGCTATATGTCCCTTCACTGCCATGTAGAAAAGTCTGAGCTTCTTGTTTGGTGCTTGCAGGGACATTGCTATTAGATTTTGACACCAAACACACCATTGAACAACACAATTTATCAATGGACCACAGAATTTAGATATTATAAAAAATTGCTCATACTAGTTTAATGCCAAGATGAGAGGAAGTCTACAACAAAACTGCTGAAATCAATTCTATAGATCACTTAACATTGGATGGCAAAGATCACAGGAGTGAGCAGCAGTAAATTGGTCTGACTTTAAAATCAGTTAAAAATCATTAAATCCCAATTCAGCCCTCAAGCCTCATACTTGTGTTAAATCAGTACTTTATATCTGCTCATTTGAAAATCAGTTACTTGGATTTTAACTCACTGGTTCTGACTTTGTCAAAACGGTGATACTTCAAGAACAACAGGGAGGCATTGGAATTTAAAATTTTGTAAATATGGCTTCAAGTCAAAGTATCCCTTTGAAACATTGCTGTGTATAATTGCTGACTGAAGATAAACAATATCTCTCCTTTCTTTTTAGCTTTGTGTGACTCCCGGGACATCAGCACAGGAGATGGTCCAGTTGGTGGTGCAGGAGATGAATGTTGTGTCTCGACGCATGCTCGGTGGCAGCAGTGGAGGAGGAGGGGAACAGGAGCAGTGTGTGTACTACAGTCCCGAACAGTTGAAGCACTTTGGCTTAGTGCTGGTTTTGGACAATAGAGAAAAATGGCTTCAGGATGATTTCTGTCCACTTGAGCTTCAAAACCCTTGGCTGAGGGGTAAACTGTGTGTACGCATAAAGGAATATTCACCCTTAGCACTCAAACACAGCCGGGCCACGACGGTGTGATCCCTGCTCTTAAATTAGGGAACTACTGTATAAAAAAGCTCCAAACTGACTAGATTTTCATTCCCGTTGTGGGGTTATCGCCCACAACTGCAGCTATGACACATTTTCTGCTGAGTTCATGTCATCTGAAAGGCTTCTGTTTCCATGAATTGCGCTCCCTCGTACAAAGGACATGTTTTATAAACCTCAGAGACCCTCATATGGACACCAAATGAACTGTAACAAATGGAACAAAGAGAAAAGAATTCAAGCTGTCAGAAATCATCAGGAAGAGTATTCTGACGCTGAGCGACAGAAACGGGGCGACACTTTGATTTCCGCATGATTGATGACCTTGAAAGTTGCCAAATCGACATGGGCAGCATGGCCTGCCACACGCGGACACGGCTTTCCTTCTGAACTCTTTTTGTGTTGCTCCCAAAGAGCTGTGCTCTGCAGCCGCCCGGCCCCGTGTTCCCAGGATGTGGGCTCTGGACCTGGCTCAGAGGGCAGGAAGGAAAGGGAAATGCACCAAAGGGGGGGCTGGCGTCTCCACTTGGGGACGCACTCGGCTGCCGGTTTGGCCTGTCAGTCAGTCGCTTTGGCAACTGTACTGTCTGGTAGCAACAGCCAAAAAAAGGGAGGGAGTGATGGCGAGGAGGAGGGTGAAGATGGCATCTTGAGACCTTGCACCGGCTTTCTGGTGCTCCCTCTACCTTCTGCAACAACAAATCCTCTGTACATTAGACTCAGTCGTAGTGTAGCTAAAAAAATTTGGGTAATCTCACAAAATAAAACCAGCCCATTTGGTTATTTGAGAAAAAAAGCAATACTTGACTTTTTGTTTTCCTAATAGATGGAGAAATGCATGTAATCCTTCCACAAATGTGCTGAGTACATCTTAAGTACTGTAGTCATGCCGTGCTAGAAGTTAACCAGTCCCGTGTTTTTGTTGTGTTTGCTTCAGTGGTTTCCCCCAGATGCATCAGAACTCGGTGCCCGTCAGTCTAGAGCAGGCTCTCCCAAAGGGATTCTGGTGTGAAAGGGATGACTCAAGTTGTTAACAGGCCTGGTGTTTGTTAGCAAAGAAAAATAACGTGTAGTGCAGACTCCCAGAATGAGATCCATATAAAAACACTTACTCCAAAGTTATTAGAAATCAATTTAAGCTTATGTGACACAATGAAGACTCTCACTTTACTGCTGAAGGCTGTTCTGTGGAGCTATGGAGACAGACGGGGGGGCTCAAAAAGCTTTTTTTAATAACCTACTAAGGTTGGTTTCAGACTTTAACATTTTGACCCTCTTAGAAATGGGAAGTGGTATTAACTGATTCAAGCCTTGTCACAGCCACATATTTGTCTGATTGATCCTCGTGTGTGGTGTCACTACACTTATTTTACATCTCAAATCAAAAATAGCAACTCCAGGTCAGTCTGCCAATAACTGGTTACCCATTAAAGTAGGTAAGTGTGAGCCAAAAGATTCTTCATCAACATGATGTTGCGTAATTTTACAGGCCAGCAAACAATGATGGAATTATAGCTTCAGCTCCACCATACTTTTGGGGCTTTTCCACTCTGGTATCTGCTCTGCTCGGCTCGACGACGTTTCGGTTTTCCAGACCTGGCACACTTTTTCATATCCTAGTGTACATCTTGGCCTTTTATAATTATAACTTTATGATCATTTTCAGTTCATAATGAATTAAATGTGATGCCATCCTCAATTTTAATACTCTTAATTCTGCAGTGGTGCTGGAAACGTTACATATTCAGTATCCTTTACCGACAATGAAACTGCAACAACAATACAGACTGTGATCTGATTGTTTCCCTTTACTGCTCTTTCTTGTCCTGGGCTGCGCTTGTTGGCTGCGTCCATCCACCAACCTAATAACACAAATAAAAATTAGAAAACTACTCAGAATATTATATTTAAGCTCAGAGTGACAGTGCTGCGACCGCTCATTTACTGCCTGTCGTAAAATGCACCTCACTTACACACACTGGGATAAACAATCGTGATGTAATGATCAGTATTAATTGTGATCCCAGATCAGTTAAAAAGTGTTGAACTGGACCAAATTTCATACTTTTACTGATACAGTACCAGAACATCCCTACTAATAAGTTTAATGTGACCACTCACAGGAACAGCCAGGGTCAAAATTTCATTTCTGGTGCCAACTGTCCAGTAAGCTTTGCTGAATCAAGCATATTTGTCATTTTGTGAAGAGCTGTATTTGCAATTAGAAGCAGACCTCCACCAAGCAGCTCAGTTCCAGCAGTGGCTTTTTCACAATCCCTGTAAAAGATGAAATTTCAGATTACCAGATCCAGAATAGTACCAGGATCCGGACCAAACACAGCACATACATGAAGATTTGGGGAAGTTTTGGGGACATCACTTAATATTTTGATTTTATATGAATTATTAAATGTTGTCAATGGGATTTCCTATTATAAATTTCAATGTTTTTGTAACATCAATCTGGATCAGGTCCAGATGAAACTACTTTGATGATAGAGACATGGACCCCATATAATCCTGTGATATTGGAAGGCAGTCTGTTTGTTGATCGTTCTTAAATTCTGCCCATGTTGACTTATTAGATTTTCAGGCAAACATACAAACCACCTCCAAAATCTTATCATTTCTAACTTGGACCATTACCAACATCTCCTGAAAATGTCACTAAAATGCGTCCAGTAGTTTTTGCGTAATCTTGCTAACAAACAAACAAATAAACATAGGCTGGCAAAAACATAACCTTGGCAGAGGTAAAAACAAGAAAACGCAATGAATGAAATATTTCACAGATTTGATGACATCAACTACAAGTGCTGAGCGCTCCCTTTGCTGCTTACAGTGGTAAATCCTTACATTTAAAGAGTGGTAAGATGACAGACGTCTGTTCAGACAGGTGTTAATGAACATTCATCAGGGTATGAAATTAGATCCCAAAGCTGATTTAAAAGTTTGGTGAAACAGGAATGCATCAAACAGAATTTTTAGTATGTAGAATGAATTATCTCATTTGGCCTTTCTATTGTTTATGGAGGATGAATTTGTCTTGCTCATCTTTTTTTATGCTGTAGTCATTATTTTGACAGCTGCAGACATCAGTCATTTACTCAATGGTGATTTTAGCTCCACACCCTTAGCTGTTTTTTGAGGCTAGCTCTGTAGCTTCATGAAGTTTAGCAGGTATGTGCTCTCTCTCTCTTTCCTGTCACTTCACTCCCTCTCTCCACCTCTCTCATTGTGATGGCGTGTGTGCATGGAAAGCTAGAATTGAGGTGTCCTTCACATGCTGGATTGGCTGTCGTTGGTATGTTAACAGTTTTATCCCTATGGCACCACTGCTCTGTCAACAGGTGAAACGAAGCTCCCGATGCGCTTCAATTATGTTTTTCTTTAACTATGAGCTGTGCACTTTTATCCAAACCATCCATTCCTGATTTTCTGGACCATGTGCAATGACTAGTCTCCTCTTCTCACACTCTGCTGTCAGGGAAACCTCACAGTATGACATTTGCAGCAGAACAGGCTGTTTTGTTTACACTGGAGTGTTCTTCTCACACTCACAAAGACTGCAAGATGCCTCTTTCTGTTAGCATTTTCCTGCTTAAGGCATCAGATAGTCTCATCTGTTTCAACATTGCAACACAAATGTAGCACCAGAACTCAAAATGAGATGAAAGCAACAGGTAATAACGGTGAACCTGTCCTCAGTTTCTGTAGCATCGCAGGTTCACAGGCTGTTGTTGGACCTGGCACATGGGGAGATAAAAAACGGCGCCTTGAAAAGTGTTTACAGAGTTTTTAGTTTCCGTACACATGAACGATGTGTTTACTTGTATCTACTGTACAAAGATGTCCTCAGACAAACTGATGTTGTAAGCTGTAGGTGGTTTTACTAATGGCTTGAACTCTTGTGTTAGCGCTTAGATGTCCTCTTTATTCACAATGTTATGAGCCGTTTTTACAAGAACCAACTGCAAAAAAAAAGAAAAAAACGAGTCACACAACAGAAACCAAGCATGTACATAGATGAAAAAGACTATGGGATGAATGTATCTGCCCTTAATGTGAAATAAAGTGAATGTGGGGCTTCAGAGGTGAGAGGAAGTCAAAGGCAGAAGTCTTACGCTGAAGGGGACGAGGGGGTTTAAATTCCCTTCAGTGAAAAAGTCAAGTAAAGCCCCGTGTTTACAAGGAACTGTTGGCGGATCTGTCAGGCGAAGTCATGAAGGAGACATCACGTCACTTTTATAAAATCTATTTTTATTGAACAATAAATGAATATTACAAAATAAAAGACTTGGTGTGTTTTTTTTCTGTTTCAGCAATGTAGGAAGTTTCTGACCCTCATTTGTCCCACTTGGCCGTCCTTAAGAGGTAATATTGACCTCTTTACGCTTCCTGTTGAGAGACCAACCATTTAAACTTCTAAAAACATTAACTGCACTACAGTGGGGCAGCTGCTGGAGAAAAAAAAGATATTTTGGCACACCTCAGCAGCCATAAAGAGCATAACCAGCTTCTATTCTCATGTGAGCGGATCAGATTTTCTTTGGGGCTCACTCTATAAGTTGGAGTTTAGTCCACCAAAACCTGCTCATTCATCTCATGTGAATGGGACTGGATGACAAATAGAGGGCACTTGTTCCTACAGATGCTATATTGCAATGACCTCATCAGTGTTTGACACCCGCTTGATGAAAAGTGAATGGTGAGCAGCTGCGGACAGAATCTCACTGTATGGCTTCTGAGTGCGGCAGTGTGCAGAGATGAACAATGATGTTACTATTGAACGCACTGAGGGTGTTTCACCATCTATAGACAGAGCTTTTTCTCTCCATCCAGGTAGATACTCAGCATAATTACAAACAACACAGTTAGCCAGGCCAAATTTACAAACTCACAACACAAGTCTCAATTTCAATCAAGTTGGGGCGTTGTCTGAAACGTAAATAAAAACAGAATAACGTGACTTGCAAATCCTTTTTGACCTATATTCAATTAAATAGTCTTTAAAGACATGAATGTTCAAATAAATAGACCATTTTTTGTTTGTCTTTTTTGTTTTGGGCAAATATTCATGTTGAACACTCATGTTAAATTTGATGCCTGCAATTAATCCAAAGAAGTGGAGATGGTTTGAGTCAGTCCTCTATTCTTACAAAAGCCTATCAAGGGAGGATGCTGCAAAGTGGAACTTGTTTTAAACAATTTGATACGTGCAATGGATAGTTTTCAGTGTTTGCTGTATGTCCCTAAGAAATACATCTACAAACTATATCTATATCTATATCTATATCTATATCTATATATATCTATATCTATATATATATATATCTATATATATATATATCTATATATACATATATATATATATATATATATATATATATATATATATGTATATATATGTATGTATGTATATGTAAGAAAATATAAGCAATAGTTTGATGATATAGTTAACATCATAGTATTATTCCTTCAAAACCCACATGTAGCGCTTGAAATAATGTTTCTATCATTATTAGTTAGACAGTTATTGAGCAAAAACTATCATTTTAAAACAGGTTAAAGACCCAAATGCAGGACAAGAGGCAAAAACTGTTTCAAAAAAGGTTTGGTTTATTAAACAGGTCGGTACTGAGGTACTGAGGTAAAAAGGCAAGGTCCCAAAAAGAAGCACAGTCAGATCAGACGTGGAACAAGACTAGAAAGAATGCTGGAACGTGAGACGGAGGTAGACACAAGGTTTAAATACAGGAGACAATTGGGATTGATTAGACACAGCTGGTAAGGAACAATCAGGGATCAGGTGTGACAACGCCAGACAGGAAGCAAAACCTAAAAAAATAAGGAAAGACAGGTGGATTATCAAAATAAAACAGGAAGAACAAATCATATCAAATCATGATAAAAAAAAATTATTCACTAATGGTGGCTATCTGGATCACCAAATCCCCAAACTGTAATCAATTTTATGTTGTGCCATTACCAATATTTCATGAAAATTTCAGCAAAATCTGAACTTTCATTTTTGAGGAATCTTGTTGACAAACAAGCACATGTACACTGGCAAAAACATAACCTCCTCAGTAGAGGCAACAAGTTATTTTTCAGGCAGAAGTACTAGATAGAATATTTGACCAAAGGCCAAAGTCACAAAAAATTACATGCAGCAAATAATAAATAGTAGAAATTACAAAAAATGTTATATAACAATAATTAGCACAGCAAGATTAACACATTTTAAAGAAAATGGTCATAACTGAGTCACTCAAAATTTTTAGTCACATTTTATTCTCATACCTTTTGATCATTAAATATTTTAATGAACTTGTATTTTCCTTAATTGAAATTTCAGTTAACTTTATTTTTTAACTTCTGACTTTCTTTTTTTATTCTGAAATTTTGCAGTGTAACAATTTACTCAAGTACATTTTAATGCAACTATTATATTCAACTGCACTTTATCTTCCCAGTTTTCATCATCACGTTTTGTTACTTTCAATCTCAAGGCCCCTTTCTATGGCCGACAGGGGCAAGCTGCCCACTGTGACTGGATGCAGTTCAATAAGAGGAAAACACCAGCAAGAGCAGAAACACAGCGTAACAAAGTCCAACAACAGAAGTCTTCAGGCCTGCAGACGAGTCAGATGAGAGTGTGGTGAATAGGGTTGCCACGATACTAAAATTTTCAACTCGATACCGATACTCAGGAAAATATTCAATACTCTATACTATTTTCGATACCACAAGGATAAAAAAAAAGAACACAATATTTAAAAGAAACATTTTATTGACAAAAAAATGCAAATATAACCTCTAGGAAGTTGTGCAAAAATCTCATTTTCTTTATTTTCTTCCTAATGCAAAAAATAAATATACAATACAAAAAATATTGCTGCATCAGAACAAAATAAATGCTCTTTGAAAAAAACAAAATTGTAGTTTTTTCCCCCTATTTAGACTACAGTGCAAGTACAAACATAAAATCTCAATAAAAAGTGCTTTGTTGTTGTAACAATCAGGATAAGTACATTCTTGAATGAAAAGGAAAACAAACAGCAGTCCTCAGAGCTGCAGTTTAGACCTATAAATGTCTGAACTGTGAACTATAATATTTAGCCTATAACAGTGAATATACTTCTGATCTTCAAGTATGATCAAATTCTGTCAACTCAACAGTAGATGCAAAAATCAAATGTTGTTTTTTTTTATGCAGACTTACACAAACATAGTGGTGCAGTTCTACTGTTAATGTGTTCAATGTGGATTTTAATGTTTCCTATGAATTGACGGTCAGTAAAGGGACCAGGAAGGCGGGGCGAGCAGGTCAGAGTTCAGAAGGGGAGAGTTAGTGTGTGTGTTAGCGAGGAGGGAGAGAGCCATTAGCAGGAGGTCTAGAGATAACTACTCACTGTTTTGTTCGTGAATTAAAATTGTAGTTGGCGTGGTCACAGCCCACAGTGCCTGTTAAATAAAAGCAGGTATTCACAAGCCTTTATTTTTACGTCCGATGGACGTCACAGTTTGAAGTTGGTAGTAGTTGTCCTCGCCGTAGTATACGGCGAACTGTAGCGGCATATTTTGCACACGGTTGTTGTTTTGTCCTCAGTCTTCTCACCATTCTCTCGTCTTTTACATGGGAAGCCAAAATAGGTCCACACAACCGATTTATTTGACGAAGGAGTGTCAGCTAATTCCTCCACTTCATCCTCCTTATTGCAGTGAGTGTTTAGCTACGGGAGGCGAGGGGGGGTTATTTCGTCCTTTTATTTCGAGCGTCTTTGAATTTTATTTGGCGAAATTTCGTTTCACCCCTAGTAATAAGTTTGAAATGAAAGACACTAACCTGTCAAAATTTGCTGAAAAGGCCAGGGTGTCTGTCCTTCAGGTGTTTGGCCAAGTTGGAGGTACTGCTGGCTTTGGTCGCCACCGCCTTGTAGCAGTGTTGCATACTGGCTTATTTGTGTCCTTCGGCTTTCCAAGCTCGTCAGCCTCGAAGGCAAAATATCTCCAAACAACACTTTTACCTTTTTCATTTTCAACCAAAACTGGTTGATTTGGCCCTCCTGCAGCAGCACTAGCCATGCTGTTTTGTTATTGAGCGCGTCACGGGGAGGGGGAGGGTGCCTGTTCTCGTGTGTGTGTGAGGAGGCAGAGAGAGAGGGATGCAGCGTTGGCTGATAAGGTTGCACAGCCTGCTTGTCATTCCCCTCTCACATGGCATTTAGCATTTAAGGTAAAGGTTCAAAAACATGAGCACTACAAACAGAGGAGTGGCTGGTTTGACCAGTCTTTGGGGAGATGTTTGGCAATTTAATTAAATTCCAGTTGTTTAGTGTCTAATGGTGTTTTCTGTGTGCAGAATCTACTCTTTTTTATTGCTCTCACAACTGACACACCGAAGTAGAGCTGAAACGATTCCTCGAATAATCTCGAATATTCAATTACAAAATATCTTCGAGGCAAATTGTGTGCCTCGAAGCCTTGTTTAATATATAATTATACATATAAAATATACTGTATATCTGGACTACTATACAGTGCATGGTGTTTGACACGGACGGTCATTTCTGTGACACAACGCGCCTGCTACCTCCGCTGCTGTGCAGCTTGTAAAATCGTGAAGGAGGAGAGAGGGACAGAACGGAGAGAGTCCGCAGAAGAAATGGCAGAGTGTTCCAAGTGTGTAGTCCCTACAAGAAGGGACGAAAAGGAAACACAGTGCAGTGTGTCTGATGTCAAACGAAGTTAGCTTAGCACGTAGCTTAGCACGGTAGAACGTCTTCGATGCTGCAGCTCGTCAACAGGAAACATCTGGTCTGTGCATCAAGTCCGCACTCCGCAGAGGGACACAACAGGATGACACTCATGTTACAACAACAGAAGCAGGTAATGTGATCAATAACTGAAATATGGGCTAGTAAATAAACTACTTTGATTATGGCTCCGAGTAAAGGCTGGTTCAGAACGTAAATCAATGCAGAGGCTACCTGCCCAGAATCATGTGTATTTTGTTCACATACTTTTCACATCCAATAACTTTACATTTAATTTGATTGCAGAGAGTAGAACAGGAAACACTGACAGTGAGTCGAGGAAACACGTGTAGGGAATGCTTTCATATGTTATAGAAATGTACATTAGCTTGTTAAATTATCTTAGTATCTAAGTATGATATTATTTGGTCCTAGAAATAAAGTAAGCAAAATAAGATCATCAGTATGGTACAGTAGTAAAGGCAATGATTTAGCAAAAAGAGACAAGCATGAACACAAAGTAAAAATAACCATACTTTAAAAAAAAAACTGAAAAAAGCAAGATATGGCCCAGAGTAAAACTAAAACTATAGATTTTGATTTTGAGATCCCATTTATGCTCAGAATGTTCAAAATAAGAAAAATAAGTTGTTAATGTAGGTGACCTGGCTTTTCTGTTTTGTGTGTTACTCATAATAATAATGTGTAGTGATTCAATGTAAAATAAAAAAAATAGCAGTGAGCGTAATGTAACTGTTATCCGATTACTCTATTACTCGACAAAAAATTGATAATCTATTACAAAAAGATTCGGTAGCTGCAGCTCTACACCGAAGAGCTAATGTTGTGTTCCAGATGTGCTACTGGAAAGTCAGGAAAATTTCAACTGGAACTAAGGTCAGAATTTCCTACTGGCAAGTTAGCAGATCATCACCACCCCAAGTTCACAATCAAAGATGGCTGCCCTTGGTATAAACAGTAATTAAATTCCAAAATGATTCAATTTATTAGCATTTCTGACCAGTGTTTGTCACACTAAATCAGCCGTATACATAGTATTGTTCAACATACATATGGAAATACAGCTACAGTGTCATTTACATTTTGCATGTGGTATGTGCGAACTACAACGCAGGGCGTGCTAACAACGGCTAACAATAGCCTGGTAGATTGGCAGTTTTTTTCTGACTTTGCATCTGGGACACTGCTAATTTGGATATGACATCATTCCTGTTCCTCTTTTCCCAGTTCTGATGTAACTGGAGTGCGGAATAAAGGTGGCTACGGGGTCAAAAGCTACCATGCCTTCAGCGTATGACTTCACTTCCTGTCTGTAATACTACCTCTGACATCAACCCACATTAATCTGCTCAAACATGATTATAACATGGAGATTGAGAAATGGCAAGTGGATGTTGCTTTAACCTTATGCTTTACTGTTTAAAATTTAAAAGAGTACTAGGCAGAATCCAGGCTTTAGTAGTTTTTCTTACACAGAGTCAAACTCATCAGCTGGCGTTAAGAAACAGTGCAATAAATGAAGAAGCCATGTGGTTTAAGTCAAGGCCAGTTCTCAAACATATCAGCTTCCACACATATTTACTATTAAATTCAGGAAGCTAACCAGCACACACAAATATGCTGGATCCAAAAAGTCAGAGTATCAGATGAATCGAAAATGCTTGATGTTGCTTAGCGCTGTAATTATACAGAGTGTTAAACTGTTTGGCTGAATCATGATCCGAGGGTTGACTTCTGGCTGGCCGGCTTGCTTTCAGCAGGCTCATATCACAGCGCTCCATTGCTAGCGCCATGTGTGTTTTTTCAGCCCTTGAGCAAATAAAATGCTGCATGCTTGGCTGTCAACAGATCCTACAAACACTAATGCGCAGAAGGACACACAAACACGCGCGTAAACACACATCAGCGCATATGAGCGGCATGCATCCAGGAATCCTGATATTCAGATGTGCAAATGCACATGTGTACCATGGAGAGGATTTACACTTTTGGACTACATCAAGACAAATTCACACACACTTTCTCAAGCAGCTTATCACACACAAATCACAGCATAATGCATCCCTGCCAGCACACTTCCCCTTTAAGAGCAGCCCTTTACCGTTTATTGACAGTAACTTAAGAATTGAAGTGGAATTCTGACACCTCCTAATTTTAAACCCTGTGACTCCAGGAGAACCCTGAGCTAAAAATAACCAAGAGTACATCTGAATACTTATAAAGAAAACATTAAAAACACCCTGAACAGAGACCATTCATGTCCATGAAGAAGACTTTGCTTAATTTAGACCCTGAAACTACAGAGTCATCAAAATATTTGAAGTCTTGCAGTGAAAATCCTTTGTGGTGTATCAGCGACAATCACTTGATAGCTGATTCCCTGTGTCTCCTCTGGCAGAGATGCACAATTCACAGGCCGTTAAGCTTCTGTACTGGAACCGGGGGGAGTTCAGACCACTGGTTGCACGAGTTTATAATCCAGGTTATGTGTGCCAGAACATATCCGCCTGCAAAAGAGAAACCAACACTTCCTGAGACTTTAATCCCTCACATCTGAGATTGTCAAATCTACATGCAACACCAACGCTCCTAAAGGCTGCTCTGCCTTTCAGTCAATAAGTCTGAGGCTGGAGACGTGCTTGCTGTTTATCCTTGAGTTAGCATAAATCAAGAGCACTCTCCGATATGTACTTGCCTAAATGGAAGGCATGTCACTTGAAAATACCTCCAGGAAACATCAGTGAGATCAGGCTGTATACAACTGTATCAGTGGCGGCTGCTGGTCAGTCAAGGAGGGGAAGCTGATTTTTTTCTGGCCTACATCATAAATTTGTTTATTTATTTAAATGTAAATTCTACCCTCTGTTCCTTTTCAAGAAAATGATCTGTGACCCTGTCGTACCAACTAGGTGTCTTTTCTAGGGATTTTACCAGTGTTCTCTCAATGGCCAGCAGAGCTAGTCTGCTTAAACAGCCTTGGCCCATTGTGTTGCAGGTGTAAGACTTGAGTCGCTTTAAACAGGAGAAGCTCCTCTCCAGAACAACTGAATGTAAAACTTAGAAGATGCTCGGGTGGAGGGTTATACTTCAAGATCGCTGACTGGCTCATTTCACTGTCAATCAAAAAGAGATTCGGCCTCAGACAGATCATCCAATCATCATGTAGAAGCCAATCATCCAGGCCAGCCCACTGCCTCATAGACCCCCAGAGACGCTGAGCGTCCGATGGGCGGGACAAAGCCCAGTGTTTATCCAATGACCGTCCAGTTTCCACAGTGGAACGACCCACTCTACGCTTCCCCATCGAAGTCAGAAGACGCTCAGCGTCCGACTGTGTTAAAGCGCTGAGACACTGTGGGGATGAGTGAGAAGGAAGTCACACCAGTTACCTGTGATAAGTAGCTGATTCTGAACAAAAGATGAAGGTTTCTAGCGCATATTTAGTCAATGAAATGTACACACAGCAGTACATATCACCATTTTTTTGGGGGACATTTTACGGGAAGCTGAGCTTCACTTGCAGTCTTAGAGCAATCGCCACTGAACTACTGTATATGTTGTATGGGATGTAAACTGAATACAAGGTGACACATACTCTGATTTTTAGGATAAAACCAGCAAAATAATTTAAAATGATCAATAGAATCATCATTCAAACACGGGAGACAGATGATTAGTGAAAAGAA
This sequence comes from Scarus forsteni, assembly GCA_036419115.1. NCBI lineage: Eukaryota > Metazoa > Chordata > Actinopteri > Labriformes > Labridae > Scarus > Scarus forsteni. The sequence continues at coordinate 13,884,814 of JAZDUH010000043.1, forward strand.
CATATTGTCAGCACCATCTGTAACACTTAACGCCATACATAGACATGTCAGTTCCATTTTTAATGGATTTCTCAACATTTTGAGATGGGTTATAACTCAATAACTTCACAATTAATTTTGAAGACATTTTCTGGGAATGCCGGTCCTGGCACATGGGGGAGGTGTTTAGAAAATGGCATTTTGGATCGAAAAAGCCACACTCTGTGCCTTCTCAATAATGCAACATGACCAGTGTTTTTACTTTTTTTTTTTTTTTTACTGCTGACTGAAATATTTTCATACTCACACTTACCCTCTGTTACTCACTCATTATGATGCTGTTTGTAAAATACCCAAACAGAACACATGCTGCTGATGTTTTGGACAAGGCATGACGTGACTGTTTCAGAAGTGACCGTGTTGACTGGTTACCCATGGCCGCATGCATGGGTAGTAATGCATACTCTCTAATCACAGGGTTAGATCAGGATTATCATATTTGTCATGAACTGAATTACAGTACAGGCCAAAAGTTTGGACACACCTTCTCACTCAATGTGTTTTCTTTATTTTCATCACTATTTACATTGTAGATTCTCACTGAAGGTATCAAAACTATGAATGAACATGTGTGGAATTATGTACTAAACAAAAAAGTGTGAAATAAATGAAAACATGTCTTTTATTCTAGTTTCTTCAAAGTAGTCACCCTTTGCTCTGATTACTGCTTTGCAGACTTTTGGCATTCTCTTTATGAGCTTCAACAGGTAGTCACCTGAAATAAACCTGCGTTGCAAACAGAGGCGCCCATACGTAGCTTGTTGTACAAATGAAGTACAAATTCATTTTTTTCTATTCTTGTAATTACACACAGTTTAAGCATTTATCACAAAATGATGACAAATACTCGCAAGAATTGTTTACTTTTATTTCTAATTAATTTTTTTTAACAAATTTACTTATAGGACATTTCCTGACACAATTGTTGACAAAAAAGACAAAAGGACTGTTAAAATTATAATATTAAAGGAGTACAATGATTTCAAGACTGTGTAAAAGAACTTTTTTCAACATTTTGAGCACACTGCAACAATACCACGATAATAATGATAACCGTGATAATTTTGGTCACAATAACCGTGATATGAAATTTTCATACCGCTACATCCCTAGTTGGGACCATCATTTGTGTTGTTCAGAAGTCAGGCTGATGCACAGCCGACAGCCCTATTAGACACTTTCAAAATTAATATTATGGCAAGAACCAATCAGCTAAGTTAAGAGAAACAAGTGGCCATCATTACTTCAGTGAGAATCTACAATTTAATTAGTGATAAAAATAACGAAAACGCATTGAATGAGAAGGTGTGTCCTAACTTTTGGCCTGTGCTGTATAGATGACGTAAAATCTACTAAATAGACCGGTTTACGTAAGTTTACATGGTCATGAGTTTAAGCATAACACATCAGACTTGTGGTTTGAGCAGATTTTTCATAGCCATTCTTGCACTCCTTTCTGACAATCATCCACTCAACACAGTCACGCATTTCAGAGTGGTGCAGAGACAACCATCGCCAGATTAATGTCAATAAAGCAAAAGAATTACAGATCAGCCCCCCTCACCCCAGCCCCCCACTATCATAAACACCCAAACAGTTGCGACAGTAGACACGTTCAAATACCTGGGAGCAACTCTGGACAATAAACTCACTTTTGATCAGCACACCACAGACATTCAAAAAAGAAGCCAACAAAGACTAACATCCTTCTGCAAACTTAAAGGACTATATGCTGCACCCCACCTGCTGCTTTACCAAAACATCATTTAACTCATCCTTCTGTACTGTTCCACATGTTTCTACAACATGCGTTCTGTCACCAACTGGGCCAAACTCACAAGCATCACATACACAGCTGCAAAAATCACCGGTTTCCCCATACTCAACCTCTCATAATAAAACAACAGGTCCATCACTCGGTTAGCAAACACTATAGTACAGGATATCACCCACCCACTCCACCAATACATCCCACTACCTATGGGGCGCAGGTACAGATTGATCAAGTTTAGGACTCCTTTTGGAAGCTAGCTACCCCGAACAGCATGCTCTGCTGATCTGTCTGTCTGGCCTTTCACTGTATTGCTGTTGTCACTGTTGAATCTACCTGCCTTTGGTGGGTGTGTCTCTTTTTTTACAAGGATGCCAATTTTATCCACCCAATTTTTCCAACTGCTCCCACTCATTCTCACACGAGTCACCACATAACCTGACAAGCATGTTTTTACATTGTAGGATGAAACTGGAGTGTCTAGAGAAACCCCATGCACAGGGAGACAATGCAAACTCAACAAAGAAACCAGCAGCCTTCTTGCTGTGAGACACCAACCTGTTGTGCCAAATTCATTTTGTGGCGTGTCAGTGCAGCATTTCCCAGGACTTTCCATGCACTGAAGCCTTTGTCTCAGAACTGTTCTCTTTTCCTTTATTCACCTTCAGTCATCCCTGCCTATCTAACCTCATGAATGCGTCTCTCATGTCTCTCCTCGATTCTCGGTTCAGTCTAGGTCAAAATCAGGGATGAAACTCCAAATCTGAGTCTTCCTCTGCCCGGAAATCCTTCTTCCACCTTCATCCATCTCCCTTCATCCTTCTTGAACTTCCATTAAACTTTTGAATGACATTTTGTTGTGACGTGATCCCCGCTTGTGAAACGTGAGATGCTTCTACAATTCTCCCCTGACACCACAGTGACATCCTCCTTTCCTCTTCTTTGATTCCATTTCTACACTGGCCAGTCACCTGTTCCACCCCCCTCGCTCCACCCTGCCTCCCACCAGCCCGATATCAGCCTGGTGGATTAGCATGAGCGCACATATGAACACATATGCCGGCATGTGTGCATTTCTGTATTTGTGTGTGTGTGCGGTGGGTGGGAAAAATGAAGCCTGCCACTACTGCATCACTCATTTCTCTCTCTCCCTCCCTCCCTCCCCAGGGCCCATAAACCTTTAAAGCACCTATAAAACACTTGGCGAGGCCTTTTTGAAGTTTTTATGAAGATCTGGCTTTATTGTTCCCAAGAGATGAGCCCCGCTCCGCTGGCGCCTCGGAGCTTTCTGGAAGTGCCAGTGAATTCAGGAGGGGGGGTGGTAGCAGAGGAGGGAGACCTGGGGAAAAGCAGGGCTGGGGATGGGGGTGGGCACTGTGGAGCCTGTGTTTTTGTGCCCCCTGTGCATGTGCATGTGGTTTGTGCTGCATATGTGTGCCAGGGTGGCAGATGAGCTGCAGATGCAGTGTGAACAGCAGCAGTGATAACTTCATTGCTCACTTTATGCTATTAAAGCAGATTTTGAGATTTCAGACAAATCAAATGCAAGTGAAGAATGTTCTAATAAAAGCTGATGTGTGTTTGAAGCATGTGTTGCAGCATGTGTGCGTTCACAGACGATTGGGCCAGCAGGTTGCGTCCTTGTTGTTTGAAGTGGGGCTCTCTTGTTCTCATAGAGCCTAAATGAATGGAGCCGGACCCCCTCCATCTGTCTGATCCAGCGGCACCGACCCTCCCTCTTCAAATCCCGGCTCCGACGCCCTGACGCACCGGCCCCCTCAAAGGAACAGTTGGCAAACGGGACGGCCCATTAAACAGGCGAGGGCGACGAGGCCTCACCTCCGAGCAGCACTTGTAAGAGCAGAGACGGGAAAGATAAAAGCTATGGAGAAATCTGAGTGTGTATATTACATGTGTGAATATGTGTGAAATGTCAAACCTCACTACTGTGTAAGAGAGAGGGAGTGTGTGTGTGTGCTGGGGGGGGGTTACAACTCAGTGGCCATGACATTAGCCATGCTGGTGGCTTTGACCGTGTCTTTGGCCTCACAGACCCCCTGTTGTCACATAGGTGTGTGTGTTCACACCTTCTGATCAAGACATCCACAGGAACATGTTCTCTTCTGCTGTCATCTGGGTCTGATTGGTGATCATGTGTTGTAGATGTTGAGGCACGCAAAAGAGCGCTCAAACGTGGTATCAAGTATTTCAAGATCTTGATCCAAGATCCAGGAAAACAAAGATCTTAGATTTTTCAGAAGCACAAAAAATAAAATAAAATAAAACTACACAGTTTCATGATGTCAGTCATTTCCCTTCTTTGTTGGTTTTTGTTGTTCTGTTTTACTTGGGGGCCTATTTTTCAGTCTGTTCATGAGCAACTCTTGGCCTTGTTTTTTTTATGCTGGACTTTGAAAGCTCTAATGACGGACATTCATTGCAGACTTAGTACGCTCAAGTCTGCGAGCACCTTAATGCTAGCAATTCACACACCATCGGCACAACCACGAGGACCAACTTGATCAGCTCACTCAGTTATGGGTAATCTTGTAAACAATAGGTTTTAATGTGATGTTATATGTTGGAAATAATGTAAGTGCTTCACAGTTATGCCTAAGTCACACATTCCCATTCCTCATGGCGATTGTGAGCGACTGTACATGATTGACAAGGCTGGTGTGATCGCTATGATACGGGATGAAACGACTGTCTCACCCCTGGACACACCCCGTAGATACACCATCAGCAGCGCTTCTACAGCGCTTCGGGGGCATTTGTCCCGCTCCAGTTAGGTTAGTACAGCAATATGACGAGGATTCCTTGAATTTCCGCACCGCTGACATGACATCAGCCCCGCTTGACCTATGTTCGCATCACGTAAGCCCCAACTGTGCCCCGTCGCTTGCGCCGTCTTGAATGGGACACAGTCGGGCACATACAGATACATCCTTGTCAGTCATCCTCATAAAGCTTTCAGGATTGAGCCACGATCAGCTCGACCAAGCTCCGTACATGCCACGCTAATACCGTTCACATTAGGACTGCATTAGGCTTCTATCCCGCTATACTGAGAGCGGCAATTCTCCACGACAGTTTTGAACAGTTCAAAACTGTCGGGACCCGTCCACGTTCCCCGCCGTTCATCGACGACTATACAACGCTGATCCAGACCAAGTAGCGCATGCACCACGACCAAAGCACGTTTTATCAGGATTATGACAATCATGCACAATCGCCATGAGAAACGGGAATGTGTGACTGGGGCTTTAGTCATGTTGCAGTTCATTGACAGCATATTTATAGCTTTTTTACTCTCACTGACTGTTTTAGCTGAAAAGAAAAAGGGAAAACAAAACTACACCGTCCCTGCAATCCTGTTGATTTTTTCACCGATAAAGACATTAATTTTGATATTTCTTTGTCACAAAACCTCCACTTGAATAAAACTGACCTGCTCCTTTCATGGCTTGAGTCCATTTGTGTTAAAAATAAGTGTAGCAAAAAAAACCATTTTGTTCTTTAATAAATGATCCTTTTGATTTAGAAAAATAAATATCCAGTGCAATTATATCTTTTAATCCTGATTTGTTGTAATTCTGTTTGATTCTACCAGTTGGACCATTAAACAAACAGGATAATTTTGCTTGTCTGTCTCAGCAACAGCTCAACAGAATGGTTTTGGAGAGGGCAGAACTTTAAATAACATATCCAGAGGATGATTCGACAATCAATCTGTCTATCACATTAATCACAGGCCAATCCGATCATGTTGTAGGTGGGAACTGCTGCAGGGGAGTAAAGGACATAATGTTAGCCAGATCATTAATCAAACTCTTGTCAAGGAGTGAAAATATTTTTTCCATCATAAAATGTTCTCAATCATTTCACAAGCAGCCATTGTTTACAGGCTCGCTGTCACTGCTCACTGTCATCAGCTCACACCTCTTTCTTCTCAGAGGACACTATTTGCACAGTGTCTCTGCAGACTGAGTGCAATTGTTCCAGCTTCAGACATTGCAAGATGGATCTGTATGGTTAGAGACATTTACTGAATTTAAAACCAAAAACTAAACTAGCAGTCCGTACTTATTTGCCAAAATGCAGTATTTAATCTGCTGGATACAAACATCTGTAAAACCCACAATATACTAAAAATGTCATGATTCTTGGGTATTCGGTGACCACCCCACATGCATGCGTGTACAGATACTCAAGCTCCTGTCGAGACTAACTAAGAAAAATGATTAATCTCATTTGAACATGCAGTGTCCTGCACTCTTACACATCTTCTCACATCCTGTGATGCATGCTGCTCCATTTCTTACCCCCCCCTTCTATCAGCCTTTACTTCCTGTCTGGACTTAGATCAGCACAGCATTTGAGCTGCTATCTCAAATCAATAACAGTACCTGTTTGTCCTATTTCGCCCTATCTGTCACTATTTCCCCTTCTTTCGCGCTGTGGTGTGGCACGGCCCTCCCCTTAAGCTCACATCAGGGGTTAAATAAAGTTTGATTTGATGGAGTAGCCTACAGGGAGGGCTGGTGATGGTCACTATAGCAGTGAATCATATTCACATATCTCTGACTGCTAGAAAAAAATGCATTGATCTTCTCAGTGCTGTCATTGGACACAGTGCTCAGCTGAAACGATAAAGCAGACAAGGGGGGAAAAAAAAGAAAAAAAAAAGTCCTGATTCTTAGTGAAAATTTGTACTATGCGTCACACCGGTCTACATTGCATACTGTTTCACTCAATCCATCTTGTCAGGGGTAGAAATAGCAGACAGCCACAGCATATGTCCATGGCCACAGCCTTATCATTCTTAGCATTAGCATGGATTCTGTTAGAGTTATAGGGCAGTGAATTCGATCGCAAAAATCAACAATCTTTAGTAGCGGCATAGAGGTTACTTCTTTATTGAAAAAAAATCACAAAATTTTCACCAGTCCACAGATGCTAATGTAGCAGCACTAGCCATTAGCTGAGCCACAGGTGTGGGTTATTATTACACAGTTATTATTAAGAAGGTGGGTTATTTATGTATATTCAACATAATTTTTGTTTTTAGTTATAGTTATTCTGCACAGTAGGTGCAGTGCACACCTGAGAGGATAAGAGCCAACTGATGGACAACAAAAAGAAGAAAAATCAGCTTTACTGGGCCTTTTTTGCAGCTGTAATATGGCTAAATATTGTATGCAGTTTTGCTTCACACACACCATGGTTTTGTGGGTGATTGTCCATTTGCTTGCCCATCTGTTGAACCATCTGTCTGTGAGCAAGACAACTCAAAATTTCTTAATGATTTTGCTGCAATTTCCAGGGATTGCTGGCTATGAGGAAAGAGAGATTTTATTTTGGTCGTGATTTGAATAAGAATGCGGATCCAACATTTTTTAAAGGATTTTTTGAAGGATTTGTTAACATTCCACAACAGAGCAGTTTTCCATATTTTGACAATAACTCAAAATGTAAGAGATGCTTTGGCAGAGGTCTGTGCTCAAAGATCACTAATAGTTAGAATCTGTTAATATGGTTTGAAAATTACTATTGACACAGGCAGATCCAGCAGAACTAAAAGTTTAACACAGAAGTGCTTCAACAGATTTGTTCCTAAAAGATTATGAATTCATGAAATATTCCCTCTGCGCTATCAAGGGCTCCCTGCTTTTTACTATTGAACATTACGAAATTTTATGATTCCTCTGTCGCTTAAAGAAGATGTCATCTCTTTCCTCATTATTTTAACTATTGTTGTCAAATTAATTACTGGCTTTTACTTTTTAGACACCTCAGGCTAAGTGCTTGTATTTATTAAAAGTGCTGTAAATAGTTGGGTTTATTGGAGTAACATCTCTATTTGTCATGGAAATATGGCATCTAAAAGAAGAGTCTTAAGTGATTGTTAATAAAAAGTGAAAATCGTCACATCTTGACATCAAGCTCTTCAGTTTAAGGCAATAAAGAATCAAGTTATAAAATCCTTATGGAGTCAGTCTGCAGCGTCTGATGCTTCCATGTCAACCGTTTGTCATCGTCTGCACATTTATGAACCACACTGATTCGTTTGAAAGTGCTCCAAACTTCCCTCACCCGTGCTGTATTTGAGCGCTGGAGGAAAACAACAGCTTGGCGCTGCACTCTGCAGTGAAAGTTCTGACTGGAGCCAACACTGATGAGCACAAAAATCCTAGATGGAAGGAGCAGCAGAAGGGCTCTTGTGTTTGGTTTAAAACCTGGAAAACAAACAGAAATTAGATATTCAGGACCACATTTATCAAAGTTAGTGATGTCTGGGTCCCTAAAGTGAGGGAAAGATAAAAGAAGCAACACTTAGATTTAAGGTGAGGTTGAATTTGAAGATTCAAAGCCTCAAGAATTCAAAGGAAAATCTGAGCTGAAGTCAGATAGGTCAGGAGAAACCAAAGGAAAAAAAGAGACAAATCTTGTGTTTCAGCTGAATGCTGTGACTGATGGGCTTGTACCCTTCACACACAGATTCACACATACATCCATATTAACCCCAGCTCCAGCCCCCTTTGTTAGGGGATGATGTCATGCCTTCTGAAAACATGTGGGGGGCGGCATCGGGGGCTTTAAGGGGGGATTCCTTTGGTCCTTTCAAGTTTGCAGGGGAGCCTTGGGCCACGGCGGGGTAGACAGTACGAGGGCAGGAGGCTCAACGCTGCCGACCCCCCCAAAACCCACCCCACCCCACCCCAGCGAGCAGTCACATTAGGCACGCTCCGGCCACGCCATCAAAGGCCCGCCTCACAGCACACACACACACACACACACACACACACACACACACACACATGCACAGAGCTGCATCTCCAAACACTGAACTAAATGAGTCCGAAGATGCATCTCCACACACTCTCAAACCAACACGAGTCAAACCAGCGTGTTCACACTCAGATTAAACAAAAGCACATCCTAAAAATAACACACACTCACTCACATACCAACAGATCAAACACACACACACTTCAATCATGCCCACCCCCCCGGCTGTGTTATTGTTTTGAAAATATGATTGCGGTGACGGATGGGGTGGGGAGAGGAGAGGGCTCTGGCAGGGGCGAGTGGCAGGGCCCCTCCATTGTCCCCGACCAGTGTGAGTCTGTGTCCATAGCTATAGAAACTGGGGCCGCACTGGGAAAGCATGCTTTCATCTCCACCACAGGCTCAACGCTGGCAATAAGGGGTCAAATAAATCCCCCTGGATGCTGAGAGGAGGGGAGGGGGACCAACACATACACATGCACGGAAACACAAAGTGGGAATGTTTACCTGACTATCTTATCTTGAACTGAATAGACAGAAAAGACAGAAGACCGAGGACACTTCCTTGAGAAACCCCATATTGGATTTAGAAAGATAAATAAATAGATAGATATACTGATAATGAGATATTAGCAATTGTATCAATCTAATATCATGGTCTTCGTAAGTTATAAATCCTAATATTAACCATATTTACATTCCAATGAAGCTGTGACATTGTGTAGTAGGTAAAAAAAAAATGAAGATACAGGAATTGTTGGCATAAGGAAAGCTCACATTAAATGAAAAAAATACAAAGACAAAATATTTCATGTTGAAACAAGTTAACTTCTCTGTTTTCTTTCAAATATTCTCTCATTTTAAATTTGATGTCTGCAACATGATCCAAAAAAGCTGGGACAAGAATAACAAAAATTTGGGAAAAACTGAAAAATGCTTGAAAAACCTCCTGTTTTGAACCTTCCACAGGTGAATAGGTTTGTTGGAAGCAGGTGAGTGTCATGATTTAGAACAAAAGAAGGACTTCCAGTGGCTCAATCATCCACAGGCAGGGTTGGGGCGAGGTTCACCACATCGTGAACAACTGCATGAGCAAACTAGAAAAGCACTCAGAGAGCGCAGACCTCCGCCAGCGCCACAGTCCTCACCCATATTGTGATTTTGACAATAAATATTAGTCCTACCCTTATCCCATCTCAATATTTAGATTCCTTGACAATGAAAACACAGCATTAGCAATTGGATTCTAGTGATATCTATTTTAGTTCAGTGGTTATTCACAAAAATCACATTTTTCATTATGTCGGCCGGACGCTGATCCAGATCACCACCAAAATTGAATCAGTTCTTCCTTTTCCCATGCTGAACATTTCCTGAAAAGTTCATCCAAATCCATCTATAACTTTTTGAGTTATTTTGTTCACAGACAGACCGACAAACTCTCCCGAAAACATCACCTCCTTGGCGGAGGTAATAATCCAACAGTTTGACAGCATTTCTCAATATATAGTTGCAAGGAATTTAGGGATTTCATCATCTGCAGTGCATAATATCATCAAAAGTTTCAGGGATCACACAAGGCTGATAACCAACATTGAATGCCATGACCTAGATCCCTCAGGCAACACAGCAATAAAAACTGCTAATATTCTGTACAAGATATCACCATGGGGCTCAGGAACACTCCAGAAAAATATTGTCAGTTAATATAGTTCAACAGTGCATTTACAAGCGCAGGTTAAAACTCTACCATGTAAAGCCAAAGCCATAAATCAACAACACCCAGAAATGCTGCCAACTTCTCCGGGCCTGAGTTCATCTGAGATGGACTGACGTAAAGTGGAAAAGTGTGCTCTGGTCTGATGAGTCCACATTTCACATTGTTTTTGGAAATCATGGATGTCATGTTCTCTGGGCTAATGAGGAAAATAATCATCCAGATTGTCATCAGTGCAAAATTCAAAAGCTTCTGTGATGGTATGGGGGTGTCTTAGTGCCCATGGCATGGATAACTTGCACATTTATGAAGGCACCATTAATGCTGAAAGGTACATACAGGTTTTGGGGCAACTTATACTGCCATCGTTTTCAATGTTGACAGGAAGTTTGTAACATACACGGTCAACTCAGGTCAAGAAAGATAATTAAGTTCATGCACGGTAGGGAGAAAATACAAATACAGCACAAAACAAGAGACCTTATCTAACCAATTTGCCCCACCCATCATTACCCAGCCAGACTTTTACATAAAAGAATTAAAAGGACAACCATCGTGCGTCATTCCTGGAGTGATACAAATAACAGTCAGAAAACAGAGGCCTATATCACGAAGCGCGGTCAACTTATTCCCGGTAACTCACATCTATCCAGGATTGAGTAACCGCAACAATGGCAATAAGGATAATCGATAGCACGACGCAGATTATCAACACGGTAACTCAATCCAGGATTGTCTTATCAAGAGCCGTGAACGTGCACGTATAAGGGGAGGGCAGAGGCAGCGCTGGCCTGTAATGCACTGACAGAGCTTCATATTAAACATGTGAAGAGCAGCATCTGATAAAGTTAAAATATGAGGATGAAAAAGCCTGTAGGCTATAATGGAGAAAGGAAACACTGTAGCAGCTGTCAATCACAGACAAAATGCGTGGTGGACTGTGAAAATGCACAAATTACTCATCTTTGGCTAAATATGACACTTCACACTCATCGTGAATTGAAATTTAAGTCGTCGTCACAATGAAATCATAAAAACACACCGATCTGAAGTGTGACCCAAGTTAACAATTAAAAAATCAGCAAGAAAAAAAAAACCTCAAACACATGAAATAAGTGCAGGAATGACATGATGGAATAATGTGCTGTTTCACATAAGAATTACATCCCTTTTATTTGTCAGGCACTTTCTGATGCATTTGAATGTATGAACGGTGCTATAGAAGTGAAGTTTATATTGCAGGGAGATGCAAAATGACAGCGGGACAGTTGGTGCCCCGCTCCTGCGGGTCACACTGGGAATAAACGGCTTCAATATATCACACAGGTAAAGATGATTCCGGGCTGTGAGAACAGGAAGGCTACGTCTCATAGTGCGTCGTCAGGTTGATCTAATGGGTCAAATCGGTATCAGGACAGCCTTTCTTATCTTCATGCTCGTCTCAAGAGTTGTGCGCCTCCTTCTACCGGGTTCAGGAGAAGACGGCAGGCCATTGATTTGGAGAAGCTGATTGGCTAGTGCGAGGGTCCTTTCGCAGGATCAGATTCAACCTCCGACTTATCCTGCTCTGGAGCAGGATAGCCGTTCAGAGTAAGTCACCATCTACTCCGATAAGAAATAAACCGGCTTCGTGCTATCGATAATCAAGAGTTAACCCTGAAGTTATCTCGCTAAGACATTAATCCTGTTTCGTGATATAGGCCTCAGGTTTCAATCCACGAAGGTAAACAGAATACAGAAAAATAATATATATCTAAACAAATAATGAACCCACGCATTGGCAAAAAGGAGGCATAAAACACTTGGTATTGCTGACGTAAAAACAGAACACAAATTGTGAGTGAGGAATCCAATCCCTGGCTAATATTGAGAAAGCATTCCAGAAAAGGTTCCCTCACTTTTAAAATATTTTTAGTTTTTAGGAATTCTAAAAACACTTCTTTAAGAGGATGTCAGAGCAGCAGATGGCCGGTGATCTCAAAGGTGATGTAAACCTTTAAGTTTTCATTTTGATCAGCTGATTTTGTAATGTAGCACATTTCCCCCAATATTTATCAGCTTTTTTGACAGGGAACCTTCAGTCTTCCCAGAACCTTTAGCTCACTTTGGTGAAGCCCTTCCTGCCTTTTACCAGACAGAAATCTTACTCATCTGTCGTCAGCCGTGGTGAGCCCTGCAGAATAAATGGAAGCGATCAAAATTGTCCCTATTTTGATAAAACTGTGTCAGAGCTTTTTTGAACCCTTCCGTTTGAGCGATCGTCCTTTCACAACCTCACAGGCAGTCACAGTTACTCAGTGTAAACGCGCCCTGAGCACGCAGCACATGTAACACAGGATCCCGATGTTGATCATCAGGATTCACGATGTCTTGAGACATTCCAGACTCACTGATTGAGCACACACTTCAACACACACACTATGTACACAAAGAAAGACATGTAAAACTGCACAGACACACTCTGACACACATACTTCAGTGCTGTTAGCAACGTGCTCACACTTGGGAATAAATAAGCACTCATTCAAACACAGACTGTGCTGCTGTGCAGAAATGGATGAGGGGGGATTATCTGTGATGTTAGCAAGATTGTTTGTTGGACCTGAGACTTCCCCTGACCCTTCTCTTCTAGTGTTCTACCACACATATGTCCATCTGTCCCTCATTTTCAAGGCCCTGTCCCTGTCCTGCTGAAGACCAAAGATGATATCACACAGTACAGTGCATTGTGATACATAATGCACGATCCAGTACAATACATTCAGACATGCTAACATTTCATTCAAAGCTATTCAATATGATACAGTCTAAATAGTTCTCTGAGCTTTTATACGATGCAACAGGAAGCTCTGCAATTTGATAAGAGGACTAAAATACATCAATTATTATTATTTACAGTACTATGATTCCAGTCCCTCTGCAGCAAGCCTCAATTGAACGAGTGGAAGTGAAACTTTTAGCACTGCTGCACTGGCCTCAGTTTCCAACACCAGAGGTTGCAACTTGTCTGCATTGCGGTACACTTGCATACAATGTAATATGATATTCTACCATGTATGACAATAAAATTGAACACAATGCAAAATAGTGTAAAAAATATGATGAACTCACTAAAGTAAGCTGTTCAAGCATTTTGATGTGCTTTAATGACGTTTATGTATGGAAAACTGCACAAAGAGGCATGTGAGTTGTCTTTCTGTTTTCAAAACCTTGTTTGGTTAAAGTAGTCTCATTGGCTAGCGCTTACATTGGTCCTTAAAGGATAAGTTCGGTTTCTGCAGCTTTCACATTGTTTATAGAATGAAGTAGAACAATATACTCACTCAGAAGTCTTTCCTGATCCAAACAGTGTTTCGGGAGATATTTAGATCCAAAGTCGAGCGGCGGACATCTGTATAATGGTAGCACATAGGGCATACATCGCCGCTCCTAAAACTGCATTAATCGTCCAAAAACTCATTAGTTCCACCAATATTCCATCATGGTCCGCTCACGCTACTCCTCCATTACAGTCTGTGTCACTCCAGACATCTCTTTGTGGCTGTGCCGACCTCTGAACTGAAGAAGAAGAACGCTTGCTCCGCGCCTGCGCAGTGCAGCTCATTGTTTCAGCGGAAGACAGTCGGCTACACAACGACTTTCTTCTTCCAGTTTTTTGCAAAATGGACGAATATCTATCGGATGTAGATGTTGTGGAGGAGAACTTTGAATATGATGGGTGTCCTTACAGTTTCGAGCCAGAGTTTACAGATGAGGAGCTCATCGAAAGGAGGATGCGGAGGCAGCTCTCCAGAGAGTACTGCGCAGGCACGGAGGCGAGCGCTCATCTTCTTCAGTTCAGAGGTCGGCACAGTTACAAAAACATGTCTGGGGCGACACAGACTGTAATGGAGGAGTAGCGTGAGCGGACCCTGATGGAATATTGGTGAAACTAATGAGTTTTTGGACGATTAATGCAGTTTTAGGAGCGGCGATGTATGCCCTATGTGCTACCATTATACGGATGTCCGCCGCTCGATTTTTGGATCTAAATATCTCCCGAAACACTGTTTGGATCAGGAAAGCCTTCTGAGTGAGTTTATTGTTCTGCTTCATTCAATAAACAATGTGAAGCTGTAGAAACCGAACTTTTCCTTTAAGTTCATATATATCTATCTATATATATATATATATATATATATATATATATATATACATATATATATATATATATATATATAGATATAGATATATATACATATATATATATATAGATATATATAGATATATATGTGTGTGTATATATATATGTATATATGTATATATCTGTATATATGTGTATATATATATTTATGTATGTGTGTATATATATATATATTTATTTATATATATATATATATATATATATATATATATATATATATATGTATATATGTATATGTATATATATATGTATGTATATATGTATGTAACAGGAGATTAGCTTGGTTAGATATACAGATTAAACTTTACAACAGGAACAATACTGCTTATCTTGTATGGGGGCGGTAGCACTGATACTATACTGTGTAAAACACATCTAAAATTACAATATATCATGTATATAACTAGCAATTCGATGAGAGCACAAACCTCTGCCAAGCCATTTCCAAAGTTGTCGGATTAGTTATAGTCAAAATTTGGAAAACTGTTCTATTCTGCACTGTTAAAAAAAACCATATGTGGATCTTAACATGGATTCAGATCACCACCAAAATATGATCAATTACCCTTGTGCCATGGCCAACATGTCCTGAAAATGTCTTAAACAGTTGTTGAGAACTTAACTGAGTTATTAGCAAAACTGTGGAAACTGTCCTTTTGTGCAGTTTTTTGTGTTGTTTTATGTATTTTTCGGGCATTTTGTGTCTTAGTTGATAGGAGAGAAGGGCAGTGGATAGGTTTGTGGAAGGGGGTGAGAGAGTCGGGAAGACACTCTGCAAACTGGCTACAGACTGGACTCGAACCTCGGTGGGCAGAAACATGTACATGGGACGTGCCTGGTTGCTAACCACTCTGCCAGACCAGCTCCCATTTTGTGCAGTTTTGATAAATTACTGGGAAATTTCTGGATCCACACCCGAGTTGTCACAACCAATTTAATCACTTCATCTATGTGCCATGACCAACAAAAATTTCACCAAAATCCATTCATAACTTTTTGAGTTATCCCGTTCACAGACAAACAAACAAATGCCAGCAAATACTAACTCACAGGCAGAGGTATTAATAAAATGTAATTTGAGGAAATGTAATCCAATATGAACCACCCAAAAGACGTGGTATGTACAGTTAGTATGTGTAGTATGTTATGGTAGAGATCCAGTACAGTTCATAACAGAGATGCTTTGACCTTTGGTACTGCAGACTAAGGGTGCCATGGACCACAGTCCAGAAACCCCTGCAGCACAATATGATGCTGTGCAATATGTAATGAAACAAACACAGTACCCTAAAGTAAGACATTAAATGGCTGGGAAGGGTTACCATATGATAAAGTACAATACTATGCATGCAATATGAAAAATGAGATTATGTGCCATCATAAAATGCAATACAATCAGTCAAGATTTATAAAACAATAAATGACAAATGATAGGTTAAGAAATTGTACCTTTCGTTGTCACCTGTGTAAAATTCAAATATGTGTTTTTGAGTTTGTGTGTACATCAACCCACATACCAACATGATAATGTAAAACCTGGACCATTGGAACAACAGCTGGAATATTGGATGCAAGTCAATTATAACTGAACCTTATGGCTAAATATATTTGCCTCTCTTTCACATGCACATACTGTACAGACAAAACGTCCTGATATTGTGGTCCGAAGAGTCAGCAAGAGCTTGTGCTGAAATGATTCGGGGAACTGATCAAACTAATTTTAGAAGACATGTGAGCCCAAAGTTTCCAAAACAATGACTGCAGCCACTCCATTTTGTCTCATG
The DNA here is from genome assembly GCA_036419115.1 of Scarus forsteni. Classification (NCBI taxonomy): domain Eukaryota; kingdom Metazoa; phylum Chordata; class Actinopteri; order Labriformes; family Labridae; genus Scarus; species Scarus forsteni. The sequence goes on from JAZDUH010000043.1 coordinate 13,901,100, forward strand.
CACACCACAGCATCTTGTAAACATAAAAATTAGCAGTGCACACAATTCAAATTGACACATTGCATGCAGAAGAGTTGCTCCACACAAAGTGAGCAGCCAGCTGTCCTGCTAGCACCTGTGTGTGAGCGCTGAGGTGGAGGGGCGGGTGGGGCGTGTGGTGCAGCCAGGGCCAGTCAGAGAGTCACCAGGCCCGAGGAGAAGAGAAGAGAGAGGGAAGGTCAGCACCACCGCATGCCACAGACAGACTGACGATACTTCTACTGGGCTCCACGCCGGGGACCTGGCTGTAATTACACCACACACACACAAACTTACACAAACACACACACACACATTCATGCATGCACACACACTGTTACCAGACAGACTGAGAAAGGTGCCGGCTCCTGAATTCTGTCTCTCTCTTTCTGTCTCTCTATCTCATTATAGCTTTATGTCCACCATGACTTCCTCGATCACTGTAGAACTATGCTTACACACCTACACTTTGGGAAGAGAAGCCAAAAACGGTCATTAGTTACACTGATTACACGAATCACAAAATGACAATTTCTGGCTGTCAGATTTTTGTGACAAATGCACTTTTTTTTAGTTCTAATTTTAAATGCTTTTCTTTAAAGAGCCCATACTTTGTACTACGCCAGGTCCATATAAGCAGTTTCAGTGACAATGCTCACAATCTCTAATGTATCCCTGATCCAGCTGTATACTCGACCTGTCTGAGACACTCTATTGGAGCTCCTGCTCTTTTAAATCCCACTTTCCAAAGTGGGGCCAGCCCACTCTGACTGGTTGAATAGTCTACTTTGGTGTAATTTCTCAGTTCAGTGCTGCTCAGCGCCATGTTGTCAACTACTCTGCTTACATTCAACTTTGCATGGGGCTAGCCAATCAGAGCCAATGGATGCCACAGGATGTCACCAGTAGATCTATTCAGGAGGACTAGGGCAAGGATTAGCTTAGGTAGCTACTTACACTATAAAGGGGGGAAAAGTACTAAGAGGCTTATAAAACCCCAAAGAGCATAATGTGGGCAGTTTAATTGGCCATGGTGTGTTGCATTTTTAAGAGCCAACATCATGCATCTTTGGGTTTCATATGCCTTTTAGAGTATTAAACATGTCTCCTACACTTGATAGAGTGTTTCTATGCAAAAGGCAAAGATCCACAGCATAACTTTTCCTTCTCCCCATCTTTATCCAGCTAGTTGCTGCTAGCTAAAACAGAGTATACGTTCGGGGTTTATCATAGGTTAAATTAGGGTCTAAATTTCCTATAGAATTGTATAATTCCTCTCCTTTTCTTGTGCCTCTACACTCAAAGAACGCAGACAGAACACTGATATATGCTCAGATTCATTTGCTTTCATCAGAGCATACCAGTAACCTGACCCACCAGATGGTCAGTTCTATATATCCATCACCGAAATGTTTCACTAGTCCATCCGGGAAAGAGCTGTTTGAAAATGTTTTGTAAAGGCGGGACTTTCATAAACAACAGCAGCTGGTGATTGGATGATCATTCTGCTCGTCACACTCATCACAGACCATCCACATACAGCCACAGTATGAAGTAGCAGCTCAACCCTGTTGTTAGCCATTAGTTTAAACTTCTTTTTAGTCCTTAGACTATCGTCTTACATTAAATCATACAATACAGACGTATTATTTATTTTTTACTTGGCGACATAAACCTTGTCAAGGACAATGCCCAACAAGTTGTCCCAGTAAACCTCTGAGGAGAGCATATTTCGCCAAGTAACACTGAGTAACCATGTCTATCATAGGCAAACTGGCACAGCCTGTGGAAGATTTCCACATTCTCTATCAGTTTCCCAATAGCGATTTCCTAAAATCATGATTTCTCATAAGAAATGCTTTAAGTGGCTTTCTTTGCCAACCTTTAAAAAAAAATGAGTCAAGTTTGTTATTAAAACTGCAGATATTGCTGCATCCACAGAGACCACTACAGAAGTCGCCATTGTTTTCAAACATGCAGTCACTTCCTGTTGTCGTCACTTCCCCAGCTCCCACCTCTCTTCCCTGATTGGGCTGTTAAGCATTCAGCCATGAAACCGTTGGACAATTAGAAGCTGGCAAGATGGACATCCAGGATCGAATCGGGCAGGTACGTCTGCTCTGCAAGGCTAGCATCACAGGGCAGAAGAAACAATCAAAAGGACCTTTCAGACACTTTTGCATGACCAGTAAGTAATGTCCCATTAATTATGTGAATCTCCAGTTTAAACTGGCAGGAACAGGCAAGTTTATGTTGATGATACTGTCACCTTGAAGCAATTTCTGTTCTCATTTCTCCCAAAAAAATCTCAGCTCTGTTCTCTGCTGAAGGCATAAAACACACCAAATAGCCTATATCATTATCTGTGAGCTTAATCGTCAGCGAGATTTATTCATATGTGAACAAAAATAAGAAATTTAGATCCATGTTTCAATAAAATATTTATCCTGTGCATATTTTATAGATAGATAGATAGATAGATAGATAGATAGATAGACAGACAGATAGACAGACAGACAGACAGACAGACAGACTGTATTGATCCCAAGAAGGGAAATTGTGAGCATCAAATTTAAATTTTCAACAAATGCTTTGCTATTTTACGGCAAAGGTATGCTGCTGTGCATCCCATGTGAGTGAAATTAGCTCAGTCTAGTGTATGTTTTGCTGTCGTGCGTCAGTCTCTTTAATAACGTCCTCAAAAAATCGCACAAACGCTTCATGCCACAGTCTTTAGACCTTAGACTAGGTTTAAGAAGGTTTAAATAACAGACAATTTCTATGTACCCCAGTTAAGAACACACCAGCTTTGAGCCTTAGACAAACAGACCTCTGGATACATGATCATTTGCTATTTAAACACATGCATTTGGTAGAAATTCAGGAAAACACCTGCGCTTCATGTCAAAACGCTTTGCACTGGGCATTTGATAGGGTTCGAATTGGACGAGGATCTCTCAACATGGTGGGTGGAAACTGTTAAGTTCATATGCTCTTTTTTGTGTATAAAGCTAGGTTTCTAGTTCTCCGAAAATTCCAAGACTGAACACTCAAAACCTCTCTTTTAACTGCCCAGAGAAGACCCATACATTTTGATAAGACATTAGTGACAATCCAACATCAAAATACAGAGCTTGAGGTGGGAAACTAAAACATTCAAGAAGATGATTTTAGTTTTTATTATGCTAAATTTAAGAATTTTCTGTCTATGTTGGCATTATAAATACATTGTTAGGGCTGGTATCTATAAAAAGGAAAGTCCAGGAGTAAATGGCTGATTTAGTCTTAAAGCTTTGGAAACACCAGGCAATATCTGAAATGATACAGCCTGACATCATAACAAAAGAGGAGTTGGAGTTAAAGCATGGGGTTCTTTGATACTGCAAATGTATGCATGGTTCTGTAAAAAGGAATACTATACCAGGACAGGATCGAAGATAATGTAAACCATTCTATATTCCATAATAAAAGCAGAGATGTTAAAATTCTCCAAACTTGAAACAAAGAGGCCATTCCCAAACCAAAGGCCATGTTTCAATTATCACTTTCAGTGTGCTCTCAGACAAACATGGATTTGCCAATTTGAGTTGTGAATGGACACTTGAAGTCTGAGCCCTCAACTGCCCAAATCCAAGGTTAAATAAGGTCAACAAGGTTATTGGCACAAACCACAATTGTGAATCTGTCTGGCTCTTAGACTGACACCAGCCCACATCTCTGGTATCAATAGCTCCTTGTTGATCTACTTGGCTTGGTGGTTTTTGCCGTCTCTTTCCTCCTCCCTCCTCTCCTCCCTCTCTCCCTCTCCTCAGACTCTGTGACTTGTGAAAGTTATTGGAGTGTAAATGCGTTTAACAGCCTCTGTCTGCTGCACTGCGTGTGGAGAGTGCTATCTGTTGTCTGCATCCTGTTTTGAGGTCATGTGTGCATGTGGTCAAATATTTCCACTTCGGATGGGGGAATGTTGGCCATAAATTGAGATTCAATAGGTTAAGAGATGAAATTGTGATGGATATGATGGAGTAAAAGAATAAAACAGACAAGTTGAGGAACCTGGGCGCCTTGGGTTATACTTTATTTGATTTCAGGTTATGTTCCTCAAACTTTAGCTTTAGCTTTTCAAACTCTACTCAATCTCTGAACTCTTTGAAATCTTCAAATTGCTGTAGGCCCTACTTATCATTTTTTCATTGATGATCAATTTTTCCCTCACTTCTTCATATCCATGATATCTGGATTGTGGAATCATGTAATCACAGGTGAAGCAGATCTTGAATAATGAATCATTTGATCTTTGCATAGTGGATATTGGATAGTGCCAAATTATGATGTTTATCTCGAGTAGCTTTAATAAGAGTAGGTCAAAGCCATGCTGTCACTTTTTTATTTTAATTTATTTAATTATATTTTTAAGTTTTACAACTATTTTTATAAGAGATGTAAAAAGATAGAGAGGCAAGCAGAGACAAAGGGGCTAAAATGAGATTTCATCATCATGACTGATCTATTGATAACCAGATTATACAGTTTAATTTATCATATTTCCCTTTTTAATCTGAATTATAAGAGGATAGCCCTTTGGATTAAGCATCTCATTTTCTTAAGAGAAATGGATGTAAAGGTAGTTATTATCGTAATTGCAATAACAACCATAAATCATTCTAATATTAACTATAACAGCTGTAATGATTATGAAGTGGAAAGGACTTGTGTTGGTAGTCATGGTTACAGTAGCATATTACTGTATTTGCAGGAACTGTGTCTTTAATAGACTAATCATTCCAGAGCTAATATTAGGAATTGTGAAGATAATGAAATGGGGGAAAAGGAAAGGCTAAATATATAAAAAACTGTTGTAATTGAAGTGTATAGGTCCACAGCTGAAGGCCGTCCACACCTACAACCTGGAGCAGCCAACAAGATAAAATTAAAGAGATAAGCACAGGAGGGGAGAGAGTAGGCAGATAAAGTGATAGTTACTCTCCAAAAATGTGAACATAATTATTTATTTTGATTGACTGTTCCATATGACTAATAGGGCATACGTACATCAGAAAATTGGGTAGACAGAACACAAATGTCATTTATTTTGAAGCTGTTCATGTCCAGAGAGTGATTAAGTCCACATATGTTGACCATCACTGATCATTTGTCTAGAGTGTGTAAGCTATGTCTTTCAGTCAAACAAACCTATCACAAGGTTTATTTTTTATTTATTCTTTCATTCTTTCCTAATTAAGTCTCTCCATTTTAGGTGGAGCTTGGATGTGGCTAATGTAAGTTGAGTCCTCAATGATTTCTATAATGTTTTGAATATTTTATGTTATTTATCAAAAAGACCTGTGCTATCCTTTGACAATCTGTCTTTAGAAAATGTAAAACCTGATATAATTACTCTCCAAAAATCTTGTATACTCATTCCAGTGCAAGACAGACTTCCAGTACAGGCTGTGGTAAGTTTGTCTTTATATATCAGTCTGGTACAAGTTTAAAGTTCCATGTAGGCCAAATTTCTATCTTTTTTTGGGGACCTTGCTGCAGTTCAAGAAAAACAGTGCACTGTTGGCCACTGCTGGTGCCCAGCCTGTAGTTTGGACACCCCCTGCTATAGACTGAAGGAAGAGTCGTTGACAACATGACTGCTGAACTAACCAATCACCACAGAATAGATCAGTCAATCAATAGAGTGGACTGGCTTCTCGTGGGAAAGAGGGACCTTATGCTGCATTTACATCAACCATGACTTGGGCAACCTGGGCAACCACTCTCCATACAGAGTCCTTGTACAGTCACGATCAGGCACAACCAGATCTCACGGGATGCAACACACGCAATCTGGGTGACGTGGTCACATCTTGGGAGATATATGGTGGTGTCAGGGTCTCTGCATATGAGTACTTTTGGGGTCACTTTGGTGAGCAACCAGGTCGCAGTGCACGGATGCCAAAGTTGAAAAACTTGAACTTTTCAGGCAGTGTAGTATATGGCTGAGTGATGACACCTGTGACAGACTGTTTTTATTCCGGTTCACAGAGAGGCAATTTATGTCTGTGTGGGAAACATTTGTTAGTGTGTACATTAGTTCTGCCTCGACAAACCACAGGGAACTTTCAGATGATGCTGCTGCAGGGCCAACAGCTGCAGTATTTTGTGGTTGGTAGGTGAGTGAAAAGGATACAGTTGGAAAAATGTCAGCTTACATCCTATCGTATGATAAAATATGATAGTGGTGAAACTCAAGCGGGCGTGACGTCACTGAGTGACACCAACAGTGACAAAATGAGCTAAGGACAGGTGAAGGTCTTGGTCACCCAAGTTGTGTTCGGTGTGAACATTCCTTTACAATCAAAGGAGCTCAGACTTAGTGCTGTAGGCGGGGTGGGAATACAGATGGATCGGGAGTACTGAGTCAGTAAAAGCTATCAGGATTTTTGGACATCAATTACTGTGAACAATGTCAATGTCAGCTTTATTTATATAGCACAATTAAACAGCCAGTGGCCTACCAAAGTGCTTTACAGTAGAAAAGGCAGACATGATAAAAACAATAAAACAATAAAAACCAATAAAGGTAATAAAAACAAATAAAAGCAATAAGAACAGGTACGGCACAGTATAAATATGTATACTGCCTGGTAAAACCAATAAAAGTCCCAAATAAAAGTGGCTGTACTCCACTAAAGGCCAAGGTGAACAAGTATGTCTTTAGCTGTGTTTTAAACGTAGAGAGGCCATTCGCAGTCCGCACATTTACAGGTACTGCGTTCCACAGTTTGGGTGCATCCAACTATCAGAAATCATTAGAATATATTAACCCTAGCTAAAGCTTAATATGGGCTCTTTAAAGATTATAAAAGTAATTTGAACATATAGGCAAGGCCTTAAAAATGTGTTTGGGACATTCTGGAAAAAAAGAGTGTATGTGCTAAATTAATGTGCAATTTTAATGTAATTGCTTTAGTTCAGAGTTATGTCTTGGGATATTAAAGTCCCCAGTATCCATTTATACACAGTGGAGACTATAAACAAGTGGGATTACTCTGTATACCTGCACATACTCGACACTAGACCACTTAATGTCAGTCATTTTAATTACTCTGTCTGGAGCTGCCCCTTCGCTCATAATTATTTCAGTGGGAGGACAATTAAGGAGAATGTCTTATTAACAATGACAGGTGGGTGGGAAAGGGTGTTCCCTCTTCTGTCTAGGTCCCCTGTTAAAAAACTCCTTACTCCTTGATGAAACATAAAAAGTTGCACGACTGCTCTGTTGTTTCCTAACCGCAGCACCACTTGAATTTCTCAGAACTATGTCACTTCTTTCTTTCCTTTAGTTTTCAAGTGTACCCTGAAGCCCCCCCTCAATCCCTGCTCCATTCCTGTGTGGTGACAGGCAAAGGCAGACGCTCCTGTTTACTCATGGCTCCAGGGGCTTGTGGCTCCCGATTAGCAAAACAGTGTGAGTCAACATCTGGTACATCCCTTAGACAAACTATCTCTCTAAGCGCACACTTAGCCTGTTGTCAGACCCCCGTTCCTTTCCGTCCGGTTCCCAAGCTGGGCAGGCACCCCCTGGGCGGCAGTGCATGGTCACACAGCGGCGAGACATTTCCCAAAGCCTTCCCAGTCATCCTGGCATCCCGGCAGGCTGTCACCTTCTTACCCTCCTGCGTGTTCCACAAACATACCAGAGGGCCAAAGGGCAGCGGGGGCCGGTGCTGCCCGTTTGTCGACATGCTTGATTGGGGTTAAGGGCGATGGTTCTTGTTCGGGTCGCGACACTGATACAGTCCATCATGTCTGTGCAACCTGTGGTGATTATTTGACTGCATTCCACCCAGCACAGAGGAGTTTTTAATGCGGTTTCACTGGCCGCCAGGTTTAAACATGACTGCCTCTATGTGAATCCTGCCACAGCCTGACAGAGACGGCATCGTAGAATTTCCCTGCCTTTGTTTTTGTTACACAGTCCTACTCAATGAAAGTATCTTGGCTCTAGACTCAACAGAATACACATGCTGAGGAGAGAGTCAGGCGAGGGAACATCTGTTGTGGTCAGTGGCTGTGGGCAAAGCGTTTCATTTCGACAAGATGGCCTGTGGCAACACAATGGCTTAGTGGTTGGGAGAATGACCGAGTTGCCAGTACTTGCGGTCAGGGTTTACCTAAGTTGGACAGAGCTTCTGAGAGACATGTGGTCATGTGAAACATCCAAAAACATTCAGGTTACTGATACTAAAATAGCAGAGATAGTGTCTTGCCACAATTAAATTAAAATTTGGATGTTTTCTAAAGAAACTGTGGTAGTTTAGTCACCTGTTCAGTTCCAATTCTGCTCCATCTGAACATTTTATTTCCAGTGCTGCCACTTTTCCATTTGTCATCTTGCGCAGCAAGTTATTTCAGGAAAACAATCATGCAGGGTGAATTGATGTTGGCTGCCAGCAATGATTTCACTGATGGGAAAGTAGATAGAATGGCAGTTTGAATCTTGGAGGGTAAAAACATTTGAAAACACATGATTGGACTTTCCAACTTTGATACTGTGTATTTTCCACTATCAAAAGTTTTATATGTCAGCTTAATCATCTCTTTAAATTTTGACATTTTGAACACTGGACCAAGAACATTAAATAGGCAAGACTTCTGGAGACTTTGTGGGTGAGACTGATATTTGACCTCATGATGCCTTCTTATCTCAGCAAACTTCATAGATTTGTGATTTACATCTTCTAGTTTTGGTTTTTGAAATGAGGTTATGGCACTAGTAAATATGACTGACGCTAACACAACTGTTCAGTAACTGGCCAGGGCAAGTGTCCACTCTGCCTCAAAGAAAAACTGGTCACATATTGAGGATGGAAGTCGAAGTCATTGTTCCATTTGTTTATCCCTTGTGAAATTTTTACACTTTTTGGATCATAGGGCATGGCTTCATACTTATTTCTAACTTTTTAAAATAGTGTCTTAAGAACACTTTGAGACAGTTACTTAGGAATAAACACAGTCTTAATGGTGAACTCATTTGGTCTAAAGGTTAAGGGCAGAGGTCAAGTTATGAGGTTTTATTCCCGTATACAACCAACTTCTGAGCTCAGTTGTGCTTTGCATGTTGAGAAAGGCTGGTTAAATGGTAAACTGATTGTATTTTGAAGATTAGGGTAAAGGTCAAGTTCATGGCCTTATATTTATAACATTTTCTATTCAAGAGATTAAAAGAAAACCCTTTTGGCGGCTTCCTGCGAAACTTATCAATAATGTCCACATTGACTTGAGGATGAACAGATTCCTCTGGAAGAACTGAAAGGTTGAAGTTAATTCTGTCCCATATTCATCTTTTGCTAGTAAATTTTATTATCTCCAAGATACACTGAGGGGTCTACCTAAATTTTTCACTCAAATCCACAGAGACTCAAGAACAACTTGTAGATGTTAGAGGTCCTAAATCAGACATTAAAGTCACTGTCCCTCATGCTCACCCTTTCCTTCCAAACACATGTTAGCAAAACACTTCTAGGGCTTTTTGTCAGACATTGCATTAATTGACAATTCTGACCAGCTGACATACTATATATTTTGGAGATCATATGATATAGGTCAAGGTCATGGGTTGTTCAAGAAACATTGCTTGTGACCACAGGTGAACAGGTCAATTGGAAAGAGATGAGGGACATGATTGGGTATCAACAAAGCATCCATGAAAAGTTCAGTCATTTACAAATACGGATGAGATGAAGTTCACCCAATTGTTACCAACTACATGAGTAAATAGTCCAACAGTTTAAGAACAATGTTCCTCATTGTGCAGTTTCAAGAAGTTTAGGGATTCCCTCATCTACAGTCCTTAATATCATCAAAAAACTCAGAGAATCCAGAGAAATCTCTGCATGCAAGCAACAAGGCGGAAAACCAACATTGAATGCCTGTGACCTTCAATCCCTCAGGCCGCAATGTATTAAAAACCAACATCATTCTGTACAGGATCAGGCCCCATGGGCTCAGGAACACTTAACAAAACCATTGTCAGTTGAAACTGTTTATCACTACATGTACAAGTGTAAGTTAAAACTCTAACATGCAAAGCCAAAGCCATCAATCAACAACACCCAGCCGTGCCCCCAGTTTCTCTGGGCCAGAGTTCATTCAAGATGGACTGGCGCAATAAGGAAAAGAGTGGACTTGTGGGTCCATATTTTGAAATGTTTTTGGAAATCATGGATGCCATGTCCTCCACTCTGAAGAGAAATATGACCATCCTGACTGTTATCAGCACAAAGTTCAGATGCCAGCAGCTGTGACGGTATGGGCAGTCTTAGTGCCCACGGTATGGGTAACTTGCACATCTGTAAAGGCACCGTCAATGCTGAAAGACACATGCTGGTTTTGGAGCAATATTGCCATCAAAAAAATGTCTTGTTCAGGTATGTATTTCAGCAAGGCTGCCAAGCCACATTCTGCGCATGTTACCAGAGCATGGCTTTGTATTAAAGGACTGCGGGTACCACAGACCTGTCTCCCATTGAATATGTGTGACGTATCATTAAGTGACAAAAGATAACAACAGAGACTTGGACTGTTGAGTGACTAAAGTAATATTTCAAGGAATGGGAAAGAATTCCACATACAAAGCTGCAACTATAAGTGTCCTTAGTCCCCAAGTGCTTATCAAGTGCTCTTACAGGTACAGGTGATGTAACACAGTGGTGAACATGCCTCGGTCCCAGCTTTTTGGGATGTGGTCAAAATCAAAATGAGTGAATTTATGCAACAAAACAACAAAGTTTATCAGCTTGAATATTAAATATCTTAGCATTGTGGTGTATACAAGTAAATATCAGTTGAAAAGGATTTGCAAATCATTGTATTTGGTGTTTATTGTTTTACAAAACATCCTGAATTCATTCAAATTGCTATGTTATATTGTCTGCCATACAACTACAACAACCAATATTTACGATGATTTTGCCCAGCCAAGTGTGTCCAGAGGAATTTATAAATGTTGTCAGTGTGGTTGTCTGAAGATGTTTGTGTAAAGTCCTTTAAGTTTCCACATTGCTGGCATCCTTTTCTATTCCCCCTATCTCTCCCTGTGTCTTGCTCTCTCTGTCTTTCTTCTTCTCTTGGCTGTTGTGCCACCGTGGAGAAGGCAACAGTGACCCTATTGTGAACGGTGGGAATTGGGCAGCAGGCCAATGATGTCATCCTGCCATAGGGAAGACCAGGAGGAACGCCCTCCTGGCGTGGGGAATGCACTATTTTTTCCTGTTGTTTTCCGGAAAGGCGGTGATCAACTTAATTCCATCCTCATCGCTCGCTGCTCAAGGGGGAGCAAAGGAAGGGGAGGGAGGAGATCCAGAGAATAGAATGAGAATGGGGCACTCTCTTTGGCTTCCAAAATGGGATGCAACTACTAAGACGAAAGGAGAGGGAAACATGAAGAGTGAGGGATGGTCCAAGCTGTTCAGATCTTTTTTTTTATTTTTATTTTAACTTTGAAAGATGTGAATGAGGGTAATCAGCCAGGAATGCTGTGAGGTCACACTAACCTTGCCAATTAAAAGCTGCCGGGCATCATTACTGAAGAAAAGAAGTGATTCATGAAGAAAGAGGGAATGGCTTACCGAAACTGAGAGTCCCCAACTCCAAGAAAGCCAAACATACTGAAACATGCATGCCTTAGAAACACTTTACCAATCACATCTTCAAATTATATCTGAACTTTAAGATATATTTTAAAACAGTTTTCCAATTTCTTACAACCTGCAGTTTTAAACAATGTTGGCAAAATGTTTTAGACTATGGCAACGTTGGTTCATCTGTTAGCCAAATGATCAGCCCACCCCATTTGGGCTCACAGTGAAACATCACAACAGCTACTGGACTGCCATGAAATTTCCTAAAGGCTTTTATGGCCCCAAGAAAATGACTCCTACTGACTCTGACTCCAGCGCTGGCATCACATCAAAGTGTTCACTTTTCCTGTGAAATATATATCAACATCAAACAGACACACTGGCCAAAAATTCATGATTGAAGGCTAATGAACAGTAATAAATTTAGTGCTCCTTTAATTTTCCGTGCAGTGATGTTTCTTAAAGACCCATGCTAGTGGTTTTGGTTCATAACGTTGCTGTAAAATCAAAATATGTAGATATAAATGTTTCCCAACAAAATCATGTCTTGTTTTTTGTGCTAATGTGATTCTATGTAAAACAGGGGTGTAAAACACATCGTGTCCGAGGCCAAAAAAGCATTTGGTCAACTATAGACTAGAGTAAGATTATTTACAGGGTTTCACTTCTCCTCAACAAAGCCCCCTGTGTTTGGTACTTTTGTATCTCTCGGCCATCAGTTGGTCAGGTCACCAGGAGACATAAGAAATACAAATTTCACAAATACTGATCTATAAAATCAGGGTCAGGGTTAACATATAAATAAAATCACAGGCATTGACTACTAAAACAGGACTGAAAACAGTAAATACAGTCCAGTGACAACACAGGGACATACAGAAACTGAAGACCATTTAAAGTGCCAAGATCATGATCAATGGCACGTCGCTAATTGTGGACAAAAAAAAGGATATCCTCATTACTTCCACAGAGGAAGCCACAGTGAAGGAGATCAGGGCTGCATCTGTACTGAAAGAGCAAACACAGAGGCAAGGCCTATATAATGCTGCAGATGGGGCCAGCCAACAACTATCTTAGGCTCAGCATTTTGGTGGACTGTAATAGCTGCAGGCTTTTAATTTGACACAAGTAAAATAAAACATCAGATATTCAAATTATAAAAACGTGTCCTGCTTGTCTTCTAATTTGACCTTATTTAAGATCAGATGAAAGTCATTTTTATTAACTGAAAACAAAATAAAAACCACAACCACCTGTGAGACCAGGAATGGGTAAAAGTATATATATACATATATATATATATATATATGTATATACCGTAAAATACCAAATAATAGCCGGGGCGTTTATTTGCTTCAACCACTGAGCAGACCAGGCGTTTATCTGGGACCAGGCGACTATTTGGGACGGGCGTTTAATTCCTTTTGCTCAAAAATATTACTTAGCAAAAAATGAAAAATATGGTAAATATAATCAAATTATTTATTCACACCAGTATGAATATCACCTGTACATTTTCAAGGCAAGATTACAGTACCGTTGATACACTCTCGTCTGGTCATACTGGTCATGAACGTCTGGTAGTTAAGTTGAGGTCTTACTTCTTTTTTTTTTTCCCTGCACCAGGGACATGGAGATAAGCAGCAATGCACCGCTAACTGACGCGACCAGCCTCCTGACGTCAGTTAAGGGCAAAAAACAAACAGCGGCAGTGGCAACGTCTTCTTCGTTGAATTTTCAAAGCCCTACTTTGTAAGATTCAGGCTTTCCGCTCTCTAGTGCCCTCTGTGGACGTAGAGTGTAGCTGCACTGTTGTGAAACAGAGTGCCTTGCACCAACCTGCATTTGTTGACATACAGAGGGAGGAGAAGCGAGCCGACAGGACGTCCAGAGAGACAAATAACTTTAAAGGTTCAGTCTGATCATGTTTCTTTTCAAGTGTCAGCTGTCAGTTGTGAGTTCAGCATTTGCATGTGTGTTCTGTAACCTTTGACAATAAATTACACCAGGCGTCTATTTGTCAAAATGTACTGCTACACTGGGCGTTTATTTGGGACCGGGCGTTTATTTGGTATTTTACGGTATATATATATATATATATGTCCACTATATTGCTGAAAGTATTTGCTCACCTGCCTTGACTCACATGATTTATGAACTTAAGTGACATCCCATTCTTAATCCATGGGATTCAATATGACATCGGTCCGACCTTTGCAGCTATAACAGCTTCAACTCTTTTGGGGAGGCTGTCCACAAGGTTTAGGAGTGTTTATGGGAATTTTTGACCATTCTTCCAGAAGCACATTTGTGAGGTCACACATTGATGTTGGACAAGAAGGCCTGGCTCACAGTCTCTAATTCATCCCAAAGGTGTTCTATCAGGTTGAGGTCAGGACTCTGTGCAGGCCAGTCAAGTTCATACACACCAGACTCTGTTATCCATGTCTTTATGGACCTCCTTTTGCACTGGTGCACAGTCATGTTGGAAAGGGAAGGGGCCAGCTCCAACCTGTTACCACAAAGTTGGAGCATGGAATTCTCCAAAGTGTCTTGGTGTGCTGAGGCATTCAGAGTTCCTTTGACTGGAACTAAGGGGCCAAACCCAGCTCCTGAAAAACAGCCCCACACCATAATCCCCCCTCCATCAAACTTTACACTTGGCACAATGCAGTCCAACAAGTATCATCCTCCTGGCAACCGGCAAACCCAGACTCGTCCATCAGATTGTCAGATGGAGAAACGCGATTCGTCACTCCAGAGAATGCATCTCCTCTAGACTACAGTCCAGTGACGGCGTGCTTTACACCACTGCATCAGACACTTTGGATTGCACTTGGTGATGTGAGGCTTGGATGCAGCTGCTTGGCCATGGAAATCCATCCATGAAGCTCTCTGTGCTGTTCTTGAGCAAATCTGAAGGCTACATGAAGTTTTGAGTTCTGTAGCGATTGACTGCAGAAAGTTGTCGATGTCTTTGCACTATGCGCCTCAGCATCTGCTGACCCTGATCCGTCAGTTACGTGGCCTACGTGGATGGATGAGGGAATACTGGGCAATATAATGTGTGTATATATACACTCAACAAAAATATAAACGCAACACTTTTGTTTTTGCTCCCATTTTTCATGAGATGGACTCAAAGATCTAAAATTCATTCCAGATAAACAATATTACCATTTCTTTCAAATGTTGTTCACAAATCTGTCTAAATGTTTGATAGTGAGCACTTCTGCTTTGCTGAGATAAGCCATCCCACCTCACAGGTGTGCAACATCAAGATGCTGATCTGACATCATGATTAGTGCACAGGTGTGCCTTAGACTGTCCACAATAAAAGGCCACACTGAAATGTGCAGTTTTGTCTCACAGCAAAATGCCACAGATGTCGCAAGCATTGAGGGAGCGTGTAATTGGCATGCTGACAGCAGGAGTGTCAACCAGATCTGTTGCTCATGCACTGAATGTTCATTTCTCCACCATAAGCCGTCTCCAAAGGCGTTTCAGAGAATATGGCAGTACATCCAACCGGCCTCACAACCGCAGACCACGTTTAACCACACCAGCCCAGGACCTCCACATCCAGCAGGTTCACCATCACGATCGTCTGAGACCAGCCACTCAGACAGCTGCTGAAACAACTGGTTTGCATAACCAAAGAATTTCTGCACAAACTGTCAGAAACCGTCTCAGGGAAGCTCAACTGCATGCTCGTCCTCATCGGGGTCTTAACCTGACTCCAGATCGTCGCCGTAACAGACTTGAGTGTGGCATCGTGTGGGTGAGCGCTTTGCTGATGTCAATGTTGTGGATGGAGTGGCCCATGGTGGTGGTGGGGTTATGGTATGGACAGGCATCTGTTATGGACGAAGAACACAGGTGCATTTTATTGATGGCATTTTGAATGCACAGAGATACCGTGATGAGATCCTGAGGCCCATTGTTGTGCCATACATCCATGAACATCACCTCATGTTTCAGCAAGATAATGCACGGCCCCATGTTGCAAGGATCTGTACACGATTCTTGGAAGCTGAAAATGTCCCAGTTCTTGCATGGCCAGCATACTCACCGGACATGTCACCCATTGAGCATGTTTGGGATGTGCTTGACCGGCGTATACGACAGCGTGCACCAGTTCCCACTAATATCCAGCAACTTCGCACAGCCATTGAAGAGGAGTGGACCAACATTCCACAGGCCACAATTGACAATCTGATAAACTCTATGCGAAGAAGATGTGTTGCACTGCATGAGGCAAATGGTGGTCACACCAGATACTGACTGGTTCTGAGTCCCCAGACCCCCAATAAAGCAAAAAAAAAAAAAATGCACATTTCAGAGTGGCCTTTTATTGTGGACAGTCTAAGGCACACCTGTGCACTAATCATGGTGTCTGATGAGCATCTTGATGTGGCACACCTGTGAGGTGGGATGGATTATCTCAGCAAAGCAGAAGTGCTCACTATCACACATTTAGACAGATTTGTGAACAATGTTTGAGAGAAATGGTAATATTGTTTATCTGGAATGAATTTTAGATCTTTCGGTCCATCTCATGAAAAATGGGAGCAAAAACAAAAGTGTTGCGTTTATATTTTTGTTGAGTGTATATATATAAATTCAGAATGATTGTCTTACTGCATCCAACCTCAGCAGCACTGACAAGCTGCGGAAGCCTTGCTTATGCTGCTCAATAATCCAACCACATCAGAAGGTCAGGACATTGTGAGGACTTGACAGAATATGACATGGAATTCAAATTTTTGTGCAGACTTTGGTTTCAGAGACTTTTGTCTTAAACTTTTGATCAGCTGGCAAGAACATGTTCAAGTTTAAATGCAATTTCCAATAAACATCTTGCTCAAAATATTTTGTCTCTTGCTCCCATTACTTCTTTTTGCATTTTGGGGCTTTATTGAAGTCTGTCCTCTTCATATTTGTCTTTGCTGGATATAGGTTTATTCAAAGTTAGCCCCTTGAGTTTGAGCATCTCATTTTCAAGAGTGTCCTACTAACATTTTAAGCTGTGTACTCATCCCACGAAAGCATGATCCTTATAAGTTGTATTGTATTGTTAAGGTGACTAATTGGGCTTTCCAGTGAAATTAAATACAACATGTGAGTATTAATACAGGGGAAAAAATAATCAACCACAATTACTTTTCCAAACTTTTTTGAGGAGTTGGAAACCTTGTTTTAGGTAAGCTACTGAAATAGCATCAAATTGTGAAAAATAGGTTAATCCTTTAAGTAAAGATACAGGATTTCAGTTCCAGTAATGAGTGAATGAACACAAACTTAATCTAAATTAAACATTTATTTTTAGAGTGTGTTGATGTTTTTTTGGCCTCTGCTAGTATTCATTGGCCTCTGAGTTCAAAGCAGGCCACTTCATCACTTCCCAGAGCCCCCCGAGCTGTTTAAGATACAGTATGATCACCATTAATCACAGCTTTTGATCGAGCATCAAGCAGCGTTTTCTCCATCATGACTGGAATTCCGTGGTAGAAACAAAAGATGCAAGGCCGATTAACTTCAGATTGCACATGAGTGTGCCACAGCATTCTTTAAAATAACAAGAACGCACACACTTGGAGCTGTGATCTTTTTCTCCTCTTGTCTTCAGAGGGGAGGGTGAAAAATATCACTTTGAAGCTGTTTACTGGGTATTCTGCGAAAAAAAAATAACTTTATGATGAATTTTAACTGAGAGGAAAAAAAATGTAGAGGGGGCTTCAAAAGTAGCGTTAACGGGAGGCAGATTTTTGACATGCTTCCCGAGCCATCTGCTTTGGGTTAAGTTTCGGAGACAGAGAGGAATATGGAGGAGAGAGGAGAGGGGAGTGAGACAGGGGAAGATGGCAAGGGCGGCGGGGAATAGAGAGAACATAATATTGACAGGCAATCATGGACGGCTATTCGTTTGCATTGTGATACTCGGCATGGGATGTATAATCAGGGAACATACCTAATTGATAGATCGTGCTGGACTTTACAAGAGAAACAAACAATCTGTGGTTCCAATTTTAGCTTCTTGCTGAAACACTGTTGCAGTTTTGACATTTCCAGAAGTCTGTGAAGGCTCTGGTTGGTTCTGTCAGCCGGCCAAAGATCCAGCAGAGAGCATTCTGCTGGAGACGCCACAACACAAAACTAATTAGGAGACATGCTCCAGGCATATCTGTTTATATAAAAAGGGGAGGGGGACCTTGGGATTTCAGAGCTGCATTATCTCTGACACACAGGACTATTTCCAAATGGCCAAACTTCTTCACTTCCTTTATCTTTGGAAATTGGTTCATTTAGATCCACAAAAAGAAGACATGAGATAGAAAAACATTCAGTCTGTTTACAGGCAGTTAAAAAGACATGAAATCATGGAGTTCATTTATATTACACTGCTCTTCAAAGAGACACATTAACAGTTCGAGTCCTCATTAGATAATGTGTTTCAAGATGAATGCACTCTTATATGTATATACCTCTGTCAGAGGAATATTGATGTGGGTGTCAGGTCTCAGGATGTAGATGACTATAAGAATCTTCCAGAGTTCTTATTACCTCTACCAAGGAGGTTATGTTTTTGCCAGGGTATGTTGTTGTGTTTGTTTGTTTGTCTGTTGGCAAGATAACACAAAAATGATTTACATGAACATTTTACCAGAGGTGTGGTTTAGTCCAAGGAAGAGACCTTTACATTTTGGTTGTGATACGCCTTTTTGTCAGGATGCAAAAAAAATCCCAAATATGCGAAGTCCCATAACTTAACATTGGACCATATTTTAAAAAATAGCTCTGACATTACTTGATGGATTCACTTCAAAATTTACGAGATAACATATATAATACAACTCTATTAGCATGGTCATTTTAATCCGGATCCAGTACAGACTGACATCACAATAAAACTAGAAAAGCACTCGGAGAGCGCAGACCTCCGCCAGCACCACAGTCCTCTCCCATATTGTGATGTTTTTACCATAAATATTAGTCCTACCTTTATTTCATCTAAATATTTAGATTCTTTGACCATGGAAACATACCATGAGCAAATGGTTTCATAATGATATCTATTTTAGTTAAGTAGTCATTCACGAAAATCTCCTTTTTCATCATGGCGGATCCAGACGTGATCCATATCAACACCAAATTTGAATCAGTTCTTCCTTTTCCCATGCTGAACATTTCCTGAAAATTTCATCAAAATCCATCCAAAACTTTTTGAGTTATTTTTTTCACAGACAGACAAACTCTCCCGAAAACATAACCTCCTTGGCGGAGGAAGTTTATGATGGTAAATCCCATTAACCTATCCTCGGCTTCTGTGAGGATTCCACCCCCTTTCTGTCATTTTGGGAAGAGTAGTTTAGTTGCAAACTCACATCAACGTATTTTACTATCACTACATTACCTATGATCCCTTGCAATGCCAGCTGATGACTTCGCCACATGGACGGACATGAGCGGAGACTCGGCCATCATATCAAAGTGCATGGTCATCCAGAACTTTATCTTGGCAGAGGTCTGTGCTGTCTGAGTGCTTTTCAGGTTTTATTTTTTGTAATACCGTGTAATGTAACATGAAAGTGTAGCATGTTCTATACAAGTAATCCATCACATCAGCTGAGCCTCTGCAGTGTTCCTGTTCCTCCCCTTCAGACTGATACAGTGGTATCTAGCTTTGTAGGTGGAAGACAAATGCAGCTGTGTCAGTGCCAGTTCATCTCCTGAAAAATTAATAGGGATAGTGTTACACGGTGGAAATATTTTTACTGAATTTCTCTGTTACCCTCATAACAAAGACAAAATGTCATGGGGAAAAATATGTGTTGAAGCTTGAAAGCATGCAGGTCACTGAAACAAGAACTGGACCTTTGAAAATGCTGTGACTGGTACTATGTTTATTACCTCGACCAAGGAGGTTATGTTTTTGCTGGCATATGTCTGTCAGTTTTTATGCCAACCAGATATTGGTAAAGGTCCAACTTAAAGTGATCTGATTTTGGTAGTGATCCAGATAACTGCAGTTAGCATATGAATGTTTTTCCTAAATAACTGTCTCACTTATAATGACATGAACATGATACTGAGTGTTAGGTGTGAGTTTTCAGGGTCAAGGAATCAAATTATGATGGTAACGTTATCATGGAACTTTTGCTTACAGATGCATCAGCAATACATATGATATGATAATATCTCTGAGTGCCTTCTAGTTTTCTGATACGTGGTGCCTCCATGTAAAAGGTAATGTTTTAGTGTTTTAGGATTTGTTAAATTTCAAGATTGTGTCGTTTCCCATTTTTATGCTTCTGATGAGTTTGTTTTATAAAGTTTTTTTTTTTTTTTTTTTTACCTCCAAAGAGGTTGTTATTCCAGCTTTTGACCTTTTGTTCATTGAGCAAAATAACTCAATAAGTTCTTTAAAGAATTTGATGAAATGTTTAGGATATGCTGATCATGGCATTATATTTTTGTGCTGATCCGAATTTGGATATGGATTCAGGAATTTCCAATATGTGACCAGTGAGAGACAGCAGCTCTCCATAGGTAATGTTAATCATGACACAAGGGAAAATGATTTTTTTTAATCATTTCCTAACATTGAGAAATAGGTGATTTGCCATATTTTCACTTGTCATGTTTGTCATGGCACAAGAACAAGTCATGACATTTTGGGAGAATCTCAGTACTGATGTGGGTCCAGGATTTGTTTTAAGGATTTGTTGACCAGTGTGAGATTAGGCAACATTTTTGACAATAATTAACTCATCAGTGTTGGAAAAGCCTTGGTAGAAGTTTGTTCACTAATAGATCTTGTGATTATGCATTTTATGAGGTCATCATCAGTTATTATTGTCTTTTTTACAGAAACTTATTTTGTTTTATTTTTCATTGAATTGTTTAGCAATACTGCTCTGCAACATTCATGACAATAAAGCTCTTTTGAATATGAATTTAACGGGCCAGGGAAAGAAGTCTATATAGATCTAACACAGTTATCACCACAGCCCAAGTTAGGTGTGCATGTAAATGCACTGACTGTTTATTCTGCTCCGCTTGGTGATGCATTTTGTCTTCCGAGTCCCCTGTTTACTCTCCTCTCTCCCCACCAGGCTGATCGTCTCCATCCACCCCTCCTGTGCCATTCTACCAGTCCCCAGTGGGCACAGCCAGTCAGTCTGGCCAGGCCTGCCCCTTGCTGTGCCCCTGCTCTGGATAAGCTCCTGCCTGGACCTTGGGTAGAGGCCTTTGTATGTGTGTGTATGTGTGTGTGTGTGTGTACAAGAGAGAAGGGGGTCCTATCTGTGCCTTAGGGCTGTCCCCCAACACACCCTCACCGTGCGCCCTATTGAGACCTAAGGGAGCGTGAACAATCACTGCAAAACCAAAGAGCTAAGTCCTCTTGTTATACAAGCCCAATTTTCAGCACCGGCCCCACCTCTCTCCTCCATGGTGTGTCTCCCACCCCCATCCCCACCTCAGCACCTCAGCACCCTGGCCCCAATCGTCAGAGGTTGACGGGCTTAGTTAAAGCGAGCCGGCTTCCTTTTATTGCCTTATTTAATTAGCCATTCCACAGCAAACTGCTATCCGGCACCAACGCCAGCACCACCTCTGCTTCACCCTCTTCTGTTTGCTGAAACCACCACCATCTTCATCACCCCCTCCCCTTCTCTCTCTCTCGTCTTCTTGTCTTTATCTCCAGTAATTAGCCAGGGGATGGGGGTGGACTCATTGCTGGGTTCCTTGACAGTATTAGTGCTTGGGACTAAGACTTAGAGGAAGGGAAGGATCTCTCTCTGCATGGGGCGTTCTCTCCCCAAGACCTGCAGAGGAGGACAAAGGATGGGCCAGTTCTACAGTAGCCAGCTCAGCCTTACTGTCCCCGCCGCCCACTGAGCTCTGTCTACTCTGGCACCCTAATCATTAACCAGATTATGACTCTGAGAGTCTGCATTAAGTAGAAGTTACCCTTTGGATGCTGACTTTTGACACCATCAATGCCTGCTAGAGGGCTGATGGAGCTCAGCTAAAGCACTTGTGCTAAAGGTAAGGCTGACACATTAATTTCAATAAAATCAAGTTGCAAAAATAACATACTAGATTATTTCAATTGCAAGAACTGGTTGTTATTTTGTCATTCTAGGTGTACCACAGCGGTGAGGCAGCAGGTGGGTGCTACTTCATCTGTGACCTTGTGAACCAAAGTGTGTGAATGGCCTGGACTGCTAAGGTCATCTGGTGTAGGTGTGCTCTCGACACAAGACAAAACATTAAGTTTGATTTTGTATGATCCACAAATTTGGAAAAAAAAGACTCAAGTGTTTATAGATGCCTGCAGGGATGGCATATTTAGGAAGGTCAAAAAGGATGTTAGGATTGTGCTGGTACGCTCAAGTAAAAGCCTTTGGGATTTTTAACTATGTTTATGATCAATGCTGATGATATGCTCTGCAACAAACAGAAAAAAGACATGTGCACTTCTTTGTGATAACTCTAATGAAGAAACCCATTTAATCAGCTAGAGTAAAAAGCTATTATTAAGCTACCATTGAACTACAACATGGATCGGTTGTAGTGACAGAAACAGTTGAAGAATTTCCCATATATAATGTCTCTTATGATATCTCTCTCATGTATTTTTTTCTTACAGAATTTTGTCATAATTGGGTGATCTGGTCAAGATTGTCCCCATGACTGTGGCAATGTGTGATTACTGATTAGTAAAAAATCTATTCAAAAAGCTTGCATTAGGATCTATGGCCATTTCTGTTGTCCTTGTTAGCCGTGCTTTAAAACATACAACAGTGTCTTCAAATCCTTAAGCAGGTAATATCAGATTAATTTAAATATATCACATTAAACATTTAAATTTCACATGTGTCCATCATTGACCTTATTTCAGGCATTTATCCTATACGGGTATTACAAATGCCATATACTTAAAGCCTTGGGGATCAGTTAGTGCTAAATTGAGTTTTGGTCTCATTCATGCACCACTCTATTATGTTGTGCATTTACTATATTCATTCATTGCTTTCCTGATTACAACACTCTACGCTTAAACTTTGATACCTCTTATGTTAACTCCATATCTGCAGCTATGCATTAGCTTACGTGTTAAGCCCCTTCTCTCTTTGAACATCTTTGTTTCTGTCTTTGTGTTGATTTCATTTAGTGTTTTTGTTATTAACTTATAATTTATTTGTTTCAATGCTCATGATATGTTGATGTCTTGAGTGAAGAAATTTGAATTGCCTAGTAAGGTGTGTTAAACATTGTAAAATTTGTGTCTGAAAATGAAAGAGTTAAAGACGTCTTGGTGGAGGTTTGCAGCATTGTGAAATACCTTTCTCTTTGTTTATAAAACCAGCTGATGACTCCTTTCCCCAAACAGACCTACAGGAGAGGCTTCATACTATTGTTTTGTTAGCAGCTTAAACCCATTGACTTCCAGTTGAAAGCTAAGTGCATGGCTGAGACAGTAGAATAAATGCAAAAGTCAAATGGCGCTAAACAGGTCGATATAAACGGAGTAGACTGGTCAACCAATGAGAGCAGACTGGACCTATGGGGAAGAGAGTCTCAGACAAACTGATAGTGAGGACAAGGGTTTTGAACATAAATGATTGACTCCCCTTTCTCTCAGTTTAGAGCAGTTCAACTTTTGGAACAGCACTCCTTCACTGATCAATCACAATCAAGAAGGGGTTTGATTTTGGCTGTCTGCTTTGTAAACAAAAATGGTGGAAAAGGAAGAGAGGTCTTAGCTGCTGTCAGAAGGATGTGATGTCTTGATTTGAAGTTTCACGCTTTCTGATATTTCCATGAAAATATAATATTAAAATATCAATATAATAAAAAAATATCAATATTATTATATAAGCACACAGTGCTAATTATATGATCTTAAGGATTGCAAAAGGTTAAATTAATAACCTAGCAAGGTTAAAGGGATATTTCAGTATTTTTGGAGTTGGGATATATCAGGTACTTGACAACAGTCTGTTGAAATGCCTCCCTTCAAGGAGAATGAGCTCAGACTACCAGTAGAGTACACTGCTGATGGTGGGAACAGTAACTTGAAACTTATTTGGGTCAAATGTTTCAGAGTGCTTCATTTTTCCCTCAGGAAGTCGCTGTGTTTAGCACTACTTTTCAATGCAGAATGGCCAATTTTTTATTCCACTATTAATTCTGAATCTTTTCTGAAGAATTTCTTCTTCTGTATAATTTAGTTTACAAAGGTAACCCTGTTCATCCACAGTAAACGAAATGCCACTTGAGTCTGAATCACTCATTTTTGGTTCAGCATCAGTTTGATGTGCTGTTGCTGTGTCTTTCTGAGTCCAGATAGTGAAACAGCAGATTGGCAGAATCTTTGTACACAGGCAGGACCACAGCCATTTACCGTGTAGTAAACTAGTGCCAAACACAGAGACTTAAGGTGCGTTCATACCGGACGCTACTTGTACTACCACGGCGATCACTCTCCATGCAAAGTCAATGTACAGCCGCGATGGGGCGGGGCCAACCCTCCCGCGATGCGACAGTCGCGTACAAGACGATCACTTCACTCGTCGCGCGATGTCAAAGTTAAAAAAAGTTGATCTATTCAGGCGATGTCGTGTGTGGCTGTGCGGCAACAGCCAATCAGTGGTGTGTGTATGTGTGACGGTACCCGAGACAGACAGTTATTCATCCGGACTACAGGGCGGAGGAGTTCCGTCTAGATGGAACTAATGTCAGTGAGGACATTAGTTCCATCTAGACGGACCGCGGTAAACTCACAGATGCTGCTGCTGCAGGGCATCATCATATAACATCCTATTACATGATATATGAAATGATCGCGGTGAAACTCGAGCGGACGTGACGTCACCAAGCGACGGCCGACGGTAGCGGTTACCAAAACGAGGTATTTATGGACGCGCAACGCTACGTCAGTGGGCAATGCGAGTTTGGTAGCTGGGTCGCTTGCGATGTGAACGCAGCATTACAGAGGTAAATAAAACACTTTGTAATTTTTTGCTCAAAACATTCAACCCAACATAGTTTTCATGGCTCAATTTTACATAAAACACAAAATACTAAAAAAAATGCATGCACCGACAGCAGTGTTTCCAACCCATCTCAGCTAATTCTTACAGGTATAACACTGCTGGGAGCCCTTTCATGAACATCTCTGACTGTTGTCTATTACCTCAAACAACCCAACTTCAACAAAACTGAAATATCCCTTTAAACACAGTTGAGAAGTGCTTTGAAACTGAGGTTATGAGCACTGCCAGCGCAAAAGCACAAGCTGAGTAAGGACAGGGCCGAACAGTTAAACACCGTATTTTACAGAATAAGCACTATGAAGCTGTCTCCAAACTGTAAATTTGTGAGGTGCTATTTTGAAAAATAACCTGAAAGTCGTGATTATAAAGGGCATTTTGATGTGTTCTCCCTATTCCCAGAAGGAATTCATTCTTATTGGTAGTGTGTTTCTTGTAATGCAAAATAAAAATAAGATCAAAGCTGCAATGAACTACAAGTAACTGTCAAAACTCAGAGATTCATTTTGATCCAGAAATTCAACCATTTGGCATCCAAAAGTGAAATGTTCTTCTATCCTCAGATAGAGAGGTATACTTTAAAAATTTTCCTCAAAATTCATGTCGAGTATCCCATTTCATTTTTGGCATGGTGATTCCAGCATTGGTTTCTTCAGCTTTGATCACAAAGCTGGTGAGCAATTTCACTTGAGCCACAGCATTACTCTGAGCGCACATTCCTTCCCCATGCACTCAAACATGAGCAGTCAAAAACTGAGGGAGAGAGTGTAGGGAGCCCCTCGGCCGCAGGTCCACACCGTGCTGGATCAACGCCCTCTAGTGACCACTACAAAAGAGGAGCACAATGACAAGGAGACGGGGCCAATAAACCTGATCAGACCGTCCAAAACGCAGAGGATGAGTGCTTAATAATCAAATAAGATAGGATCAAATCCATTATGTAAGCACATTCAGATTAACAAAATAACATGACTATCTTTAAAAGGAGGTTTGTCTTAAGAAATCTTGTATAAAAAAATAAAATAAAAATGTGCAACCCTCTTTTGTGTGTAAAAAGCGCTAAATAAGCTCCTTAACGATCAACATCGCAATAAAGGATGAAACGACACTTCCCTTAAATCATCAAAGTGGCATTATAGAAAAAATGTTAAAACAAAATTTAAAAAAAAAAAGTCAAGCTCTGCCTTAATGAGTGCTTGCTTTGCATGGGAAAGGTACCGCTTACTTATCCAGGGCCATTTATAGCCCTTGATTACGCGCCCATTTTGTGACCCCAAAGTTCAACGCACCAATTCCTGTGCAGACCCAAAATCCTGACGAACAAAGGTGGAATGTGATGCCCCTTTTCCGTGGACGAGCTACTAAACGTTTCCCATCAATTTCATGGGAAAGTTCAAACCAAGGAAACTCTTAAACGCTTGAGCTGAATATTGACAGCGTATTGAAGCTATTAGGGCATCACAGAGGCTGTGCAGGGGAAAAGTTAAGAGGCAAAGAGATCCTGTTTGACTCTAAATGTGTGATATAATAAAATGATTGAAAAGTGTGTTTATGTGGTGAAATATTTTACTACAATAAGGATAAAAGTGTAGCTTTAGGACCCAGTTGATCTTTCTGATTGAGGCTGATATTTTCCACGTTGTGAGGGGAGGGGGTGGCCCGGAGGGGGGCTGTCAATCATAGTGAAAGTGGCCGGGGTGGGCAGGCCCCTCTGACACTTTGTACCGTCGGAGGGGGATATTTAACTTGGGACTGAGCTGCACTCGCTACAGACACACTCACACACAGTGTGCCTAAGCAAAGAAACGCTCCAGCGCCAACTCTCTCAGACTCCTGAAGTAGGAGCGACTCAGTAGGAGCTTCTGTATCAAAGGAGGAGAGACGCTCCCTCAGGATTTCACCGCTTGCATCTGCCCGCCACGTTTTGGACAGTCTCGTTATGCAGCGACGGAGGGTTTCGGAGCTTTTCTGACAGGATTCAGCGATGCCAAAGTCGAAGGAACTCTGAACTCCAACAGCGTTTAGTGACTTTGTGCCGTTTGCATTTGATATGCATTGACACTGCGCGTTTTTTCCAGTCTTGTTTTTATTTCATGTAAAGCCAAGAGTTTGTGGGAATGAGACTTTTTTGTAACGAGCTGCTGTGCGATCTGGATGACCCCCTGGAAAAGATAAATGGCTGTTATTTCATAAATTGAGATTGCATCCCACTGCGGCGCATTCTTCTCCAACTTTTTTGGACTTTTTCAGAGAGTTGCACAAACAGACTGGTGGAATACCACACAGGACTGGCTGCAGAGACTATTTCCTCAGTCCATGGATTGTGCACCCCTGGGACCTTGTCAAACCTGAGAACGTCAGGCGACGTTAGGTGAAGCCACGTTTATAAAAGCCGTGCGTAAAAATAACATTGGCCAAGGCGAGGCAGTCCTCATTGCCGGGCGCGTGACATTTCAAACTTGGTGAAGTGCTCTTTTGTGCGCCCTTCTCTCTCTGTGTGGACGCTCCGGATCTATTCTGTCTCTTTAGAAAACTCTTCATTCCATGCAGCTCTCGCCTCGGCCGCTGTCATCCAGTGCAGACAGTTCGTCGTGGCTTCGAGTCCCCGGGGTAACCATGACAACCGAAAGAAACCCAAAGTGAATCCAAGGGAGCGGGGTGAGGCTGGAGAGAGCGTGAAAAGAGCTTCCCCATTTTGTTTTCAGTTATTTTTTTCAAGATTAAACTCTTTTTTTTGCAAAGCAGAAGCTGTGCCGCGCTGCATGGTTACAAAGCTAAAGGAGCTCTAAAAAGCAAAGCGGTGCGCTCCATGTCATTCAAACCCGGCGCGGTCTATTAAAAGTATCGCCTTGCTGGTGACTGAACTTCTACTATTTATGAAGCCCCGGGCAAGTGATTGCAGAGAAAACACCACCCGGGAAGAGAACTGAGCTGAATTTACGCAAGAACAGCCTGTGAGTAAAAGCCGGAGGAATGATGGGCCTCTCACAAACGCTTCTCTTCTACCTGCTGCTCTGCGTCCACCTTGGAGTTTCCCAGCATTACCTACGCCTCCGTCCATCCCCCAGCGATCACCTCCCCGTGCCCGGCCTCAAGGAGGACCCCGATCCGGAGTACGACCCCCGGGAGCAGGACTTGGCCGAGAGGACTCTGAGGAAAAAACTCGGCAGCAACTTTGACCCAAACTTCATGTCCATCAGCTCGCCCATGCTGGTGAACCTCTCCGTCTCAGACAGCCAGATGAAGCTGCAGGGGCCCATGCCCAATGAAATTAAAAAGCTGGACTTGACAGAGACCCCCTACGGGAAGCGGGTCAAGGTGGGCAAGAAGGCCCGCAGGAAATTTCTGCAGTGGCTTTGGACGTACACGCACTGCCCCGTGGTGTACACCTGGAAGGATTTGGGCGTCAGGTTCTGGCCGCGTTACATCAAGGAGGGGAACTGTTTCTCTGAGCGCTCGTGCTCCTTCCCCGAGGGGATGTCTTGCAAACCAGTCAAGTCGATCAACAAGATTTTCCTGCGGTGGTACTGTCAAGGCTTTCTAAAACAGAAATACTGCACGTGGATACAGGTGCAATACCCAATCATCTCAGAGTGCAAGTGCTCGTGCTGAGTGGTGGAGTGGACTGGAAATACGGTTTTCTATTGCACTGTTAACTCTTCTACAGAGGTGGGCACCATAGCAAATCTATTTTTTTATATAGCATTTTAAGTGAAATACCAACATTGTACATATTTAAGACAAATGCAGCTATTTTTTCTAAATGAAACAGGACCATATTTTATTCTCAACCCTGAAACGTGATTTTCGGGGGAACACGAGCACTTCAGATGGAAGAGCTTTTTGATTTGTTTTGATATTTTTATGAGACATTGAACATGGGAATGCATATGCTACACCTCTCCAAGGGGTGACCTTTTTCAACTGAACATTGATGCTGACTGTTATTTCACTGCAATGCTGCCTAGAGTTTTTGTATAATATTAATATCAATAATAATTAAATTGTAAAAAAGTTGAGGTTAAAGATATATATAAAGGCGTGAACTCAGCTTTTCTTGGAATACATAGTATTGTAGAAATAAACAAATCTGTACGTTTTATTTATTATTTTAACGATTGTGAGTATAGAGCATAAGGAAAGAGAATAGCAGAGTATACCAGAAAAAAATATGGGAGATGTCTACTTGAATATTTTTAAAAATTGAACAAAAAAATTCAATAAAATAAATAAAAAAGTAAAACATATCAGTGTATATGTAATGTTTACAGGTTTGAGCAATTAAGACAGTGCTCCAACGTGTTTTGGGGAGAAATATTTATTCAGGGGGCGTGTACACTGTGAAAAATGTCATTTCAAGTCTTGGAAGGAAAAGCAGCGAATGCTTGAACTCATATTTGGTTAATTTTGATTATTTTTCAGGAATAAACCCCAGTACAGAGTTATTTTATCTAGGATGAAGTGCATTCTCTTGTGCGTAAAAGTTGATGTAATATGGATGCAATATTTTGTGTGATTAAGGGTGATACTTTTTACAGTGTACACAGCCGGAGTGAAGCGGAGTGGAGTTATAAACTCTGCACAGTGAGTCCAAGCTTCAGTGAATCTGTGTGGACTGCCTGACGCTCCACGCCGTCACAGCGATTTGAGAAAGGGCTGATTTACTACGCTGCGTAATGCGCAACACACATACCTCCAGCGCCTCCACAGAACTGGCATTCATTTGTCTCCTCCAGAGAGAGGGAGAGAGAGAGAGAGAGTAAGAGAGAAGGGGAGAGGGAGGCACGCACATTCATCTGCCATGTCCACGCACACTCCACTGGACTCGTCTCAGGGGCTCCGAGGTGTTAACATAATGCGTAAAATATGATTCAAACATTTCAAACAGTGTCACATGATGAAATGGCCCGAGCGTTTACGCGCGAGCCAGGGGCGTCTGGGGTCTGTGCTTTTTTACTCTGGAAGCTCCACACAAGTTCCACTGAGGTATTTGTATAGAGGTGGACTGGAGCAGACCGGCGCCTATTCAAAGTCTGACCGCCCTGAAGAGAGAGAGAGAGAGAGAGAGAGAGAGAGAGAGAGAGAGAGAGAGAGAGAGAGAAAGAGAGAGAGCACAAAGCCAATAAAACAATGGTCAACTGTTTTTCACGTTAGCAGACTATTAATTGGAGAGCTGCAGTCTGCGCGTAAAAGAGATATGGCCAATTACAGAGGGAAGGGAAATTAAGTCCAATGAAATCAAAGCGTCATTTTCTCTGAGCAGTGCTTTTAAAGTGTTTATATTATTGTTTAAACACAATCACAGAGCTATGACTGCATGTCTGCAAGAAAGCAGGCTGAGTAGTATTTCCACTGAGCGCATCTTGTGTGCGTTAAAGTGATTTGTGTTCCTGCGGCCAGAGTTGGATTTGACACTTGCCGCCCGGTTATTGTGACAGAAGCACTGAGGGGATTTGGTAAGCAGAGGAGAGGAGCGGCAGCCTGCCAGCAGAGGAGGAGGAGGAGGAGGAGGAAGAGGAGGAGGAGGGGGGCTGCTTTCCTTACTGTCAGCTTCTTTCTTGATGATGTCTCGGGGTTTTTAGAAACTGCGTCTCTGACTCGACGGCGCCACTCAGCCGCCCCCTCTCGACTGCGCAGAATGAGGCACTTTGGGAAACAGTAACCCTTTCAGGCTCTGCCCGGAGAGTATTTTAGAAGCGTGTGAAAGGCAATACGCCGCCCTGGCTCCAGCCAGTTAGGTGCGCACCTTTTAGAGACAGACCCCTGCCAGCCAGTCAGATCAGGGGTGCTCAAAGTGGGGTCCTTGGATCTCCAGGTGGCCTTCGGGGAGACCGCTCGGGCTCCTCGATGATTAACGATAATAAACTGCTAGGGATCGCCAACTGCATATATCACCTTGTTTCAGACAGAATAAATCTATTTGGAAAACACAGTGGTTCTCAACTGGTGGGTGGGGGCCTAAAAGTGGGACATTGAGATGTTTGTTTGTGGGTAATGTGTATCTGAAGCCATTTGAGCTTGAAATACATTCAAACTATATTTTGTTTAATGACAGGCTTGATTTTAAAGTATTTGGTTATTTTAGGTCAAACTGCTTTGTTTGAGGTTTTACTGGAATTCTCAAAATCTGTTATATTTATGTGTAAGAAAATGACAAAACAAGCATTTTTTTCATTTCAGATTTTAGAGTACACAGCACACACATGTCTCCCAAGGTCTCTGTTACTTTGTTCTCTGGGTAAGCAACTTTTTGAAACAGACTTACAAGCCAGGGGTGCCCAATGTTGGGGGGCTATAAAGGGGGGCAGAGTAAAGAGGACTATAAGGCCCCGTGACTGAAAGTGGCCCCGAGAAAATATTATTAGTATTTTTTTTAAAACTAATTTATCCAGTTTGTGTGACAGGCACATATATGCATGCTTGGTTTTTCACATACATAAATAATAAGCTTTTGTTGTTCTAAATGGCAAAAAAGTAACATTCATGCATCTTCTGCATCAGTTAACTCCCACAAAGTAACATTGATATAAAAAGATACCCTCTTGAACATTTATTAGAGGATATTAGCTTTGTTTATGCTTTTGCTGTATCAAATAGAATATTGAAATTGCAGATCTTCAGACAACATAGGGCATGTGGAATGCATAATATTCATAAGTTTTCAGCCTTTCAAAAAAGGTCAAAATAGAAGAAAGATCTGCACAACATAAAATAAACCACCATGTATTCTATGATTTCAGTTGAAGATTGCTTTCTCATCTGTTTGAAGTTAATCTGTGTCATTAACTGGAATAATATGGCCTTAATAATTCTTAGTAGTCCATTATAAATCATTAAGTTTATTAATCAATTTGCTTTATGATGCTCAGTCTGATTAGCTGTGCAAAGCTGTTGTCAATTATTATTTATCTTTGGGGGTCCGGAGTGGGGTATTTTTGTGAGGCCCAACATTTTTCCCAGCACCCCGGGCTCAATGTGTGGTCCTCATATTTACAGGTTGCCTCAGATGAGACTATTGGAGGTCCTAAACAATGGAAATCTAAAATGATAAATGGTTCAGGATCATCAGTACTTGGTTCACTTGGTTTCCCTGAAATCATGACAATGGCTCTCAACTGGTGGGTCGCTGCTCAAAACTGGGTCACAGAGCTGTTTGAGATGTATGGAAGCCCGAAGTGGCTATGTCAAAATATTTTATTTATTTTGATTTGTTGTGACATCAAGGACTTTATGGCAGTTTTCTTGGAATTCATCTCATTTTCTTGAGATAACAAAGCTGGAAGTCTTTTGATATTTGGTTAAAACTTGAGGGTATAAACAAAATATGTTTTTATTACAAAACACTAAGTAGAACAAAGTTCATCTATACATGATTTCCCAGGGTGGATTTGACATTTTCTTCAACCAGTTGGGATTTTAATCTCTAAGAAATATAACACCCAGTCAGGTCAGGGTGCTCAATGTGCAGTCCTCGGACCTTCAGGTAGCCCTAAAACAGACTACTGGGTTTCTTCAGCAAAGTGAATCCTTAAGTCATAGTTAGGGATTATCAGTGCATCACTTACTTAAGCTCATCACCTTGTGTATACTGTAATACCAATAATTACTTTTACAGCACAGTGGTTCTAAACAGGTGACTCGGGGCCCAAATGCGGGTTGCAGAGCTGTTTTAAGTTGTTGTGTTCTTGACAATAATGGTAAAAGTATATTAAATTTAGAAATTATGAGGGGGTTTACGTCCATATATTTTTCTTACTCAATTTTGCCAAGATGACAAGAATATTGTCTTTTTTTAATGAACTGATTTTTGTTGAGAGTGCTCAAAGTGGGGTTCTTGGACCTCCAGGTGGCCCTAAAAGAGATCATTAATGGTCCCTTTCAAACTGATGAACCAAGGGATCAATAAGGGCACTTAATGCACTTCAAATCTTCACCTTGTCTGTGCAGTAATATTAATATAATTTCTCTCTGAAAAATTCCCCTTGAGAATTCCCTGTACGGATATTAGATAACTGTCAAGATACTCAATAAGGCTTCTTTGTAAGTTAAAACAACTAATGAACATACTGAAAATGGATTAGTGTACACCCTTAGTGTAATCACAGTTAAACCACTTATTACTTTGAAGTGTTAGTTTAATATTTTTCAAGGTCAGGTTGTCTGAGGGCCATGTCTACAGTAAATGCATCAGCTTTCTGATCTGCTTCTTTGAAATGGAGAGAGACCTGGCACAAAAGGAAGGTTATACATTGCTGCAAATGGAGCCAAGAACTGTTTGTAATTTACTGCATTTTGATGTAAACAAAATAAATTACAGCAGCAGTACTGAACATTTTCCCAATATTTCACTTTTATGCCAACAAGCCAATTTTTTTGGTTTGATTTGACTTCAGGTGGAAAGACACTTGGGCTATGCAGTGTGCTAAAGTAGTACCTAAACAAAGAGGCAATGTGTTACAAAAGTAATGCACTGTAAATATGTCCAGTATACTGCACAATCACCCCAACATCATTTTTGGTTGGCACTGGCTGAAAATTAGATTAATTACTCCAAGCTCCTGTCCATTTGCAGCAAAAGATAACCTGACATCTGTGATGTGTCACTCCCTACAGGAGAAGAGCTGATCAGAATCGCTGTGGCTAATGTATTTACTAATGGCATGAACCTCATACAGCCGCACCTCAAAAATACTGAGCTGAAGTTATTGTAACTCATTATGATACAATTTGCTGTAATGAATAAAAGTGCGCTATAGTACACATAGTTGTGTATAAATAAAGATAAATCAAATGCTTATAACACTTATTATAAGACACTAAAAGATGTTTCAATGTGTCTTTTAGGTCAGGTATTGAAAAAAACATGTTTGCTGGTCAGTGACTGGATTTTCAAATAAAGTATTTAAAATATTCATAGAAATGATACATTATGATCAGATTTGATGCATTCAATTATTATTTATTATAATAGAAAAAATGTTGCATTCATGTCCATCCAAATTTGTGGAGAAGTTATTGAATTGTCAGCAAACATGTGGACAAATTATGGTAAAACTAGAAAAGCACTCGGAGAGCACAGACCTCCGCCAGCGCCACAGTCTCACCCCTATTGTGATTTTCACCATAAATATTAGTCCTACCTTTATTTCATCTAAATATTTAGATTCCTTGACCATGAAAACATACCATTAGCAATTGGTTTCATGATGATATCTATTTTAGTTCAGTAGTTATTCACCAAAATCGCATTTTTCGTCATGGCGGATCCAGACGGTGATCCGGATCAACACCAAAATTGAATCACTTCTTCCTTTTCCCATGCTGAACATTTCCTGAAAATTTCATCAAAATCCATCCATAACTTTTTGAGTTATTTTGTTCACAGACAGACAGAGTAACAGACAGAAAAATAGACTCCCGAAAACATAACCTCCTTGGCGGAGGTGATCTTGGCGGTTAGTGATCTGAATCCACATCTGGATTCAGATCACTAACATCAAACCATGTTTTCCTTGTGCCATGATCAACATTCCCAGAAGATTTCTTCAAAATCCATTGGTAACTTTTGTCTGTGATTGCTAAAAACACAAGGATCTTGGTGGAGGTAATAAATGCAAATGAGAAACCATACAGTCAGAAAACTATATATAAATTAAATAAATTAATGACAGCTCTTAGATTGGTGGAATTTTGTTTTCCACTAAATCATTCAGTTGATTTTATTATTCTTACTTTGCTTTGTGATTATTGTCATAAAGATTATATTAATGACACAAGTGGTAATAACAATTACTCTACAGAACTTGGGGTGCATCATCATATAAATATTTTAAGTATGTTTACACAGTGTTGTAATGCACTAAAGAAAAAGGCTTAATAGAATAGTCAACATGCACCACTTTCAATCTCAGTAGGAGTGATCAGTGTAAAATTCTGAGTTTAATATTCTAATAGTTATTGTTATCCATGAAGTGTGATCAAATAAGCTCTCCTTTGTTCCAAATTCATCCAACATGTACTAAATTAACTCCATCCTACAAATAGAAACCCTTTGAATACAGATTTAATATAGAAGTATCTAGAACGGCTGTGGGTTAAATACAGACCATGCAGTGGTTTTCCCTCCCGGACTGTTAAAAAGTTCTGTCCTCACTCCTGTGTGTCCACTGCATCACACCATCACATATATGAGCAGTTTTAGCATTAACCAAAGAAGGCAGCTGCCAGCGGCCCTGCGCGTCCAAGGGGCTCAGGGTTCAGGTGATGAAGGTGAGCATCCAGTGGGTGCTCTTCTGTTTTTTTATCTGAGATTTGTGCTTTTCATAAAACTTAGGTGCCAAAAAACTGTGAAGAACCCCTGGTCCCAACAGCAAAGTTCAAGACCCTCAAAAGCCAAATAAATGTCTTTATACTGATGTCAGATTACAGCTGAGTAGATCCCTTTGTGACTATTGAAAATAAGAAAAAATATGGCAGATTGCTGTTGAGTAAAACGACAATAACTATAACTGAATGATTTGTGAATGCAGAACAGAAATTTCATCATTGATAGACAGTTAAATACATTTTCCTGAATGCTGTGCCTCAGTGCAATTGTGAAGTATCTTCATTCATAAAATGTTCATCCCCTGTTGTTAAAAAATACTTGATAGTCAGTTTACTATACTTTTGATTCCACAAAATTTAAAAAAAAATCAAATTATTTTCTTCCAATCATTTGCTGCAATGACACAACTAAGAGTTGACTTACTTTGAGCAACTGAATTGTGAAAAATGGTTTTTGCCATTGCCATTGACATTGGAAAGGACAAAAGTCTCTAGTATCAATACAACCTCAAGGAAAACAGGGCGAATCCACAATCTATGGTATAAAACTACAAACCCAAAACCAGTTAAGTTGGCACGTTGTGTAAATCTTCAATAAAAACAGAATATAATGATTTGCAAATCCTTTTCAACTTATATTCAATTGAATACACTGCAAAGACAAGATATTTAAGGTTCAAACTGAGAAACTTTATTTTCTTATGCAAACAATCATCAACTTAGAATTTAATGGCAGCAACACATTGCAAAAAAGTTGTCACAGGGGCATTTTTTACCACTGTGTTACATCGCCTTTCCTTTTAACAACACTCAGTAAACGTTTGGGAACTGAGGAGACCAATTTTTGAAGCTTTTCGGGTGGAATTCTTTCCCATTCTTGCTTGATGTACAGCTTAAGTTGTTCAACAGTCCGGGGTCTCCGTTGTTGTATTTTACGCTTCATAATGCGCCACACATTTTCAATGGGGGACAGGTCTGGACTACAGGCAGGCCAGTCTAGTACCCGCACTCTTTTACTACGAAGCCACACTGTTGTAACACGTGCAGAATGTGGCTTGGCACTGTCTTGCTGAAATAAGCAGGGGCGTCCATGAAAAAGACGTTGCTTGGATGGAAACATATGTTGCTCCAAAACCTGTATGTACCTTTCAACATTAATGGTGCCTTCACAGATGTGTAAGTTACCCATGCCTTGGGTGCTAATACACCCCCATACCATCACAGATGCTGGCTTTGAACTTTGCACCTATAACAGTCCGGATGGTTCTTTTCTTCTTTGGTCCGGAGGACATGACGACCACAGTTTCCAAAAACAATCTGAAATGTGGACTCGTCAGACCACAGAACACTTTTCCACTTTGCATCAGTCCATCTTAGATGAGCTCGGGCCCAGCGAAGCCGGCGGTGTTTCTGGGTGTTGTTGATAAATGGCTTTGGCTTTGCATAGTAGAGTTCTAACTCGCACTTACAGATGTAGACGAACTGTAGTTACTGACAGTGGTTTTCTGAAGTGTTCCTGAGCCCATGTGGTGATATCCTTTACATAGTGATGCCGGTTTTTGATGCAGTACCGCCTGAGGGGTCGAAGGTCACAATGTTGGTTTCGGGCCTTGCCACTTACGTGCAGTAATTTCTCCAGATTCTCTGAACATTTTGATGATATTACGGACCGTAGATGATGAAATCCCTCAATTCCTTGCAATAGCTCGTTGAGAAATGTTGTTCTTAAACTGTTGGACAATTTGCTCACGCATTTGTTCACAAAGTGGTGACCCTCGCCCCATCCTTATTTATGAAGACTGAGCATTTCAGGGAAGCTGCTTTTATACCCAATCATAGCACCCACCTGTTCCCAATTAGCCTGTTCACCTGTGGGATGTTCCAAATAAGTGTTTGATGACCATTCCTCAACTTTCTCAGTCTTTTTTGCCACTTGTTTATTGTTTATTGTTTATTCTGAGCCCCATTAGCTGCAGCACAGCTACAGCTATTCTTCCTGGGGTCCAACCAAATTATACATACATTATAAAAGCAATAAAGTTAAAAGAAAAAACAGAAAACAAAAAGTAAACAGCAGAAAAACATCAAACAAGGCCAATTTTCCTTCCAGATGTAAAGAATTCATATACATGGAAGAAAATGGCATTTTAGTAGTCTCTTGAATTGTTTTAAATTAATGTCCACTTTTATATGTGCAGGTAAAAAATTCCATTCTCTCATTCCTCGGTACAGAACTGTTCGCTTGATTGAGTTAGATGTTGTCTTAGGTATTGAGAAATTCCCAACACTAGCATGTCTGGTGTTGTGATTATGACTTTCTGCACTAAAAGTGAGCTTTTCAAACAAATCATACGGTGTTCTTGAAACCGATACATTTCTAATCACAATCAGCAGTGAATAAAGAAGTCTCTCTTTGACCATTAGCCAGTTGAGCTTTGTGCATAGATGCAATATTTGTTCTATTGCCACACTTCAGAACTGTACGGGCCGCTCTGTTTTGCATACATTGTAATTTGTTTAACAATTCATTATTGGCATTGGACCAAACTGCTGGGCAATAGTCAAGATGTGACAATATGAGTGATTGGGTTACTATTTTTTTTTTGTGCCAGCTTTTTTGAAACATGTTGCAGGCATCAAAATCCAAATGAGCAAATATTTACAAAAAGTAATAAAGTTTCTCAGTTCGAACATTAAATATCTTGTCTTTGCTGTGTATTCAATTGAATATAGGTTGAAAGGGATTTGCAAATCCTTGTATTCTGTTTTTATTTACGATTTACACAACGTGCCAACTTCACTGGTTTTGGGTTGTAGTACCTTTAGCCTCAGCGGAATAAAGCAAAACACTCTTCGGGGTTCAGAAAATTGGACTCTTACTGAAAGTTGCAAATTGATCATA
This sequence comes from Scarus forsteni, assembly GCA_036419115.1. Lineage (NCBI taxonomy): Eukaryota > Metazoa > Chordata > Actinopteri > Labriformes > Labridae > Scarus > Scarus forsteni. Next base: position 13,939,043 of record JAZDUH010000043.1, read on the forward strand.
TATTGTTTCTAACAAATGTTATTGCAATACCTGAAGCCAGGAAAAAAAATAAGTTTTGATACTCGAAAATGTCATATCCTCTTCTTCAGATAATGGAGTTCAGTCCTGTGTTGTGCGTGTTGTGTATAAACATATCCAGATGCAGGACATGCACTGTTTCAATCATTGCAAATGATGGTGTAGGCTACGCATTTACAGTATAAATATTTTAGCGCAATGTTCATAACATTTATCAAGGACTTGCATTTTCTCATAAATTAGCTAATTTATCTCAATAAGCAGAATTTATAGTCTTTTAGTCAACATGAGTATTTAAATAATCACAATAAAACAAATCAAATTGGGCCTTATCTACTATGATCCAAAATAACGAGTGCTAAATTGCGTGTGCAAACTAAAAAATTGCATGTGCACTTAGTGGGCATGTTGTGGGTGATCTACAATGACTGCATGCGCAGTCCATAACAAGAGCAAAAGTGGTCTGGACCACTCCCTTTAAAAGAGGATTTTGCATGTGCTACCAGCTGCCACCATGGAGAGTTTGGGAGAGCAGACTGGCTGCAAATGAAGAATGAATTTTGAAGCCATGGAGTTGGAGGTAAGTAAGCCTCTTTGGGTTTCTTGAAAGGTGCTATAAAAATTCAAGATATTATTGTTATTATTATAAATAAGCACAATTACAGCAACCTTTTTGGATGTCTGTCATTTTGACGGACAAGGTCGTCATTTTTCCCTAATGCCAGTTCTTTTTCTGTCATTTTCAATTTTCCTTTTCTGAGTCCAGTTAAACCTAATCTTAATGACAGCATTCATGTAGTTATACAGAAATATCACCAATAATCTCTCATGTGAAAAGCAGTCTTCCATTTACACACGGGTACTTTTACCTTTTATGCACTGACTACTCCTAAACTGTCAGTGCGTGAAGAGTGTAATGCAGTCAGCCCTGAGACACAAGAGAGTGATTATGGCAAAGAAGGTTTTTTTAACAGGTTAAATGACCTTTTTTGCGAAGTTTGGCGCAAAACAGAGAGGGTTTACTTTACGTGTCTGCATGGCACACTGGATCATCCCTCTTTTTCCAGTCCATCATGACAGAGAACCTCCAAATCTGTCTGTTTTTCATCAAAAAATTCAGGCAGTGATGGAAAGTATTTCATTAATGCGACCCCTGTTTTTTTGCCTCCATGACCGCAGCCCTCTGTGCTTACAATGTGCCTGTTTTTTTGCACCTGCCTTTCAAATGTGCTTAATTTAGACACATAAACAAAGAGCGCAATCAGTCGCAGGTTTAATAAATCACATTTCAGGTACTAAATGATCACATTTGCCTCTCTTCCTCCCGTTATTTTGCGGGTTCTGATCATCTGCATGAATTCTGCATATTCATTAAAGGAGACATATCATGCTGATGCATGATTTAATACTTACATATAATATAATAAATTTGAAAACAAGACCTTACACCCCCTTAATTTTCAAAAAATGAGATATTGTATTTTTTCTGATATCCTAGAACGAGATTTGATGCCTCTGAAAATAGGTCACTGCGAGATGTCCGCGAGATTTCAAACGTCGTGACATCACGAGGTACCTTTCTGTTTATTGGAGTAATCTAATAAAACACTTCCTCCTCTGTGATGTCCGTTAGCCACAAAACCATCAGTCAGGAACACATCCGTCCAGCAGGGGTTTATAGTTCCCTAGCTCACAGTCAATCATTACCAGCTCTGGCCTGTAGGGGGACTCAATACGCGCTTGCTGCTTTGAGCCTGCTGGAAAATACAGTAGAAGAAGAAGGACAGGCTGGCTCAACCCCCGATAGAACTGACCAATCAGAGCACAAAGAGCTGAGACGTTGCGAGGTAACTTAAGGTCATCCTGAGATCCTCGTGTTTCAACGAGGGCTTCATGATGGCCTAAAATGAGGATTTTGAGAACGCTATTGTGGGGCAATGAAGGAACTAAATGACTTGCACTGAGGGCAGAAAGGCTCTACAGGCATCCTAGTCTGGCATAGTGAAAAGGAGAAACAAGCATGATATGTCCCCTTTAAGATAGCTACACTAAATGGATTGCGCATGCTACTTTGCTTATTTGGCAGATGCAGTAGTCAGTAGATCAGCTTTGCATGTGTGTTTATGCACGCAAACTGCTAGTAGAGCAGGCCCATTACGTACACAATACAGTATATATTATTACAACTTATTACAGTCTCCCTCATTAAATATGGTTGTGGCATGGTAGCTCAGCAATTTACACCAGAAGCATCTATGTTGAACACAAGGCTATATGCTGTACCTGAACTAGATTAACAGTGCTAGCCGCATTAGGGTTTGCATGGTGAATAGTGATCTTTCTAAAGTCATTCTTTTCACAAATCAGGATGATACAACAGTACTAGAATTTATTAAACCACTGGATAACATGTCTACAACTCCGACCAGCTATATGAAAGAATCTCAGTCAGCAGCATTTCTCATGCCAGCGGGGGCGTTGATTTGAAGGGAAAACCTGCAACCTTGTCTCAGCTCTGACCCCATATTACAAGACTTGTATTGCTTTGCCAGATTCTTACTAATACACACCCCTACTAAACTGTCAAACAAATGCTATAAAACGATACGTCACAGTAGGTTCTGAAAAGGAAAGCAACAGAATAACAAACAAATGCTCACAATGGTATGGAGGTACAAAAGCGGCAAGAAAGGAGTGAGAGGTTTCATCACAGATCGATGCATGCTGCCTTTAGCTTTAAAAAATAATAAAGTTTTGTTCAGTGGATGCACATTTTAGTATTTCCCTGTGGACTGTTAGCTCTTTGAAGATTGAATACTGTTGTCAAGATATGCCATGTAATTATATGTATGGCCCACAGGGTCACAGGGGGCTGTGGCCTATCCCTGCTGTCACCAGACACGAGGTGAAGGACATGCTGGACCAGCCGATCAAAAAATCACTCACTAACACCAAGGGGCAATTTAGAGTTACAAATGGACCTAATAAGCATGTTTTGGACTATGGGAGGACAGTAGAGTACCTGAAAACACAAGGATGCACTGGGAGTACATGCAAGCTCCACATAGAAAGGCTCTTGACAGGGGAGTCAAACCAGACAACTTCTTGGTGTGAGGCACCAGCACTATCTGCTTTTCCAATGTGCAGCCCAATAAAAACACATTTGTTGCCATTTTAATAACCAGGGTATTTGAATCAGCTTGTGATTGCTTAGCTCTCAAGGGGTCTTGGTGACAAGGAGTTGCTTATGAATAGCTCTGGTGTTACCAAATTTCAACATAAACTCTTTCAATCCAAGTTCCTTAAGGCTCCAAGCAGTAATTTTGATTGACGCATCGTTCTGGGAAAAAGGAGAAAATGTCTCGCCACAAACACCATCTGAGCGTCACAAGTGATGTGTGGACAAATCAGAGTGACACACTGTTAATAAAAGGTCACGACATCATAGCCTTAAGTCTGGCAGCCGCTTAGCCTCATTATAATCAAATCCTCCAAAGATATGAATACTTTTTGAGCACTTTTATTTGTCAGCTGAATTCACAACCAGAAAGACCTGGATTGCCTCTGAGTTCTTTTTTGTGCCTCTGTCTGACTAATCCAGTACCAGGTGGTCTGCAACTACATGCCTTTTCATAAACAACACATCTCCAGTTACAACATATGCTCAGACCTCACCTTTGGTTACAAGGAACCTTAACAGTTTATTAACTGAAAAGTTTTCACAGCTTCTCAACGGTACACGTGTATGGCAAGATGAGAGAAAATAGCTGTTGGTAAAAATTACAACTTACCGCTTGGCTTGTGCCTTGCTTGCCTGCATGCTATGAGCAGTGAAGCCACCTGCAATGTCACTATAGGGGCAATTTAGCCAGCTCAGTGGCACCTTGTCAACAGCTTTCTCCTTCATTTTCTCATGGAAAAATGTTTTAAAGGAAACAATAATACATTCAATAGCACATAAACTCAGGGGGTACTAGTCTGATTGTAATGTCGCCTAACTTAGAAGCAGAATGCAACCAGGATAAATGATTATTCAGGCCTCCTATAGATTGTGAGGCTACAGTGACCGACATGTACATGAAACAATGAGGGACAAAATGTATTTGAATATGGAATGCATGTTATATCACACTGATAAAAAAACATTACCTAATCTCAAAGCAATAATTACAATCTGACTCTATATGTTGTTCAACCTGAACTAGGGATGTAACAGTTACTGGTAAAATGGTAAACAGCTGTAAAATTTCTGACTTTAATATTACCGTTTCTGTTTAAGTTAGCATGCTTGATCAAGGGGGCTAACTAGACAGGAACTGCCTCAGGGACTATCAAAAGTTAAAAAAGGCCTGGACATGGTCTAAAATGATGAGCTTTGACATGGACACTAATGCTGTAAGCAAACAAAATGTTTGAGTGTATGATAACCCTTGAAGGCCCAAGACCGTAGATTATGGCCAGAAAATTCTAATTTTTTTGGAGATTAAATTTTTATTTCACTTTCTGCTAAAATCCTACAAAAATCAAAATGTCCATAAAATTCAACATATAAATTTTTTGTATCTCATTTGATACATTAGGTGTTTTTGGCAACTGATAATCCATTTGAGGACATTTTTATCATTTATCTGACTGTATTTAGATGTTTTTTTTGTAATTTGTTGATCATATTGAGTAGATAGAGATATTATAAAAGTATGTATCAAATATGATACAATTGGCTTTATAGGGTTAAATATCTTCAGTTTATTTTTAGTCATCTCATAATTTTGAAGTTGTTCATTTAAAACTGCAACAGTACTGTGATTATAATGTTAAATGTTATAATTTTGGTCACAATAACCGAGATGTGAAATTTTCTTACTGTTACATCCCTAACCTTGTGCTTTGTAGTTTCCTACTCGGAAGTTGGAATTTCCGACTCCCGAGTAGGAAACTACAACTGGAACGCCCCCCGAGGTCGGAATTTCCTACTGGGAACACGGGGGAATCTCGCACCCCTGAGTTGATAATCAAAGATGGCTGCCCCCAGTCTAAACAGACATTAAGCTGCTGTAATGACCTATTTATTAGCACTTCTGTCTAGTGTGTGTCACTCTAAGTCAGCTGCATACACATTATTGTTTGCCTTATATTTACAAAAAGTTCTGCCATAGTGATATTTACATTTTTCATGTGATATTTGTGAACAACAACGCAGGGCGTGCTAACAGCGGCTAACAATAGCCTGGTAGATGGGCGTGTTTTTTTTTTTCCGACTTCAACTGGAACGCTGATAAGTCGTAGATGACGTCACTCCCAGTTCCCTGTTCCCAGTTCCGAGGTAAATGGAACGCAGCATTAACCCTCAAGGCCCTCTAAAAAATTGCAAATACTCAATTCAAAATCTTATGTTTCGTAATTGACAACATTGAAATCAAATGTTTTAGGGAAATATAACTGAAACTCATTTATAGTGTGTATTGCCAAATGAAGGATTTAAAGAGGTAGGACGCTATGTCTACCAATCACAATATTCTCCATCTGCTGTTGCTTGGCAATAAAAGAAACCCACTTTCTCTTTAGCTTTTTGATTTGTATGCCCTGTATGTCACAGTATAATACAGTACTAGTAAATGTCAATGAGACATTAACATCAAATGACAGAGGTGGGTGGGCTTTCACATAAATGAACTTACACCCTCTGTGAGGCTTACAGGGGCACAAGAACAGATCTGATCAAGCTTACCAACAAGCTAGCTAGCTACCATCACAGAGTTCAACTTCCAATAAAAACGGGTGAGGTTGCTTCAGTGAAAGGGGCAGACAAATATAAGAGACATTTCTCTTCTTGCTGCTCCTTTCCTATCATGAATGTGTTTTAGGGTGTAATGTTCACCTATGTATGGATTTTGTTGTCAGCTTTCATGTAAGGAACAAATGAATAAATAAATAGACAAAAAATAAAGAGCTACTGTGTGTTACCATACTTGCACAAAGTAATATGAAAAGAGTTTAAAGTGTAGCAAAATTCAAATCAACAACTTATAGCTGTAGCTATTGTTGCATGGGCTCAAGTTATACTGTGGGCCCATGCAACAATCAACAATCAATCAACTGCATTATATCACCTTTTTTATCAGCACTCAGTAAGTGTTTGGGAACTTGTTGTTGAAGCTTTGTAGTGAAATTCATTCAAATTTTTGCTTGATGTGTGACTTCAGTTGCTCCTCAGTCAAGGGTCACCCCACAGTCTCAGTAGGAGATGGGTCCAGACTGCAGCTGGCCAGTCTAGTCCCTGTACTCTTTAACTGCTTAGTCATGCTGTTGTGACACATGCAGAATGTGGTTTGGCATTGTCTTGCTGAAATAAGCAGGGACATCCTTGAAAAAGACATCACTTGGATGGCAGCATATGTTGCTTCAAGACCTGTTTGCACCTTTCAGCATTAATGGCACAAGTTACCCATGCCATGGGCACTAACACTCACCCATTTCATCAAAGACCCTGCCTTTTCAACTTTGCATTGAAAACAATCCGGATGATGATTTTCTCCTTAGCCCGGAGTACACAACATCCATAATTTCCTTAAACAACTTGAAATGTGGACTCATCAGACCACAGCACACTTTGTGTCAGTCCATCTGAGTTAGGCATAAAGAAGCCGACAGCAGTTCTGGATGCTGTTAATATATGGCTTTTGCTTTGCGTGATAAGTTTTAACTTGCAGTTATTTTAACTGACAATGGTTTTATGAAGTGTACCTTAACCCATGTGGTGATTTATTTTATTTTGAACAACTTCGTTTGAATTTGGGTTTGTACATCTAATATCAGAGATTCATACAGAAATGACTGATCCTTTGGTTGATTTGCCTCTTCAAACTCGCAGTATGTAAACACTATCATCTCTAACAAACCAGTCCAGGTGAAAGCCTCCCTGACCATCTCCATATGTAGTCTGAGCTATTGGATATCGATAACATATAGGTGCTTTTACACCAAACATGTAGGGTAACCACATGATATCCTTTTACAAGATCTGATGTTAATGCTGGGTGTAAATGTGGTCTACATTGCCTGTGAGATACTTGGAATAAAAGGCCTGGAGATAATTAAGTTGAGGGGGGAGGAAGTAGAGGGGGAAGCATGTATTTGTGGTGAAGATGATGAGGGTCTGTCTGCTGATGATGGTTGATTATGGTGATGGATTGTGATGTGACAGGGAATGATTGGAGAGATAAAACTGTCTGTAAACATGAGAAATACATACCTGCATAGTAAGTACATCTCACACGGAACGCACACAAATTCACACACACACATCTCCAGCATGTGCAGCAGGCTGAAACACAGGCAGACGCAGACGGAGACAAGGGTCTGTGGCTGTAAGTGCGGCCCAAACCCCGTGGTTGTAAAAGCCAGTGAGTCAGCACTGCTGAGGTTATTGATGATGACAGGGTATTAGATGGAGCACTGAGGGGAGGGAGGGCACACACACTCACACACGCACACTCACACACACATAAATGGTGTCACCGCAGATGATACCGGGCATTCCGTCAGACCACCAATCCCGGCCTGTGGTGTCTGGAGGTGTGTGATGTGTGTGAGACAGGAGCTGCATATGAGGGTATGAGAGGGTGGATGTGTGTTTTCACAGATCAATTACAGTCTTCCTGGTGGTCTTCACATGACTGGTCACCATGGTTGGAAAGTAACAAATTATATTTACTCTTGTTACTGTAGTTGAGTAGCTTTTTGTGTACTTGTACTTTTGGGGGAGATTTTCCTTGAGGTTACACTTGAAACATGATTCTGTGGCTGTTCTCTAAACCAGCAGTTCCCAACCTTTTTTCCTGTTAGCAACACAAATTCTAACTGCTTTCATGGATAAAATCAAGATAAAATTAGCCTTGACACACGTTCTTGTGCAAAAGACCTTTAAAATAGTTATGTTCTAATATTGCCGCCATGTATCGGATTATTAACATAAGCCAAACAAGTCTGAAAATGCTTTGGGAGCTGCATCCCAGGTTGGACACCAAGGATCTTAACCACATGCTATCCTATTATCAAATACAGCAATGGTGGGCAACTTTATTTACCAAGAGGGCCACATAAAACAATTTTTCCCAGCCTAAGGGCCGCTTGTTACAAATTTTCAGAAACTCTCGATGATTAAAAAGAATGTTGGATAAACAACAAATGAGAATATAAATTTGCCATAAAATTAGAATGCCAATTTTCATATATTACAACATAAATACAAGTTATTATACATAATTAAATGAACTTGATACAGAATTCAAGCAAATTTAGCTAATATACATGGGATTAAAGCCAATGAAGCTATTTTCAAATCAATACAATTATGTGTTTTTCAAGTTTTTAAAGCTCAATTATTTGGCTGCTGCCATTTTTTAAATATAATATTGAGTATAATGCTATAATGTTAAAGGCTTCATGAAAGAGATTTAGACAATAAGAGCAAAGTAAGGTTGTAAATAACTTACATAAGATTATATAGAATTATTTCTATTGGATATCTGAGTTTTCTTCATATTTACAGCTGCTGGTTTTTGGGAATGAATGGTGGGCCACGTTAGGTGATGCATTTGGCCCCCGGGCCGCCACTTGCCCACCCCTGAAATACAGTATGCAAAAGTGCTGTTACGCTACAGGCCCTCTAGGGATTCACTTGACTCTTTTGTAATTGCTAAATGAGCTCCTGATTTTGCAGCAAATGTTTTGACAAGTTGCTGAAAGTGTTGGTACATTTCTTGGCTTAATTTAATTCTTTAGTCTTTTTGAATTTGACTTTAGAAAGACAGTGTGTAGAGTCAGAAAGGGGAGAGAGAGCAGGGGAAGAGATGCTGGGATCAAACTTGGGCCACCAGAAGACTCACTGAACGGGCTTGAATGGAAAATAGACTTTTCTAATATCTCTGAGTACTCAAAGCAGCTTTTGCTCTTTCACATCTATTCACTCAGTGGCGGATCAGAGTTCTATGTAATTCATTCAGCTAACACATCCTTACCATTTCACATCCATTTACACATCACTGACGCAGCTGTGCGAGCAATTTGGGGATAAGTGCCCAAGGACACATCACCAAGTGACAGCCAGAGTTAAGTTCGAACCTGCAGTCTCCCAATTACTGGCAGAGCCCACAATCAGACTGAGACACCAACGCCCCTTTATGTGGTAAATGCACGAACATACCCACTTGGCTACCAGCACTCAAGTTGCTAAGGTTTAAGCTCTTCTAATTTATTTTATCATGGAAAAATTGAATTCTGTAACATTTTTGCAACTCTTGTGGGTGTTTTAAAAAGCCTATCACACATTTTTGAGCCTTATATGCCCTTGTGTTTTACGTCTCCTCTACGAGGCATAGTCGTACATAAAACACATATTAATACTATCAATTCACTTTTATTCTTTTTGGTTAGGACACTTAAAGTCTAAGGAATTTGCCATAACACTGGTTTATATATTTATTTGTTTAGGGCTAGTGTCAGGATTCAAAAGGAAGGGACTCAGGTGCAGAGAGAGAAAGCCAGGACAAGAAATGTGACCCAAAGCAAAGTTCTTTACTTAAATATTCAAGAAAGTCCAAACAAGGTCCACTCCAAATAAAAAAAAAAGTTAAAAGTCCAAAAAAGGTAACAGAGGCAAGGTTCTTTACAAAAAAGTCCCAGTAATCCGAACAAAGTTAATTCCAAACAAAAAGTACAACAGTCTATAGAAACCTAAACCCAAAAAAAAGGCAAACTAAAGATCTCTAAGGCTAAGCAGCATGACTATAATGAAAGACCAAGACAATCTGACAGAGGGCTGGTGAAAAAACATGGTATTTATACCCAGGTGAGGTTGATTTCAAATCAGTCACAGGTGAGCGATGTCAAAGGAGGGAAAAGAACAAAGACAGGCAGTAAAACTAGACATCACACAAAAGCAAAAAATTTTCAAAATGAAACAGGAAGTGAACACAAGATACACTAAATGATTAAGAGAACATTACAGCTGGGGTTTGTTCCTAATCAACAAAGACAAAAAATACATAAAGGATCAGATTATCAAAAGGATTTCACTGCTTTTGTGACCGCTAAACCTGTGCAAATGACAGAAAAAAATCGCATGCAGTCCACAAAGCATACGCAAAGGGTGAAATGCACACAAACTGAACACAAACTGCACTGCCACTCCTTGCTGCACCAGTCCAATTTGCATGCATGTAAATGAGAGAATATTCATTAATTCAGCGCAAAATTGTCCCTTCATATGCAAATGAGCCTCATTGCAAATACCACCTAATCCACAGGCAGTAAAGTGGCGCTATTTAACGCCAGTGAGACCCGTATATTAAATCCGCACAATTTCTCTTTCTCCCTCTTTTACTCTCTCTCACTCAAAATGTTTGCAAATTGCACTAAGTTGGTGATAACTGTGGAGCAGAGCCTATATAAGGGCTGTAATGCAAGAACTCTGGTATTTATGGCAGTAGTCATTGTAGCCAGAAGAAGGGACCATGGCAGGCGAAATGGCAGGAGCACACCAGAAGTGATTTATCGGAGGAGAGTATCACTTTTTTATTTCAGTGACAATGAAACCGTTTGCAGATAGCAGTTTCCAGGCCGCATGATCCTTGTGCTACTCGATGACATCAAGGATGACAGTAATATAGGCTACTGCGTTTATCTCAGCGACCATTCCACCATTTTAAGTAAACATGAATACTTTGTCTACATACAGTCTGTTAAAAACCCCTATGTTCCCCTTGACCACTTTTTGGTCTTTTGAGTTGTATATTCTCCATTTATTTTGCAATCAGAGGCGCAATGTGCACTCAGCCGCCAAACTGTGTGGGCGTGTTAGCACCTGCATATGATTGGGGCTAATTCTTTTGAGGACAAGGCGCTAAAACAGGGCTGATTGTGTGAGCTAATTCTAAGCTTTGTTACTGCATGTTTTTGGAATAACCCGATAGTAAAAAGTTAATAGCTCTAACTGTTTGTATATTTAACAGTTCTGAATACAGCCTTAGTGTGCATGTGTTTCCTCTAACATTTCACGTTGGTCTTTAAATCTGATGATCCAGGTTCAGCCACCCATCCTGATGTCATCCATCCATCAATGCGAGAGCTCACAGTCCTGACCTGGAGTCAGCAGTGGTGGCGACAGGCTCAGAATTCACAGCATGCCATTACATCAACACAGCGGCCATCTTTGCTCACAAACAACAGGTGACTGCAGTCGAATAACAGGTGATTGTAATCAAACTCCAGCCATTGCCAACAAGCGATGCTTGTGACAATTAAGCAGACAAGTAATGTGGTAGAGATGCATGTGATGCCACAAGAGGCATGATTGCAGTCATCCATCACACAGCAGAATGACAATCTATGTTTCTCTGCTAAATTGGTGGTTTGTGGTAGGAGTCATTCCTCTTGTGAAAATGTTGTGTAGTTTAGGTATTTCGGTGTCAAACAGAGTGATGGACAACATCTCATCCTCAAAATGATGTCTTATGGGCAAATAAGGCTGGCAGATGCATGGGTGACAGGGACTGATTTCACTTTAAAGGCTTAGGCACAATTAACTTGGAAAAAATGTTTTTCAAAAAATGTTAATTTTACCAAAATATTAAAAATGTGGATGGATGGATGGATGGATGGATGGATGGATGGACGGATGGATGGATGGTACAACCCTCAGGATCTTTTAAGCAGTTTAAAATGACTGTCTTACTGCGTCCTACCTTAGTAGCAATGATGTGCAGTGAGAGGCCTTACTAATGCAGCTCAACAATCCGAAGAGGGAAAGCCTTTGCCTTTGCCATCAGGAGGTCATGACAGTGTAAATAGCTGACATTGAATCCACATTTTTGAAAAGAATTTGGCTTCTGAATGATGTGGCCTTAAACCTTTGATCAGCTAATGAACAACCTATTTTAAAATAGGTTAAAAATAGGTTGCAAATAACCATTAAAACACACACACACACACACACACACACACACACACACACACACACACACACACACACACACACACACACATATATATATATATATATATATATATATATATATATATATATATATATATATATATATATATATATATATATATATATATATATATATATATATATATATATATATATATATATATATATATATATATATACATATATATATATATATACACATTGCTATCATAGTATTTTTTTTCATTTTTACCCATGTTATACTTTATTCTCAATTTTGTAGTTCGTATTTTTAGGCCTTTTAATTTTTTTTCTTTGTATTGTTGTATTTGTATTCTATCTATTCTGAGAGGTGTTTGGAGCTACTGAATATCCCCAAGGGTATGAATAATGTATCTATCTATCTATCTATCTATCTATCTATCTATCTATCTATCTATCTATCTATCTATCTATCTATCTATCTATCTATCTATCTATCTATCTATCTATCTATCTATCTATCTATCTATCTATCTATCTATCTGGTAAAAGTTTGGACACCTCTGCATGATATGAAACTGATCTAGAGCCTCCAGCAGGCACTGTCATCTTCTCTATATGCTCTTGCTCTGCTTCCTTTTTAATCAGACACAAAGTGTCAGAGTCACATTTCTGTAGTCATGCTTGCTGATTACTCAGTTTAACTCTTGTTAGATGTAACAGATATTGTAAGCTCAAAGTAAGGCCTTAAAATAGAGCTGTGGGTGGCATGGCGCTCGCTGGGCTGGGAGTAGTGCATATTCTGAGCTCTGTTTCCATGGTTACTTGTCTCCCATTAGCAGGATGATACTTAAACTCATGAAAAAGAGTACCTTTGCATCAATGGCTGCTGTTCTGTTTTTATCCCCTTGAAAAACAGGATAATTTTACTTTTATCATGTTTTTTTGTGCTTCACCCATCAGGATGTGTGTGTTGAAGTTAGTGGAGCGTGCTCGGCACATGCTGGATCCACAAACCTGAGGATTGTGAAAGTGTTATACATAGAGGCTAAAAATGTATGGCCACAAATATATATCCCACTACTTACTTTACCGTCTTTACCTCATCAAACTAAAATCAGAAACGCGGCTTGTCAGTCAAACTGGACACAAAATCTGGACTGTTTGGAGCGACACCTCCGCAAAGTGAGCACAAAAAGGGCAAACCACAAACACACACCTCTGTAACACAAACTCTCTGCTTTAGGATAGATGTTAGAGTGAGACAGCACTCATCAGCAGCCCACACAAACACTACACACTGCATGATTGGCCCCTGGTTGCTATAAGGACGCACACAGGTAAACTACCTGGTAAGTTGTTTACATGATCATGATTAAGCACACACACTTGAGTTCTCCTCAAATGAAAATATATATATTTTCCATATCCATCTCCTCTCAGCTCACTGATTACTCCTGTACACACACCCACTCACACTCGCACACACACCTCCCCCTCGTAGCCTGTCCGGCGGCTGTCTCCCAGTACCCCTCTGTGCGCCGAGATGGCATGCTGAGAATGTTTACTTTCGCCACAGTGTGTATTTACAGAGCCTAATAGTTTTTTAGGCTGCAATGGCGCCTCGCTTCGTAACATGTGTACAACCAAGCTACTCCCTCTCACTCCTACACACAGAAAACATACATCACCAAACAACGAATCAAATCTCTGGCATTTTGGGGTTTGGCACAAGTGCGAGTGATAACGCAGCCAGGTGGCAACAACATGAGCGAGTGATGCTACCTGCACGGTGATCAGAGTGAGGAGTTAAAGAAGTTAAAAATAAAGTGTGGGTAGAGGGAGAGTGATGCACTGTTAAGAGTTTGAATGAAAGAGCAGGCGATGAATGGACACATGATGTCTTGAATGGTTATGCGTGACATGTGGCAACCCAAGAGATTTGTGAATGTGTGTACACAAACAGAGGCAGAGAGGGAGAGAGAGGGACAGAGGAGAAGGATGGAGTATGTTGGAGTTGAAAGATGATGCAGATGATGCGGCCCACAGCCTAATTTATACATCTGCACAGAATCTTTGCCATACATCCCTGAATCTATGAAGAGGTCTCATGTTGTCTGACAAGCACCCCTAAAAAAATGCAACTGTGCATCAAAACTGCACAGCGATTGGTCCACTGAGTAGCCACAACTCTCCAAGTATTGGTGTAGTTTCCAAATGAATTGGTATAGGTTAGGGATTTAACGGTTACCAGTAAAATGGTAAACCGCAGTAAAATTTCCCACGGTGATCATTACAGAGTTCTATAAAAAATACCGTCATACCATGTTTGATAACCACAATGTGTCAAAAATGCACGGTGATGCTGCTCTTTGCCTGGAAAAGCCGGAACTATGAGTCTCTTTCTGGATGAAGCAGCCTCATGGGAAGCGCACATGCAGAGTTTGCATTGTTTGCCTTAGCGAAAGTTAGAGACAGTGGAGATTTCCCTCTGGAAACGGACTCTTAAGTCTGGTTAAATTTTGGATTTTACAAGGTTGCAGAGGGGAAACTGATAGAAGACAGTCACCCTGTCTAAACACAAAGCTGCGGCGAGAGAAAAAGATGTGCACGGTTAAAAATGACATAACTCCTCGAGTAAATAAGCTGACCGAGCTGTAGAGGTAGAGAGAGACAGAGAGAGAGCGAGAGAAGATTCAGTGAGCCATACCTGAGAGAATTACAGGTGGTTTGTCAGTATTCTTTGTCTAAATAATGTCTAAATCTTGTAAATAATAGCATTAGTATAATTCTGGAGTGTATTCTTGCCGTTCTTTTGCCGTATTTGGAATTGATCGTCTTTTTTCGTCAAAGTTCATGCTTTATGGATTTAATCGATCGTACTCTGGAAAGATTAGAGGAGAAAATATCAAGGATATCATGGAGAGGGAGACCAGAGGAGAGTCATGAAGGGGGCTAACTGCTTCAGGAACTATTGTCAGAAAAAAAAAAGCCCAGGACATGGTCTAATATGATGAGCTATAACATGGACACTAATTCTGCAGGCAAACAAAAACCTGTGAGTGTATGTAAAATAGGTTATTTGTTATTCATTTTCAATAGTTTATGAAGAGGATCCTGTTTAAAGTTCAAATCTGTTGTTTTCTTGTCTTGTAATTACACACTGTTCAAGCATTTATAATATAATAATGACAAATACTTGCTAGAATTCTTTATTTTTATTTGTAATGAAAGAAGGGTAAAATAATGTACTCAAAGGGCATTTCTAGACACATTAATTGACAAAAAAGACAGAAAAGAACTGTTCAAATTATAATATTAAAGGGGTTAAATTATTTAAATTTTGTGTTAAAGTAGATTTTGAGCATTTTGGGCTCACCGCAACAATACTGCAATAATAATGATAACCGTGATAATTTTGGTCACAATAACTGTGATAAAATTTTTTTATATCATTACATCCCTAGTATAGCTACATTGTACAGCTGTGATAAGCTGAAAGACTGGCGACTGTTGGGGAAAGAGCACATAAAATTTACATTCTGAGATTTCTGAAGCAGCATTCAAACAGTGACAATTTAGCCAACTTTTGCCAATCTAGAGGGCAATATCAAGCCAAGATGAGCTAAGTCAGGCCATGCAGAACCAAGTTCATGCCAGTTGGATGATGTAGATGTTTGTCGGGTACGTCAACATATTTTACACTAATGTCTATTGTTTGATCCAACAGAGTTGTCAGCACCAGTAAGAGTTGACCTCCATTAACCTTACAATACTTGGTTACAGCTGCGTTCATCTCTGTTGGCTCTGGCTGCTTCCTCTCTTTTGCAGGCAGCCATCTTTCATCCTCTGGTAGTCATGTTGTAATACTGAGACCAGCTGCATGTAACAAAGTGGCATAAACTATATACCTGGTTTGTATGGCGTTCATAAAGTGACATCACATTACATATGTACAACAGCGCCAAGCTCCCATTAGACATGAGTTGGTCAAGGTGCACCGTGCAGTTGTACAAAAATGTCCTTAGATAAAAAAAAAAAATACACAGATAGTGCTTACAGAGATAATCTGCACCAACATAAATGCATTCAAATAGGTCAGAAGATAAATAACCCGCTTGCTGTCAGCTTTGTCCACACATAGGCTATACTTGAAGTGGTCTATAACTCAATGTTTTAGTTAAAGGACTCTTCATGAAATGCTTCAGAATATTGCCAAAAAGACTACATATGGCTCACGGTAGGCATCAATAATCACCAACATCTAAAACTTTGCCACTTAATTTATGTCTGCTTTGGCTAATTGTGAAATAAATGAGCACTGTGCGAAAGAGTTGAACATTTTAAATGTACACGCAAAAACTGCTGGAAAACTGCCCTGGAGGCAGCAGAGAAAAATCCAGGCAGGCACAGTGTTACGTAAGAAAACATTGGTTTTACTGGCAGTTTACTGTTTTCTAGCATTGTGTCCCCTTCCTATGTGCTGATTCTGTTTTCACAAATGTTCCTAATGCGGCTACAATTAGTCAGGAGGCCATGGGGAAACATCAGAATCCAACAGCCCATTTCTCTTTCTTTAGATGCAATGACCTGTTGTGAACACAGCAAACTTGACCCCAGGGCCATATTTTGACCAAAATTTTGATGATTGTTCATCATTGGTCAACATCAGTTAATCTGTGTTGATGTCTGAATGGGCCTTAAGAGGCAATAACAGTTAAATCAAATCATGTGTCCTTTGCCTCCACTGATTTAGCTTCCGCACATTCCATCTCTTCTAATATTTAACTTCTTTTGGTCAAAAGTTGCAGCAAAATATATACACCAGCCACTTTATTGGGTACTTCCTTTCTACTACTTGTTAATGCAAATATCCAGTCTGCTAATCACTTGGCAGCAACTCAGAGCATTGAGGCATGCAGACATGGTCAGGATGACCTTCTTAAAGGGA
Organism: Scarus forsteni; assembly: GCA_036419115.1. Lineage (NCBI taxonomy): Eukaryota > Metazoa > Chordata > Actinopteri > Labriformes > Labridae > Scarus > Scarus forsteni. The sequence continues at coordinate 13,955,968 of JAZDUH010000043.1, forward strand.
CTGTGAGGAGAATCTGTTTCTGGCAACATAAAGACTCTGCTACCCATGAGCACGCGTGGCGACTGTCGTAATGCTGCATTCCAGTAACCTTGGAACTGGGAGTGACATCATCTCCGACTTATTGGCGTTCCAGTTGAAGTTGGAAAAAAACATACCAATCGACCAGGCTATTGTTTAGCTGTTGTTAGCACGCCCTGTGTTGTTGTTCACAAATATCACATGAAGAATGTGATCATCACTATGGCAGCATTTTTGTAAATTTAAGTCGAACAATACTATGTATACAGCTGATCTAGAGCGACACACCCCAGTCAGAAGTGCAAATAAATGGATTATTACAGGAGCTAAATAAGTGTTCACACCTCTGCTATGTATACAGCTGATCTAGAGCGACACACCCCAGTCAGAAGTGCAAGTGTTTCACCGAGTTCCCAGTAGGAAATTCAGACTTCGGGGAACGTTCCAGTTGCAGTTTCCTACTCAGAACTCTGCAATTCCTACTTCTGACTACAACTGGAATGTACCAAAAGATGTGAGCGTGTTTGTTGTGATGCCAATAAAAATGCAGATCGGACCTTCCTCAGAACTCTGCATTGCTTTACAACTTTTTTTTTCAACAACTTACAGGATGCAAAGCGACGAGGTAATGTATCTCTTTCTAGTTACGTAGCGGTAGTTTTTGATGTGTGACAACAAGCAATTTTTGAAAAACTAGTATTGTAGTTTTGTAGCCGGCTATATATTGCTACTTACAGCCCAGTGCTCTAAGACGTGTCCAAATAATATAAATTTGCTCTAGTTTTAATTGTCTTGTTCCCGAAGTTGAGTATCCAGGCCAGTCCAGCCCGGTATGACCCGACCGCAAAGCTAAGGAATAGCATTTATAGATAACCTATTTTGATGCTATAAAACTCCCCTTAAAGTGTGCATTTCCATCAGGCATATATCTAAAAGTGAGACTTTTTTGTAATTATTTAGAAACTCCTCACAGTCCCTTTAAATTTAGGCTGAAAACCTGAATAAAAGGTGATTAAATTGACTCTGAAGGAGACATGGTTCTTGTTGCCAGATGGGCTGGTCAAAAAGTACTGATGCACTGGATTTTCTCAAGCAATTATCTTTTGGTTTTACCGAGAAGGGTAAAAAAGAGAGAAGATATCCAGTGGTTGGCAGTCCCTAGGTGTCTTGTTGAAGCTACAGGTTCGAGGAAATAAAGAGTGGTTGAAGATGACAAAGAGGAAACAGTAACTCAAACAAATAATCTTTACAACTAAGGTATGCAGGAGAACATTTCTGATTACACGTGGAATCTTGAAGCAGATGAACCACAGTCAGAAACGACCATAGGGGTGCCACTCCACTCTGTTTGCTAAGTAAACTTTGGGCTCTTTAGTATCAGCTGAGCACTGTTTGAATGCCACCACCAACCCAAGAATTGTTGTTAACCATGTCTGTCCTTTTATAACCGCAAAGTACCCATCTTCTGAAGGCAAGCAGCAGCAGGATAACGCGCCATATTAAAAAGCCCAAATCATCTCAAACAACAAACTCAAACTGTCTTTATAAGGTCTGCCTTAGCTTCAAGTCTTTAGCTATTTCTTAACTAAACAAACAGTAGAACACAGTAGAACATGTTTTCTTTCAGTTACAAATTTTTAAAATGTGAACAGTAGGTGCCGAAACTGGGAGCTGGTACTTCAGTAAGCAGAGTGGCAGCATTATTTGGTACCATTTCAAAACTTACAACTGGTGAGACTGGGAAGTCGAAGCCAGACCATGAAGTGGACGTCCCATGAAGACAAAACCCTAAGAAGACCAGTTCATCACCCTTGTTTTGCAGAGGGACTGTAGGCTTGTCTTACATTTGCAGGGGATTCAAAACCGAAAAACGACCTTTGTTGCTCATCCCATGACAGCACAACAGTTTGTTTTTTGTTAGTTTGTGTTTTTGTTTATTTGTTTGTTTCTCTGTTAACAAGACAACTCAAAAAGTTATGGACGGATTTTGATGAAATTTTCAGGAAATGTCTGGATTGGGACAAGGAACAAATTACTTGATTTTGGGAGTGATCTGGATCACCGTCTGTACCTGCCATGTCGAAAAATAAACAATTTTCGTGAATAACTACTGAGCTAAAAAAGATATCATTATGAATCCAATGGCTAATGGTATGTTTTTTTTGGTCAAGGAATCTAAATATTTAGATGAAATAAAGGTAGGACTAATATTTATGCTGAAAATCACAGTATGGGTGAGGACTGTGTCGCTGGCAGAGGTCAATATGAACACATTTTAATGATTTAAAAGAAAACACCAATGGATGTTATTGAAGGGGATAAATCAATTGAAGCACTGTTTCAGAACTTTAATGACACACTTATGTAGAATTTTGACTTTAACTCCATTAAAATGCAATGTGACACATAGTTATTGCAATACAGTATATTTGTGGGAAGAGCAACATACACTGGCACAAATAACCTCTTGAGCTTAAAATAAATGCCAGAATAATGGTGTACTGATGCGTTTAAGTCTCAGATTGGTGTGCCTTTAACACATCAGTATAAATAGGGGTGAGGAGGGCAGTGTACTCGATCTCACTGAAAGGACAGAGTGGGTTTTAAGAGTGGAGGCTCAAACACTCCGGCCTTTGTTTTATTTTCTTTCTCCCAAAAGACAAAGAGCCAAACAGGTGAAAATAACTGGCCACATTTTCCCCACCGGACCTCCGTGCACGACTCGAGCTGCTGAACCTGATGTTCTGACGCCTGCCTGTCTGTCGTATTCAGCCGAGGTGGTCTATTCAGAGTGAGGGACCAGGGGACATGCAGCCCAGGGGGTGTGTGTATATGTATGTGTGTGTATGTGTGTGTGTGTATAAGGGGGAGGGAGGAGGCACCATGAGCGGCAGAGAATGCTTGGTGATGGGTTACCAAAAACAGAGCACCAGGGGACAATAGGACCCAGGACATTCCTGACATAACCCCAACACACCGGGGAGGAAGTGGACGGGCGGAGGCGGGGGTTTGGATTTATTGGTGTCAACGGCCCCTCGCCCCAAGAGGAGGAACGGGTGCCTCTTTTGTCCCCTCTGGCGTTGGAGATGGACTGAATTGAGACGCCTTGCACAGAGAGGACGCCTCTAAACACATACACACATAATCAGTCCTTTGAAAGAAGAACCACCAATTAGGGAATGGACATATATGGCTTTAGAGGGGGCAAGTTTCTGTGTGAGTGTGTGTTGGTGTGTGTGTTGTTGCATGCTTCTCTGCATGCACTTGTCAATAGGATCTGCATGTAAAGGGAGAGCCAAATGGGATGCTTTTTCAGCTCAGATTGCACACAGGTTGACCCCATGGGAACACTGCCATGAACTTGTTTGAATCAGAGGGCATTTAGTCTCATTTAGGAAAGGTTTGTGTTACGCTGGAAGAAGCAACCATGAACTAGATAAAGTAATACTTTGGCATAATCGACGGGCCAATTGTCAAGTGAATTTCCCATAGAGTTACCTGAAACTTTTAAAAAAACAAGGGTCACACTTGCTTTTTAGGAAAAAAAGTGTCATATTTCTTTATATCTTATATCAAACTGACATTCATTTTCTTAAGCAGGTGGGCTGCTTTTTAAAATCTAATGTTGGACTTCGAGGCCATTTTTATCTAAATACATAAATTAATTTGATTTTTCCTACAAGATAGAATTGGTGCTTCAGGATTTCAAATATGTTCGTCAAATAATGTGGATACTTAACTTTTGTTGGTTATTTCTCCTTTTCAATTCATTTTATCATTCTTTTATTCTTCTTTTGTTAATCTGGAATGAGCAGCACAGCTAAAGGTGTGCTTAGCTTCACTGAACAAATGCGCCAAAACCCCCCTGCAACTAAAAGCTGGTGGAGTGGCAGCATTATTTGGTGTCAGCCCTGGTATCATTTCAAAACTTAGGACCAAATTCTATGAAACTGGTGAAGGCAGTGATAGACCACAAAGTGAACCCAAGAAGACCAGTCTTTCAATGTAACTTGACGGGGGATTTTATCACATTTTTTTGGGGTGCTACCCACAAACTTAGCTGTATTGTTAATTTCACCAAGGCACAATCCTCTTACAAGTTGCAATTTGTTGTAAAGGTGAATAATTAGGCTTTCCAACAATATAAAATACAATACCAATTGGTATTAATGAAGGGGAACTCATTAACTGAAAAAACGTTTCCAAAGTTTTTTTTTGAGGGTATACAAATTGCTCTTTCTCAGGGATGTTCCAAAGCTAAATGCAAATTAAATGGTTCTGAATGTATTCACCTTAGGCTGATAAAGCACTCAGCAAAGTCAAAGTTGAGCATTGCTCTGTAGTGTCAACAGGTAATAAAATGTGGGGTGGACAGGGGTGAAATGCTTATTTTAGCAGTACTAGAATTTAGGGGTGTAACGAAATGGTCAACTCAAGAAACGATATGAAATACGTAACAGGGCTCACCATACAAAATACTCCTGATACAAAATAATGATTATCGAAAATCTCCAACAGTAGGAAGTTGTGCAAAAATCTCTTTTTCTTTATTTTCTTCCTAAAGCAGACATACAAAAAATATTGCTGCATCAGTACAAAATAAATACTCTTTGAAAAAAAATGTATTTTTCCCCCTTATTTAAACTACAGTGCAAATACAAACATGAAATCTCAATAAAAGTGCTTTGTTGTTGAAACAATCAGGATAAGTACATTCTTGAATGAAAAGGAAAACAAATAGCAGTCCTCAGAGCTGCAGTTTAGACCTATAAATGTCTGAACTGTGAACTATAATATTTAGCCTATAGCAGTGCATATACTTCTGATCTTCAAGTATGATCAAATTCTGTCAACTCAACAGTAGATGCAAAAATCAAATATTGTTTTTTATGCAGACTTACACGAACATACAGTTGCTGCCTATCTCCAGTTCAAAGTAGGTAGTAGTTGGTGGTTTTACTCGCTGCAGTATATGACGAACTGTCGCGGCATATTTTGCACACAGTTGTTGTTTTGTCCGCAATCTTCTCACCGTTCTCTCGTCTTTTACATAGGAGGACAAAATAGGCCCACGCAACCGATTTATTTGGCGAAGGAGCGTCAGCTAATTCCTCAACCTCGTCTTCCTCCATATTGAAGCGAGTGTTTTGCTACGGTAGGCGAGGAGGGTAACCATTCCCAGTCGTGCGTGCACAACTTCGCGTTTATTTCGTGCGCCTTTGAATGCTTTTTCGTCGTTTTTTATTTCGCGAAATTTCGTATCACAAAATTTCATTTCACCCCTACTAGAATTGTTAACCTTCAGTTCTCCTAAATTTAATGTCCATGTTAAACAGAATGTGTTTATTGTCTTTTTTGGCTAAGCGGATGGAAGTAAGCATAACCTGACATGTTCTTAAAAAAGCTGAAGCCATGCATTCAATGTGTGGTTTCAATGGTACAATGACAATGGTGCATCTGTCATGATGTACTGTCAGCTCACAGTATCAACTTTTGTCAAACATTTACGACTAGCAACCTGAGTGTAAAACTATACAGTGGTCAGAAACAATCTGAGTGCTCATGCGGTAAGAATGAATTCAGTATTGAATGCTCAAACTTTAATCCGTCATTTCAGGGGTCTCCTTTTCAAAGACCACATATTCGCACAGAGATAAAGAAACGTTGTGGCTATAGCAGATGCACACACGTGGCAACATAATGAGCAGATTAATCATAAGATGCTGTCTGGCATCTTAGAAAGAATAAAAAAATGTGAGGGATTGGCTCTTAGTTGCTCTCACTGTGAAAGTAAATGAAGTCACGTGACCAAAATGCCACATGTGAGAAATCCATCCAATTGATCAGGAGCCACTGGACAAGCTGGAATCTGACATCCTTTATCTGTATACGCAGCACTGTTGGGCTTAAATGTGACCCAACTTTGAAGTCAAGGCGACCCAACTTTGAGGTAAAATCATTTTGGATTGCACAGGTGGATTAGTTACAGCTCAGGAGGATTCTCACTCAAACAGCCTGTTGTGAGCAGGGTTAAAACTGAGGGGTTTATAAGTAGGCCAAAATATGAACATGAGTGGATCATATAGCAACTTCAAAAATATGTCTTTTGGGATATCTGGTACAAGTGCAAACAAGATGAAAATAAATTATTAAATAAATCTAAGATGCTAAATGGTATTTGTTAATTTCATAGCATGATTTGACTTCCTTTATATACATTGCGCAAAAACCTTGATGGCTGAAAAACAAAACCAATGTTAAAGTGCAAAAAAGCAGTTCCTCAAATCTCCACTTTCATCTGACTACAGGAAACCTGGAATTTGGATGATTGTGTGTGGAGTGTGGGTTTTTTAATCGCACAAATAAACAAACTCAGGGTCAACAAACAGCTTCAGTCTCTATGTTCAATACAAGAAATAATCAATATAAAATACTAAATCTTATATGTCACACTTTGAGGAATAAACAACTGTAAATACACACACTACAGAGTTCCAAAGTTGGGATATGATCAACATTGCTAGAAGTCTGTGCTGTGTTGCTATTGGTCAGACATCCTCACGTCCATCCTTGACACGGCCACTTGTCTGTGAGTAGAAGAGCTTTAAATACTGAAAATTAATCTGCATGTCTTTAAAAAATGACTCAAATCTTAAAAGCAGAGAATCTAATAGTTTTCCCATTAAAGTATTTGACCCTCCACCTTTATGAACATGTCATATTGCACAACTTGTGAGAAGAAACATCCTTTAAGCGAAAGGAGGTCTGGTTTAGAGTTGCATTGTAATTACTGACCCACCCCGAGCCGTCTTAAAGCTTACGCAAAACATACTTAGGGAAAATACCCCTTTGTGAACGGAAATGACTACGGAAAGCTGACCACTGCACCTGACAATGAATACTCTTTCTCCATAGATACTTGAGACTTAAACCCCACTGAAAACATTAACACCACACTGAAAGAAGACCACATTTCAGGGTATTGACTGAGAAAATATCAGTGTGCCTGCTAAGACTGGATACAAAAAGTCCCTCAGGAATTTGTTGGAGGCTAACCTCTTCACTTAAACATAAATTAAAAAAACACAAAATAAATATATGTGTGGTTATTTATTAATAAAATCTGCATCCGTAGCATCTAAACAAGTAGGCTGATAGGATGATGATACATGCCATTATTCACTGTTTAAGCACTTTTAGTCTTGCTATATAAATATCTGTCACTTTATTTGTTCTAGTCTTGTGTCATTTTTAACCCCTTTTGTTGATCTTAATATGGCCTTTGTCTATCATCTAACACTTTGAGCTGCTGAATAAACCTTGTTTCAGGTGAGAGAAAAAGTCAAACTACAACAATGCTGCCATCTAGTGGTGAAATAATTGTCTTCACTTACAGTAAATTAAAGAAGGTTGGCAAGAAACTTCTACATGTTAGAAGCTAAGTAGTACATTGAAAACGGACTGTTATCTCAGGCTGAAACAGAGATACTCACATTTATGTCTGCAAATGTCCCATCTCCCCACAGTCACTCAGAATGACATCTGGGTCATCAGCTGGATCCTCCACATCAAGAACTTCTCTCAAAGTTAATCTAAAATAAAGAAAAAAAGTAATGATTTAGGCACAACACGATTTTTGTATGTACAGAAGTATGTGCACATCTAAATACAAGATGCAAAATCTTTTGCAAAAGGATTTAAAAAATATTTTACTATCCTGCTCTGTGGGAGCTTTGAGGCAGCCATCTTCTTCTCAAGGTGCAACCAGGAAGTAAACAGCTCTGGTCATGTGACTGTTTACTCTTACCATGTGACACTGCACGTGATTCATCCAAATATTGTATTATTCTAATATTCATTGAAAATGCATTGAAAAGTCATTTAGTAACATTTTCATGAGTAAAAGTATTTTTATGGCCACTATTTGGATTCATATAAACATTGAAATCTAATCAAGTCTTTCTTGTGCCATGACCAAAACTCCCTGAGATTTTTTTTTATATATATCAGAGTTTGTTAATAATTTTTTTAGTGAACTTGGAAACAAACAGACAAACAAGCAAACAGTTGGCAGCAAAAACATGATCACTTTGTCAAAGGTAAAAACCGCATAATACCAAACAAACAAAACAAAACAAAAAAACAACTAGTTGTCCAAATAAGCCTCATTGTTTGATATCACAAGAATATTTTTCATTTCTTTAAATTACGGCTTCTAATCAGGTTGGAGCCTTCCTGATTTTGAATATCATTAATATTATTATATAATGTTAGGTCAGGCTCCTCCACAGCAAACAAATAAAAACTATAACAAATTTTGCCATCCAACCCAAGATGTCAACAATGTTCTTTTGATTGCCCTATGCATTATTTTATGTTATAAGTTATGTTTGCATATGTGTTGCTGTAAATTTGCTGTTCTTTAGATGTGTGGTCTTCAGTTTGGCTGAATCCTCTAATGCAGAGGTCTAATAGGTCTAATATGGGGAGGATAAAACATGAAAAAATACATCATTTTAGGCGTTTAAAAAAAATAGTATAATTTTTTAACCCACAGAGGTACCTGATTTTATGGTAAAATAAGCTTATTTCATAAATGTGTTTTAAATGATGGGTGAATTAAAACATTTGGCACCCACTCTGATTTGTCTTTGTTTCATGGAGAGCAGCTTGAGGCCCTCTGTGACGCCTTGCAACCTTTCAGGGGTCCCCACGACCACCCCACTAAACACTGCCCCAGTGTTCATTAGCGTATAAGGCTAAAGGTCTAATGTCCTGCTAAATCAGTTTTCTTTGCTTTAATGTTGTTGGATGAAGCTTGTGGAGCAGAAGAACATGAAACCTTTGTCTAAACTCTTCAGATTTCACCTACATGTGTGTTTACTGCTCATTACTAACAAACGCCATTACTACTTTGAAAGTGCACCTTTAACCCCTCCTCCCCTCTCCAGTCCAAGATGGGCAGCCAATCACTGCAGAGCTCATTATTGTAGCTTCCTGTAACCTCCATGACACCTCAGATCTAAGTGTTTCCAAGGAGGCGGGGAAGAGAGCTGCATCTGATCATTTTTTTTATTCACCTCAATTAAATCCTTGCTTAGTAGACATCCAAGACTTGATGTAGTCAATCATACCATGACATGGGACCTTGTCGTGGTATGATTTGTCTTTGTCTCTGAGGTTTCTTTCATCTTCTGTGTTGGCGGCCTCATAAAATGTAAATAAAAGTTTTATCAATACATGAGAGCACTTACTTTAGCAAACTCAGATTTTCCAGTTAGCCACAGTTGCATCCACTGAGTGATCATCCACCAATCAAACTGGTAATAATTACCATTTTGATCCTGATGAATCCAGGCAGGAGGGGAAATGCCGAAACATTTAGAGTTTCCTTCTAATTGATTGCAGATTTATTTAGCTATTATTTACTATCAGTGGGCTCAGACTGAACCTCCTCCATCATCCACTTCCAGCTCACTGGATTAAATCTAATCGCTGAGTGCCTCTGTAGCCCTGGGTGGTATTGTTTTGGCTGTACAATTTATTAGCTAATCGACAAGACAGTGCCAGATACCACCGCTCATGAATATCAAGGCGGAATGAGAACCAGAACGTGAGCTTTCATTAGAGCATTTTGGGCTCCTCGCTCTTTCTACATCTCCAGAACACACATCGAGTTCAAATGGGAACTCCCAAGCGCTTCCAGCTGGCAACACTTTGGGATAATGATGCTGGATTCCTCACAAATGAAGGGTCTAAATACCACCAGAGAGGTACCTGCAACCCCCCTTCTTTTTAATGCACAGACATGCTGCATGTATGTTGGAAAACACATGCTTCCAGGCAATCTTCTCCCTGCGTGGGTTAATCACACTTGCACTAGACACCAAGCAGGGGAGCCAATTTCCCAGTGTCATCTTGAACGGTTGCTGCTGTCAAATGCAAACCAAAAAATAATCCCACACACTCAGGTGGCATACATCCTAACAGTATCCAGGACTGCAGGTTGGGTTTCTGCAGATTCCTCGTTGCAGCCTCTCGGTATCCTCATTTGAAAAGTTGCTACAGTTGAGTCATCACTGTGAGCCTGGAAGAGACCACCTTCAGCGGCGTAACGACAAAATGATGGATGAGATAATAATACGAGCAGAAGAGCTATTGATAGCTCCTTTTTCCTTAATGTTGACATGTTGATACTTCACTCTGAGCAGCAGACACTCACACACATGCATGGCGAAAAGGACAAGCCAGCATTAAAGCCATTAATATCTCTTCCGTTTCCACTCCGGCACGGGGGTCTTTGAAGTGGAGTGGCAGCTGAGGCCTGAGCGAGCGAGTGTGTGAGAGGATGTATACAATAACGCCAGCATACCGTCCTCGCTCAAGATGAGTCGGCACAGGGAAAGTAAACAGGCGGGGTTCCCCAAGAGGCCGTCGTTTTAAATAGGTGGCTGTACTAAGAGGGGCTCAAGCTGTTTATTTTCACACAGGACCTTGATGTCGTTTGAACTGCCCTCTGTGATTTGACCTCCTTTTCCCCAAAAACTCAGCCATCATCCCTCACTCTAACCCTGTCCCTACAATTACACACCCATGCTTCCTGGGGTTCTCGCCTACGGCTACACTAATCATCACTTGGTTGGCTTCGACTGTAGCTATGAGACTGGATCTCTTCTTCTTTACTGAGTGAAGGTTGTGAATAAATTTGAATATGATGTTTGTTTTATGTTAATGAATTGGGACACAGGCGGAATTTGATTCTTTTGACTTGGATCTATTTTAAAGACATTTAGACCAGTAAAAGTCAAGTGAAATAACAAAAAGGCAGGGCAATACAAACACAAAAGTACATGAAAATAGAAAGTAAAAATACAATCCCTTATGCTTAAGAAGTTGGGATATTGTATAAAATGTAAATAAAAACAGAAAAGGCTACATTCCCTTTTAGACCCATACTCAGCAAAACGCACTGCAAAGGCAAGATGTTTATAAGATATATTCAAACTGATAAACTTCACTCATTTTGAATTTGATGCTTGAAACACTTTCCAATAACTTGGAACAGGGTCAACACAAGATTAGGAAAGTTTAGGAGCTCCAAAAAAAACACCTGTTTTGATCAATACACAGGTGCACAGTTTAACTGGAAACAGGAAGGTGACATGTTTGGGTGAAAAGGATTATTCCCTTAAAGCGTTGTTGTTCACAATCACAAGCAAGGATGAGGCACTGTTCACCACTTTGTCATCAACTGCTTGAGCTACATTTACAAAGACAAGTTAAACTGTAACACGCAAAGTAAAAGCCATTTAACAGCAACACTGCTATTGGATTCATTGGGCCTGAGCTCATCTGAGATGGACCAATGCAGAGTTAGGGCATTTTCAGATTAGGTCCACTTGTTACGAACCGTGCTGAGGCGCAGTTCGCCATGGGTTCGCCATGGGTTCGCCCCCCTCCCCCTCCCCAGCTGGCTTGTGTTCACACTGGTAACATCGAACCGTGCCTGGACCCACTTGTGTATTTACTCAGTTTGAAACAGCAGGGGGCGATATGCACGTAACTGGTTACCAAACCTGCTACAGAGGAAAACAAAGAAGAGGCTACCATGGTAACCATTTCCTACACCAAACAACCAATGTTTACGTTTCGCTCTCTTCTACAATTTCCTTCAAATGTATTTTTTGTATCGTGTTTGAGACGGCATCAGTGACCTTCTGGACCCTCGTAAATCATCGTAATCCTCAACCAGAATAAACAAATCGACAAATTGAGTAAGCAAAAGATTCAGCCGCGGGATTAACAGGAAGTAATGCATCAAAAGTAGATCGGTTCGGACCACTTTGTTTCATACAAGTGAAACCGCACAAAATGTAGGGAGATGGAGCGGATCGAGACCACCCCTTCATGGATGTCTCGGACCGGCTGATTTGTTGGTGGTTGTATTCACATTGATACTAACGTAACAAACCCTGGGCCAAAACTTCTTCACCAACCACTAAATGTGGTTGGTGTGAAAACACCCTTAGAAACATGCTGTGGTCTGACAAGTCAACATTTCAAATAGCTGTTGGACTCATGAATGTTGAGTTCAAAAGCCAGCATCTGTGATGATATAGGGGGTATTAGTTCCCATGACTTCGGTAACTTCCACATCTGTAAAGTCACCATTAATGCTGAAAGGTACAAACTGATTTTGGAGCAACATGTGTTGCTATCAACCCAATGACTTTTTCAGGGACGTCCCTGCTTGTTCAGAAATAAAATTCCAATTCACATCCTGCACATTACAACAGCATGGCTTCTGGTAAAAGAGTCCTGGTACTAGACTGGCCTGCCTGCAGTCCAGACTCAGTAACCCATTAAAATTGTATGGCAAATTATAAAGATCAAAATAAGACAATGGAAACCCCAGACCACTGAGCAACTGAAGTTGTACATCATACAAGAATGAAAAAGAATTTTGCCAACAAACCTCAACAATATTGAATATTATTAAAACTAAAGATAATATAACAAAGTGGGAGCATGCCACTGTCTAAGCTTTTGGAAAAGTTACAGACACCAAATTCAAGAGGAGTAAATATTTGTAGAGAAAAAGTAATTTAGTTGGAACATTCCTAACTTCCTGAACTTCAGAGTTTTAACATTAAGAATTTTGTCTTTGTTGTGTATTTAATTAAATATAAGTCAAAAAGGATATCCAAGTCATAATTTTCTTTTTTAATTTGTTTTAAATAATGTCCTAATAATCCTGTTTTAAAGGGATGAATTTGACCACAATGACCTTAGCCTGGACCTCACCCTCTCCCAAATATAATCAGTTCATCATCAATTTATACTGGCAATTTACCAAAAGTTTGACAGAAATCCCTGAAATAATTCTTCACTCATCAAGTTAAGGAAGGCATTACCATGAGACAAAACTCAGCTTGACACTGTCCCTCCTAAAACGAACCAGCACATCCTTGAGTCAAAGTGGACATTTCTGGTGTTTGAAGATAATTCCTTAGAGCATAGTTGTGACACCATGATCACAAGATTGTAAAGGCTAAACACAAGGTTCTCTAACCTTGACTGTTGACCTTCTACTTATCACCTTTTCTTGAGTCATTGTAGACTTTTGTGTCAAATTTTCAGAAAAAAACTCTTTAAGCTTACTTGAGAATTTGTGTCAGTCAGTTGAGGGATACCACAACGCAACAAGACAGCGCGGCCCTGCTCTTTGACCCAGTAATAATCAGTATTCCAAACATGTACTGTATATAAAATAAAACCTCTCTTAACACAACTCAAACCACAGGATAATAAGGTAAAATTGATTGGAGGTAGGATCCAAGCCATGTAGTGTGTACCCACGCTTAACACCTCAAAGTTGAGTCTGAAGACTTTTAGGGTTGGGTCTAATTTAAGTTTTCAAGTCATCTCTGGTGTAACCTGAGTGCAACTCAGGTCCGGGTCTCAAACTCAAGGCCCTATCTCTGGTTGCTGCCATTGCTGTGAATGTGATATCACAAGAGCTCTTTTAGGAATTTTCTTCAAAATTTGCACCAGTATCGGCAATAAATTGGATAAACTGATTCAGTTTGGAAGTTAAGTTCAAGGTTACTGTGACTTCAGATTTTTGAGAACAGAACTTTATATTGCACAAACCTACACATCCAGGTGTGCAGATGCTTTTTGTTTTCTTTTGACTATCAAAGGTCAGCTGCCACAGGACCACAGTGTCATTAATTAGTTGTTAATAGCACATGAGCTTGTAGCTCATTAACTATTAATGTTGTATACATTTCAGAACTTGGAGAAGAATAAGAACAAAAGCTAAAATGAATTCTAACAGACAGCAGGAGGGTGAATTCAGAGCTCTTTTTTTTTTTTTACCTAAGGCTCTACACAGGTACCAAATAAGAGGGATGTACAACAGTTAACAAGTGAATTACAACAGAAACTCAGGAAGATAACTCTGTAAATAAACTCTGCTTTTGTTAAATTTCATTTTAAGGTTAGAAAACTGTCAACGCTCAAATTTGTTTGAACTTTTGAAAAAAATATTTTTCAATGAAATTCTATTTTTAGGATTAAATACAACTTGGTTTCATGTTTGTTTTTACCAAGCTAACAAATCACAGCATGAAAATCTAACTCAGATACAACATTGGCGGCATTGATTATGTCTGACTTCAGCAATGTGATGAAGTGCCCTCTCGGAGGCTCCTCCAGCGAACAAATATTCCTACAGTGCCCTGTGGATCAATGCCTGATTCAATGGCTGTAATAAGCAGATCCATCTTGCCAAGTTCCAATCTACAATGACTATGCTTGGCCAAAAGTCAGAAATAAAATCAGAGTTCTTTGAAACAGGAAGAAGTGGGGGCTCTGAGTGAGACAACAACAGGAAGCAACTGCTTGTCCAGAGATTAGCATTGATGCTAACAGGTTTAGTTGCAGTTTTATCAGACCTGGGCCTCATTTCTTTATGAACTGAAAAACAAACAACATTGAAAGCAATTGTTGACAGAAAAGCCCTACCCTACCCTTACCTTACAGCAGCCTCTTGTACATGTGTCTAAAGGCTGGATGTAGGCCAGTGATTCCCAAACTGGGAATCTAGGGTACTCAAACTGTTGTATGTACCAGTTGTTTCAGTAGCTTAAGTTCAGATTTGCAAATATTAGCATTGTGAGATCTGATAAAGGCCTGAAGTGTTGGCAGGGAGGCTGGAAGCTGGATTTGTGAGGCATCTTGGAGAAGAAAATTCAGCCCGAATTGTCTAAGATTCTTACATGAACAAAAGTTCAGTCAGACATCCTTCTCAATAAAGCTGTTGTGAGTTTGTACTTTACAGTTCCAAGTTTATAAATAAATATGTTCCAGAAAATAAAATTTCCATTTTCAAAAGTGAACTGGTGTTGCCGAATTATGTTGCTGGTAAATAAATCTACTTTGTGAGAAATAATTAACTTTAAGTGATTTTATTTGTATGTTATACATGTTAAATATGGGAGGTGGTAGTAGGCTTACAGACACAGTTCTTTTTCTGGCTGCTATAAGTGTGTTAGAGTACGGGCTGCATGGTTGGAGGTCAAGTATCTGAAAGGGTACAGGCTGGGAAAGTTTGGGGACCACTGATGGTAGGCTATCATCATGCAATTAAAAAAAATAACCTAATTAGAAGCAGAGAAAGCAGATCTCTGGCAGCGCCACAGTCCTCACCCATATTGTGATTTTCACCATAAACATTAGTCCTACCCTCTATTTCATCTAAATATTTAGATTCCTTGACCTTAAAAACAAACAGATATGCTCTCTCTCTCAGTCGTCCTCAGATGAGCTTCCATCGGAGTCTCCAATCCTTCCGGTTCTCCATACACCCAGCCAGCTCCAAGGAGCTTTCAGCTCCCGCATCCCTCTTCAGGATGTCCACATACGTTAGCGCGGGACGTCCTAGCGATCGATGTCCACGTGTTGGTTCCCACAGGACCAGCCTGCGGGCCAGGAGCTCCGATGTCTGTGGCAGTGGCCGGCCAGCCTCATCCTCCTAGCTGCTACCTTCTCGCTGAGCCTCGGCAGTTGCCCGTACAGGTCCTTGGTAATGTGGATGTTCTGGTCCACATTCAGAACAGCTCGAAGCATTCTAGTGTGGCACCCATCCAGGGACTTCTGCAGGGTGGGTGTCAGGGTCCAGCTTTTAAAGCCATACAGGAGGACAGACTCTACAGTGGCGTGGAATAGACTCAGCTTCATGTGTCGAGGGAGATTTGAGCACCACACTCTTGACGTACCGTTCAGGGCCCTCCATGCTAGTGCCTTCCTGATCTTAAGGTCCTGTTCTGTGGAGTTTACCCTGGAACCCAAGTTGCCTACTTGAAGTCATTGACCTCTCGCAGAGCATTGCGGTCTGATGTTGCAATAGGCAGATGGTTCATGTGGATGTTATAGGTCATTACCTCAGTCTTCTTTGCGTTTAGTCTGAGGCCAACCTTAGCACATTCCACCTCCACTCTGTTCAGGAGTTCCTGTGCCTGCTCCACGCGGTCAGATATCTGGCTCCCGCCTGTTGATGGCTTTCCTGAGTGTGTAGTCCAGATTTATGATAAAGAAGAAGGGGACAAGAGTGTCTCCCTGCTGTACCCCTACAAGGATTTCGAACTCCTCGCTGATTCCAAATGGTTGTATCTCACAATGTTAGCATGGGGCCAATGTGTCATAGCTACATACCAAGTAGCCAGCAAAAGCAATAGAGGGAGGAGCGTGATTCTAGCTGGAAAGACAGTCACTATTTTGAGTTTGTTCCAGCTAAAAATGGCAAAAGCAAGGTTCATTGTACACTCTGTGACAAGATGTTGTCAAGCTTTAAAAACACTAAGTCAAATTTGAAGAAACATTTGGCAGTATGGCACAGACAAACTTACAAAAAAATCCTCCAAGGTGGTGCGAAGCTGAGAGATGTGGATAATGCAGGATGTACCCGGTACTGCAGCACCCAGTCAACCAAAGCTGGACTTGAGTGAAAATCTGTAAGTGGGGAAGTGTTAAAGAATCCAATTTGGCCCTTCAGCTTTCTAACATTAATGTGGCCCTCTAAGTGTTTGACGTTGCCCATACCTTCCTGAGAGTGATTAGGAGTCATAGCATAGTCCTTATGATGTTCAGAGTTGCCCAACTAAATCCATTAGTATGAAAACGTGGCCCAAGTCCAAAGTTGTAGCATTACGCATCTTCAGCCACAAGAGAGCGCCATCCCTCCATTGTAAACCAGGTCTGAGGGTCAACCTCGCATCCCGTCCAGACGAAGAGCCCAAAGATGAGGAGAGCGGGGAAAAGGGTCTGTCATTTTCTGTGGGGTGTCCACGGCAGGGATCCCGGCACACTAAGGACCACTCAGGCTTCTTTTCTTCACCGATCCAACTCTGAAAGGAGCGAGGGGATCTCCCTGTCTGAAACTCGGCTGACTGAAAGTGAGTGTGTTGCTGTTGTTGGTCTCACCTTATCTTTAGGCAGTGATCCCCTACAGTGTTTGTTAGAGGGATAATCTGCATAGGATTGTGGCTTCTTTTATGTATTGGGCTTGTGGGTAAATGAACATGGACTAAACTGTGACAGTGTAAAATGATAGAGCACAACAGAGTAAATTACCTGCCATTTTACTGATCCTCAGACTTTTCTGTGTTATGGTAAATCTTTAGATCAAACCTCTGAATGGCTGCTGTTATTCTTCCAATTATTCTATTCACCGGCCTCCAATCTCAAATGTCTGTTTAAACACAAGTATTTAAACAGAAAACACAAGAAAGTCAATTACAAGAGCATGTCCAAAGAGTTATTTCCCCTCTGAAGAGAGATTTCACGTCAGGGGAATACAGTTAAAGAGGGAGGGCGCTAAAAAAATATATAAAGAAGTGACAATAGAAACTCCAGTTTAAGGGTTGATTGTCAGAATAAAACTTTAATTTTACACCAAATGTCAAAAGATTGATTAAATTGGGGGAAAGGCCAGATGTGCAAACTGAATATAAAACTAGAAGTGCTCCAAGAGCTTAAACCTTCTCCAATGCATTTCCAACACTGTCTGATGAGCAGTTGTCAGAAATGAATAAGACTTCTCTAACTCATCCTGTTAACAAATCCTTTTAAAGGAAATAATGGATAAGCATCTGGATTCAAAACCAAAATGAATACATAAATACATCACTGATTCTGTGTGTCATGACCAACATTTTCTGAAAATCAAATGAACATTAAATAACTCATTGAGTTATTTGTGAAAATGCAGAAAAACTGCTCTATCCCACAACAAATCTGTGAAAAAAATATTTGATCCACATCTGGATTTGGATCGCCACCAAAGTGTAATTCACCCTTCCTTCTACCATGACCATGAAATGTGAAAATGTCATAAAAAATATTTTAAAACTTATTGAGTTATTGTCGGAAATGTTCAAAACGAACCTATCTTGATAAAAATTGCTGTAAAATTTGCATTCGCATCCAGATCCACATCACCACCATAATCTACCTGGCTGTCCCCTGTGCAATCCATGATCAACATAAACCTTGTCTCACAATGCTAACAGTTCCTAAAAAAATCCCTGATCAGGATCTGCATCAACATCTGGATTAAGATCACCACCAAAATGCAGTCACTTTTTCCTTCTGCCATGGCCAACATTCCCTGAAATGGACACCAAAATTGTTTTAAAACTTATCAAGTTATTGGCAGAAATATGGAAAAAATCACACAATGTCAATAAAACGGTAAAAAAAATGTTCCTGGATCCACATCCAGATTCCGATTCAGATCACCACCAAAATGCAGTCACTTCTTCCCTGTGTTGTGACCAACTTCCCATGAAATTAAAACCAAAATCCTTTGAGAACTTAGTGTGTGATTAGCGAAAACATGTAAAACTGCCCCAACAAGTCCTAAAACATTCCTGGGACCACATTAAGATCACCACCACAGTCTAACAAGTTCTCCCTCGTGCCATGATGAATATCCCTTTAAAGAAGAGAAATATAGTCTAAACTATCAAAGAAGAAGACAAACAAACTTGCAAATTCCAGCAAAATCATGACCTGCTTGGCTGTGACAACTGAAACAAGCTGATAACAGACTGTTTCAGGAGAACATGTCAGCTTTCTTGTGAAATTAAATGGCTTTTATACTTCATACACTTAGCACTAACTCCTCATGTTACCCTGGCTCTGGCTAAATTAATTGAATGTAATTGATTAATTAAAAAAATTTGGACCAATTTTGATGAAGCTGGCTCCGTTTCCCCCTCTGGTGTTTAAGCTAATTAATTGGCTTGATCTCATTCATCCTTCCCGCCCCACTGCACCGCCGACGTCCTTAATGAGGATTATTGGCTGCAGGTGTGATCCAGTGGGCACGCGCCAAAGTTTGATCATGCACGCGCAAACACTCGTGGGATCATGGTTTATGCTAATTATTTTGACATTGTCGTGAGTTTGAAGACAGATTAATGGCTCTTTGTGTGATATGAAGGGACCAAGGCCGTGTGGGGCTGGGCTGTTCAGAGGATGGTACCGTAAATACAGCAGGAATGTTGATCAGCTCACTGCAGGGCCTTGGGCTCTGATTGGTTGTGATGCTGGAGTTATGGATGGCAGCCTGCATCTGCTAACAGGGGCACTGCTAAAAACTTTGGGCCCCATGAAAAATATATGATTGGGCCCTCCCCAAAAAAGCCCCCCCGCTCTATACAGATTCTCAAAGCCAAGCAACTGTAGAGCAAAATGAGAAATAAATGTAAAAATACTTTGTTGTTTGATTGACAGTTTGTAATAATTACAGCCATGGTATTCTGTTTTAATACACAAGTAAGCTTTGAACAGAGAAGCTTGTTTGAATTGGGAATTCTAAGTACAATACATATGGTTCTGGTAATTGAACCATTTTAAGCATGTAAAATGCTTTTATTTATCATATAATCAGTCGTAATGAATCTTAAGTTCTTTTAACCCTGCAGGATTCAGAACTTGTTCAGATTATACATTTGTCTTGCTGTTAGGGCTGGGACAATACGCTTTTCTCCCAAGTAAATTTTTTAGGTGCCGATTCGATTTAAATCGCGATTCTATAATATTGCTGATTTTTGCAATCTTTAGTTAGCTTTTTTAACACCAGCGAAAAAGATGAACAATGATGTTGCCTGCAGACTACATCAGGAAAAGTACACATCACATGTAAGTCTGTTTTTAGGATTTATTCAGCAATATATTAGGACCAGCTGTTTATACTCTCTTCAAAAGCCTGGATTGTATTTAAAACAAACAATTTTAAACAAAAAGCTCCAACACTTATGTGAATTGATTTTTTTCTCCCACCTCTACTTGCTGTAGTATTTGTATTTTCAGCACAGACCAACAGTTATTTTAGACATTATTGAACAACACAAAACAAGGATGACAAAGAAATCAAGATTTTTGCTAACACATTGTAAGTCCTTACTCACAGAAATGTGTTAGGAAGTACACATTTATCTTGCTGTATTTGCTAATACAAAACTATATAAAACTAACATCCTTTATTAGATGTTCAAATGGGCCTCTTATCATATAAATGTTATTTTATTTATCCATGACTTTTTTTGCAATCAAACACAAGGCCCAATTTTTTACATCTAAAGACAAAAGAGATGTTTAAAGAGCTTTGGTGAAGAGTTAGTTGATTGATTAACTACTAATGGTAGAGCATTTTTAGGGGCCCCTGTCATTCATGGGAGATAGATAGATAGATAGATAGATAGATAGATAGATAGATAGATAGATAGATAGATAGATAGATAGATAGATAGATACTTACTTACTTACTTACTCACTGACTTTATTCATCCCCATGGGGGAATTCAAGTGCCTTGTAGCTCAGGTCATCATAAAATTTAACATGAAAAATACACAGGAAATATTTAAAATGAAATTAATAAATAAATTAAGGAGCAGATGTCTACTGAAAAAGTAATATAAATCAACATAGTCCATTTGGGGTTTCAGGGGTCAGTGACATCATGTCCGGAGCCT
The DNA here is from genome assembly GCA_036419115.1 of Scarus forsteni. Classification (NCBI taxonomy): domain Eukaryota; kingdom Metazoa; phylum Chordata; class Actinopteri; order Labriformes; family Labridae; genus Scarus; species Scarus forsteni. The sequence goes on from JAZDUH010000043.1 coordinate 13,976,530, forward strand.
TTGTCCTCTCCTGGGTTGTACAGTCTGATGCCTGTGGGGATGAACGACCTCCTGTGTCGCTCAGTTCTTGATCGAAGACAAATAAATCGCCCACTGCGACTGCTGCTGTGACTTTTTTTACAGTTTTGCTCAGGGGATTGGCTGATGAGATGAGTAGGATCATTCCAAGGATCTAACAAAACCACAAAATGACACAGAAAGGGTTAACATTTTGGACATTTCAGTTTGTAATGGATTTTGGTGTTCTGTGCTTTTTGTGTTTATCATTGTTGACATGTATGACAAGAGTTACCAAAGTGTTGCTGTTTTGATTTAAAAGTCGGTATGGCTTCTCCAGTGTGCTTTTACACAAACACATTCCTGGCAGTCAAAGATAGCTTTGGTCATGTACAGGCCACAGGCAGAGAGCAATCCAAGGCCATTCACTGTTTTGTTTAAAGCAGAATAAAAAATGTTTTTAAACAAAGTCACTGAACTATGCCACTATAACATGCCTAAATATTAGCCATAAATCATGATTTCTGAAATTTGTTTGATGACGTCTTACCACAAAGTAATTTGCCATTTTTTGTTCGATAAACTTTAATGCATCTTGTCTTTAATGTAGATTAAATGAGGATATTATAGGCCTTTTGAAACAACAATGGGTTTAAGGACAGGGGCACATCAAGACATAGTCACCTGTCCTCTAAATTGTCTTAGATTGTGTCTCTACTTTATAGAGCAAAATGAAATAAAACAAAATAAAAATTATAATCCAAGATGATTAATCAAACTTGTATCATTGTATCTCAATCAGTTACACTTATGTATTAAAGTTACAGAGCATTGATTGTTTTCTGTGTAAAATCACAAAGCAGGTCAAAAAATAAAATGTATGGAAGCGCTGTTGAAATGAACGAGTGACTGAAAATATGCAACATAGTCCCTTCATTTTAAAAAATAGTTTGGATCTAAGAGAACAGTGAGGACTGGGTATTTGCAGCACCCCCATTATACGATATATATTCCACAGCTGAGGCCATGTTACAATATGTATTCTGCCATGCATAATAGGGATGGGATGAAATATCGTTTGGCAATATATCACGATACAGTACGTGACAGCGGTAACAGCGCATGTGACCAGAAGTGACGACAACAAACATCAGCACCAACTACCTTGCCTCCAAAAAGCCGAATGATGGAGTCGAATGAGGTCGAAATTGAGGACGCTCCGCCTGGATACAAGTCATCTATCTGGCAGTATTTTGGCTTTCTCATTAAAAAAGATGAAGACAACGAAAACGAGCCTATCACTCGTTAGCATACACTCTCTCTAACCTCTCTAGGGTTAGAGAGAGTGTTATTGTTTGTGTTTGGCCTGTTTGGCCCTGTGTTTTCCTGTGTGCAACTCAAACAAAAAACAAATAAGTTGTAATTACACAGTAATATTTTTTCTTTTTTACTTTTTTGATATTGTATCATGGCGTATCGCATCATGACCCGGGCATATCGAGGTGCAGCGTATCATGAGTTTAAGTGTATCGTCCCATCCCTAATGCATAAATGGTGGACATGGTGGCATCTTTATCGTGATTCTTGCAACTTTTAAGGTTAGGAAACATGCCGTTCCATGTAGTTCAACGTTTGACCTGCACTGTTGATTATATTACATTACTAACCCAAGATCTATTTCAACAGCAGCTGTTCCGTAGATTCTGTATTGATATACACATTTATATGACCATACTTTATCTTACCATTATCATATCCATTTTTTTAGCCCAGGCCAACTAACAGTGATATTGTACATTATTTATGCACAAAAACAAGCATGAAAAAAAAAAATTGAGATTTTTGCTAAGACATTGTAGAAAAAGTCTTCGCTTATGGAAACGTGTTAAAAAATGTAAAGAGAATTTTTCTGTTATTGTTTTAGGGTCTTCGTCAGTCTTAGACGTTAGGGTGGTCATGTCTAATGATGTGTGTTTCATCCCTGCTCAGGACAGCCTGTGTGAAAGTTTATCCTCATAGCCTGTCTGATCACATCTCTATCAACAAATGGATGTGGCTTCAGCTTTTTTGCACTGAGCTCCAATGTTTACTGTGACTGCACAGACATATTCAGACGTATTGCCCCCATTGAAATGACCTGTAGAATGAACAAACACGTGAGGGGGAAACCATGCGAGGGGGGCCACATTACCTCTATGGACATGAGAGAAAATTTAGACTGTTTCAGGGTTTCAAACAGGCAGTGAATACATATTTGGATATGAAACACACAAAAAAATGCATTTTGTACCGTTTATGCAACAAAGGACATTTGAGATTAGACAACAATATTACCCAACATTTTAAGTGTGTATGTTTTAATGACTAAATATATATATATGAAAATAGTGCTTTATTTAGTGATGTTTAATAGCATAGTCCTAGTTTTATACTGTACATGGTAGATTAGGTCTCTAATTTTGTTATAGCTTACCTTAAATATTGCTAACATCATGATAGAGATTATATGTAACATTAAATGGTATGTTGTTAACTGACTTAAAGATTTGCTGGGTTCAAATCTCAAACTATATGGAGCCCAGTTTGTCCCAACCAGAGAACTAATGACAATAATAATAATAATAATAATAATAATAATAATAATAATAATAATAATAATAACAATAATAAATCCCTCTTTTGTACAGTTTAGCTCATAACTAAAGATTTAAAAGTTAATTTTTAAAACCATGCTATAGAAAAATGTTATACGTTTATATGATTAATAATTAGCAGCAACATTGGTTTCTGTGCATTGCTGTTTTCTATGCAGTGTCAAATACACACAAAACACACTGATACAGTATCAAATGCTCAGACTCATTTTCATATGGTCAAAATGGATGGATGGTAAAAACGATCAATCCAAAGCAAAAGCCCAGGTGGAAACTTAAATTAAATGGAATGGCACCTTTATTGTGCTGAACAATATGACATTAACACTGCTTGTTTTGTACACAGTGTTAGACTTACTGTCACAGCTAAATTGAATTTAACAGATTAAATAAAATGAACAATGTTGACAAAATGCTTGCACAGATTAATGACCCCAAACAAAATGATCCAAAAAATCAAAAATGAAAAGTGTGTAAAATGCACAGTCCCCAAGCTCCTTTGACACTTGTGCTCCTCTTACAACATGACACGCACCTCTGCTCATGCTTTGAAGCCCCTTGTGCACGGGGCCCAAGCCCCTAGCCTACTATTTTCTAAATGACAAACACTGTAAGTGATAAACACGCCTGTGCCTTTTACGCACACGTACCCCTTGGCAACTAACCCAAATTGCTTATTAGCGGCTGCCCTAAGGGAGGGGCATAAAACAATATGAATGTAGATAATAAGTGATTATACTGATACCATAGCCAAGAGCACTGTGTCTCTGTCTCTGTGCCAAAACGACCCCCTTTTTATCCACACACACACACTGTCACAGACAGTGCGTAAAAATGAGCTGTTTCCATGATTCAGACATTTTAAAGCCACTTTTATCGTCGTTAATTCATATAAGTTTTTGTAACCTTGATAGCCTACACAAACATACATTAATACAACCAATATGTGCGGGAATATAATAAGAATTAATAATAAGTTAAACCATTCCGCATCTGACTCTTGTTTCTGCGGGCCCCGGAGCCCTGCCAGCTACTCCTCTGTTCCAACAGGTTCAACGTTGTTTTCTCATTACGACCTCCATATGGCTGCCTGTGAACACAGCGAGCCATGGGGCATTTTAGTGCAGGCAGCACAGTGAGAATCAGTGCGTAAAGCGGCGGAGGTATTTGTTGTAAAAGTGGGAGCAGTTGTGTTGTTTGAGGAAGAAGAAACGCTGGAGGATGTCAAGTGTTTATTTCTGCTGCGCGTCGTTTTGGCTGCGGGACTCAACTTTACGCATCACAGATAACAGGTAAAACTATGAATATAGATAGAAAAAGTGGACGCAGCCTTGTGGGTCGTCTCTCTCTCGCGCGCACACTGTTTGGGGAAATCTGGGTTTGATTTTAATGGGGAGTAGCCTACCCGGGGCACGCTCTACAACCTATGGATGTACCGGACGCTTTTCAGTTGGTTTGAGCTGCGGACTCGGATGGGTGTGTGAGGTCTCCCTCTTGTCGGTCTCCACTCACTTTTTACTGCGTTACGCGTTTCTTGTTTCTTTCAATATCCTGACAAGACGAGTGAGAGAACAGGAGAAACACTTCATGTGTTCATTGGACAATTTCTGACTGAGGAAACCAGAAAAGCGCATTTTGGTGGATGTTTGGGGTTGTCCCTTAAATTCAGAAACGACAAGAGTGGAGAACTAGGTAAGTCAAAACTTGTGAATGAACATTTTTGCTGTTTTGTGTGTTTCGTGGTTGGCAGGATTCCGTTTTACGCACCGCTCATTCTCCGAGAAAACGCAAGTAACTCAGTGCGCTCTTTGTGCCAGAGGACGTCTATTACCTGCCATTTGTTTCAAATGAAGACAATGACTGTCATTACTTTATTATAGGCTTTGCTAGCGCGACTTTAAGTGGGTGTTTTGGTCGCTGAATCAGCGGGGCGCGCTGGATCAGAGAGGCGGACCGATTGGGCAGGTGTCACCCTCCTCGGTTTACAACTGGCCCGTGGGTCTAAGGGAAAATAAGGGAGGAAAACAGCCCGTGCCGGGGATTTAATACGAGGTACAAGAGGTGAGCTATGAAGGCTGCGGGCTGTAATAGCGGCTCGGAGTCAGAGCCAAGCGCGGGTGCCAAAGCAAGCAGCGCGCTTCTCGGATCTCGTCCTCCTCGGCAGTGGGCTCGCCAAGCTTCCCAGTGCGTTTGTCACTCTGGATGTTTTCCTTTTACTGTGCCCTGCCACCACGTGCATTAAAAAACATGAGTGTAGAGTAGAGTGAATTTCAGGCGCCGGGCTTGATCTGAATGAACTCTGTGGAGCAAAGAATTTATCCAGTTTTAGATGGATAGATCATTCAAAGGGAAATAAAACAAAGTCAAACAGCAGCCGACAAGACATATTACATGAAATGTTATATATAGACAGGGATGGAGTGAGGATCAAAATCTATTTAGTTCTAGCACAGTTAACCTCTTACACATTTTTTGACCTTCAATGGTCATTTATACTTGAATATAAACCTAAATCCGATATCTTATCTCCTTTACCTACTGATTCTTCAACACATCTGTTTAAATTAGTTTTTAAAGGACGAAATTAAAGTTTAGAGAGCTAAAACAGGTTTCAAATAATACAATTGGGTTTTAAGAAATCAATTTAATTAGAAAGGGTTAAATAATTTTCTCAAGGACAAATCAAAGTAGTACCATATGACACAAGATATTTTATACCCTTTTAAGGAGGACTGAAGCACCCCTGAAACCCATCTTACTCCCCCCCTCATTGATTATTCTTTGTTTAGTAAATCATTCATATTTATTTTAATGAAATTTTGTTTGATAGTTTGTAGTCTGATATTTTTGCAATAAAAACGTATTCTGAATGATTACTATGTTAGTATGCAGAGGACACTCATTCCTTTCCGAGTTAATGGCCCAAAAAAACAGAGGTTAGAGAACTTAAAGGTAGATTGTATAGTTCTGTAAGATAAAATTATATAACCAGTTGTTACATTTATCTCAACAATGAGTTGAACTACATTTAATGCTGAGTAACTTAAAAAGTGATGGATTAAAATAATGTCATAATTAAAACTCAGACTGATAAAAGTCTTTTGGTGTAAAACCCATGTTTTCACATGTAAGCACCAGTTTTACGAGTTCAAGTCTGCCATTTAGGGAAATGTGTCTGGTTTATTAAGTGTGTGGTTTGAGCTGACTGAACACCCACAGGGAAATCTGCATCAGTGTCATAATCACTGTTAGACTGAACCCCCCTAAAAGTCAAATCCTAAAACTGCACCCTGGTTTAATGTTTCTACTTGAATTAAAAGTAATTAGTGTACAGTGAGATGAGAGCAATGAGTATTTAGATTTATCTGTGTTGTATAAAAAGGAAAACCGTTGAAGTGTGATGGGAAAAACAGTTATTGGTTTATATATTTTATACACAGAGAGAAAATTTACCCTCATAAATATGAAATTGATTATCAGAAATATCTTTGAGGATGTACTTTGCATACTTTGTGTCAAAGTTCTGCGTAATCACACTGTATTTGAGAAAATTAGACTAGAATACACCTAAATGTAAACACTTTGCTTTGATAAGTAAATTACTGAATGTTAAATGTAAATATAATCTTTAAATCTTGTTCGTAAATTCTTGATTTTAAAAACCTGTCCAGCCTCTGTAGAAATACTGATTCTTATCTTTTAGGTTTTAACCCTTACAACTTCAGGTAATATTTTGTCATTTTCAGTCCACTTTGACCCTCATGTAAAGGACATGATCATTCTCAGTGTGACCTGGACTACAAAGATATTTATGCTGTAATAATGTCTGATAAGTGCTTTAATAGCTGTATGAGCATAAAGACAAAAACAAATTAAAGCAAAATTTGAAAATGATAAAACTTTAGGCAAATGACACTCTGATCAACATGAACCAATCTTTTTACATTGTAATATGATTCTCTCAATCTTTGGCTATTAGGAGAACAAAACCTAAATCTGCTAAGAAATGTAATATATAAGCTATTCACGTATTAGTTCTTATTCCTTAAGACTTTTTGCTCAGTTTATTCATTTGTACCACTGCCAGTTTTGCCTAAATGTTACAAAGGGCCACATCACATTCATCATTCTTAGTTTTTGAATTCTTTTAGGCGCTGACGGATAACTGTCTTGTCTTTTGTGACCTTCGGCTGCTCCTGCTTGGGCACTACTATGAAGAAAACAAGAGAGGAGAGACATTGGGCGTATTTGATTGGTCAATAGAATGACAGGGAGCTGTCACATTCTCCATTTCTCAAGAGGAGGTAACAGCAGTGCTACATTTTTCATCCATAGAAAAGGATGAAAAGATATAACAATTGCAAATTTATGTCAGAGGATCCTCAAAAATGCAACATTTCCAAATAAAACACTGCACTTTATATTATTGACCTGCAGATCTCTGTAGATCGTCAAAGAGTGAGCTTCCAATCGCAACTGTCCACATAAAAGTGTGTTGTATTCTTCCAAAGATATAAGTTGACAAATGAGTGTTACCACCTGGGGGCGCCAGCAATAACATGGAGTTGGGATACTTAAGGTTGAGTTATTCAAACCACCTAATGATATATTTATTTTATATCTAGGTACAGTTCAGTTTTGGGCTTCGACTAACAGAATTCACAACAACAGCAGTTTCATACAATAAAGAAAAATCAGACATTTCCTCAAGCAGGTGGTTAAAAGCTATTTGCTAACCTAAGAGCAAATTCTAAAACAAACTGCCCCACAGTAGAATACAAACTCCTGGTGGACTTATACATCATGACAAATGGATAAAGGCTGCAAATGGCAGAACAATTACACTTACTTGCTTTCATCTCAAGGTCTGATTTGCAAGGAATCATGTTAATTGTCTTTAATAACTAACCCTCCCACAAACTTTGACAAATATCTCTTGGTTTGTGTACAACTGTGGAAACAAGCAGTTATCATCCACCCTCTTGTTTGCACGGTGCGTCATTTTCATTCCTACACTCAAATGAAGTGACAGCCATGGCCATCCAGGACCCTTGAGATCAACTGTGTATTGAAAAACAACCACTGGTGGCTATGTGCCTCTTAAAGCAGTTAATGAAAAGCAGTGATGAAGGCTGTTTTGTTTGAGCACAACTACGGGCATCTTAACCTAAGTGTTTTTTCCTACTTTAAAACACTGAAAGGGAGGTGATCTATGTATCCCACTCATTCTTGTTAGGGATGTACAGTATTAAATTTATGCCGATATCAGATATGCCAATATTGCCTGACAATATTGGAATCACTAATACCAATATTTTTGTCAATAGCATAAAGCTTCCACTTTAAAAAAATCAACTTGTTTTTTTCATTGGGATGAAAAATGCATTTTATTCTCAAAATAAATTATATTTTCTATCTGTAAAAGTGGACATTTAATGATGAATAGGTACATTTGTTCCTTTTGCCTATAAAACAGCAAAACAACCAATATATGGGATATATGTGGCCAATTTATACAGCCAAAATATCAGCCATAAATTTGCATATCTGCTGTTACCAATATTGACCTAATACTATGGTGTTACCCTAAGCCTTGAATATTTTTTATGTGGCCCTTTGCAAAAAAAATTTGGACACCCCTGGTCTAAAGGATCCAACTACTCAAAACACTTAACTTTAGGCCTTTTTTTTGTAAATAGTCAGTAAAATATGAATTTGTTAGCTAAACTGTTCTTACGTTTCTAATGTATGTGTCTCTCTGTGTTGTCCCTCCTCCTGCTTTTGATGTAAATGTAATAATTAGGTTTTACTCAGCTGTTGATCCACTTGTAACAGCTTGATTGTCTCATTGTTTTACATCATGACTGAAGGGCTGTATAGTTTTCTGTAGTGAAGCAGTGACAAGAGGGGCCTGAATGTGACTCACACTTCAAGGCTTCATTCACAACTTCCTGAAGCATTAATCATCAAAATGCAACAGCTCATGAGTCAAACAGTCTTTTTTGAAAAAATTCCCTGAATTATGTTGTCATTAGGGGACGTGCCCCTTTCCCAAGATGGTGGACATTCATGTCAGTCCAGCCAGAGTAAACAGTGGAGCACAGCTCTGAAAATTTGAAGCCCCATTATGGTGTTAATTCAGTGCTCAAAGATGCTAGGAGGAGTTTTTGAGTAATTACAAAAAAGTCTCACTTTCAAGTATATGCCTGATCAAAATACACACTAAGATGAGTTTTATAGCATCAAAATAGGTTATCTATAAATGCTATTCCTTAGCTTCGTGGTCGGGTCGGACAGGGCTGGACTGCCCTGGATACTCAACTTGGGAACGAGACAATTAAAACTAGAGCAAATTTATATTATTTGGACATGTCTTAGAGCACCAGGCTGTAAGTAGCGATATATAGCCGGCTACAAAACCACGATACCAAGTTTTCCAAAAATTGCTTGTTGTCACACATCAAAAACTACCGCTACGTAACTAGAAAGAGATACATTACCTCATCGCTTTGCATCCTGTGAGTTGTTGAAAAAAGAAGTTGTAAAGCCACACAGAGTTCTGAGGAAGGGCCGAGCTGCATTTATTAGGATCACAACAAACACACGCTTTGGCTTGGGTCACGTCTTTACGACAGTCGCCGCACGTGCTCATGGGTAGTAGAGTCTTTATGTCGCCGGAAATAGATTCTCCTCATTGCACCTTTAAATTTGTGCTCATAAAAACCATAATCAGCGCGCATAAAGACCACTCTGTGCATGGGTCTCACACACTGATTATGGCTTTTATACACGCAGATTTTGGCGCTGAATTGACACCATAACCCGTCCACTTCTTTACAGAGGTGTGGACAGAAAACAGCACACTAGTCTTTGACATTAAAACAGCCTGATGTGTGCAGGGATAAAATATAAGGGTTTAAAAGCATGACATAGTCCAGTAACTTGGTGGCATTTGGAGGAATTAAAACATTTTCTTAAGACATCTGAGTGTTGAAGAGCTGAAATTGTGGTCTTTAAGAAGATATTTTGGATGTTTTTAGGTATGTATTGAGTCCATTGGAGTATTCCAGTTCCAGATCTTCTCTTTTCTTGTTTTGTGCCCGTTGGTGTTCAACTTAGTCTATAACAACTTCCATACCACGCTAGCCCGACCAGTTAAGTTTGCAGTCAAATCTGGATCCTGTGGCACTTTTTCCTATCTGAGGTAATGACCTAGATAATAAAAACATGGCAATTGTCTATTTTCTTTTTTAAGATGTAAAAAACAAATTAAAAAAAATAACCAATCACTTAGTCGTTTTTTATTTTGACAGTAAATTAATAACATAGAAAACACTAAAAAGGCACTCGGAGAGCGCAGACCTCCGCCAGTGCCACAGTCCTCACCCATATTGTGATTTTCACCCTAAATATTAGTCCTACCTTTATTTCATCGAAATATTTAGATTCCTTGACCATGAAAACATTCCATTAGCAATTGGATTCATAATGATATCTATTTTAGTTCAGTAGTTATTCACAAAAATCACATTTTTTGTAGTGCCGGCCAGACGCTGATCCGGATCAACACCAGAATGGAATCAGTTCTTCCTTTTCCCATGCTGAACATTTCCTGAAAATTTCATCAAAATCCATCCATCACTTTTTGAGTTATTTTGTTCACAGATGGATGGACAGACAGACAGACAGAAAGACAAACAAACTCTCCCAAAAACATAACCTCCTTGGCGGAGAAATAATAAAACATGGATTTTCCAGTACTACATATATCTGATTTAAAATTGTATTATTAGTACTGTTACAACACTAGTTGATGGAAAGCTTGGATCAGTTCAGCTTTTTATTCCATTGTTTTCACTTATTGCTCAAATGCTATGTGAAAAGTAGCAAAGAGCAATTAGTTACTTTCAACTCCTGCATGCTCATGTACTCCCCACCTCCCATCCATGTGACAGTCCATACAAAACTCAAAGAAACTCTTAAAAAGGCCAAGTCATTAGAGCTAACAAATTGGCAGTCTACTCTAAAAAGAGAAATAAAACTTGCAGCAGCAGAATTTTAACTTCTCCACTCTTGAAGTCACTGGTTAAATAAGACGTGTACAAAAATTAGAGCAAGGTATAGCAATGCATGTTAAGTGTGCGGTTCAATGGGGATTACCTCTGTGGTTAATGAGGATTCAAGTGATTATAAGCTTGGTTTGACACTGAGACTCATTGTGGGCAAGGTGTGACAGCAAACAATAGCCTCTCTCAACAAAACGACAAACTCCACCCACTTGGACTCATCCTCTATGCGCTCACAAGCAGCAACAAGCCCTGGAAGCAGAAGCATCGAGTCCTGTATAGATTGCTTATCTCGACTGCTTCAGTAGACTCAAAGTATGCCCCTATTGCACCCTGAAACAGTGTCAGCCACTTGACCTACTTCTCACTCTCACCGCAAATGACTGGAAACAGTCTACGGAGAAGAAGAAGGCCTCTGAATCCTCAGCGCCTAACTGAGGTCAGAGAGGATCTGTGCATGAGGGGAATATTTGAGCTGAAAGAGTTTGATGAGGTGTGGTGCCGTTCATGTGCAGCGTGACCTCCGTTCTCCCTGTTTTTGTAAATTAATCACCATCATTTTCATTTCTTCACACCAAGCTTCCATCAATAACAGAGCAAGGAAAGTAGAGCCAGGAGCAGCTGAAGGCACATGATGTAGAGACTAATCCACAGCAACATAGTGCAGATTTTGGGCACTATACAGAGAGTTTGTACCCTTGTATGTGGTACCGAGGAACCAGAGGGAAAAAAGGATTGAGATGGAGAAAGCACAAGCATGAACTTTTCTCCTGCTTTGCTTTGCCATCTCATCCCTCTGAGCAGGTGAACACAGTTGATATAAATCTATATATGTCTCTGTTTCTGTCAGATGACTACAGAAGGACAGATGTACACTACTGCTAGCTTTCAGTCAAATGAAAAACAAAGCGAGTTGGAAGGCAAAAAGTGTATCAGCTTGCACTGACCATTATGTGGAGCTGCAGCACAGGGTTTTCAACTTTTATCTCCTCAAAATTACATATTTACATCTCGTGAAAATCACCAAAAACTGAGAAAGTAATGTAAACCATTCATTTTAGACACTTTGGACATTTTACAGAACCAAGGATATCATTTTAACCCCATAAAGCCAATTGTATCATATTTGATACATACTTTTATAATACCTCTACTCAATATGATCAACAAATTACAAAAAAATAAAAACATTTGAATACAACCAGATAAATGATAAAAATATCCTCAAATGGATTAGCAGTTGCCAAAAACACCTAATGTATCAAATGAGATATGAAAAATCTACACGTTGAATTTTATGGACATTTTGATTTTTATGGATTTTAGCAGAAAGTGAAACAAACATTTCAGCTCAAAAAAAATTGAATTTTCTGGCTATAATCTATGGTCTTGGGCTTTAAAGGGTTAATAATCTAAAACAGTCTTTGCCAGACCTTGTTACCTCACACATGTTTGGCTTGTAACAAGATAACTCTAAAACTAATGAACAGATGAGAATGAAATTTCAGGAAACATTGGTCAAAGCACAAGAAAAAAGTGATTCAGTTTTAGTGTTGATCTGAATCTAGATGGGGGTCCAATCATTTGTAAAACAATTTGTTAACATTGCAAGATAGAGCACTTAATTTTTGCTAATAACCTAACAAGTTCTCCGTGGATTTTGATGAAATTTTTAGGTAATATTGGTCATGGCTTAGGGTAAATTGGTCAGATTTTTTTAGATGATCTGAATCTAGATGTGAAGCCAGGAGTTTTTTCAAGGACTCTTCAATAGTATGAGGTACAATTTCCCTCATTTTGGGGACAACTTGCTTGACATTGTTGGAAATGTCTTGGGGAAAGTTTGTGCTCTTGAAGCACTTCCATAGTTTCTGTGATATTTTTATAAGATATCAGAGAATCCCTCCCCTTACAGAACTCTCAGGATAAAGAAATCTTCAGATACAGTTTTATAGGAGTTTTATGTTCATTTTGTGGTTGAACAGGTTATTATGCTGTTTCTGAGATGAGGATCTCGAGGTTCCTCATTATCAAAATGTTAGTTTGTAACAAGCTAATATTAGCTTGTTAATGGGTTGACTGATATTATCAGAATCACAATCAACCCTCACACTTTCACAATGAAAGGCCAGAAAAGCTCTGTGCATCTTTTTTAGATTATTTCAGTGTCATGTGAAAAAAAAACATAGTTCCAAGGATGAAGAGGGGCTTACAGGGGGGCTGTTTTTTATCTTGTGAGCATTACTGTAAATATAGCTTTACCTTCTAATATAGCAAAATGGCAATCCTGGGATATATATTTTTATATATCATAAGGGCAATAAATAAGAAAATAAAACAGTAAAAACTATTTCAACAGACTTCACTTATTTGTAAGTGCTCTAAGACAAAGAATCAAACTTGAACAATAGCTGAACAATAGTCACTGCATTACTACACGACTTTGCCAAGAAACAAAATATTTCAAGTCATCATATTTGCTCAGTGCAAAAGAAAATGTGACTCAGTTTACACTTTATCCAAATCACACAACTCACATCTTTCATCATTTTGAACAAATGACTTTAAGCGGATTTAAAGAATCAGCTCCGCTCCGCCCTGAAGTCTGAGATCAGACTGATCGGCTTTCAGGGTTTAGTGGTTTGTCTGGAGTTTCAGCTCTGGCAACTGATTTCACAGTGAATAGAAAATACCTGACAATGTATTATGAAGGGTCAATTTGTACACTTATTTTACTCTTTTTGAAATAACTATGCAAGGGCAATAATGTTGGCATTGGCGTGATATTAATTTTGACAGAGAACAGCCTTTTCAGTTAAATATTACTGGTTTTAGGGGCCAATTTGCACAGCCAGTTCAGTTGGGGTCGACTTGTGAGTGTCTTATCAAGAATTATTTTTATTCCTTTTATTCATAATTCTTCAAATGAGGGGTGTCCACATTGTGTGATCATAATGAACTATGGCACTAGAACTTGAAGCTTGATCATGACTACACATTTTTAGTCTGTTATAATGGTCACTCTGTCAGATCAGCTGATCATAGAACAATACAGTTGTACTGTGGCTTGGCCAACTGGCACATCACACAACACAGTTGTTCCTGACTACAGGCAGGCCCTGAAACACAAAGACTGTCAGGTTGGATATTTATCATACAGAAATTGATAATTTACCATATTTGAAGTGGAGTTGTTTGAGGATCCCTTCAGTTGTCTGCCCTGTGATAAGAAATATGGCACAGAAGTTCGGCTGTATATCGCTGCGATTGGGGCATGAGTTATTTAGCATTTACAGAAATTTAGCTAAGATGGTTAAGCATTTGAAGTGAGGTTGCATTAGATTAATTTACAATGGTTACAGTGATTTCGACTCACCCTGTCCCAGTAAGGAGAGAACCTGCACAGAAATTAGACGACACATGCTGCACAGAGCATCATTCTGACCAGGGGTGGATCTCGTGGCAGGCAACCAAAAAAATAAAAAAATACTTTGGGATGACTGGCTATTGACATGCCTATGCTGTAGGTTGGTTTCTGATTTAATTATATTCAATTACTAAGCAAATACTCCTCAAATAATAGCTCAGATATGTTTTAGTGACCATGCCATTTTTTTCAGAACACGTCCTTTATTAGAAAAAGAGTTGACACCCCTGCCTGTATCTTGAAATAGGGCTTGAAGGGCTGAAGTTTAGTTTTGAAACACAGCTAATTAATATTTTTGTTCATTGGAGGCAGTAATATCTGTTGTACCAAGCACTTTGTAGAGCTTATCTCAACAAATCTCCCTGAAAACTTATTTAATATAATAAATTAACATGAAATAATCCAAACAAATTTAACAGGTCTCAGCATTTCAGATGTCAGCAAAAGTCTAATATCAATTTCCCTTAAAAAATACTACATGCTGATTCAGTTCATTACTTTCTTCCTGGGTGTTTTCCAAGGCAAATTGAATTTATTTGAGTCCAGGTGATGAATGTGGTGTGAAATTCACCCCCTGCTTCAGACGTGGGAGTGAAGACAAAGTGCTGTCTTACGGCTCACTTAAGCAGCCTGTGTTTTCTCTCTGAGTGACAAATTGGGTGTGTGTGTGTGCAGGCTTACCTTTCCTGTTAGAATACCTGTCATTCGTCAGCATGACACCCAAGATGTGTCTCTTGCTGTGGGAAGATCATCCAGGGGCAAAGACTCACATGCTTCATCCTGCCGCTCCCTGCACCCTGCTAAGCCTGCATGTGTTGGCCACACATTTCCTCCAGATGCACAGAGATATGTGTGTGTGTGAGGTCTGCATCTGTGTCCATGCCTACCAAATACCAATCATTTAATTTATATGATCTGGATACAAGGAGTATGAAGGGATGGAAATCTGAAAGGGGCGTTTCCTCTATAGGAAAAAATGTAAAGTTCTTAATAGATTGACCATGGGATGGATGTTTTCCATCCTGACAACCATGTGTGCTTGTTCATTTGAGTATCCTGGCTTTGAAAATGTTTCAACTTGTTAGCATAATACTTGGAACCCAAGCTAAGCCATAATCCTGACTACAGATAATTTTATTGAGAAAAAGTTATGTCAAAAATGTTTGTCCACTACCTTTTTTATGACATAACTGATGGAAGCTAGCTAAAATATGTGGCAGTGTGACATCGACAGAAAAGTATTTTTACTTTTCTTTAACCAGACAGCACTACATTGTTCAGGGTGGAATGTTTAGCATTAAAATGTCTGATACTTCAATCATTTTTGGGAGAATAATATGCCCGTTTCCAGCTTTAGGTGATGAGTATACTAGCTTTATAGAAACTCATGTCAAGTTTTTGCTGAACATCAGATTGGGAAGAAACTGACTGAAGGGATTTTGAATGTGGGTTAATGCTAACCTGAGTAGAACTGGTGATCTACATGGGATCTCCAGAGATTTTCGAGAATGGTCCAAAAAAAGAGGAGAAAATCCAGCGAGCAGCACTTGTCTGAGTAAAAAAGTCAGGTTGATGCCAGGGGTCACAGGAGAACGTCATTAGTATAGAAAGGCAACAGTAACACATACAACAACTCGTTACAACCAAAGAATGCAAGGGACCATTTCTGAATGCAAACAAGTCTAATTCGGAAGCAGATGGGATCAATGTGAAGACCACACCGGGCACCATTGCTGTCAGCCAAGAGCAGAAAAATCAGGCTACATTGTGGTGTAAAGAGCTTGAAAGCAAGGGTCCATCCTACCTTGTATCAACAGTACAAGCTTTTTGTGGTGGTGTGATGGTGGTCCTTAGTACCAACTGAGCATTGTTTAAATACTACAACCTACCCGAGTATTGTTGCTGAAGATGTCTGTTCATTTATGGTCACAGTGTACCCATCACCTGAAGGTTACCTCTATCAAGATAACTCGAAATGTCCCAAAGCTCAAATCTCTGAGGAATATATTCAGCACTTTGGCAAGTCGGTGCCATGAAGATTTTAGTGCCAGCAAGTTGTACCTAATGAAGTGGTTGATGGGTGTATGTTCACAGTTGCTCTCCCCTTTTTTTAGCTCAATTCATGTTGCTGTTTCAAGGGGTAATATTTACACCCCTGTGAAGTTTCACCTCCACTGTGAATGTCATGGAGCTGGAATGGAGGAACAAGGTGACCCATCTTTACTCAATCTCCATCAGGTAGTAACAGAGGCGTGATATTGGAGAGAGAGAAACTTAGCAGAAGACAGGAGTGCTGCAACTGTGTCTCTGCCAGTTGTGTATGTGGGGGCATGGGCCATGTCGTGCACATCCAAGCTATATTGCAGCGTGAGTCAACACAGATGTCCCAGCCTTGTGGATTTTATGTGAATGTCTCAACGTGTAAATATAATGGAATCTTGTTGTGGCGCTTTTGGGCACTGATATAAACCCTGCCAATGATTTAAAAAAGGCCTTGTGTTACTGTTTAAAGGGTGACCACATTGACTAGTGACCTTTAGCTACCCTTGTTTGAGTAAACAGATGTTTAAACCAGCAAGAGTACTCCCAAATGCCTCTGTTTATTGCCTTATTGTAGTATCAGCTCTAGATCATCAGAGAGACATTCACAAAAAATGCAAGTTGACATCAGTTAATATGGTCACAAGTTTAGCCGTCACACTAGTTGGGCCTGTGTCCATGCCTACCAAATACTTTATTTTATTAATGTAACAGAACGATACCAGAAGCGTACTACTCTGTCAGAAATAATGTAAAATGGTGATTGATTGACAATGGGATTGATGGCTTTAGCTTTCAAAGACATAATATTCATCAGTACAACACATACAAAGCCAAGAGCAACTTCAAAATTCCAATATAGTTTTCTTTCTAATGAACTATCTTGATAGTGATATATGGAGCTCAATGCGCTTTGTTCTCGTCAGGATAACAGCATTCTGGTGGCGTTGAAGTAGCAATTAACCAAAGGTAAATGGCTTCTAGTAGCAACTAGCTGCATCACAGTTTGAACAACACATTGCAATTGCTCTAAGACTGCAAGGGAAGATCAGCTTCCCCTAAAATGTCCCCAAAAAAGTTGTGATATGTCCTGCTGTGTGTACTTTTCATTGACTAAATATGCGCTAGAATACCTTCATCTTTTGTTCAGAATCAGCTACATATCACAGGTAACTGGCGCGACTTCCTTCTCATTCATCCCTGCAGCGTCTCAGCGCTTTAACACACCCGGACGCTGAGCGTCTTCTGACTTCGATGGGGAAGCGTAGAGTGGGTCGTTCCACTGTGGAAACTGGACGGTCAATGGATAAACGCTGGGCTTTGTCCCGCCCATCCGACACTCAGCGTCTCTGGGGTTCTATGAGGCTGTGGGCTGGCCTGGACGCTCGGCTTCTGCATGATGATTGGACGATCTGTCTGAGGCCGAATCTCTTTTTGATTGTCAGTGAAATGAGTCAATCCGCGATCTTGAAGTATAACCCTCCACCGGAGCATCGTCTAAGTTTTACATTCAGTTGTTCTGGAGAGGAGCTTCTCCTGTTTAAAGCGGCTCAAGTCTTACACCCACAACACAACGGGCCAAGGCCGTTTAAGCAGTCTAGCTCTGCTGGCCATTGAGGGAACACTGGTAAAATCCCTGGAAACAGGGTCACAGATCATTTTCTTGAAAAGGAATGGAGGGTAGACTTTACATTTAAATAAATAAACAAATTTATGATGTAGGCCGGAAAAAAATGAGCTTCCCCTCCTTGACTGACCAGCAGCCGCCACTGGTTAAGAGCCACGACTAATTAAAAGAATCAGCAGAACCAGTTGGAATGACTAGTACAAAATATCTATACAAGATTTTCAAGTCCTTTTAAATGCCAAGACTTTCAAGTCTTGCACTGCAGACCTGTTGTTCCATTGTACTCTAAAAGTATAAAGAAAAGTCATTATTTTTGACACTGTAACAGTTGGGGTGGTAAAAATTTATGGAATAACAGAATATCAGATTGCATTGCTGACATGCACATGGAGAAACAAATTCAGTGGTACCTGATGGTAATGTTAATTTGCTACCACCGTTTGTCCTGCTGTATTCTAAGCCAGCCCGGAAAATAGCTTTTGGTAGATTCAGTTGAGATGGTTTTGGTAAACATGACATCTAACAAGTTAAATATCAGTATCTGCACTTATAAACTGATGTTTCTCCTGTGTTCTGTTTACAATACAAATGAAATGTCAGTGTAAGGAGCAGGTAAGTTTGAGTAAAGGTGAGACTGCACCCCATCAACCAAAAAAAAAATATCAATATGTCCACACTGACCACAGTGTTCAGAAAGATCAGCATCTTGGATATCAGCAAAAATCCTACTTTCCTACCTCCTAAAGCATTTTTTACCTCACATTTCAGAAGTCAAAATTAAGATTTTGTATGACTTATGAAAGAAGCTTGAGAGAAACTATTTTGCTGCCTGACCTGAAATATTTAGCTTGCTAATCCTGCACATCGAATCCAAGCTTGTCATTAAATTAAACTAATTATAGGGATTTTCTATCAGTAGAGCCAAAGAAAATGTTTTTTTATTGTCTTTTAGTTGCAAAGGGAGTTGTCTGCTGAGTCACAAACTTTGGCATCCTCTACCTTCATGTGTGATTGTAAACTTAATTGGGAATTAAAACAGTCAACAACACGTGTGTTTCAAATGTGATGTACAAACCCCCTCTAGTATTCCAAGCACTTAATAAAATGATTTGTGGTTTGTTCCCCCGTGAGTTCAAAGTGGGTCGTTGCTTTCGGCTGTGGGGTAGAGGTTGCGCTTGTGCAATGGAAAAAAAGTGACTGTTTTCCTGTCACGGGGGCTTCCTTTACTTTTTTTCCTTTTTTTGGTTGGGGAAAACCACGGCTCTGCCTACCGCAGCCAGCCTTCAAAGAGCTCTGAAAGAGTGCTCAGCTCACCTCTCCTTAAATCCTTCCATCCCTCCAAACGAGCCACTTCCTCTCACATCCAGGACCACCTCACCTGCCTTTGCATGACTGCCATTGCTGCTGTCCAACCACTCAGCTACTCTGCTGTGGTTGGGGTTATGCTTGGGTCCTTGGGAAATGTTCAATTAAGGAGCCTGGAGTCCACGTCCTTACATACATAGACGTAACAGTCCTCTTTGGCAGCTCTAACCTCTCAATGTTCACTCATTGGCTGGAGATGTACATGTTGTTTACTGTGTAAACATGGACACAAGATGGCTACCATGATCCCCTTTGCACCTGTATGACATCAGCTGTTAACATAGTTTAGAATTAAACCAAAATGGACATCAGATGCAGTTTCACACACAACTGGAAAGCAGCAGTCTGGAAACAGAGGATGTGACATTCAACCAAACAGCAACCTCCATAGTTAATAATGAAGCCAATACCATGGGCCAAAAACTGTAGTTCCTCAAGTGTGTACTACAGGCCAACCTCAGAGTCACCAGAAGAAAGGATTACATTATGTTAAAAGTGCTTGGTTGCACAGCAGGTCAGTGCACATGCCTCACAGCAAGAAGATTGCTGTTTCAACTCCCAGTGTCCACCAGGTTTTTTCTGTTAAGTAGCATGGTCTCCTTGTGCCTTACTAATTTTATTCTGGGAACTCTGGTTTCCTCCCACAGACCAAAATCATGCTTGTTAGGTAAACCAGTAATCCTAAATTGCCCTTTGGTAATGTTTTGAGGGTGAATGCGTGTGTGTCTCACTATGTTGTCCTGTGATTAGCTGGCGACCA
Organism: Scarus forsteni; assembly: GCA_036419115.1. Lineage (NCBI taxonomy): Eukaryota > Metazoa > Chordata > Actinopteri > Labriformes > Labridae > Scarus > Scarus forsteni. The sequence continues at coordinate 13,996,466 of JAZDUH010000043.1, forward strand.
GTTCAGGGTATGCACCGTCTCTCGCCCAATGTCAGCTGGGACATGCTCCAGCCTTCTGCGACCCCAGAAAGGATAAGCACAGGGATAAGGGATATACGGTAAAGATGATGGATGGATGGATGGATAAACAATGTTTTGTGTTTTTCTCCTTCAGCCTTATCCCTCTCTGCAACAACACAGCTGAATTCAGGTCCTCCACTTATCAGAGCAGTGCAGCAGGCCTCCTTTGGACAGTTGTCCCAGAACCTCCGTCATTCTGTTAGTAACCTCTGATACAGATTCAAAACATGTTTCTTTGAGCACAGATTTATCGAAGGTAAAAGAAAAAAGTCACAATGTTCAAGATCAGGCAAATAGGAAGCAAATATTCACCTGATCTAAATTGCTTTACGTGTGGTCATGAAGGATGGAACAGTTTTTCCTCAGTTGTAGTCTATTTCTTCAGACTTTTTCTCACAGTTGATCAAGAACACATTTGTAACAGTGTTGATTAAACCTTAACTCTTATAGAACCCACTCCTCCAAAATGATACCCTAAATCTTAAAGAAAACAATCAACATGACCTTGAATTTGGACTTTCCTTAATATTCCTTCTTTTACCATGGTGGCAACAATGTTTTTCAATGCATGGTCTGCATTTTGTCTCAGGATCATATTGAAAGATCCTAGTTTCATTACATTTTTTTTTTTTTTCCCCCTTGTCTGCATTATCTTTTCAGCTGAGCACTGTGTCCGATGGCAGCATTGCAAAGACCAATGCATTTTTTTTCTAGCAGTGAGAGATAAGTAAATATGATTCACTGCTACAGTGACCATCACTTGCCCTCCCTGTAGGCTACTCCATCAAATCAAACTTTATTGAACCCCTGATGTGAGCTGAAGGGGAGGGTCGTGTCACACCACAGTGTAAAAGACGGAGAAATAGTGACAGACAGGACAAGACAAGACAACAGGGAGGAGGACAAACAGGTAGTGTAATTAATTTGAGATTGTAGTCCAAGCGCTGTGCTGATCTAAGTCCATACAGGAAGTAAAGGCTGTAAGAAACCAGGGACACCAGAGATGTGGGGTCTTGATAAAAGGGGTTGGACCCTCAGGGGTGAGATACGGAAGAGCATGGGTCACGGGACGTGAGAAGAAGTGTAGGAGTACCTGACTCAGCATGTTCTGACGGGGTCAATCATTTCTTTACAGTTAGTCTCAACAGGAGCTTAAGTGTCTGTACACGCATGCATGTGAGGTGGTTACCGAATACCCAAGTAGCTGCCCATACCCAAGGAGACCACGGCCAAGGGCTTCCCCAGAGCCACCAGGGCGCCTGAGACCCACCACTCACCCCCAAAGCTACAGGATCCAGATACAAACAGATATAAACATGTGAGATTGAGCAGTTTTCCACATTTGACCACAGCTCGCCCAAAAATGTTGAAACACCTCATTGGAGCTTTGTGCTCTCGGAGCACCTTTTGCAGTTCTGTCATAACAGAATTAACACACACGACACTAACCATATTTGTACAATATTGTAGTTAGACTACAGAGCAGGTAGTTTTATAAAGACTGAGGGGCCGTTTACATGACAATGAAAACGTTCAACGTTTCATCATATTTGGGCCTTCCATTTACAGGAGAGTGGTGCCTGGAGTGCCTGCATCCACAAAATTTTGGAACCAGGCTCCAGAGTGAACATTTTGAAAAGGTTTTTGTGTCCATGTGTAAACAAGAATCAGCATTCTCAGAGAAAATGGTGACACATTCGCGGTACTCTTTCAAGGCGTGTGCACTAAGAAACAGCAGCTGTGTCCGATAACTGAGCAACATGGGTGCTGCTTGCTGTGATTACTCCTCAAACAAAATGTCAATTTGCTGCAGCAATACTCTGACCAGCTGAGACACATCAGTTATTTTCACCAACTGAAAGGTTTGTCCTCACTGTAAAGCTTCAGTGTACAGACGCCTATTGAAACAACAGTGTTTCACTTCAAACCTGCATTGCCAACTGCTGGCCTGGCATGCACACTACCTCGTTTTCAGTCGTTCTTGCAGATCTGTGTGAACATGCATTGTTTTCACAGCATCCCCATGTGAACTCAGAGCACTTTTGGAAACGCAAAGGAAAAACATTTCCTTTTCTGGCGACAACATTGTCGTGTAAACGGGGCCTGACTTAGACCTGTACAAAAATGCAAAGATAAACAGTAAGTACTGTATATCTTGAGCCTACATCTCTCACGCCGCTGCATGGCCTTCGTCTAGTGACAGATTCAGAGAGGGAATCTCCTCACAGACCTCTGGAGGTCTGCTCTTTTTTCTCAGGCTCATCTTGACAGCACATGCACGGGAATATTTCTTGCATTTGAAAGCAGATCACAGTTTGACATAGGAAGCTATAAATTTTTGAACTCTTATCCCTTTCCTCCTAAGTCCATCACTATGTCAGATAAAAATCCCAGACAGAGCACGACTTTGTCCTCCCTCCCGCTAAAGTTCACACACATATATTTCATTTTTGAATTACTGACTGGGGAATTACTTACCCCGCTTTGGGGCCTCTTATCATGTTTTCACGCATGCAAAATACTTCTGCTTGATGTGGGCTGCATGTGTGAGCCAAATTTTTTACCTTGAATTTATCTAGATGTCATCTTATCACCCGCTTGTCTGGCTGAGCTGATGTGTGATACAGCAAGTTATCTGGATAAAAGCAAGCAATGTATAAGGATGGTGAAGGCTGCTCAAAGCTGTCTCATGCTCTTTCACTCATGCAAGTATGTCTTTTACTGCTTATTTGTTGACACTGTGAATGCTATGATGCTGGATGCTACGTCTTTGTGCACCTCTTCCGTGTTCCATTTACCTCCGAACTCAGACATGGGAGGAGGAAATTATGTCACATCCCAGTTAAATGCAATCCATTTACCAGCTGGTAAAGACAGTGTACCTGAAGATTGAAAATTCTAGCAAAGAGGGTATTCCCAGGGATATATCAAGTTTGCATCTCAGACAATCTGACTACCAAGATCAAATGGAGCACACCATATGTCCTCTTCAATTTATGTCCTGTGTCATGAGATGGCTGGAAAACAGTTTCCACTGTGAGGAACATGCAAACAGACAAGTCATGCGACTTCAGGGAAAGATTATCTGTAAACACAAAATAAATATAACTGGAAATTTACAAGAGTGCATATGTAAGAGAAGGCCCTGGTAGCAGTTTCCAAAGTCACTTGTGCACCTAACATGAACTTTGGCTAGCTTCAGAGGACAGTAAGCATAGTTTGGGATGGTGAGAATGCTTGAACTTGGCCTTGCCGTGGTCCAAGAACCAAACTGTGGTCTGCTAGAAAATTGGGCCTCACTTTGCTTCCAAGTGAAGCATGGTCCAGTTTGCTGTTAAGTCTGAAACCGATCCAAACCAAAACTGGACCAAATGGAGGAAGCCAAGCAAAAAGTGGGAAATTGAGGGTTTATTGTGATTATTAACCATTTTAAACTGGAAAGCAGAGTGTGGTTTATATTAGCATAACTAGCACTGCCAGTTTCCTGTCCTCCTAGCAGATTAGCATCTCTTTACTTTTTGCTCAATATGGCACCAAATTGCTTTGAAAAGCCAAATTACCAATTTATTTCTGTGATAGTTGAAATTACTGCCAAACTGCTCTACAATACCAGCTGTCTGCTCTCTTCAACTGTTTGTATTTTTGGGTCACAGGAGCAATTGACCACAGCTGTAGTGTAGCCACCTGACACTCAAATAGTTGTAAACAGCTATACTACAGGACTTTAATAGGCTTTTGTCTGCTTGATCAGGGCTGTTTCGAAGCAAACAAAACCAAAAAAATGCAACAACTTGCAATTTAATGCCATTGCTTACAGGAATTTCTCAGATTTTTTTCCACATTGTAGGTTTTTTTATTCTAACAGTAATTGAAAGACCCTGTGGTAAAAGTTACAGAGTAAGGGCATAGCTGAAAACAGTTTAGTCACAAAAACCCACAGAGCAGGCACTTCTGAGCTGTCTACTTCCTCTTATTCAGTGAAGCACTTATTTTATTGGGGAAAAATGACATGGATAAACTTTATTTCCCTCATCAATTTGGTCTATAAAGTACAAACCTGTGAAACCTGCTTGACATTGTCAATACTGATAAAAGTATGTCTCTAAGTTTTTAAATTAAAATTTATGCTGTTTGAAACATGAATAAATATAATTAAATATCAAAAGTTTCCAAAGTAACTCTGCAGTGCAGCTGTTCCAGATCCATCTTTCCAAGCTTCAGTCTACAACCAATATGCTCAACCCGAAATGGCATGACCCCATCAGCTTCACTTTAAATTAGGGAGAGGTGGGAGCCAAGAGTGAAACCACAGAAGGGAGTGACTGCTCCTGGATAGCATTGCACGCTAATAGCTGCATTAGCAGTTTTGTCCGTTCTGGACAGCATTTCTTTATTAAATGACAAACAAATAACACTGAAAGCATTTCTCCATAGAAAGGATATTTTTGCTCAGGTTTCAACAAGTTTGTCTTGGAAGTGGCCATTGAGTACCTTCCATTTCAGCAGCATCCACTGAATATGCTTGCAAAGATAGCGTTTTTTGCTGTCTAAATGAACCCGAACTAGGTACGGCTTAATGCTTTGATTCTGATGATTTTTACATGTAACACCTCAGTTGTAGTACATTTTAAGGAATCATTTAAGTAGAAAGTAAAATTCCTTTTTAGCTGTTGTAAAGACTGGTATATACTTGTATCAGAAAAAGTTTTTGGCCCTGAAAAGGGATATTTTAAATGCTTAAAGGGGTAGAAAAACAGCATACATCTGACTATTCACTGGGTGTTCTCTACTAAACCTAAGAAGCTTTAACAGGAATGGTTAGGGTTTAAGTGTCCTTATCTCCAGATCTTACCTTGCTTGAATCTCTTCCCTCTTTCATTAATCCAGTTTAACCCTGAGTCTGGTGAGTCACTATTACATTTTTTTATCTTTCTGCCTGCTCATGTCCTCTCCCTCCCATGTTCTCACCAAAAGCACTGACCTCACAGAAGACTTCATTAACAGAAAAATACCCCAAAATTTCCCCATCAGCACCTCTCCCTTTACTTTTGTCTTAAAGTGTATTAATATGGAGCGCAAGTAGCTAAGCCTGACTTCCTGTGAATCTGTGAGAACCGACCTGACCTCGTATCCCACCTCACGCTGTCTGTCTTCTCTCCTCCTGGTTGGTTCTGGATCAGGTTCTGTTGGTTCAAAGAACCGCTGTCGGACTGTGGGCCAGCCGTGTGGGCTGGGCCACAGAAGCTGCTGCATTCCTCTGCTGGGCGTTTGGTCTTTTCTTCCTACTGTGTCTCTTACTGCCAGATGCAAAATGGAAAGACAGAGATAATTCCACAAATATGTTAAATGGTACCTTTTATATTCTTCTGCCTTGTATTTGCTCTCACAAACACACAGTGGCTATTAATTTAGATATAACAGCTTTTTCTTGATACAATAAACAGGTGATTGTTTAAAGTTTTGGTTGAAATGTAATAAAATAGGGCCTGTGGAAACTTTTTTGACACGCTCTATAAGTAGGATCGTATGCATAGACCAGTTGAGCTGATTGGGATTGATTAGGTGATCTAACTCTTTGTCCCACAAACATCAGGGCAGAGCCAGTTTATTTATCATTCATCAATTACAGCCATTATTCTGAGTGTAACATAAATAGAAACCACATTAGAACTCTGCAGTTAAAATGTATCTTATATTATTAAAATGTCAAATTATCTGAAAAAGAATATTTTAATTAATGCACAAGAACTTCTTACTGATCTCCAATGCAAGCGGAGACTGCATAAAGACAGCAGAGAAGAATTACTCCATATTTCGGAAAAAGAAAATCAGAATTGGGACGTCTTGTCTTTTTTTAAACATACATTGCTATTTGAAAGACAAAAGAAGAACAGATTACATTATTGGTATAAAATATGCAATAGTAGTAAGATATTAGGGGGACCAAACAAGTGCAGAGCAAGGGCAGCAAACACATGTAGAGTTAAACAGCTTTTTTTTAATGTCCTGAACAGTTATATTTTTAGTAAGTGCTGTAAATTCACTGCCAGTCAGCAGCTTCTTAAACTACTGTTTGGTGCTCTACAGAAGTAGAGTAAGCTTGTTTTTTTACTGTCAGAAAAAACATTTAAGATAATGTACATTTTATCCAAAGAAACGACTCAGTTTGTCATTACCAGCTGCCTATTGCAAAGGAATGCCTTATTATTTATTGGAGAAAGTTGTTTTCCCTGCTTCCTTTTGTTTCTGTCCTGTTTTGATACAATACCACAAAAAATGAAATTAAATTTGATACTTGTTTCATACCACTGCAATAAAAAAGAGCTCCTAGCAAAGATGGTGAATTAATTAATTACTGGCATTTTAATTCAACTTAAAATGCCAGTTTTATACATCTTAAATGGTCATTTGCAACAGAAACACTTTGTTGGGTAACGCTAATACTAGCAATTATCAGGTGAACTTATGAAAGACATGGCTGTGTCTTTATTGAAAACAGTCACTGTGAGCCAAAAACTTGCTGAAGATAAACTTTCATTCAGCTGATTGTCTTTAGAGTTTGTAAAACATTATATAAGGTCTGAACATGTTTATATAAGTACAGCAAGAGCACCACTGACTACAGATTTACCCACATCTGTTGCTATCCTTTAATCTGAAACATACTGTAGTGTTCCAAATTGTTTTTGTCAAGTCACTTAAAAATTGCACTGAATTTGACAACATAAGCCCAAAATTTATACACCTACGTCAACAGGTAACCTGGATGTTTTCACGTCCTCCAATTGTCGTGGAAGTTTCTGCTATTTATCATTCAAACATGCTCAGTCGCCATGAGCAGACATTCTTTGCTGCTGGTACTCTGTGTTTATACAAGTATCTTCACAAATCTAGACATATTTATCAGTCCCTGGAAAGAGTCACAAATTATTTCTGAGCAGTGGTTGTTTTTTTCTGTATCGAGCCTCCCTGTAGGCACCCTATTCACACTGTCTGACTGCTGTCTAATGGCCCTTTTCTACTAGCACGCCTTGGCCCTTCTCTACTCGGCCCTGCTCGATTTGCACCGTGTTTCCACTGGCCTGGTACCTCCTAAAACAAGCTAGTTTAGTACCTACTCCGCTCTGGTTCCAAGCGAGCTGAGTCGATACTAAAAGATGATGTCACCGACTGCCGGCTACTGATTGGTCAGACAATGTTGTCATCGATGAGTCATGAGCACGACGACCAAGCATGCTAGCGGTAGCTACCGTTAGCTTACCCTCATACGTCTTTTCTTTGCAGCTCGATTGCTCTCATCCTCTGCTTCATTCTGTTGTGTAGCTTCCAAAACTCTCCCGTGCTTCTCAAGGGGTATTTCTTCTTACCACCTGCAGCCCTCTTCTGCTTTCCTTTTTTACTCGGTTTGTGATAAAAAGCCACAGATTGTTGTGTCGCGCTCAAAATGACGCCACCGCAGAGCCGCTCAGCGACACTGCACCCCCGTTGGGCAGGCGACTGGGGCTAATGGAAAAGCAGCACAAGGCGAGTAGAGTAGAGCCGGCTAGAGTCAAGTAGAGTAGAGTAGGGCTAATGGAAAAGGGCCATATGTCTTGGATGTAATAATGTAAAAATGTCATGTCACGGTTATTGTGTGCAAAATTATTACTGTAATCATTATTATCAAGGTATCATTGCAATGTGCTCAAAATGTTCAAAAAGTACTTAGACACATTGAAACCATTCAACAAAGTTTAACTTTGTTAAAAATAAGGAGAATTTAAGAACAATCTGCAGTGGTCAGAAGGTGACCCTCTTCGCCTCCCTGGTTCCTTACTGAGGCAAAATCTTTCTCAACAGTCCAGCCAGGCCTCTCCCCTCCGATGCTGCTGTGAGGTGTTGTTCTTCCTCCTGGAAACTTTTCTCTTCTTTTCGGCAGACAGGGTGACAGTCCTCAGAATCCTTGTAAAATCCAAAATATGACCAGACTTCAGACTTTGGGGAAAAAAATCTCCGCTATAGTGTTTGTGTACTTTCCATACTTTCACTTTCAGAGGCCAAACATTGCAAACTGTGCATGTGCGGCTGCGTGTGAGGGGCAGCTGCTGCTTTGCTGAGGGGCAGACACATGGCTTGTCCAGGCAATGAGCAGGATTACCATGAGACAAAGTGAGGTAATCAAACACAATTTTGATGGGATTTAAAACAGGAAACGATTGCACAAACTGAAATTTTACCACGGTTTGTCATTTTATCGGTGACTGTTACATCCCTAGTCTTGGCTCATTTTTGTGTTGAATTGCTGAGTCAGCATTTCAACATATTGTTCTCCCTAAACTCCATTTTGTTCTTTTTCTTCTTCTTTTTCGTATTCCTGAGATTTTGCCACCTTTCACAGGCTTCAAATTTGCACAGATTTTCACAGAAAAAAATTGACATATCCAGCATGTTTAGGAAAAGTGCGCTTGTATTTTTCACAGGTTTAACAGCTATACTTTTTACAGTAAAAAATAATTTCGGCATGTATTTTTACATTGAAATCAATGGGACATGTCCGCAGGTCTGCTGAGAACTTCAGCAACTTTGAAGCTCCATAGATTGGGTATGCTTCCACTTACAGACGTCATTTGTGCTTTAAAAGCTGCACTGACTTCTCAGCTATTTTTACATATCCTCAGCTTTTTACTGGCTTCAACAGTTTTTTAAATATGAATTTTTGAGCAACACCAAGTTTTGTGGTTTGCTTTGGACTTAGAGCGTATCACATGACTCATTACACCGTAGCCCTCCTTCACACACACAAAAACTTCAGCAGAAGTATATTGTCATAACTTCGTCAAACCGTCCTCCACAGACATGATTTATGCATCAAAACGTAGACAATCTTCTCCTCTTACACGTGAAATTAGCTTCAAAGTCTAATCTGATATCAAATTGTCTCAGTGAGCTTCAGTTTTTGCGGTATGCCGCAAAAGTTTCCATCTGCGGTTATGCAATTTTTCAGCTCCGAGATGCGGAGTGCTTCACTTTGAAGCCCGTTTTTAACTCGCCACTGTGTCAACATTTTGACAGTACAGAGGTGAAATTACAACCACAGCTTCAGCAAGTTCTTGGGATACTCACAGTGCAATCCCTTTTCTGATATCTACCACGGTTTTGGCACGAGCGTTCATTTACCCGGAAGTACCGAGCGTTATGAGCCTGCTGTATGACACTATACATGCGCACAATACAACTAGGAGAAATACCGTGCTCTCGATAACTCAGCATATTTGGCCCCATAGCCGAGTGGTCAGAACAGCAGACTATGGTATCGGAGCTTACGGGTTCGAATCCAGGCAGACCCTGTATTATCTTTTTCTCCATCTGATATAGATTCTTCATTGTAATAGCATATTTGTGCTTTTCTTTGCACTCTCAACCCCATTTCACATAAATTACACTGACTGGCCACTTTATTAGGTACATCTACAAATATCCCCACATTGAAACATGTTACAAAACAGTAATTTTCTGCTTTCTTTCACAACTGCAAACAGTTTTTCGTGCACTTTTCACTATCTGATACAGTTTCTGAGATGTGACTGTTGAAGCAGCATCTACTTTTGCACATTTCTTTGAAGTTAGAGCGTGGTCACGTGACCTGCACACCTGACCTCCAGTAGCTATAAAGTTCTGCAAACATTTTTATTGCACATTTCACACATTTTCAGCCATGATTCACTGCTTACAACTATTCATGTCACATTTTCAACTTTCTTTGCATTACTTTTAGCAATTTCATTTCACAGTTTCAGCAGTCACGCTCAGCATTTCAACGCATTTCCTTCATGGAAATGCAAATTCTCTAGTTCTATTTGGGATTCTTCCTCCGACTAGACTCATCTGACAGACTAAGTGACAGCTTGTCAAGTATTAATGACACCTTTTGTTCTTTCAGTGACTCAACAATGAATCTCCACATTAATGATCATCTAAAAACTGAAATAGTCTCTTGACAAACTGCCGTATGTCTCGTAACTTTGTGACTTTCGTTAAGAACATAAAAAATAACTCCTCACAGGGTGCTGGTTTGGCGGAGTGGTTAGCACCCCATGTGCTTGCTTCTGCCGGTCCAGGTTCAGGTCCTGCCTGTGGCCAGTTTGCAGAGTGTCTTCCCCTACTCTCTCGCCCCCTTTCACAGGCCTATCCACTGTCTCTCTCCTATCAATAAAGGGACAAAATGCTTAAAGAAAAAAAACATTTAAAAATAACTCCTCACCTGTGTGCTTTGACCTGCCCTAAAATACTGCAGTGTGAACATGAAATACACTAAAAGAAAATGCAACAGTGTTTGATTTTATCATTTAAAGCAAAGAAATTGAGCTGAAAGTGGGACGGCACTATCTGTAGGCTAAATGTTTTTAAAATCCTTTTTAGACGAACACAATTATTTGATGTTTCCTAACAGGGTAAAAATGTGGTGACTCCCAGGGAGCCCCTGAGCAGACATAAGCAGGCTTTAAAAAATTTGTTAGTGATCCCCCTGCTAATGACGCCCTCAGCCGTGAAAGTTGACCCCCTCCTGCCCCCGGCACCCTTTCCCTCTTTCTCAGTCCCTAATGAATGCCAGCAAGGAACTTAGAGTATCCTTCACCCCCTCACCCACCATCCTCACACGGACTTTAACACAAACAGAAGGATCATCGTCACCGCTTAGGAGACGTCTATCCTCATGTGGAATTCAGACCAACAGTGTGACCCCGGTTACCTGAAGCCCGTCAGTCATGTTGATTCATCTGCACGTGTTTGTTTACATATCAAATAATTTTGTGTAAAGAAACAGATGGGAGAAATAGAAAAAGTAATGAGGCAATAACCTAATCCATGGATTTGTTTTTTTGAAACAACATTTTTCTCCAAAAGTGATAGTTAATACCAGGATCAAGTTTACTTGCAAGTAAAATAACATATTGTTTCCTTATAGACACAGACCTTGTATCTGTGCTTTTTTATGGTTTAAACAGTTCCATTATTCAAATTTTATGTTGGTAAGTGGGTTTCATAAACTTTAAGCCAAGTACAAGTATAAAGAAACCTTTGTTATTAGAAAAACACAACATTTATTAAATCAGAAGTAAGTTTTTTTTCTTCTGTGGAGTAACAATAATGGAAGTAGGACGCTCTTCAGGTCCTGGCACCATTGTGGTGGTCAGTATTTCTTGAACATGATTTGACTTGAACAATAATGGAACAGGAAGGGCAAACTTAATATAGGTGTATTACACAGGAACGTGTGAATGCCCATTTTATCTTGATTTTATTCATCAAAACAAGTAGACTCTGTGTTAATTTTGCACTGTAATTTATATATTTTTTTGTCATGCAGGTTTTGCAGGGAGTGGGGTGGGATGCTTGATCTCAGAGAAAATGGGGTCAGAATCAAATTTGTTACAGATTTGAGATTAAACGTAAAATACCACCTGGGATTTTATGTCCCATGCCAAATTGACAAAAAGGGAAATTCCTAAAAAATCCTTGAGTGCATTTTTGAGATGTTGCGTTCAAAGGTAGGCAAGGAAAATATGGGTGATTAAAAATACTTGTGATATGAGGCTTCAGATGTTGGCAAGCAAAAGCTGATAATTGAAGTTCTTTTTTTTTGGTAATAAATTAGCTCAAAAAGTTTTGACTGCTGTGCTGCCAAACTTCCATCAATCTATCCTGACTTTAAAAAGTGAGACAGTAACTACAGGACTTTCCCTTTGTGATGTCTTTAATATTTCTTGTTTTGTGTTAACCATTAGGGCAAAGCTAACTCGTCTTTAGCAATTTCCTGTTACTAATAATGGGAGTCAAAACTAATGTCATTTAAGAATCCATGGCAACTCTCTCAAGGAATTGATAACATTAGCCTTTTTGCACATCAATTCCAATTTCCTATTAAGAGCAAGTTACTGCAGAACTTTCAGAACATCACTAACTTGCAGCACGTCAGTGAATATCAGGAGTGTCATGTGTTTGACATTTTTACCAATGAAAACCTACATGTGCAGTATGTAAGCCAACTTTTGCCCACACAGGTAATCAGCAGGGATAAGGGAATCATTAATGGCATTGGTATCGATAAAATCTTACATCAATAACCATCCCTACCCTTTACCAGCTTCTGCTAGGTCATGGTCCAGAGTTTGCACTATACAGATAATGTTGCCATTTTTTTGAGTGTCTTTTGGTGTTTTGTTAGTTGCTTCACACATATTGCTCTCAGCTAAAAACAAGTAGAGCTGCTGAGGCCACTAAGTTCAAATCTGTGCAACTAGTTATTTCTTGTCCCTATTCCCCTCTCCCCATAGCCCACTCAGCACTTTTATGTCTTAACTTTATTACCTTCACCAAGGAGGTTATGTTTTTGCCGGTGTTTGCTTGTTTGTCCTTTTGTCTGTTATACTGTAAGCAAAAATACTCAAAAAGTATTAAACAGACCGTTCGGTATTTGCTCCTTTTTGTAGTGCAGTTTGAAATTATGTGGAAAGACCAAATAACGATGCTTGAATATTAAGGTAATATGAGTAACAGTTTGGCAATAAACAGCCTAAAGCCCTGTGCGGTCTGTGTGAGGGCTGTCTGATTTTGTTTTGTCTCACGCTGTTCTTTTATGTTTTGACACAATTCATCTCTCCGTAATGATAATGAGAGTGGAGGTGGCCCTGTTGTTAGCCAATTAAAAAGTCCTCCACGGTTCTGGGCAGCCGCTAATAACCCCACCAGGGATTACTGTACAGCAGGCTGCAGGGACAGCAGGACACCAGTTTGGGGCCTCAGCTTGCTGTCATCCCAGAGCGCTAGCCCAGCAGACCCCTATTCACTCCCAATCTTAGAGGGGCCACAACGCCAGCTCTCTAGAAGCAGCGTGAAAGGCCCCAGCAAAGTGGCTCAGCTGTCCCTCTCCTATCTTCACCTCCCACGGTGCCCGCCTCCTCACCAAAACCAAATAAAGCCTCTCAGCGACTTCTGTTTTCCTAATCTGTGAACTCTGACAGAGGAGCCCACGCTTGAAAGAGAGACAGCTCAACATGGGATGATCTCCCGGTGACAGAGAGAAGGCTGAAAAAACGTTAGTGAAACCGACAGACCACCCTGTTGTCTTCCTGTTTCTGTCTCTCTGTGTTACTTACCCTCCTTTTTTTGATTTAGTTCCCCTTCCTCTTGCCCTCCATCATCCACCTTCGCTAATTGGGCTCTCACTGTTTGATTAAAGCTATTGAATCCTTTCCAACAGCCAAATGGCCCGAGTAATCTCAACATTTTATGCAGGGTGGGGCTTCCACACTAAAAGCCTCATATTTTTTTCATACTCTGTCCATAATACAAATGGGTAAACCATCTAACACTGCAGAAGCGAGACCACCGCGCATTGTGGCATGTCCGCATAAGTACATTTCTCTTGCAATTAATCCTAAGAGGAATGCTGCAGTGATAAATTGTTCCTGCAGTTTGTATTTGTCACTGCACCCTGAGAGGACATTGACTTGGAAATGGCTTTGTTGGCAGGAGAGCCATTTGTCTTTGAACAAACCAGATGGTGGTGGGTTTGTGTGCTGGGGGCGAGGTCCAACTTTAAATCTACATTACATGATTTCAGTGTTAGAAATAAAGAAGGCAATGCTTAAGACAACCCACTAAAAAATCAGACATACAGTATTTAGAGAGTATGACCTGTATTTGTGAACCAAATATATCAGAGCCGGTCGCAAACAGAAGAGTTACCTACTGTTTCCCTCAATGTTTAAAGGGACTTTTTCACGCCAGCCCCACAAAACACAACTCCAAGTGAAGCTGGGTTAATGTATATTGAGACTTCAGCAGAAATATATGTAATGAAAGTTGCGGGCAACAGGTGGAGAGTAATTTACGAAACAAACACTTTTAATTTCAGATGTGACTTGAACATTCCTGTGCTTGTAAACAGCGTGATGTTGACAGATTAAAAAACCCTCATGAACTGGAAGCCATTGCTGGCTAGCAAATTGTATTTGGCTTGTGTTTGAATGTGATGCAAGAGAAAACGGGTCCCTCTGAGAGTGTTCGGTCTCTAACTTCATGTGACTGAGAATGTTACTTTGAAAAGTTTATACTGAACAAACAAGAGGCATGATTTCAACTTTGAGTCATTGCCGTTGGCACTGGCACACTAAAACAAGACAAGAGAACATCCTTTAGACTCCTGTGCTGCCTGCTGACATGTGGTGTATATTTGTGTGCGCCTTCAATTTTGGTCTGTTAATGCCATGATGTGGCGGTTGCAAAAGGATCTACAAGCAAGTTGTCCCTACATTTTTCAGTAAATTTCCAGGGGTGTACCCTAGACCATAGGACTGGGCAATATTACCTAATCTCAGTATCATGATTAATTGAAGCTCTTACCTTGATTATGATTAATGAACAATTATTCTATGCTATGCCGAAACAAATTGGTGGTGTTACCAATGGTTGTAGAAACGCTGTCCTTGCAGTATTTATGCTTAGCTTCTTTCTGCTCAATTTCCTCTACACAGAATCCAAAATATGCCCAAACAACAGAGACGGCATTTTCTTGGCTACAAGGTCCTCTGATAGACTGCTGCTTGTCTCCACCATGTTGGCTGCAAATCCTTTGCTCTTGGTGAAAGTGAACGCAGACTGTATGGACGGGGTGCGGTCATGTTACTTACGCAGGAAAAAATAATCAAAATAATCAGCACGAGTAAAATCACTTAATTAGTTGTCAAGCCCTACTAGACCATCAATATAACAATCCTTTTGCTCTTAGCCCAGAGGACACCACATCCAGGATTTCCAAAGTGTTTAAAATGTGTCCCCGTCAGATTGCAGCATACTTCTCCACTTTGTGTCTGTCCATCTCATCTTAGCTAGTTTTTGGGTATTGTTTATATATGGCTTTCGCTTTGCTTGGTAGAGTTTTAACTTCCACTTTAAGGTGTAGCAAGGAACTGTGTTGACTGTCACTGGTTTTCTGAAGTGTTCCTGAACCTGTATGGTAAGATCCTTTATAGAAAGATGTCTATTTTTTATGCTGTGCCGTCTGGATGAAAGGTCACAAGCATTCAGTGTTGGTTTTCAGCCTTTCTGCTTATGTGCAGAGATTTCTATGGATTCTTTGAATCATTTAAAGTTAGTTTGGACAGTAGATGATGCAGTCCCTAAATTCTTTGCAAATGTATGTTGAGAAACATACTGACACTTAAGACTTTCTTTTTTCTAGTTAACTTGTTCCCCTGTGAAATGTTCCAAAAATATGTTTTTGAGATTTCCTAATCTTTTTTTCTCCCTTTCCCAGCTTTTTGGAATGTGTTTTAGGAATCAAATTCAAATAAGTGAGTTTATCAGTTGAACATTAAATATCTTGTCTTTGTAGTGCATTCAGTTTAAAATAGGCCAAGAAGTATTTCCAAATCAGTGTTTTCTATTCTTATTAATTTTTGTTAACCTTACTGACCAGTGCAAATGTCTCATCTTCATTGTATTCAAGGGGTTCACCATAAGACTTCAACCCCAATTGAAACTCCTCGAGCATTGCCATCCCAATCCAACAAACCTCGAATCTCAATGCTAGATTTTAGGCCCCAGTCCGCGGCATTTCTGCTCAGCATTTATATTTTTCCTCCAAAGAAACTCAGACATCAACCTGCAGCTGTTGCTACTTTAACCACATTTAATGAAAGACATTGTCTTCCCCCACCCCACTGAGGAGAACTTGTGGCTTGTTAAGCACAGTGTCAGCACCGAGGGCGAAATCTTTTCTTGCTTAAACAGATTGTTATATTCTCAAAGGTCAGCCAGCTCCACCACTGTGCCGACATCCTGGCAATCCTCTCGGATACGGAGGGATTATGAGGAGCTGGCTCACATTTTGCAGTTTTTACAGCAAGTCATAGGTTTTTAATAAAGATCAGCATTATGGGGGCTCTTTCATAGAATTGTTAACGTTAGCCTCAAGGCCTGCATTAATTTTAGAGGATGCACAGAGTGGAATTAAATAGCCTTGTCACTGGTCTCTGCTTAACCTACGCACTCGTCTGCCAGACTCCCCTGACAGCATCAGACCCTAGAAGAATCTCCAAACAGTCCCGGCAGTACACGGGCCAATCCATATTTAGTCATCCAAAGTCCAGACACAAGCCAATGCAGTCCTCCACTTTAATCCGTTTCTCCTTCCATCCCTCTCGTTTTTTATGTCTGCCCCTCTTCTCCCTCCTCCCATCTCTGTCACTATCCCTCTCTCTCCTACTGCTTCCATTCATATCTGTCCCCACTCGTCCTCCCTCCAGTCATTTCTGCTTTATCACTGTCGAGCCCCTCACTGTTTCCTCCCCCGCACATGTCCCCTTTTTCCCTTCCTTCCTACTGTAAATCATCTTTCCTTGTGCCTGTTCATCCTCATGTCTACTCACTTTAACCTGTCACATATTTCAGAGACCCCTTCCTTCACCATCTTTATCCATGTTCCTTCAGTTCTCATAATGTCTTCTTCTTCACTGCTGCTTTCTCCTCTCCGAGAGGTTTCACAGCATCTCTCTACTCAGTCAAAACATGCAGCTGATGGAAGCTGAGCCTGGATGCTAATGAGTTGCTAATTCTATCAGCCGCCCCTCTATGCTCTCCCCAGTGGGTGCCGGGGCCTGGCAGCTTCACCACGGCCAGCCTTTTGATGGAGTGCCTTGGCTGATAAACTCCCGTCTGTGTGCCCACTTTAACCTCCTCGTCCTCAGACACATGCCATTGATCAATGGCCCTATCTGTCCTGGCAAAAGCCCACCCTCGCTTAAGTCATTTGTGAGCCAAGATGTCCCAAGCAATCTAGTTTTTAATGCACTGAATATTATAGAAGCAGGATTTCAGGGGACTTTCTTGTAGCTTCTACTGGAGGGTACATTAATTTATCCAGGTGAAAAGTAAATTTGGGAAATTTTTTTCATAACATACATGATTGACAAGAGATGCCGTCCTACTTTCACTTCAGTCGTTTCCTTCTTCAGCCGTCTTCCTGCTCTGTAGAATTCCCTCACACTTGTTTCCTTTAACAATCCACACTTAAAGAGAGGCCAAATGGCTGGATTTAAGCACTTGGGCACACACGAGTGGTCCTATTTACCAGGCCAGTGGTCTCTTTTCTTCAGGGTGCTAGCTTTGGACCCCTCACACTAGAAAAGAACCAAACTTGTTTTTCCGACTCCACTTCAATCCGTCTGTCTGCCTTCCCCGCTTGACTGAAGTGGATACAGAGGCGCCCTTTTGTTCTACTAAGATGAAGAGGGATGCTGTGGTGCGAGAACGAGTGAGGTTGAGGGGAGGTGGGTGTGATTCATGGTAATTTAATAAATACCTTGCAAAGAGGCTTGGGGAGCCTCCTCGACCCATCAGCTGTCTAAGAATAGAGCTCTTCCAGATTTGACACCCAGTGAAGTAAAAGGGGGATTAGCAATGAAAAGCCTTGGGCTATATACCCCATATTCTTTGTTCTAAAGCTTACTCTCCCTGCACCCCTCAATCTTCCTCAATTAAGGACCATGTGGCCCCCTTGTCTTGCTGTGAGTGTTTGAATGATGTCATCCAGGTACCTGTTTTGACCTAGGGGTGAAGAAAAGGCTTGAATGAAGTCTTATGCCCACGGTTCTTCTTAGATGAAGTATAATCCTCAAAAAGCTGTCACTTTGGGTGAATTCAATGGTTCAGTGAATGAACATAAGGCTGTATTAACTTGGATCGGCACTGTGTGACAATGTGGCTCGATCGCTGGCTTCCTGTTGAAATTCCAGAGAGATCGGTAGAATCTAAAATGTTGAGCTTATTTACCTCAGCCCAGGATGTTTTTGTCAATCATGTTTTTGCTAGCATTAGCTTGTTGGCAAGATTGTTGTTTGTTTTATTTTTTGCAACAGAATGAATAAAAAAACAATGAACAGAAGTTTTTTTTGACATTTTAAGGTTAGGTCAA
Source organism: Scarus forsteni (assembly GCA_036419115.1). Taxonomy (NCBI): domain Eukaryota; kingdom Metazoa; phylum Chordata; class Actinopteri; order Labriformes; family Labridae; genus Scarus; species Scarus forsteni. Next base: position 14,014,482 of record JAZDUH010000043.1, read on the forward strand.
AACTTGGTCAAGACCCATGTGATTAGATTTTTGTGGTGATCTGAATCTGAATGTGATGCCAGGATTTTTTTTTGTTTTGATAAGTGTTCCAAGATTGGACAATTAGTCAAATTTTGGTACGTAGTTCCATATGTTTTCTACAGATTTTGTTGACGTTTTTGGGAATGCTGCCACGACACAGGAATTTATTTTAAAGAATTGTTAACTATGTGAGATAGGGCAGGTTTCCATATTTAAATTTATCTAAAATCTATTGCACAGATTTTGGTGCAATAGTCCAGGATTGTTGGTCTTGGCACAAGGAATAACTGAAAAGATTTTGTTGGCAACCAAACCCAGATGTGGATCACAGAATTTTTGAAGATTTTGATAACATCACAAGACTGGGTAGTTTACTATGTTTTCACTTACAATGTTTAGACAATTTTGATGCCATTTTCAGGTCATATTATCTCAAGAGATAACATGTAGATGTAACGCATCTTCCTAGTGTCAAGACACTAGGAAGATATGTTACAATTTTGATGTTGATACAATCTGATGCAGATTCATGAACATTTTAAATGATTTGTTTACATTGTTAGAAAGGTCAGTTTTCCACATTGTTGCAACAAACTCAATAAGGTCTCAAAAGACTCAAAAGCATTTTACGGGAATATTGGCCAAGAAGTACCAGAAATACTTGAATACAATGTGGTGGGTATCTGAAGCTGGATGTATGAATTAGGATTTACTAAATTGGCCAGACATGGCGGTTGAACACATTTTCATGTGTGACTCAGTCATTTCTAGAAGATTATGATGACATTTTTGGACAGTGTTGCTCATAGCACAAAGAAGAACTGATTTGATTTTTGTTTGATCCCAAAACATTTTTAAGGATTTAAATCCAGATTCGAGTCCAGGAATTTATTATCTGGATCTGCTAACATTTTTGCCAATTACTAAAATTCCTCAAATGATTTAGCTGAATGTATTGGAGTTGACTGTAATAGCTCAAGGAAGGAATGATTAGTTTTGATAGTAATCTAAATCGAGGTGCAAATCCTGGATTTTTTTAAGGATTTGTAGATGTTACAAAAGGGACTGTTTTCCACAATTTTGTCAATAAGTACTCAATAGACTTTGATGACATTTTCAGGGAATTTTGTCACAGGACAATTGACAAGTGATTAAATTTATGTGTAGATCTGAATTTGGATGTCGGTCTAGGGTTTTTTTCAAGATGTCTGTAGCAGTGGCAGATAAAGAAGTTTTCGACATTTTTGGCAGTAACTTGCTTAACAATGTTGGAAATCCCTCATCAGAAGTTTTTCCTCTCAGAGCATTTCTAGTTTTTTGTTTGTTTGTTTGTAACAGAAGAAAATTATATTGACCCAGTTTCATTCACAAGTTACTTTTACAAAAACATAACAGAAAGATAACTTTACCTGCAAAACTTGTGTTTTGCTATACCCATTACAATGACATGTGCACTTCTCTCATGGATCTCTTTTCAAGTCATTACTCTTAACACTGCTTTTGACACAGCGGTTTGGCTGGGGTCACTCATGGTCCACTGCTCTGCAGAATCAGCAGGGATTATAGGGTAACTTCTGCCTTGCTGCTCGAGCATGACCAGAAGGCTTGGACGATTTTGACTTGAATGGAAGAGATGAATGGGAGTCCAGCATGGAAATTTAGGATGCATTCACTCGCTGCCACTAATGTCTCTCTTCAGATCCCATCTTTTATCCTGGGCGCCTCATCTTACTGTCTTATTATTCAAAGAGCTTTTGGTCCACTGAAGCATTAATCTTGATGGTACAAAACTAAATATATAATTCTGTTAACTCATAAATGCAAGCATAATTTGATTCTGAAGATGAACAAGCACTTTCTGTCTGGTAGAATTTAATAACTGCCTGTTTAATGTCCTTTTATGGTCAAAATATGTCCATGGATTTGACCTCTTTATTTGTTTCTCTTTCTTACAGGAAGGACCAGCCTGAAGTTAGGGGTCACTGAGCTTGGACACTCTCCCTCCATTGACCCAAAACTGTACACACACATAGGCAGAACTCAAACACATACAGTCATAACTGAACTGCACGGTCACACAGTCACGTAACACCCCCAGACTTTTGGACACACACACAAAGTCATCTGTGCATTAACGTGGAAACTCACTCATACACACACAGGCCCACCAAGCAGGATGAGGGACCCCTGGAGGTACCTGCTGGGCCTGTGCCTCCTGGCATGCTCAGCCTCCACCCATAGTGCCACCAATCCATTCGCGGGACAGCAAACCCCTCCAGACCCTTGTTACGATGACACAGGCGCAGCCCGCCGTTGCATACCAGAGTTTATCAATGCTGCCTTCGGTAAAGAGGTGACAGTGTCGAGCGTCTGTGGTCGACCTCCATCCCGCTCCTGTAGTGTGGTAGAAAGAGGAGACGATCGACCATCTGTGCGCACTTGCCAGATCTGTGATGCAGCTGACCCACGCCGTGCCCATCCTGCCTCCTACCTCACTGACCTCAACTCTGCACATAACCTTACCTGCTGGCAGTCGGAGAATCTGAACACCTCACCATACAATGTGACTTTGACGCTTTCGCTTGGCAAAAAGTTTGAGATCACCTATGTCAGCCTGCAGTTCTGCTCACCAAGACCTGAGTCTTTGGCCATTTACAAGAGCATGGACTACGGTAAGACCTGGATGCCCTACCAGTTCTATTCCTCACAGTGCCGACGCATGTACAACCGACCAAACAAAGCAGCAATAACCAAGCAAAATGAACAGGAGGCTCTTTGCACAGATGGACACACTGACCTCTATCCGCTCTCTGGAGGACTTATTGCCTTCAGTACTCTTGATGGCAGACCCTCTGGCAAAGACTTCGACAACAGTCCCGTTCTTCAGGACTGGGTGACTGTCACAGATATACGTGTGGTCTTCAGCCGGCCCCAGCTACCTCGGGAGCTGGCTCTGGGGGCTGGGGGCAACAGTGGAGGAAGGGACGATGACCCCACAGCAGTGACTTCTACACTGCCAAATTATTTCTATGCAGTGGGAGACTTCCAGGTGGGTGGAAGGTGCAAATGCAATGGACATGGCTCCCGCTGTGTGAAAGATAAAGAAGGGAAACTGGTGTGTGACTGCAAACACAACACAGAGGGACCTGAATGTGACCGCTGCAAGCCCTTCCACTACGACAGACCGTGGCAGAGGGCCAACGCCCGCGAGGCCAATGAGTGTCTGCGTAAGTTATTTTCTTTTACTTGTCCTTTGCTATGCATGTTTGTGTGTTTTATCTGAGATTCATTTTTTTCTGCTTGGAGCTTTTAGTTAGTTATAATAGTCATAAGAGTTGGAAATTGAGGAGGGAGAGTGGGAAATCACTTGCAGAAATGAAGCTGCAGATCAAACCTAAGTCCAGGCAGCTCTCTTGAAGTGTGGGCCCCTTGTTGGACTCAAGAAGTACAGGAAGTGGGCTAAAAAGTGTCTTTTACAGTAATCAAAAACCATAGGCTTAACTGAAACAGTAATTAAACAGCAATAGCACACCCGATGACAGTTTTCAAGTACCAGAACTACAAAAACACAACCAGAAAGTCAAGCTTACATTTTAACTCTTTATCATTGACTACAGACTTTTCACAGAACTAGTGTCACAGCAGCAGGTTTTTATTGTCCATACACAGATTTTGGCCCCTCGGCAGGCACCCTATTATACTAATGGTTAAAGTGGCCATAATTAAGAGTATAAAAGTTGTTATTAAAGATATACAGGAAGTTAACTCTGTCCTCAGTTGGCTCTTTAGAATTGTGAGGAAAAAGTAGTGTCACTTCTTGATGTCGATTTTTGGGATATGAAGTTTTTTGAACACCAGGTTAAAACAAAAAACGACTTTCAGGAAGGAACATGATTTCGAGACAAGTTGATGACAAAAATAAAAAGACAACTGTTGACATTTACTGCCAGTTTTTCTACACAGCACTCGAACAGTGCAAACATCCATGAAGGTAGCTCACACATTGCTGGTACACCTGTAAACAGTAGTTCCCTGATGAGAAAACTGCCGATTCAGGAAGTAAACACCAACTTTATGCTTAAAGTTGTATTAAAAATTGTTAATACATTTCAAGGGTCAAGGTTTCTTAATTAGTACCTCAAGGGTAAATTTGTTTGGCAGACCGGATATCAAAAATTAAATAATAACAACAATAACAGAAATTCACAGTTAGGAATCCATCTGGATAAATAAATTAAGAACATTCCCTAAACTTGAAGCACTTCAAGAGCACAAACCTTTGCGAGGACTCTTCATGTTCTATTGGGTGAGTTATTGTCAAAAATACAGAAAACTGACTGATTTTACACTATTGACAAAACTCCTAAATCTACATCCAGATTCAGACCACTACCAAAATCTTTCCTTTGTGTCATTACCAATAATCCCTTAAAATGTCATGAAAATCTGTTATTGAGTGAAAATATGGAAATTTGCTCTATCTTATCAAGTTAACAAACCTTAACAATATTTCTGGATCCTTATTTGGGTCACCACCGATTCTCTCCTCTGAATCTCATTCTTAAAGGGACTGTGAGGAGTTTCTAAGTGATTACAAAAAAGTCTCACTTTTAGATATATGCCTGATCAAAGAGTTTTATAGCATCAAAATAGATTATCTATAAATGCTATTCCTTAGCTTCACAGTCGGGCAGGGCTTGACTGGCCTGGATACTCAACTTTGGGAAAAAGACAATTAAAACTAGAGCAAATTTATATTATTCGGACACGTCTTAGAGCACCGGGCTGTAAGTAGCGATATACAGCCGGCTACAAAACACATCTTTTGGTGTGTTCCAGTTGTAGTCAGAGGTAGGAATTTCCGAGTTCTGAGTAGAAAAATTGCAATTGGAGTCTTAATTTCCTCCTGGGAACTCGGTGAAACCTTGCCACCCCAGAGCTGACAATTAAAGGTGGATGCCCCCAGTGTGAACAGTTATTTAACTCCTCTAATAATCAATTTATTTGCACTTCTGACTGGGGTGTGTCGCACTAGATCAGCTGTATACATAGTGTTGTTAGACTTATATTTACAAAAATGCTGCCATTGTGATAATCACATTCTTCATGTGATATTTGTGAACAACAACACAGGCATGCTAACAACAGCTAACAATAGCCTGGTAGATCAGCATGTTTTTTTCCAACTTCAACTGGAACGCCGATGAGTCCGAGATGATGTCACTCCCAGTTCCGAGGTTACTGGAACGCAGCATTATGACAGTCGCCGCGTGTGCTCATGGGTAGCAGAGTCTTAATGTCGCCGGTAATAGATTCTCCTCATAGCACCTTTAAGAATCTCTACATCTGTATACTCCAGTTAATACAGCTAACCCTTTGCTTGCTTGTAAGTGGGCAATCACTGGTTTTTGGTTCAGTACAAGTTTCCCCTGCCATCACTGTGTCTTCCTAAGTCCATAGAATGAAACAGTACATTGGCAGAATCAATGTGCATGAACAAAAGAACACATAAACAATGGCTGCTGATTAAAAGGGTTAAAACACAAAGACTCCCTGGGGGAAAAGATGAAGCGCTCTTTCAAAAACTTTCACAAACAGCAAAATAACCCCATGAACAACAGTGTACCTTCCTGGTAGTCTCAGCTCCTCACAGGTACAGCTCTGGGTGCCCTTTTAGCCACTTTACTGACTGTTGTCATTTACCTTATAGAACCCAACTTAAAAATACTTAAATATCCCCTTTAACTAATTGCATATAATAAATTAAAAAAGAAGCATTTCAAAATATTTGTTGTTTATTCTTTTTTGGACGTCATGAACTTTTCACCACCCTTTTCCAGGATATGAGGACGGCAATTAAAACACAAGCCAATAGACTTTAAATATACACACACTCTGGGAAAGAGAGGGGAAGGTAGAAAAAAAAGAGATATTTAACGGTGTTGACCTGTGTTTGACAGTCACAGGGGTAATTAAGAATGTAGCCAGAACTGAGCGGATGGGTTTGTGTTTATACAGGTGAGGAGTTCTAGTAGCTCATAACGGTGGTTAAGCCCGCAACTTTGGCAGCATCGCTCAAAAACACAAGCCCATCCTTTCCTTGCATTCCCTCCTCAACTCCATCTGTTTACCGTTCCTTCACGGGAAAACAAGCCTACTTTCCATAAAATCATGTTTTCTGGACTTGTCTATGAAAATACTTCTCTCACAAGCAAGTCTAAACAGTGGATGACAACAACTCGAGTCACTGGCACAGGGCTATAGCTAAGTCATCCAAGAATGTTATTTGGCAGTGTTTTCCTTTACCTCAAGGCATGCTGTGTGAAAGTCATCCAGACATGCTCTGAAAGCTCGCCAAGGAAAATTATAGCAATTTCTGTTGCAGTGTTTGTTGATATAAATGGATTACCTTTTTATTGGATTAGGCTTTTATATGATAACAGGAGGGGTTTGATGTGATATCCATCGCGTTCAGTCATTTCATGGCTGTATAATACAAAGGTTTTAGACTCATGTCATGTAAGCTGAGGGTTTTTGGCAGGAATTTCTCTGTGCACAGGTGTATGTTAGTGGCAATTCTGACAGGATTTTTCTGCAAGTATAAATAGACATAGGAGGAACCTAATTCAGGTCAATTTGGCTTGTCATAAAAATTTGTTAGTGTAGGAAAATAAACCCTCATTAAAATCTGTCCGCTATTTCACCTTTCCCCAAAATGAAACAAGATGACAGCAAAGAGGGGAAAAACAGAAGCAGAACATTACACTAAAACCACTGCCTGGTGGTTTTATACCTGCATGAGGTGTGCAATTGCCAGGCTGTGAAAATACATTGAAAGGTCAAGAAGAGGGGCCAAGGCATTTTTTTGAGTTCTTTAAGTGGTGCAACGAAATCTTAAAGAAAGGGAATGACATGATCATTAATGTCATCAGTTCATCACAAGGCAAGAGAGGACATGAGTTGAAAGTTTGACTAAGTTCTCAAAGGATATTTCTAAACATCAAGTTTCCAAGCAAGTGATAATATTAAGATCCAAGGGTGTTTTAACATGTCCCTCCAAAATATTATCAGTGTAGGAAAATCCCTTAATACAATTCTTAGATAAAGGGTGGGAATGTGGCAGTAGGTGTATCATGGTATGCATTTGTGCAAAGTTTGATGTAAATTTTAAAGCATTGATGAGGTATTACGTTCATAGTCAAAGTATGACCAGGACACTCTGTGACATTGACTTGTGAGCCAAAACCTTAAAACACCATTTGCTCTGTGGCTTTTGACTACCAAGATTAAAGAACTTCACCTCTGTTTATAGTAAATTCCTTCAAGTGTTCTGATATTGTATCCAGAGGTGATTCTAAAAATCTGTCATGAGAGATGGATGATCAAGAGACTGACTTCTGATCTGTAATAACCAAAATATGATCAGTTTACCCCGTGTCATAGTGGACATTTGTACAAAACCAACAGAAAATTACTTGAAGCATTCTTGTGATATCCTACATTTACAGGCAAAGCCTTGTGATCTCGACGTCTGACCCTAGACCATAGCTAAATGTGGCCCACCATTCATTCACAAAACCCAGCAGCTGTAAATATGAAGAAAACTCAGATATCCAATAGAAATAATTCTATATAATCTTATGTAAGTTATTTACAACATTACTTTGGTCGTATAGTGTCTAAATCTCTTTCATGAAGCCTTTAACATTATATCAAGTATTACTCAATACAATATTTAAAAAATCTCAGCAGCAAAATATTGAAGCTTTAGAAATTTGAAAATCACATCATTTTATTGATTTGAAAATAGCTTCATTGGCTTTTATCCCATGTGCATTCGCTAAATTTGCTTGAATTCTGTATCAAGTTCATTTGATTATGCATAATAACTTGAATTTATGTTGTAATATATGAATATTGGTATTCTAATTTTACGACAAATTTGTATTCTCATTTGTTGTTTATCCAACATTCTTTTTCATGATAGAGAGTTTCTGAAAATTGTAACAATGTGGCCATCAGGCTGGGAAAAATTGTTTTATGTGGCCCTCTTGGTAATTAAAGTTGCCCACCCCTGCCCTACACCTCTTGAATCTAGTCTGACACTCTGCAGAAATAGTGAACATTTATGAAGTTTGGTGAAAACCCCTAAAGCAATTATAATATATTGCAGATGCTGTACTGTAAATACATGGAAAAAAAGATGCAGTGGCTCCTAACTTTTTACATTTAGCCTCAGAAATCTGATCAATACATCCCTGTGTCACGTTTACATTTGTGCAAAAACTTAAAGAAAATCTCTCAAGATTCTTTACAAGGCAGACATGAGACTCTGTTACCTTGAACTTAAACCCATGACCTAAAAATCTAATTGAATCATCCCTGTAGACATTAGTGTAAAGTTTGATGAAAAACGCTTCAAGCATCCTGACAACACTGAGAAGAACATGAACATGATGCTCTCTTGCTTTGACCTCTGACTTCCAAAATCCGATCAGTTAATCTTTGACCCCAGGTACTAACTTGTTCAAAGTTTAAAGAAGACCCCTTAAGATTCTTTTAAGATCGGGCCTTCACACTAACCTGCCTGTACATACTTTGGGACATCATATGGATAACCTAAAACATGCCTCTAGCCTTGGCTGTCAGTGATGTGGAGGTATAAAAGCATTGTGTATTTTTCTAACATGCTATGATGGAGTAGCGAGCTGGCCTGGGATCATATTTAGCATTAAACAGAGCCAGATCTGTTAAAGGAGGACAGAGAATGACAGAGCCAGTGGAGTTTGGCCATTTTAGCCTCAGTCTGGCCAGGGATCAACTCCCCTTCCCCAACTCTCTGTACTCTTGAACCTGCCAAACCAACACTACCTTACTTTGGCTCCTCATCTGTCCTTGACACCCTCACTTACTCAAGCCATACAAGCACACACATACACCTAGCCCCTTCTAAAACAATATCCTGTGAATCCCTGAGTGTGTTCACAATCCTACTTTCACACACACCCTCTTTCAAATGTCCCGTAGCTGTTTCCGAAATGTTACACTAGCTTCCCGTAGATGACTTCTCAGTGGGACTGATATGTCACTTCTATCCACAGGTCCTGGACTAAACAGTCAGGCTCTCCTGGCCAACTCTGATGACCTTATCCCAGTGTTGATACAAAGCAGTTAAAGCCCATTGCAAGTTGCACGCTATACCTGATCACACATCCGGACGCGCCAAATGTCAGTCCCAGATGTCTCCAATTTCATGTTCCGAAAGCCTTTTTTGCAGCTTATTCCAGAAGAAAATTGTTCCAGGATATCCTCAAAGCAGCAAGAGAGGTTTTGAAAATCCTCTCCTGTGTATATTTAAGCCCATTCTCAAAATGCTCCCAACCCTTGTTGATTTTGCTTTTCTTTCTGACACGGTCCACAAATGGGGACAGGCTGAAGCCCTGAGGCACACTGCCATGGCAGCGAGGTGTAAGTATTTAGACTGAGAACATGTGTCAGAGTGGCAAGCTGGAGAGCCAGGGGGTCCCTTAGGTGTCACCAGAGCCTTTACAGGCCCTCTGGGTGTTTGGGTTGGATGTTGGGTCCGAAGGGGCCAGACTGAGGTCATGAACCTTTGCAAGGTGGTGACAAGGTTAAGTTGACAGGGAGATGGCTTGTGGGTAATGAGGAATTCACAGAGGTTAGATGTAAAGCCAAATCAATAGCAGTTTCACACCAGAAGTCTGAGCCTGTCAGACCTTGAGGAATAAGCATGGAGGAAGATTTTTGTTGGGATGGTTTTTCAGTTTTTGTGAGATTTGCTCTCACTTGTAGCTGCCTTAAGTTAAATCCACTGGAAACCCAAACCCTGTTCTCGACTTCTCGCTATGTATTTCAAGGCTTGTTAGATAATGGTTATCACTCAGAGATGAGGAACACACTGAAAAATCAGAATCTTAGTGGATCTCTGTGGATCCTGTATTATTCCTTTGACATCATAATGCAGTGGTGACTAAGAAGCTCCAGTTCTACTATTAATCCTTAAAAGACAAAGGGCACTCTTTCCACTGTGCAAACGACTATTTAAACCACTTTTCTCACATGCAACCTTGATATTTTACTAGAAAATACCTGGGTTTCTTACCCACAAAATTACCAGACTCACTTGTTCACACTTGGCCCGTTCACAGCAGGAAGTTCCCCTGTAGTACACAACATGAACCTAATAGCTGGAGCAAATCACAGATGCTCGTATTGGAAGCTAAAACAAACATTTCATTGTCAGTGAAGTTTAAGTCAGTAAACACTTGGGTTTCCATGCTACAAAAACAATGAACAAAGATTGTCCCAACCCTCCTCTATTCCAGTTTTCAGTGACTTAAAGGTGCAGTGTGTAGAATTTGGCATTTTAGCGACATCCAGCGTTCAAATTCTAGAATGAACCTAACCTTGGCCAAGACGTCATGTCATGTCGCTGAGCAATGGAATCCTGTGAGGACCAAAAAGGATCCTGAACACTGCATCATTTACTAAAGTGACAAGGTTTGTTATCATTACTTTTATAGATTATAGGTCAGTTGTTAGCTGCTGATTGTAGATTTTGTAAACTTGTAGTAACACAAACAAACATTAGTGCTTTGAAGCTAATCAGATCGAGCCTGATGTGGATTCGGTGAAATAAGGTGAAGAAGAGAGAAAGAGTTTAATGTGGCGGAAAGCTGGGCCGGACGAATGAGAGCTTTGTAATATGATTAATGGAGTATTTCTTTTCCACCGCTTATGGGCATTATTTACAATACCAACACAATATGGGAGTTGTGTAGCAGCTCAGTGGTTTACAGTCTGTGTTGATCCAGTAAACAATGCAATTTAAACATAATAAACACTGTTACAAAACGTAATAAAACTGCATATTGCACCCTTACCTGTCCAGCAGAAAACAAGCAACTTCGGCGTCAGTCTTCAGACATAACTTTGTAAACAAGGCTCTCCACCTCGCAAAAGCAACCCCAATGTTTATCCTTGTTTTCCGACGTTTTCTGTCACGATTCAGCTTCATTTTGTCATGCTTTCTTTTTTTTCGAAAGAAGTTGATCAGAGTCTTGACTCTCGAGTGATTTTGAATAAATGTGGTCCTCCATTCCCAAAGCTTTAACTGCAAAATACACACAATTTAAATCCCTTGTGCAAAGTAACAACTTTCCATACATCCACCGCTTCCCTCTCTCCTCCTCTTCGCCTGCATTCCGGATTTCAGAACCGGCGGATTGATTCGCGTTTCGTTCTTTTTGTCCCAAAAAATCCACCCGTAGACGATATGGCGAATCGTAATGTCGGCCTTCATGAAAGCGGCCCGCGGTAATGTAATTTTTTAAAGCTATTTCTAACTAAATCAAAATAAGAGAAACGTTTAATGGGGATGATTGTACTCCTATTTTGATGGACTTTACATACAAATAGAAACATTATAACCTATATTCACCGTTTGTGTTTGGCGAAATGCTGCCACATTCTACACACTGCACCTTTAAAATGCCATTTGCATGTATACAACGGCTAACCCACAAAGAGAAAGTTATATGTAAATAATGTGCACTGTATTATTAGCGTATGATTCATTTCAGATGGCAGACTTCTGCTTGTTTAGATGATTATGAGTCAGAAAGCTTAAACATGCTTACTGTTTTGGACAGCACTTTGGCATTTATTGTTTGCCAACTCTTTCAGATGTCAGTCAAAACATGATCTGCCACGCATACATTACTATCTGAAATGATTTAACAGAACTTTCTACTTATAAATAATATTAACTTTGTTGATGACTAAGGAGACTCAACTTTGGATCCATACAGACATTTTTGACAGACCAACTTCCAAAGGCTTATTCCACAATGCTACATGACAAGCACATTGTCTTGAACGGGCTGGTGTGATTGCTTGTCTTTCTAAATGCGAGACATGCACCACACCAGGATTCCTCCTCTGCACACAAGCCATGCACACATATCTCCATCTGCCAACCCCCTCGCTATGAATCCTGCCTCAAGACGTTGGTTTACAAATCCCTGCTCTGGCCGTTTAGAGGGGGCAGCCTTGCAGAGGAGCATATCTGTTTGTATTGAGGAGGACATGATGGAAAAAGCTGTGATATATCAGCCTGGAGTTTAAGCCACAGGACAGAATGAGGAAACAGATGGATAAATACTAGTTAGTCACCAGTTGTGATGGAGTCCTGGATTTTCTGCGGGTGTGGTTGTTGCAGAAATGTTAACGCTTTATGCTCACTTGAAAATGTGATACAGTGTAGAACCTGCCAAAGTCACCAAAGAAGATATAGAGACTTCTGGAGCAGCCAACAATAGAGTGACATGCTGAATAGATGATAATTTATGGTGCTGCAGGAGCACTCTGGTTTGGCCGTGCCTTCAGTCATCTTGGCCTTTTTTGGCTGCCTCACTGAGCTTTCCGTCTTCCTAGCCCTTCCTCTCCCTCAGCTGGACTGAGCCTGCAGGAAGTCCAGAGTACTGCTCTGGGAGGCTCAGAGCCCAGGGCCAGACACCATCCATCCCTAATGGACCAGCCGAGCCAGGCCTGTTCTCAGCGTTTGCCAAGCACAGTGGTATGCATTCATAGCATTAAATTCAGAGGTCACACGAAGGCCGTTTGCCATTTCAACTGATTTGCCAGAAATGCCATTGAGCTGCGGTTGGTAGAGCTGGGTGTTCCTGCTCTGCTGCAGCATTTGGGTGTGGTGTTGAATATTTATAATGGTACTTTTTGACATATTGAGTCCAGTGGGGAATTAGCGGTATGGTGTTACTCTGTTTGCATGAGAATGAGTTTCCTTTGAAATTAAATCAATCAACCCAAATATTCATTTAAAACCTTTATATACATTACCCCATGACATCACCTAGAAAAAAGTCTTTCAAATCGGTGCTTACATCTAAAAAGGTAGTTTATCTTAGTACAACAGGATATGATACAACATATTTTATTGTCCCAGTGGGAAACTAGTCTTGGGCTTCAAGTAGGACTGGGGAAAATGGTCTATAAACCAAATCTCAATGATCCAAACCAAATGGTAACACCTTTTACTGTTCTTTTTCATTTCTCAGAGAGGCATTTCTCATATCTGAGAGATATTTTTTAACAGGAAAAAGCATGAGTTTCATAAAACAGCCCCTTCTAAAAACATTCAAAGCAAAGGCTATTTGTTTCACTGGACATGTGATCTTTGACATGAAAACATGATAGTCTCTGTTGAAAAAACAGCAATATTTTAAGTAAAGCAGAGGTGTAATAGAGCTGTATTTGCTTATGTAACACTTGTCTACATTATAAAATGCTTTTGTAAAGGACCACATGCAGTAAAGACTCTGTTACTTATGTTAAAATTGTAGCTGAACTGGCCCTGATCTACATTAAATCAGCTTATGAGTGAGGGTTGTGCTTTTGATATGACTTTTTCACCTTCTAAAACAAGCCTGTACTTTATATCTAAAATCAAAAATGATTAATTTTATCTGTTAATTACTTAATGTTGTAGCTAAACTTAATGTGTGCTTTGTTTCTCTCCTGAGTTGTATTGAGAGTGAGAGGATTTAATTTTCTATTATGACTCTTTAAAATAAAAGCAAGAACCTAAATTACAACTGAGGGCTGTTATTTGTTCAAGATATAATTCAAGTGCTTCTAACTTATGGAGATTTTCATTTACCATAGGTTGAAATTTTTGGTGAAAGCCCACTCCAGGGGTCCATTTTGTTGTGTTTAATACATGGTGACAAATGAAAATGAAAACAAAGATGCTGATGGAGTTTGATGTTTCTTGATGGCCCCCTGACTATTTTTAATGTTTGCCATTGAACATTTGTCATATAACACATGGGTAGCATGCTAAACTTAGGTAAACCTTTTGGCATCAGTGACACGGTTGGTTAGTGTGCTTGGTCAGTTGTCAGGAGGCAAGACACTTATCCCCAAGTTGCTCCCACTGCTGTGTTAGTGGCATGTAAATGGGAATAAAAGGTTGTGAACGTGTTTGTTGACACGAGTGGAAAACTAGCATAGAACCTCTGAACCATCCGTGAGTGAATGTGAGAGTAAATGTGTGTGAATGGGTAGATGTGACCTGCGATATAAAGCTGCTTTGAGTCGTCAAAAGACTAGAAAAGTGCTATATTAGCTCAAGTCCATTTCCCTTTTACCACTGTCCTAACATAGATGGACATTGTACAAATTTGTTTCTGTGTCACTTAACGCTTTAATGCCTAAACATATGCAGATGGCAAATACACTGGAGTTTGTTTGGATGGATGGAGTAGAAAAGGAGATAGGGTTGCTATTCCAAGTGACCCTTAATTATAAATCAAGTAAGTTCCAAGAAAATATCCTCCATTGCAGTAAAAGTTCACAAACTCATGCATGGCTGTTGGCTGGAACTGTAGTGGGCACATGCCAGTGAAGTCTCAGTTTTCAATGAAACTGCATATTGCTTGTTAAAAAGATGAGAAATGATGCCACTCGCCATTTTAGTATGAATAACCAGCCAAAACTACACAAAACACTCCTGCTTTTGGATAAATTTTTGTGTAAACAAGGTCATAGCTGAAAGTGTCAATGTGTGAATACACATGTCCAAGGAAGGGGCAAACTGGGAACACAGACTTGGAAACAGAAGCTGTGAATAAGGCCTGCAATCTGAAAGTGGTGGAAATTCTGCAACCACAGGAGCAAAAAATGTCTCATTCTCTCTTTCATCAGTTTTCTTTCTGACAAGTGGCAGATGGCTTTTTTTTTTTTTTTTTGCTGATTAGAATTTCAAAAAGACCTCCATCCTTTCACACCAGCCCCCCCAACCCCTCCACATCTACTCACAAGGCCAAGTAGAGGTCAAGCTCATGCTCCAGTCAAAGAGCAGAGAAGCTGGTGCAGGGATGACGTATTGTTTTAGGCCAACATGGATTTAAGCATTGGACTTGTTCTCTTGACTAAAAGTTCATAGAATTATATACTGTGCTGTGGGTCACTGCTAATAACAAAGTCTGTAAGTCACAGGAAATCATGAAACTTTCATGTTCTGTTCCTTGTGGTAATCATAATGAGCAAACCCACCTGTCATGATATTATAAGCTTAATCTTATCCAGTGAGATCCATCATTTTGCTGCTATGGAACAACAACATGGCTAGTTCTCTTAGCTTTGGCTACCATGTATGAATTGCTGTCCATTAAAAACAATCAGAAATGCTTGCAGTAGGGTTCTCTGCCATTTTTGTGGACGTCACAGTAGATTGATAGCAGTCATGCAGTTAAACACGACAAAGCTCAATTATTTGTAAAATTTCAGATAAACATTAAAGGCATTTATTCAAACTGGTATTCTAACTCCTATATACTTTTAGCCTTGGGGATCAAGACATGCTAAAAGACATGCTAAAAGCTAACTCACTTCAAGCCTTTTGGACTCATTACTGAACCACTTATTAGAGGTGGTTACTTAATAGGTGGTCATGAATTTGTTTTGTTAAAATTTAGCTCCATGTTCATGCTATCAGAGAAAACTTTGAGTAGCTCATACTACAATCAAGTAAGTATTTACTTTTACTGATTTTCATTATGTAAATTCTTCCACAAAATGGAGGTGTTGGACAAATATTTGATGCAAGACACTTATTTAATGCACCTCAAAATGGTCAAAAACTGTCCAATCAAGAAGACTGTCCCAACTTTTTAGTTGTGGAGCTCACATAGGCGGGAGAGCACATAACCATTTGCTTTGTTGTTAAAGAAGAAGAAACATTAAGTGCTCCAAAATGTTTTCCTCAATCATACTTTCCACCCAACATTTTTGGTCATTTTTAAGTACAGCTCACACAATTATGCAAACTAACTGTACCACTATAGTAGTATCCCTTACAGGCAGTCTGAGCTTGTGTTAACATGTTTTTGGCAGAAAATTGAGTTTTCATTGAATTTTCGCCTCCCATTTACACATGACCAGTGCCTAGAGTACCTGAATTTGCAAACTTTTGAAACCAGGGTCATGAGTGGAGACTTGTGAAAATGTATCAGTGCCCAGGTTCAGCATTTCAGGGTGAAACACTTATGTCGCTGCATGGGCATTACTCTTTAACATGAAGGCTGCGCACCCATACCAGGACAAACAGCAGCTTCAGACGTCTATCGAGCAACATGTGTGCAGCTTACCGTGCTCAGTTTGTTATGCAGACAAAACTATTCATCACATTTGTTGTCCAGTTGATAAACTCCTGTGTCTCCGTGTGTCCACTCGTCATTGTTGTTTGTGAAAAGTTTGTCTTCACCAGAAAGCGTACGCATGCGGCTGTATAATTATCAGTCGTTCTCAAGTCCTCATTGGGACGCAGATTTTTGAAAACGCAAAAGAAAAACCTTTCCATTTCTGGTGAAAATGTTGTTGTGTAAACGTGGCCTGAGCTCATTCTCCATAAAATTATGGCCCTGCAGGAAGCCCATGCAGCCACTTCCCTGACTATTGTCAGGTACTTGATACAACCTCACTTCAGAAATAATAAAATGATCCCATTAATGCTATAATGAAAATGTTTTTTAAAAAGACATTATATTGTTAAGATGCATAATGAATAATCTGTTTACATTACCCAAATATTTACGCTATTGTCAATCAGATTTGCAGATTTCTGCAAAAACAATTCCCTCTGCTGATGAATGCAGTCAAATCAGCAGAAATATTAAATATGCAGGATAGATAATGTGCATTTTCTATTGAAAGGGGAGTTGCACATGCCTATAAGTGTATAAAAATAAGGGGATTCAAGGGAGGTAAGACTTAGAACACATACACTGATATTATTTTTATGAAGGCTAAAATTATAAGGGCTGCCGTGTCCCCTCCACAACCCAAATACAGTCTTGGAGCAATTTATGTCCAAGTCCATTCTGTGAGACACACTGCACAGGGATAGGTTTTTTTTTTATTTTTAATTAACTTAAACATTTCATTTGCCAATTTTCAGAATATTATACTACTCATACTTTTATACATTGGATTCCAAAAAGTTAGCTGAAATTATGTCCATCCCTAGAGGGCAACATGATATGAATCTCAGCATAACGCCAAATATAGGCCTGGTAGGGATGAAAAAAGCCAGAGCTGCTGTGACATTACTGCATGTATGTATGTGCCATGTTTCTACTTACACTAATTGACTTAAAGACCCTCCCACTCCCTCCACCTCTGTTGCCTGTCGCTGGAGGCTAATGGGGAACCAACGCTTCAATTACTTACACAGCGACACACAAATGAGCAGGAGATGTTTGTGTATGTTGTAAAGGGGGTTTGGGGGGCTGCAGAGCAAAAGAAAGTGATTTTGAAAAAGTAACCTCCTGTGTTTTTCCAATAATTACACAGCCAAGGAATGTTGTTCTAAAAATCAACAGCCCTATGAAATAATGCCTCTGGGGTGGTTAGCGTGAGATGCAAGGGCTGCTAGGGCCAACAAACATGAGGTGTAGAAGTTGTTTTGTGTGAGCTGGGAATATGAGGTGCTTCCTTTATCTGGCTTAGACAACAAGGTTTGGTCAGCATTTGATTGGGTTTTTGGTTTAGATTTGCCCGTTTTTATTCCCTCTGTCAGTATCGGGACTTTAATCCCAAGCCAACCCACAAAGGATTGATGCTCTTCTCATTCCAGAAAGCCACCCATAAAGGCTCCTGGCAAGTCAGGAACATGGTGAAACAAATGTTAAAGACAGCAAAGTGTCAAGTAACAGAGTTAATGTCAGCTGGATCCTTAGGAAATGCTTGCTCTGCCTGAGGCCAAGTGTGTGTCTCCTTGTGTATGTGCATATGCGAGAGTCACATGTAACCTAGTAGTCCAGTGAGTGTTTCATCCTTTTGCCAAAGCAAACTGGTTGAGCTACAGCGTGCCCACCCTGCTCTGCACGGCCCCCCTTGGCTTTCCCCCACAGATGGTAGCAATCACCTCCCGAGGTGCCCGTCACCGCCGGTGCTCTCTTCTTCCCAATCCTTGTGTAACTGACTCTTGTCAAAGATTACCTCTCTGCAGGGATTTTTTCTTGTCTGAGAAATCTTTTATTTCGTTTAGACTTTAGTGCATCAGCATCTTTTTCCTTCTCTCATCGAAGCTTCTGTGTTTTGCTAACTGTTAGCTGGGTTTTTGCTCTTTCGCCTAAAAACATATGTGTTCTTTGGCTAAAAGCTGGTGTTGGTGGAGGCACAGAGATTGAGAGGCTGTTATGAGTGCATAAAAATAACTGCTTATTTTAGAGGAATATTTCAAAATGTTTTTGAAGTGAGGTTGCCGTGGCCAATGGAACTATTGAATGTGATTGCCGGCAAATCACCAACGAGCTTTGTCTCTGAGGAGAGGATTCCCAAACTACAGCAACAAAGCATTGAATCTGCAGTGTTCATTTTCCCAATTAGGACTATGAAACATGACCAGTGCTACAGGTTTACTGAAATTAAATAGATCTGCTAAGAGGTCCAGGGGAAGCATTGTTTCTGAGTTTCATTCATGACCACAATAACCGTTTGGAAGACACAGTTCTTCAGGTTTAAGCTGTGCTACTCATTATACGAATGCACAATCCTTTAAAGTTGTACCTCATTGTAAATGTGATCAATTAGGCTTTCCAACAATTTAAAATACAATACTACTATTACAAAAAAATATTGTTAACAGTTTTTTTGAGAAGTGTATCAACTACATCTTTCACCTTGAGGACTGTTAATCTGTAATTTTTTATATATAAATTGCCTTTGGGTTGATTAATATTGTGATATCCCCTGATCAATCAAAATAGTTTGTATAAAATGCTTAATTGCTCACTTCATTAAAAAATGATAACTGATTTCCAGCATCCATCTGCAGACATGATACCCCCATTTTGTTATCTTCTTCCTTTGTAAAGTGTTAACCTCCAGCTCAAAGAAGCTTCTTCATTGAGCTGTATACATATGTAAATAAATGTTTTGTCTTGATGTACAGGGTCCCTTGCACTAAACTGCTCTCT
Source organism: Scarus forsteni (assembly GCA_036419115.1). Taxonomy (NCBI): domain Eukaryota; kingdom Metazoa; phylum Chordata; class Actinopteri; order Labriformes; family Labridae; genus Scarus; species Scarus forsteni. The sequence continues at coordinate 14,033,525 of JAZDUH010000043.1, forward strand.
ATTGCACTAAACTGCGATTGCACACCTCACTTTGAAATACCCGAAAGAGAAAATGCAAATCATATTCATTAATAAAAGATTTATTCCTAACAGAATGTGACGTATTGAGGTGATAATTTAGCAAAGTTGTGGAGGAGTTGTACTTTAAAATACTTCCACAGATGGTGCATTTGGCGTCTTTGTCGTCATTAACCAACTTAAAGTGGTTCCATGCCGAACTCCATCTTGTACTCTTCATCCTGCCAGCTTACCACTTCTCGTTTGTCTTATTGTTGTTGTTGTCTTCTTCTTCTTCGATTAATTGCAATTAATTTACTTTAATCGAGTAATTTCTTATCAACGATTAATCGATAATCGATTAATTGTTTGCATCCCTACTGTGTCCTGCTGGTATAAAGTTGAATGACAATAAAGAAAATAAAGAAAGAAAGAAAGAAATCTTTACCAAATTATGTTGATTTATGCTGTAAATTCTGGGCTACACTTTAAATATTTAGGGGTATGTTATTCAAATGACGATTATTTTTAGTCTCATTCAATAGTAAACAGCAGTTTGCATGATGAAACAAGCCGCATCCACATATTTTCATGAATCATACAAGGGAGCTGGTTTAGGAGGATTTCTGCATCAAAATCTGCAAAAGTTTCCATACCAGACTGACTGATGAGGGCCACTCTGAGCAGATGAAGGATGAGAAAAGCACTGCGCAAACTCAAATCTCTATTTTCACCATGTCTCGTCACAGTGATGAATTTATACGCTGTAGGTTCCATCCATCACTTCTAATTTCCAGATCAGCTCAGGCATGGTTGTATATGCCAGGACTTGGAACAGAGTAAATCTGTTTTTACATCAGATTTTACTGATTTGCTATGATGATTTGATTGCGCAACAGTCGTCTGCTCCAGCCCTTGTGATCAGGACTGCAGGATATTGTCTGTGGAACGAAAACAGCGACTAAGACAGACAGAGAGTGAAGGCAGTGGCGGGACAGAGATAACAATGTTTAGATGTGGGGAAGTGAAGTGGACCAGAGAGAAGGAACAGAACGAAGGACTCAACTCTCCACTGACACCAGGCCCCCCAAACTGGCAACCGGCCAGCCTAATCTCGTTAAAACCTTTCCCCGCCTGATGCCATCCAGAGAGAGAGGGGGAGACAGAGGGAAGGATGCATGGGTTGGTAGAGGAAACAAGCAAAAAGAAGGGGAGAGGCAAGCAGTGAGAGTATTTAGAACAGGGTCTCATGAAAGTACGAGGAGAGAAAGAGAGAGGGGAGCTTTAGGGAGGGCTGGGAGAGGAATTAAGGGGGCTCTTAGTTCAAAAGGGCTCCTGAGAGCCGGCTCTTAAGCCCACGACGTGAGGCTAACCGCAGAAACCATTTAAGCGAGTTAAGGGGAGGGCTGAGACGTGGTGTCAGAGTTATAAGTGAAAGATATGTCTGTGTGGATGAGAGAGAAAGAGAAAGTAGAGCTCAAGTAGATCTGTCCTGAAAAAGGGATGAACCAGTGCAATTCTGAAAGTCCTGATACCGATCCAGGACTTGGGCTTTGAGTGTCTGCTGATACTGGATACAAATCTGTTCCCAGGATTAAAGTTATAAGATTCCTAACCGTGCAGAAGACAAACAGTGTGGGGCAGGTTGAGTTGGTCCGAAATTTGTACAAACCCAATACCAAAGAAGTTGGGACATTGTGTAAAATAAAAATACAAAGAGAATACAGTGATTTACAAATCCCTTTTCAATCATTATTCAGTTTAATGCACAAAGAAGACAAGATCCCTGATACTCAAACTGATAACTTTTATGTTGTTTAGCAAATATTTGCCCATTTTGAATTTCAAGCCACAACATGTTAAAAAATAGTTAGGATAAAGGCAACTTTGTTGAACCTTTGCGAGTGAAATTCTTTCCAATTCTAGCTTGATGTTTGACTACAGTTACTCAACAGTCCAAGGTTTCCATTGCCGTATACGCTTTATAATGCACCACACATAAACAGTGCCTAATTCCTGAACTCTTTTACTCCCAAACCACACTATTGTGCAGAATGTGGCTTGGTGTTGTCTTCCTGAAATTAGCAGCTCCTGAAAAAGGCAGATGGCAGTATACAAAACCTATGTGCTATTTAGCATTAATGGTATGACACAGATGTGCAAGTTACCCATGTCACGAGCCCTAGCACCCCACCATACTTTCATAGATGATGATACCAAAAGCAGTTTAAAATGTGGAGTCCTCAGACCACAGCAAACCACTTTTTTGTCAGTTCATCTCACATAAACTCAGGCCCAGAGAAGCCAGTGGCAGTTCTGGGTGTTGCTGGCTTTGACTTTGGCTGGTAGAGTTTTAACTTGCCCTTGTCTCTTTTCTGATGCAGTGCAACTCTGTGTTAACTGGCAAGTGTTTTCTGAAATGTTTCTAAGTCAATGTGGTAATATCCTTCACAGAATGATGACGGTATTTAAAGCAATACTGACTGAAGGATGGAAGGTTTGTTTTGGTGATATTATAGACTGTGGTTGATAATATCCCTAAAGTTCTCGCTCTTGTAAGTTGAAAAATATTGTGCTACGGCTGTTTGTGAACAACTGCATAAGCAAATACACAAAGTGAACCCCACCATGTTTATGAACATCTGAACCTTTTGCAGATGCTACTATTATACCGGTCATGCCTCTCACCCATTTCCAAATAACCTGTTCACCTGTGGAATGTAACAACAGATGTTTTTGAGCTTTGCTTTACTTTCTCTGTTCCTGCTTTAGAACCATATCGCAGGCATCAGATTCAAAATGGGTGATGCAGAAACATAAGTTTGAACATTAAATATCTTGTCTTTGTAGCGTGTTCAATTGAATATAGACTGCATTTCCAAATCAAATTATTCTGTTTTTCTTTATGTTTATCCAACATCCCAACTTCATTAGAATTGGGATTTGTATGAAGATGTCTTCAGTCAGTCTTGATGGTTAGTTATCTGGCACAGTCCGCAATGTCTGCTGGTTAAGTCAGGGCATGCTGTTATGGTTCTGTCATTGCCTTAAATAACATCCAAACTGACAAAAACAATGTGCAGTGTGATCTCAGCATTAGAGTTCAATTTATGTTACTGCTTATTTGTGATAAACCTCTTTTGACACTTCATTTCATAGGAGTGCCAGCATGTGTGTGTGCATGTGTGTATGTCCACACTGTATACACTGCCTTGGCTCTAATGAGGAGCTAATTAACCGGGTGTTACCCCCAGTGCCCTGAGCAGGTGGCTGGAGCAGCCAGGCGGAACTCAGCCCAAACATACAGACACAGACACACACTTTTACACACATGCACAAACATGATGGCAGGATCCAATATAACAGAGCCTGCTTGGCCAAGCAGGGAGGGCACCCAAGGGGGAGGGGTTCCAGCAGGTCTGGACTATGGCCTGGGCCAAGAGGAAAGAGGTTGTGGTGGTGGTGGGAGAGCGGCACTCCAAATTTCAAGGACCAATTTTAGCCATGGGATCTGGGTTTCGCACAGGCATCCAAAATCAATTGGCTGTGCTCACCGGCTTGGCTTTGGTCGCGCTAAAGGAAAAACGAGGTTAGATTTATCCCTGACATATGGAGGGGAACTGAGAGGAGGTGCACTCTGCAAACACAAGAGCATTTTATTTGTTGAGTGGGGCCTTTATGGGCCAATTTGTCATTGAGCACTTGACAGGCCAGTGTGAGAGTCTGCTCAGAGCACATTTACTTGTTGATGCACCTGTTCGGTAAGGTGGAACAGGAGATTGAGCCTTACCTGAAATACTCTCTGTCAGGGCACAGAAAACAGATATTTGTAATGAAGAATAGGCATTTAAGCAATATAGGAATTTGGCACAACGCTCCTCCTCTGTAATATTTTCCAAGGGGTTTCACATTCTCCCCTCGCCTTCCTTTCATTCAATTTATTCTCCACTGTTGCCAAGCCTGTAGTCTGTGTTTGTTGTTGGATTTCCAGGACAACACCGGGAACCAGATTTACTCATCCTTGAATTGGACTCTGACCCATAAAAGATCTGCGCTCATTCAGGGACCACCGCTCCTTTTCCTCGCTCTCCACCACCCGCAGAACTCCTGTTTTATTTTTTTACTCCTACAGATAAGAATTAGGGAGTGTTTTTGTGGAGCACTAGCAAGACTTTGATGTGTTAATGAATTGAAAAATGGCCTTCAACAGTGTTCAGTTATCCCCGCTGGAGACTAATTTGGGTGGGTTGTTGTGTGGGGAAAGAGTGTGTGTGTGTGAGTGTGTGTGTGTGGGGGGGGCTGCAGTGGTGGGGGTGGGGGGTGGAGGTAGGTTGCAGGTTGTAAGTGTGTGTGCAAGCACTTCAAAACAAACCTATAAACATTCCTGGATCTTTGGGGAGCTGCAGTTTGGAGTTGAGGTTAACAGCAGGCACCATGTATGACACACAAAATGGACACACATATAACACCTCCTTGGTACAACTTGTAATTTATTGTCCTTTTAGACCCTAATATTTCACCCTTTTTAACAAAATCCAACTCCTAAAAAAGGTGTAACACCATGTAAAATGTGAATAAATACAGAGAACAGTTGTTAGGGATTTGTTTTCAACCTATCTTCATCTGATCCCAGCACAAATACAAGACATTCAATCTTTAAAATGAAAAATTTATCATTTTAAAACTGTGAACACATCATCCCAAACTTCTGATGCCAGAAGCTTTTAAAAAAACAGATGCGTGTTTATCACTTTGTATCTGTGGTGTAAGCACACTTATTGTTGGACTATTAAAGGTGCTTTTCATTGCCATTTTTACATATTAAGTATACCTTGAAGTGCTCAGAGGTGGACAGTAACAAAGTAAATTTACTTGAGTACTGTACATAAGTACATTTTTTGAGTATCTGCACTCTGCTTGTGTATTATTATATATGGAAAGTCATGACTTTTACTCCACAACATTTGTGAAGAGCCTTGGTACTCATACTTTTCAGTTTAGCTCTGAAGTCAGTGGATGAAATTTATTTTTTCTTTCAAACTGCGATCTGCATGTGGTTTGTTGAAGTGGTGATGCCATATCTGTACCTCACGCATGAACTACTCAGATTGGGCAGGTAAACATTGAGCTAACATTGCTCAGATGGCAGTTCATCTTGGCAGTAATGATGGCTATGACAGATGCAGACCACGACTCCACACCAGAGCACTCATGGTTATAATTGAAGTCTGATAAAACCTCGTTTCATGCATCTCTACAGGCTTCATAGCATATTTTATTCTACAGGTTTTATAAGCAGGTCAGTGCATTCAATATGTATTCATTATGGAAACAGTAACATGTAGATATTAAAATGAAAATATACTCTCAATACTTAAGTTTTTTCAAAAGCAGATACTCCAGTTAAAATTAAACTAAACAACTTTCACTTGTATGGGGTTAGGATTGGAGTATTTATACTTTCACTCAAGTAATAGAGTTGAGTACTTTGTCCACCACTGGGTGCTCCACAGTGCAGATTTTTTGTTGTTTACATTTTATTTGTTTTATGAAGTGGCATATGTTGTCAATGGGAAACAGGCTTGGACAACATGCAGGCCAGTCTTGTATCCCCACTCATGCTATTGTAATTTGTAGAATATCACTTGGCAATAGTCTTTTTTAACACCACAAATAATACTTGCAGCGCCCAAATGTAGTAGACAATCATCTGTAATATCTGTGAAATACCTGGATCTCATGCAACTAGTGAAAAATAAGCATTATTAGCAGTACCAGCAAAACATAGTGCCAACATGTCAGGGCCGAAATGTTGGACAGCCAGCCTGAGCAATATTAACATGAAGCATTTATTCCACTGCATTTTCTTGTCAGTAAAGCGAAGACATGCTTCAAGTTGTTTCATGAATATTACACATGTTCAGTAGATCAGAAAATCCTAATTAAATAAATAAGTCACTGGTTTGACTTGTTTTAGTCCATTAATGGGCATTCATTCTGTGCCATCAGCTGGGCTACCATTTACATTTGTTTTTATGAACAACCACACCCATCTCAGCACAGCTGGTCTACCAAATTGGCTGCGCGCGGCAGCCAATTGCCCGGCGAAATTACCACTGCACGTTGTGCGCCAGGCTCTGCAACCCTGCACTGCACCAGGAAATCAGGGCCCAATGTCTTAAACAAGGAATCAGGGAAATCCTAGAAAAATGTGCTGCCTAGGTAGAAGTATATTACCCCAAAAGCTTTACAATGACAGGGATCCCCTGCAATTTACCTATGCCATAGGCACTAATGCCCTCACATCATCACAGATGCTTGCCTTTAAGCTTTACTGTGATGCTGATCTGGATGTTCCATCTCCTCCTCAGCAAGAGCCATGTCCGTGTCTAGGCAGGCATTTTGCAGCTGACGTTGCTAAACTTTTGCTGGTTTCAGTGTTGCTGACAGGACTATTGACATGTATATACATACTTTAAGTTACCCCTCACTTTGATGCTGCTTCAACAGTATTCTGACAATACAAACATGTTGGATGAGGCCTGGTGTCATTGTTTTATAAATGATTTTGATGACAGGCAAACAATGACTGCTTGTGTCAGTGGTTACTGTTGTTGAAACAGACAAGAGTACCTCATGAATATAAATCAAGCACATCAGATTTTTTTATGGATTGAAATCCAAGCATAAAAAATATTTGCTTAAAGCAACCACTAACATCAGTTGACATGGCCCAAGTTTAATCATAAAACTGGTTAGAGCTCTGGTTGGAATTGATTAGTAATCTGAACAGCTGCTGCGTAAAAAATGTTTTATGTCACAGACACCCTGATATGCTTAGAAGCTGCATTTACCCATCTATTTATGCGTGCGAATGTGGACAAAAATGTCTTGGAAAAGTTCATGTGATGATAACAGGATTATTTTTAAAACAAAAAGGGGACAAGTTTTCAGAAATGCCCACCTCCATGTGGATTCAATCCTAGAGTTCGTGATGGTCAGCATTTTCAAAACCAACGAGAAAAGTAAATCACAGAGCTGTGTGTGTGTGTGTGTGTTTAAATACACTATATTGCCAAAAGTATTCACTCACCTACCTTGACTCACATATGAACTTCAGTGACATGCCATTCCTAATCCATAGGGTTCAATATGATGTCGGTCCGCCTTTTGCAGCTATAACAGCTTCAACTCTTCTGGGGAGGCTGTCCACAAGGTTTAGGAGTGTTTATGGGAATTTTTGACCATTCTTCCAGAAGCACATTTGTGAGGACACATACTGATGTTGGACGAGAAGGCCTGGCTCTTAGTCTCTGCTCTAATTCATCCCAAAAGTGTTCTATCGGGGTGAGGTCGGGACTCTGCAGGCCAGTCAAGTTCATCTGCACCAGACTCTGTCATCCATGTCTTTATGGACCTGCTTTGTGCACTGGTGCACAGTCATGTTGGAAGGTTAAGGGGCCAGCTGCAAACTGTTCCCACAAAGTTGGGAGCATGGAATTGTCCAAAATGTCTTGGTATGCTGAAGCATTCAGACTTCCTTTCGCTGGAACTAAGGGGCCAAGCCCAGCTCCTAAAAAACACCCCCACACCATAGTCCCACCTCCACCTAACTTGCCACTTGCCACAATGCAGTCCAAAAAGTATCGTTCTCCTGGCAACCGCTAAACCCAGACTCATCCATCAGATTGCCAGATGGAGAAGCGTGATTCGTCACTCCAGAGAATGCGTTTCCACTGCTCTAGAGTCCAGTGGTGGCGTGCTTTACACCACTGCATCCAAAGCTTTGCATTGTACTTGGTAATGTGAGGCTTGGATGCAGCTGATCAGCCATGGAAACCCATCCATGAAGCTCACAGTGCACTGTTCTTGAGCTAATCTGAAGGCCACATGAAGTTTGGAGGTCTGCAGGAAGTTGGCGACCTCTTCGCACTATGCTCCTCTGCATCCGCTGACCCCGCTTCCAATGGAAGTGATTGGAACACCTGATTCTCATTAGGATGGGTGAGCAAATAGTTTTGGCAATGTAGTGTACCGATAGATAGATAGATAGATAGATAGATAGATAGATAGATAGATAGATAGATAGATAGATAGATAGATAGATAGATAGATAGATAGATAGATAGATAGATAGATAGATAGATAGATAGATAGATGATGTGCCAACCCTCATGGTATTGGGATTTCTAATTTAGATACATTACAGGGTCTGACAGATTCAAATTTTTAGTCTGGCTGTTATCAAAGCCGTTTCCTAGAACACACATGCTAAACCACTTAAAGGTTAAACTCTGCAGCTTTCTTTACATTCTCCACACTTGAACATATCCTCCCTGACTCCAGACTTTGTCAGCCGATCTTGTTGCACAGCTGTAAGTGGAGAAGATGCCATGAGAGGGCCGTCTGGTACTTCAGCAAAGGAGAAAATGTGATCCATGGCTTTCATGTGCTGCTACAAGGTGTTAATGGACACAAGTGCTCACAGCTGTGTGTGTGTTTGAGACGCTTGATCATAATCACAGTCCCCCACCTCGTTCACCACCCCCTTCCCTCAAAAGCTACACTAGCCGCTGCTTGAAGCTGGTGTGTTCTTTGTCACATTCCCCTTTAGAAGTAGTTGGACAGGCTGCTTGGCCATCATGCCACAAAAAAAGGCAGTCAAGAGACCAGAACACATTGCTCATGCCATGTATCGTTAGTTACAACAATATGACTTAAGATGGTTTTCACACCTACGGCTCGGCTGCTTTGCTCCAATTCAGCTAAAAAAAAATAAAAAACATAGCAGTATTTTGAAGTTGGCAGAGTCTAAGTCGAAGGACCAGAGCTGACCTCATGTTATGATGTCACAGCCAGCATTGCTATTATTACGAGTCATACTGTGCATTTTAACTACCCATGAAATGACATTCTGATTAATAGAGAAGATTAATCATCTTACATAAGACTTTACAGATGAGCATGTTCATCAATGTGCTACATGCCTGTAGCTATCAGAGTAAACAAACCCAGTGCATGAAGAAAAGGGGCTTTTAATGCTCATCGTTGTCAACAATGGGCCATGGAGGACACAAGATAGCATAGTTACCTAATATAACATAACATAACAAAAGATGAAGTGTCCACAGAGACATGGTCAGAGTTGCAGAAAAGCAGAGAGCCACATTAAAATGGTAATTTTTTCTGCTTGATCAAGATGGGCTAAATTTTGGGATGTTGTGCAACCTTTTTACCAGTCCATGCTGTTGAGTCCTGTGATGATCTGCAGTGAGTAATTATGACCTGTTGCTGATTTCATTGTGTGTTGTGAATGTGCACAGAAAGTTACAGAAAGTCAAATCTGCCCTCACAGCATCAAACTGCTCCAGAAGTTGTACGAATGTATGCACCTTTGAGTACTAATGGTGCCTTAACAGATGTGCAAGTTACCCGTGCCATGGGCACTAACACATCCCCATACCATCACAGATGCTGGCTTTGGAACTTTGCTCTGAGAACCATCTGGATGGCCCTTTCCCTCTTTAGTCTGGAGGACACAACATCCATGATTTCCAAAAAACAATTTGAAATGTGCACTCATCAGACCACCTTACACTTTTCCACTTTGTGTCAGTTCATGTCAGATTAATTGGTAATATTCGTAACAGAAATATCCTATTTTCTTGATGCAGTGCTGCATGTGGAGAAGAAGGTCATGGGTATTGCCTGCTGTTTTTTTGCCTTGCCTCTTATCTGCAGGGACTTCACTTTATTCTCTAAGTCTTTTGATGATATTTTGGACTAGAGATGATGAAATGTCTAAATACCTTGCAGTTGTTCGTTGAGAAACTATGTTCTTAATCAATTGGACTGCTTGGTCACACAGTAACACAGTGGGGGACTTTGCCCAATTTGTGAACAACTAAGCCTTTTAGGGAATTCTCCTTTCATACACAGTAATGTAAGTAAGTAAGTAAGTAAACTTTATTTGTATAGCACTTTTCACAGACACAAGTCACAAAGTGCTTCACAGTAGAAAAACGACACTCTAATGACTAATGACACTCACCTGTTTCAAATTTAGCTGTTAAATGTTTCAAACAGGTATGTTTGAGCATTACTCAAATTTCTCAGTTGTCTATTGCCTCTGTCCCGGCTATTTTGGAATATATCAAATTCAAAATTAAAAGATATTTGCAAAAAACAAGAAGTATATTCTAAACAATATATCTTGTCTTGTTTTGAATTCAGTTGAAAATAGGTCATGAAGGATTTTAATTTGGGTTTTCAAAAGGACTTGAGTTATGCATAATTAGGGGCATGGTTGATATGACTGCAAGCCCACACTAGGTTGTTATTTGACAGGAGCCTTAAAGCCCACCTCTGCTCTGACTCTTTATTTGTTTTCTAGGTTGACCGAAATGACTTTAAACAGAGTTTTCAACATGGAGAGCTTAGCTTCAAAAGACCCCTTTTGTGACCTAGCAGCTGATATCACTCAGACGTTATCCAATATTTTCTAGTCTGTGGTCAAAAGTCAAACCTTACCTTTAGCTAACTAGTTTAAAAGAGCCCAATAAAAATTCCAAGATTGTTTCCATAAAAACACACAGTCTCAACATTAATCCATACATGTAACAGCATTTCATTTACTAAAGAATTCCAAACAAATCGGGCTGCATAATAACCAGATGGAATTGGGAAACAGTCTGGGAATGTGCTCTCCCTTTTTTCCAAGGTCTGGAACCAGGGAAAGCTGGGCCTCTTTCCCAACCCGGTGCCAGGCTTCCCTTTCAGTGAGGATGTAGGCGCACACATTGTTCACTGCTCACACTTCACATTTGTATTCAAGTGATTCTCCTCCAGTGTCATTAACAATCATTTATGATAATCTGCTGGGAGCTCTTCTAACATTGTTCACATCATTGGGCTCGGTGTAACTGCAGAACTGACCTTGGCTACCACAGAGACATGCACTTATGCTAGTAATGATGCTGAATGATTCTCTCTTTATTAAATTAAATGGCAGTGAATGGGAGTGTTTTTGGACTACCCAAATGAAGATGTAAGTGTGTTGTCTAAAAACACACCAAAATTCAAGGACAACTGCAGCATTGCTGCTAAACTTTTAAAGTCGGACAGCCGATGAACACATTTAGGTGAAAAAAAATTGTCAAAACAATTAATTTGCCAAATATTGGGTGTAAAAAACACATTTTCCCCGTGGAATAAAACAAGTATCAATATCATTCAACCTAAATTGCAGTAATGTTTCTTAAATACACTTATATTCTTATTATCATTTATTGATGATTTAGAAAATTCAAAATGTTTTGCGTTGGAGTTCAGCAATCAGCTGCCAGGTGGCAGCTTGCATTTACACATTTGTTTCTCTATCTCTCCATTATATTTATTACCTGCACCAAGGAGATTGCCTTTAATTCCTCTGAAAAGAAACAAAATAGTTTCCAATTTTTTGTGAACTGAATAACTCAAAACCAGATTGAGGGATTTGGATGAAATTTTCAGGGAATGTTGTGAATAGCTCAAGGAATAAGTGGCTTGGATTTGGTGGTGATACAAATCTGGATGTGGTACCAGGATTTGTTTGAAGGATTTGTTGACAGATCAGGGTGGGGCAGTTTTCCACAGTGCTGACAATGGCTCACTCCTCAACATTGGAGGTACATTGACAACTGGAAGTGTCCTGCACTCGAAACACTTGTAGTTGTTAGTTTTTCTGTCTTCTGACTTATAGTGAAATAAGTCGTGGGTTTGCACTGTTCCATATCTAACCCAGAAGTGTCCAAACATTTTCATGACGGGCCATGTGCAGAAAAATTCACAGATGACCTCACCTTCAGTGTATCACAGATAAGGACTCTGTGATGGCCAGTTGCATTTTAGCAGGTTCCGACTGGTCCTTGCACCAACATAATTGGCCTCTGGTCAGGATAATAATGATACTGTCAGCAGCAGAGGGAAAAGAAGGCTGATATCCATATTTAGACTCAAAACAAGAACAAACTGCACAAGGCTGATAAGCTTTAGGATATTAAGCATGATTGGCACCATTGGCTTTCAAAATGTTGCTATGATAATAGAAAGCACAGAAAATGAGTTTGGTGTTTTTTATTTGTTAAATTTTGTTTGTTTATTATTTGTTTTGTTCATCAGTCAGGCAAAAGCTTCATGCACCATTGCTGCCCACAAGTAATTATGTCATTTGAGGTTTGCAGAGGGATGATTGAAAATTTGCCCTGGTCCAGATTTTGCCCCAAGGCCATAGTTTGGACATCCCTGATCTAACCCTTGGTTGAAAATCCTTTAATCTTTAAACCATACAAGGGGTTTTCTTCAAATATTGAACAAATTTCGACCTTGGCTCTGTGATGAACTAGTTAGACTTTGGACCCAAAAAAAAAATCCTTGGGCCACATGTTCACCTCACAGATATAAGATTTCTATCAATTCTTTACAGAGGAATTAACTACATATCAGTAGTACTAATTGTTTTTGAAAAAGACATTTGTAGAGATTAGATGCTAATGTCAAAAGGTCTGACACTGGACAATATAATACAAGTTTCAGCCAAAAATTGTTAATTTTTGACTGCACATAGAGCGCTGATAATCAATCACAAATGCTTTGCAGAAGAGATCAAAAACAAACTTATCCTGGAGTAAGAAAAAGGAGCTCAGGCTGAAACCCAACATTGAAAATGATTGAGGCCATCCAAAGTTATTCATTCTTTGAAAACAAATTTTATTTAGTATCCATGCTTCTTAAACTTTTGCACATGTATTCTCATTCACTAAAACTTTGACTATGAAAAGACAGAAAATGTTCCAGATGTAGTTAGAAGTTTAACATCTCAATCCACATAGTCTGCTTCTGATTCATCGATCACTTATTTGCATGCAACGGCACACACAAAAGATTGATTCCCTAAGCCTTCCTGTCTTCTCTTATTCCCTATTGTAGCTCCTCCAGTTGTAAACATCCATTGTTAATCGTATTTTACAAACATGCTCCCAATGGATTTAAGTTAATTAATATCACCCTCTATTGTGATCCTTTAATAATCTGATTTTGCTTCAACTGTTGATGTTTTTGGTCAAACATCTCCGTTGTTGTTTACCATTTTCTAATTTCTCCATGAAAAACTCTGGACTGGAGCTAAGTCTTTGACTTTGAAGCAACAGCCAAGTCTTCAGGTCCAGGGCCTGAATCTAATTTAACCAGCAGAGGGTCTGGATCAAACTCAATCTTACACAAACACAGAGGGCAGATCTCTTATTAAGGCTTCTCATGTGCAAACCCCACATGTAGAGAGTGGACAGTATATGAAAAATGTCTGAGCCATGGATTTGGTCTCATGGGGGGAATCAATGAAAGATTTGTGAACACGTGTAGAATGGGAATGAGATTGGTCTCTTTTGAAGGCGTTTTGCATGTTGTCGAAAGGTGCACAGCAGTTTGGAGCTTATCGTTTTATATTTTGCTGTTCTGATGACACAAATTCTTGACAAAGCTGCAGGGTGCAAAGAGGGATGGATTATTTGCCCTGATTACACATTGGTATGTACTTGTCAATCAAACCATTAGGGGTGTAAAGCTGTCATTTCTCAAAATGTTGTCAGTCAGTGTTTTACGTTTCACAAATTGGATATCATTTAAATAGACAAATAACAACTGCCACCTACTGGAGGTGAGCTTACATGTTGCATTTTGAAAACATTAGCTCTGAAAGCATGGAACTGCTCAACTTTGCACGGTGAGGCCTCATCAAAATTCCTCCATGACTAAATACCCTTTCAATAGATGCACTGGTAGCAGGAATCAGCACGTAACAACGCATAAAAAAAGAATAAAAATACAAAGAAATCATTGAAAAATAAGCTTGAGTCTTCTGAGTCCTCCCCCAAGTCATAATGCAGCCAGAGCTCGAGTCCGAGTCCAAGTCCGAGTCATCAGTGCACAAGTCTGAGTCAGGTCACAAGTCCGACATATCCTGAAATGTCCTGGACTCGTATACTAGAACACTGGCTGATAGATGTAATTAAAGCACTGGCAGAAGCAAAGAGTGGCCTCTTTGATTTATCATTGTGAAGCACTTTTTGAGCGTTGTATTTCCATCGGTTTGGTGCATACAAAACTGATGCACCAAACCGATGAAAGGGAGAATTGGTGGCCGACCATGTGACCAAAACTTTAGTTCACTTTTGCTAAAGATTACATTATTTTTAAATAGCAATAGCTGTAATATAAAGGGTATTTAAGCCTTGGTCTGTTTAAGTAGTCTTCCAGAGATAAAAGAGGCATTAATGACTTTCTTTCTGATGATTCATAGTTTTTTCTAATTAGAGTTTACACTTTTAGGCCAGTCCTCTTCTGCCAGGTTAGCTTTTGTTTCTGCAAGTTATATTATTGTAGCTGAGCTCACAGCCTGCCCTGTCTGGACTCTTGTGACGTGGAGACTCAGAGAGCCAGATCAGATCAAAAGGATTGCACTGCTTTTGCAACCGCTAAACCTGTGCAAATGAAAGAATAAAAATAGCGCACAATCCACAAAGCATACGCAAAGGGCGAAATGCACGCAAACTGAACACAAGCTGCCCTGCCACTGCTAGCTGCTCCGGTCCAATTTGCATGCATATAAAATAGGGAATATTCATAAATTCAGCGCAAAATTGGCCCCTTCTTAGGCAAATGAGCTGCACTGCAAAAACCACCTTATCCACAAAGACCAGCGCTTATAGCCACAGGCAGTAAAGCGGTGCTATTTAGCGCCAGTGAGACCCATGTATTAAATCCCTGCAATTTCTCTGTCACCCTCTCTCACTCTCGCTCAAAATGATTGCAAATTGTGCTAAGTTGGTGGTAACAGTGGAGCAAAGCCTTTATAAGGGCTGTCATGCCGGGACTCTCCGGTATTCAGGGCAGTAGTGATTTTAGCCAGGCGAAGGCACCGTGGCAGGCGAGATGGCAGGTGCGCACAAAGGAGAGTATCACTTTTGATTTAAGTGACAATGAGATTGTTTGCAGATAGCGGTTGCCAGACCGCATGATCCTCGCAAAACTAGATGACAACAAGGATGACAGTAGTATAGCCCATTGTGCTATCTCTGTGACCATTCCACCATGAATAGTTTGTAAATTTGTAAACATGAATAATTTGTCTAAATACAGCCTGTTAAAAATCCCTTTGGCCCCCTTGGTCACTTTTTTTGTCATTTGAGTAGTATTTTCGGCATTTATTTTGCAACTACAGGGGCAATATGTGATCTGCTGCAAAACTGTGTAGGTGTGTTAGCACTGGCGTATGATAAGGGCAAATTCTTTTGAAGATAAGGCACTAAAACAGGGCAGATTGCGTGAGCTAATTCTGTGCTAATAATAACGCTATTAGCAGGAGCAATTCATTCTTTGTGGATCTGGCCCTTAGTCTATGACAGCAGCAGGGATGGGCAAAAGTCACTTTTTGCAGATCAGAGATAAGTGTCAAGTCTCTGTGTGGCAGCTGCCATTTTGTGGAGGCTCTAATAGATGAAATAGCAACGAAAGTGATTATGTATACATGAAATAATCTTCCCCAGAGTAACATGAAAACATTTTTGCATTAGTAGATCTAACTTTAAGAGTTTGGGATTGTTTTATTTCACCAGGTCCTATCAGTACACTGAATAAAAAAAGGAAACTGTAGCCATAATGACAAACTGGGCCACTAAAACCACATTACATGGTTACAGATCAGCTTTGGAAGGTAATTGGTAATGTGTGGGAATTACGGGTGATCTTTATTTACAGTGATATGGTCCTACAAAAACGATTATTTTGACTGAGTTGAGTCTGAAGTCTTTGAAGGGGGGCTTCAAATTCAGTTTCAAGTCATATCTTTTGTGTTTTTATATTAGTTTTGATTGTTATTTGTAATCTATTGCCTTTTTTAAACTCTGCCTATTTTATTTCTGTTTGGTAGTCACTTTGCAGCACATTTGTAAACTTTTATTTTTAGGTTATTTTTTGGACATTTTTATGCATTTTTAGGGAGCAAGAAGGAGTAGAGGAGGACATCCTGCAAACTGGTCACAGGCTGAATTTGAATTTGATGATATATGGCTTATGTCTGGTTGCTTACCACTCCGCCAAACCAACACCCCACACGTTGGTAAACTTTTTTTTTTTAAAAGGTGCTTTATAAATGAAGTATATTGCATACCTCATGAATTTCAGTGTGTGTGGTGTAGAAGTCTTGATGTCATATTTCAAAACTACAAGAAGTCAGCAGAAGTTGGCAGAGATTCTTCAGTAAACTTGGAAATGTCCAACCACTCTTTCATAGGGGTCAGTGGGGTGGTGAGTGAAGTTGCGCTTTGAAGGGGAAGCTTGGGAAGCAGAATGTGCAGCCAGTGGCAGAGGATAATTAGGATCTATCTTAAGTAGCATAAAGCATGTATGAGATGCAAAGACGCAGCCTCTGGTACTGATTCCCCCTTTTTATGTAGTAGTCCCCACAGCAACAATGAACATGTCATGTCTGTCACGGCAGCTCAGTCATTATGGTCAACATGACACCAAACAATTTCTTATTTCTCTTTAACTTTGTTAACTTTAGGAAATATTTGCACTGTACTTAATTACATATGATATAATATTTATAGCAATGTCTTTAAATTGTTTTGGCACTTTAAGTTTTGCTTTAACAGACAATTCTTAATACAGTTTCTTGTAGGGCTCAGCTGGATTTGAAGTGGAACTAGAAGGGTCTGTGAGGAGATATAACCTCACTGCAAATGTCCCATATATCGCTGCGCGCCTCATTTAGAAGACAGCTAGCCCGAGCCCAGTCCTTTATATGAATCGCTCTTGCTTTTAATAGATCTTTAGGAGTCTTTACTCATCAGTGATTCATGAAATTAATGTCCCTCTTTCCAGTGATTAATAACTAATGGGGCTGAGAGAAGCCGAATTCATTAATTATGAAATGGAGAAAATGAGCTCTGCAAATATCACTTTTGATTGATGAGCTCTGGAATAGCAGCCAAGCACAGAGCCGCAGTGTAGATTATAAACCACTCTCTGCTGCCTCATTGGGGAGAAAAAGCCTCCTCCTGCTCTCTGTAAGCATATGTTTTTACTGCAATGAGTTTTTCATCCAAACTTACAGTGAACCTCTAAAAGGGGAAACACTGTGAAGACATTGTAAGCTTTCACATTACTTGTGCAATCACATGACTGACACTGTTAACTTTCCACTTCCATCTGCAGCGTGCAACTGCAACCTCCACGCCCGCCGCTGTCGTTTCAACATGGAGCTGTACAAGCTGTCAGGGAGGAAGAGTGGAGGGGTCTGCATGAATTGTCGGCACAACACTGCAGGTCGCCACTGCCATTACTGCAAGGAGGGTTTCTACAGAGACATGGCAAGACCAATCACTCACAGACGAGCCTGCAAAGGTAAGGAGTATAATCGAAACCCATGGCATAGTATTTGTAGAACTGTGCTTTCAGTAACTCTGTTTTTTGCACTTTTTCACATTAACAGGCATGTCAGTTAGTCATTTTAAAACCAAACTTAATTCTAAAAGGGTTGGGACTCAATGCAAAATGTGAACAATGTAGAAAACAGTGATTTGCTAACCCTTGTCAGCTTCAATTCCATGAAACACAAGACAAGTCAGTGTATTTAACATTTAAATGTTCTTGTTTTTCTTCACTTTCTGAATGTAATGCCTCAAATATGTTTCCAAATTATAGAGACGGGGGCAAGAAAAGGCTTTTGTGGAATGCTAAAAAATAAACAAAAAATCCGGGAAAAGTGTATAAGTTCTGGCCATTAAATAACAAGACTGCTCTTATGAGACTCTCTTATGAGAGTAAAACCATGTGCTTCACAGTCACACTGAGTGTTATATATCAAGGTTAAGTGTTCATGCACAGCTGATGTACTTTTTTTTTTTCACCAAGGATTCGAGTCTTAAAATTTGAGAAACACACAAGAACATCTGTTTGAGTGGCACAAAAGAGTTTTTAAAGACAGTTAAGATGTCTAAGACAATGAATATCCTGGATGTCCACGAACCTCATCTCCACTGAAAACATTTAACAATACGAACAAATCAGTCAAAGTAATTGACTACTTAGTGCACTTATGATAGCAGAAATGTTCTCCATTGATAAAAAAAAATGTATACAAACAAAAAAATTAAGTTGCCAAAGATGTCTCAAAACTTCTGACCTGGATAACAAAGTAAAGTGCAAGAAAATTTGTGAAAACATTTCAAAAAAATTGAAGGAAAATGCTTTTTCTTTTTTTAAGGACTGATTACAGTGAAACTTAGATCTTCCAAACACCATCCACACCAAGCACCTGAAAGCAAGTCCAAATTCAAACCCATGTTGACTGATTTCTTTGACACTGAGGATGTAATTTTAGAGAAGTGGGTTCAAGAGGGGTCAAAGGTGAATCACACTATTACAAACAGGTTCCAGAAAAGTGAGAGAAAGCCTGAAGACAGAAACTACAAATGTGGAAAAATGTAATTCTTCAAGACGACTCGCCAGCTCACACAGCTTTCTCGCTAGGCAGTTTCTGGCCCAGAAACAAATCCCAGAGCTTGATCACCCTTCCCATTCAGCTGATCTGGCACAGTGTGACTTTTTCCTAGGATCAGCTCTGAGCTCAAAGGAACACGTTTAACAGTCTGTGTCGGATGATAAGAAAAGAAGGACAGAGGTTTCGGAGACAACTGTCTGGAGAAGACCTGCTGCTCTGCTTTTATCAGAGGAAGACCTGAATGCCACACTGTGCTGATGCAGAAGAGGAGGAGATCGAAGAAGAAAGCGATTGAACAGTGTCTAAATGCAATCAAATCAACAGCACCAGTCTTGATTTTAAATAGCCATACCTTAGCCATACCTTGTATAAGTGGTAACAGGTGACGGTGCCATGATCAGGTATAAAAGGGGCATTCCTAAAAGAAAAAGTCAGACACAGTGAATTATAGAGCGAGGTGCTCCACTCAGTGAAAGCTACATTAAAAACCAATACCATTCTGAGATTCATATTGTAACTTGAGCTCATTAACACGTAAGAAAACTATTTTCAGTTCAATTGTTCAACTGCCTATTAATGCAAATAGCTAACCAGGTAATCACTTGGCAACATCTCAATATATTAAGATGCACAGACATGATCAAGACCCAGCAAAGTCTGAATCCAGTGTCAGAACAGGAGAGAAAGAGGAGTTTTCTTACTTTGAACGGGGCCTGGTTGCTTCTGCCAGATGCTGGTTTGACAATTAGAGAAACTGCTGATCTACTGCAAATTTCATACACATTCTTCATTTGAGTTTGTAGATTATGGTCTCAATAAGAGAAATATTCAGCAGTTTGTCAAAATACCTTAGATATAGGTAGAAACAGGTTAGCAAATTAGTGAATTCTGTTTGTATCTAAAATATAAACATTTTCAGGTTGGTGGACATTGGGTTTATCGTTGTTTTTGCTACTCTATAATGAAGTTGTTTTTTTACATATAAGGGTGAGCAAGGTTAATATTTAATGGTTATGGATAGGTAATATATTTGTAGACATGAGTAGCAGACTTTATTTTTCCAATAAAGTGCTATTAACAACATTTGTTTGTATGAAAATGTCATAGACTATGACTAAGTTTATTTTGACCTCTCATATCCCCTAATGTTTATACAAATTCCAAACAAAGTTAAATGAAATGTTCTCACTCTGCTTAAAACTGTGTAATCATGCCATTTTGAAGAAGGGGTAATTTTTTTTACAAATAAGAAGTTATTATTGGAAACATGCACAGTCATGATTACTTTAATCAAAAACATGCATAACCAAAGAAATGAGTCATGAATTGATGCAATGCCCGAAGTTCTCTTTTTCTTTTTTGCCATCCAACTGAATGCTTCCCACACACCACATCATATTTTCACGTGTCCAAGGTTTTTGTCATGAAAAATTCATTTAAAAGCTATATTGTTTGATACTTCAAATTAATATTTCAGCCTGATATTATGCCAACAGTCTTTTCCCCCTTTTGCCAGGCTCAGTGTTAAATCAGCTTTACCTTTGTTTTTTAATTCAAGAAAACTCAACAGTTTTCATCTTGAAAGGTGTTTTCTTATTCTGTACATATCATATTATTATTATTATTATTAAATCAATGACTATATAGAAAATAAACAGTAGTTCACAATAAAAATTAATGGTAACTTACTTATTATGCAAACTGACTGGACAGTTGATTTCGCTATAAACCCTCTACATCCCACTTCTGCCCCTCCTTGAATTGTTTATGAAAAAAACTGATCCACTTAGGTGTAATGAGGTTGCCTTGCTATGATAAAAAAACAGGACATATGAGAAGTGCTCCAAGGGCACAAACCTATGCATAGGCATTTTTGAAGTTGTCAAATGAGTTTCTGTCAGAGATATGGAAAGGAACCCTGTCTCACACAGTTAGAAAATCCTGTAAATAACTTTTGAATCCACATCCAGATTTGGATCACCATCAAAATGTAATCACCTCTCCCTTGTGCCATAACCAACACTCCCTGAAAATGTCATCAAAATCAGTTGAGAACTTACTGAGTCATTGTACAAAATGGGAAAAATTGCATGATTTTGCACTGTAAACAGATCTTTGGAAAATTCATGGATCTGGATTGGGATCAACACCAAGATCTACTCAGTTCTCCCAAAACCATGAGCAACATCCCCTGGACATGTAAAAAAAAATCTGTTCAGAACTTATTGAGTTATTAGCAAAAATGTGGAAAACTGCCCTTTCTCTGAATGCTAACAAATCTTTAAAAACCTTTCTGGATCCACATCCAGAAATGGATCAAATTAAAATTTAATCAGTAAGTGTTAGTGTAATGACGTCAAACTTGTTCCATGGCCAACAGTCTCTGAAAATGTCATCTGGTGAGAACTTGTTCAGTTTTTAGTGAAATGTGGAAAACTGTACTAGTTTGCACTACAAACCTCTAAAATACTTGTGATTCTACATCTGGTTTTGTATCACTACCAAAGTCTAATCCTCTTGTGCCATAATTAAAATCAGTTTAGAACTTTTTCTGTTCTTCTTTCTTATCTTATCGTTGTTTTGCTAATCCTTAAAACATATTCCGGCATCAATACATAAACCAGATCACCACCAAAATCTAATCATCTCCTTGTTGTGCCATTACCAACATTCCCTGTCAATGTCTTAAGGACCTGTTGGGTCTTAATCAGGTTATTTGCAAAATGTTGAAAACTGCCCTATCTCGCAACATACGCAAAAACTTTTTTTCTGGAATTTCTGGATCTGCATCTGGATTCAGATCAACACCAACATGGAATCATTTCTTCCTTGTTCCATGATCAACATTCCATGAAAATGTCATCAAAACTTGTGCCCAAGTTTTCGAGTTATCCTGTTCAAAACTAACTAAAAAACAAAGAAGCAAACTGGCAAAAACATAACATCCATGGCAGAGGTGCTAATTACATATTTTGATGAAGTACTCCTTATCCTTCCAGAGATGATTTGGGTCATTTGCTTCTAACACTCTTCATTCCTGTCCTGGACCTCCAAGAAATGTTTGCGATTTAAGTGATCCATTGAAAGGCAAAGACTGTAACAGGAAAAAAATGGTATACAAAAGATTATGATGGAATTTTTATGACTTTGTTGGTCAAAATTACAAAAATAAATTGCTCAGGACTACATTCAAGTTCTTTATATGTTCTGTTGCTCCTGATGAAGGTAAAAAAAATCCCATCCCTAACATGAAAAACTACATCCCTGAGAGCTGCCAGGGCCGACAGCCACGAAGATCTTTTGGTTCAAACCTCATGGCGAGAATCTCCCACTGGCTTCTGCTCAGTTTTCCTTCTGCAGCTGACCCAAGTAGTAACAGAACACCAGGAGGTTAGAAACGGCCTGATATTAGTTGCACGCAGAAGTCGAGCAATTCATCATAAAATGGCATACACTCCGCAGTGACTTGGTCGCATACCTTAAAAGTTAAGTCATCTGACCCGTTACTGACAGATAGATATCTCCTTCAGTCCCAGCTCCAGATCCACCCTGGGATGTGTGTCCTCTTGTGCGAATTGTTCCCTCATCTTCCATTTCCTGCTATATCGTAGTATATGATGCTCTCCCTGACACTGCAATTTGTCCTTATCAAAGATCAGCTGGTAAACAGTTTATCTCCCTCCCTCACAAAAAGGCCCCAGATGTGACGGAAATGAAAGCTAACGTCTGAAAAGCCTCCATTGAGCTGCTGGCTTTGTGATTGATCAGAGCAATTCCTCGGCCGTCCAGGAGCCGTCATTCTCCTGCGCCTTGGCCTTCGCTCCCTGTTTTCTTCCTCCAACTTCTCCATCTTCCGTGATTGTTTATAACTGCCATCTCCCCTTCCTCCTCAATCTCTGGTTTCTTTCTCGATGACTGACTGGAAGCCTCTAAACCTTTGTCTTTCTCTTTTTTTTAACCCTGTGAGTTTGATCTCCTCTGTGTTTTATCTCCATGTGTCAGGGTTAGGATGGAGGTCACAGGTGTGGTATGGCTGCAGAGAGGGAGGGTTGAGTGTCGAGTCTGAAATGGAGCTAGAACAATAAAATACAGGTGTTTTCTACAGGCGAGACAGGAATGGGGAAGGCTGAGTGGACAAATAGGCCATGTCTGTTTCCAATAAGGCCTGCCCTTGTGATGTCTTTGCACAATCTGAGGAGTATATGGGAAGGAGTAACACCTTTTTATCATCCTCAATCACACCACCACTTACCCTCCACTTATACAAAACATATGCAGTACTTACATCTCCACTCAAAGCAAATCCCCAGTGCTTGGATGCCCCGTCTCTCCAACATCATTTTATGGTGTCAAGGGCTTTGAAAAGGCCAGCAGAATAAAAGAAACATGGCCAAGCTGAAGGCCTTAAAAGAAATGTTTTTATGTGGATCCTAGCTGTGCAGCTGGCATTTACTGACCGCAAGGAACATTGATAAAAGACGTAAACCACTGAGGCACCAAGGCGGCCAAGACAAGCCAAACTGTGCGTTTCATCTATAATCCTGAAAATGTTCATAGGAATAGTTTCTGAAAGAGAGCATTCTGTTTAAGAGCTGTCCCACAGTCTTGTTTGCTAAGTTAGTTGTTTTTTTAACTCAGAGGTTGAATAAATTGGCATTGTTACCATGGGCAAGGTTAGCCAGCTGGTGAACATGAGCAGAGTAAGGCCAAAAAAACAAGATATTCACTGAGGAAGCTGTAAAATAGCTTTTACACCTCACACATTTGACCTGGACCAAACAACCTCTGGTTTACTGTTTTTGGATGTTGATCACGGCACAAGAAAGAAGTGTTTAGATTTTGGTGGTATTCTGAATCCAGATCAAGGACATTTTTCAAAGACTTATCATAAACACTGCAAGACAGGGCAGTTTTCAACAGTTTTGTCAGTAGCTCAGCTAATGATGTCAGAAATGCCTTGGCAGAGGTTTGTGCTCTCTGAATATTTGAGTTTGATTTGTGATGTTATGAAAGTTCAAACAAACCAAAGGACCAAACTTTGATCTACTTGATAACAGGGATCCTGGTTAGTTTCAGAGATAATCAGATATTTATTTGCTGTGGTTGTGAAATGACCTTGCACTGCAGCGAGATACAATCAGATCATCTGGAGCCAAGCTCCAATCTAGAACAATTGTGCTTGGCCCAAATCTGGTCATTTATAAATGTCAATTAAAACAAAGAAACTCTGCATGATACGAGCTGCTCACTGCAGAAGAACATTTAAAGCTGATAGTCTCCTCTGATCCTGAATATTTTGAGGCATCCTGGCATGATTTTCCTTAGTCACACTCTTATTTCATTCAGTATGACAACATGATCTTATAATTTATTCACGTGATGAACAGGTATCATAAGTTTCTCTGGTCCTCCAGTTTCCGTAACAGATTCCTACATTTTCAATCAGACCTTTTGACTCTCTATGTACAGAAAGTTCTCCTATGTGTACTCTTGTTCATACAAATATTCCAAAGTATCCAAAGTAAACAGCAGTCATTATCACGGTAAAAATAATCAATTTATGCTGTTAGATTGCAGCTGTTTCCTCTTGTGAAGCAACCTCTTCAGTACTTCTAGGAGAGGAGCATGTACGCTGTGCTGTGTCTCAAAATAGTGCCTGATCAAAGCAGCTTGGTAGTGGAAAATTAAGCAGATGTAGACAAATAGTTTGTAGCAGGCAGTGTTGGGGAAGTTAGTTTTAAAAAGTAGTGTTTACTTGTTACTTGTTACTTCTGAAAAAAGTAACTTGTTACTTTACTTAGTTACCCTATATGAAAAGTAACTTTTCACGTTACTCGTTACTTTTATGTTACTTTTACATTGCTCGATCTTGGACAGAACCCCATATTTGTTCCTAAATGTGAAGGCCTACAAAAAGTTCTACTACAGAGAACATAACAGTTATTTCTTTTGTGGTCGTTATTTTACAAAATGTCACATACCCTGTGGAATAAGAGCTCCTGCCCATTGTTTCCACATTTTGCTTCTAAAATAAGCAATCTGGTCGATAAAAAAAAAAGCCCAAAATAAGCAACCTCCAGCTATTTCCTTTCCTAATGTGATATACTACTTTTTAAAAGAGAAATCTACATAAAGTGTGTTAATTTTAGTCTACACTACAATTCAACATCACAGTGCCAAGCTTCTATTCAAAAAAAAAGAATGTTGCTTATAATAAGCAGACCTGGCAACTTTGGCTCTGGAGCATGCTGCGTGAGTGTTTTGGGGGGCGTACGCGATAACCAGGAAACAAGGAAGTGGACAAACTGCCTACCGCAGTCGTGTTTTGCTTTATGTTAGGAGCTGGAAGATAGTCAGGGGGATTCACACAGACAGAAGAGCCCCAAGAAACAACTTCACGTCTTGAAGAAACAAGCCCAAATAAACGCGACCTGCGGCCGTGATTCATGAGATTTGCGGCCCTTAGAAGCTTACAACGAGTGGACTACAGACAACACTGGCAGCAGGTGAAGACCCCACTCTATTTTTGTGGCTTGTTTTCTCCCTAAATATTTTTAAGGACATGGACAGTTGGGCACCATCCACAGCAATGTATAGCATTAGCATCTGTCCCATTTTTTTTTTAAACAAATAGAACTGAGCACAATTTCAGGTTCATGCCATATACCTCACATGACCCCACTTCAAAAACCCAGAAACTTTTTGCCCAATCTATCAGTCAAGGTGGGAGATTAAAAGTTATGAATCAAACTAATTTGTGATAGCACATATGAGTGCTAGGGATTTTTCACATCATTTGGGAAAGTTATCCCCAAACAAGTGAATGTTCCCCTTTGGCCTAGTTTGTTTCACTATGTAAAGACAGTAATCAAACTGTGGAGAAAATATCACCATTAAGAGGTGGCCTTAGCTTGAATCTGGTTTAAGTCTAGGATGGTTTGCAATCAGGACTCAATCAAATCAGCAACAACATCAAACATGCTAACAGGTCACAATACCAGATTCAGATTTAGATTCAGAATCAAACAACTGTATTATACCCAATTCAGTTTTAAAGTTTACTTGACCAAACATACATTTTAGTTCATGAAGCGGCTAAGTCATGACTTGTGTTTAACAGCTGATCCTCATAACTAATTCTTATTGTGTTCAATCTGAGGCTCCCCAGCATTAAAGTAAAATATGCATGCAAAACTAATACCATAAGTGCTGAATTGAGTGTATGCTAATGCTAACATTTTTCCCCATCTAGTTGTAAAAACACACCATCCTTTTCAAATGTGTCAATAGCGAATGACTGTGGACATAAAGCAGTCCATGTTAGTGCTTAAGACCATTTGTGCACTCACACATGCAAAGGACAACACAAATCAATTTAAGTGAAGAAACGCCTGTCAAAAGGACTACAAATCCCAACACAGAGCCTGTCAAGTCTGAAGGCGTAAAGGCTTGGAAAGTCATCAACCTCTGAGGACGTTTTTACAACTTCTTAACCGGCTCGAGCCCCTGCACATAAAACTTCAGAAAAGCAGTTCAAGGAGGAAGGTTGGGGGTGGAGATTGACACCACCACCCCTGTCCCCGTCCTGCAGCTCACAGGCCGTTTAGGTCTGGAAGTCGCTGGTTGTTTACTCAACATGAAGACTGGTAATAAACTCTGACATCCGAACAGCCTGTGAGGGTTGAGGGAGGAACTGAGAACATCTAACATAACTTAGGACCTTCTTTTGTTTTCAGATACAGTTGATTGAGTTTGTACTGTCAAGTGATTAGCAAGCAAACGGTGGCCAATGCCTCATCAGGCATGACAGACAAACTCCAGACTTTTATCGGACTGATCTGGTGTCAGAGGGTTTGTCTGCATGTTCTTGGGGCTCAGGCTTCAGCTTGGAAAAAATCTTTTATCAGGCTGATTTATTTTGATCAGGAGCTTCTTTAGGCAAAACTATAGATCTAAACTTAAGTGTTAATCTATACATATAATAAACATTCTATCACATGTGAAGTTTTTTACTATTCAGTTGGATTTTTTCAACAATGAGAACAGAACATCTGCAGTTGTCCCATGGCTCTGGTAACTATGGCACAGATGAGTGCTGTTAGGGAACTAAATATTTCAATGACATTACCTCTGCTGAACTGCACCAAGCAACCAAGTTTGTCAAACTATTTTAGAAATAGTATTCTTATCAAGGCTGTCAAATGATTCCTAAAATTGCAATCAACTGCCAAATTTTACTGTATCATTTACAAATAATCTTATTCAATCTTTCACACTTCCCTCAAGGAGAGTCAGGGGAAACAATCTAGTTATTTTTGTAAATCTTTTTAAGTAGGGCGGTCACTTTAGTGCATTAATTAGATTAATTAATTACACTGCAAATTAATGCGTTAAAAAAATTAATCGTGATTAATCATAGCACACAAACATTTTAATATTGTCCAGCAGGAGGACCCGTACATAGCAGTGGCACGTCACACATGCGTCTCTAGTCAAACCAAACAAAGCCCAGGTGACAACAGGAATGGCATATTTAAGACTTAGTCCTATTTTATTTTTGAATTTATTTATCTATATTTGTACTACATTCTTTAATAATGCATCAGGCCTAATTGTTTTGCTGGATGTCCTTCGACCTTTTTCTTATTTTGAATTTGATTTATGAAACACACTTAAAGTGTAATTTGAGTTGCCTGATTGAGCTTAGAATTTTCTGGACAAGTTGCCCTGACTTTGGTTTTATTTAGTCACCAATAAAAATGTAGATTTACAAATCTTCACTTCTTAGTGTATTCATTTGATTAGTCCTGCACTACAATTTTATAATATCCTAGAATTCAAATTCTGTAATTGGGTACTTTAAGCAGAAATGAGATTAAAATGCGATTAATTAGATTGATTAATTATAAATCCGGTAATTAACTAGATTAAGTTTTTTAATCATCAGACATCACTAGAAACAATCTAAATTTTATTTTTGTAGATTAGTATTTAATTGTTGTCATTGAAATACTGCCCAGACCCTGCAAGCTGAGCCCAATGTCGGCAATCAACGTCTGTTCTTAATTCTTGCTTTTACTTTTTTAGTAAAATACTTTTTGTTGTACTTTGACCTGCTGAATTTAGTGGTCAGACCTGTGTCAGTGTGAGCCTAACAACACAACAACAATTTTAAAGATAATCAAAAAAAAAGATTTAATGTCACATAAAAACTCTGTTTGCAACTGTTTTAAGTAAAACACCAGCCCTTACAAATTTCATATACAAGGCTGTTTCAGATGTATGTGAAGAAAAAAAAACTCAAACAAAACTGAACTGCAGGTGCTAAAATACACAATCATTTTATGTGTTTTAAAACCTTTTTTGTTTCACTTTATGAGTTACCATATTATGCACAAGCATGTCGACGTAAAACCCCCACGAGGAAGGCCAAAGGCTGGTAAAGCTGGGACTGCTGGCATTAACACACTTGGCAAACCAATTTGACATAGACGGTAAAATTAGTGACTTGGAACATTCTTTCATCTGGCTGTTATAAAACTAAGGATAAAAAACAAGTGTTAGGAACAACAGACAGTCCAAAGGTCACTTTTAAAACTGACCTCAATCATCAAAG
Source organism: Scarus forsteni (assembly GCA_036419115.1). Taxonomy (NCBI): domain Eukaryota; kingdom Metazoa; phylum Chordata; class Actinopteri; order Labriformes; family Labridae; genus Scarus; species Scarus forsteni. The sequence goes on from JAZDUH010000043.1 coordinate 14,061,679, forward strand.
TCCTAACCCTGCCATATGCAGATGTTTTTTTTAAGAAGGTAAGTCAGAGTATCATTAAAGCTAAGTTTCCTGGTTGGGCTTGCGTGACTCAAATGCTGGGGATTTTGCACGGACACTGAAGAGTCAGATTTACGTCTCAGCTTCAAACACGGCGCAGCCACTTTGACACCTGTGGGCTGGACCAGTCCTGCCGGAAAAAGCGAAACGTGTCTCTGAAGATCTGAGCTGCCATTAATCCCCCCTCCCACCCGCCGCCAGACGCACACACGATCGGTCTTGGGTCAATTTCAGCCATTTAAAACCTTCCTCTGCCCAGTCAACAGGTGGTAGGGTCCTCAGGCTCCCCTCTGTTGTAACAGCTCAAAAATGTCCGGTGCAAATAAACACATTCACAGTTCCGTCAAGTGGCTGGAAGGAATCGTGGCATGTTAGCAGCTGCCTTTCTCTGGCAGACCCTGCAAGAAAAAAATCTGTTGGGTTACAGGGTTTTTCCCTAAAGTGTAATTTTGGCCTTTCTTGTCTTTCCTTGATAATTTTGCACAATTACACTGATCTTGTTTCAGTATAGTGCCTTTTGAAATGCCTTTCCACAGCCTATGCCTTTTTTCCTTGTTTAAATTAAGAAAAATGGAATAATATCTAGGATAGATTTCATGTTTATTCAAGTTTTTGGATGGCACGCAAGTAGAAATGATCCTTTTTTGAACTAAGAAGTGTTTTATCTGGGCAGAGGATGCAAAAATTGTAAAGAAACCGATTAATATCACTGCAAAAGATGATGGAAAGGTCTTTGGTTTGTTTTCATGTGTCACTTCTGTGTTTGTTTGGTTGGATTTCTGTAAAAATGTGAAGTATGTGTTTATTACTTACAGGACAAATTTCTGTTTTTATAGTGGAGTCAGAGAAGCCACAGTTTGGTTAGATTCATTGTTGTTTATTCTGGTGAGCACAGCAGAGGCTCTGTTTGGTCTACACCAAAGCGCTGTGTCTCAATATCTGCCCTCCTCTCTCCAGTCTCCTCTGTTTCTCACTCCCTGATATGTTCCTTCACCTTTTTCCTGCCATCCTCTTTAACATCTTGTAAAACTCTCTTAGAAGGCTCTGAACAAGCACACCAGCTCAACAGCTCTTACAGAGAGCCTCATGTTGCCTCAGTGTTTGAGTAAACGCCTGTGAGGAGGAAACAGTTGGGAAAGATTTGCCAAAGTGGAGTGACTGGAGTGTTACTTTTTTTAATAGTAATATTTGCCGGGCAATGACTTAACTTTTGGGAAGCTGAGAACCAGCAGAGAATATGTCAGCAGGAAAATAGTGCTGAGGAGAGAGGGAGTAAGTTTAAGAGGCAGATCATGGTGGTTTAATGGATCTTTTACAATGATGCCCTAAATGCTGATGCCTTACTCATCAGTAATCAAGTGGTGCCGGAATAAGACTAAAATACCAAAGTGAGTTAGTGAACTTCTAACAAGGACTACAAAAATGACTGTTGAGCCTGAAGTAATCATTACCAATTGTTTTTAATTTGAAAAACCAGAGGTGCTCCAAGAGCATGAACCTCTGCCAAAGCATTTCCAACGCTGTCCAAAAAATGATGTGTGAAACTGCCTTTTCTCGCCTCACTCTGAAAAGAACTCCTTTAAAAATTACAGCATGTGCATTTGGATTTGGATCACCATGAAATTGTTTCACTAATTCCTTGTGCCATGACCAACACTCCCTGGAATTGTTGTTTAAAAAATTGTTTTGAACTTGTTGTATTAGCATACACGTCGAAACGTCCCTATGTTTCGATGTTAACAAATCCTTTGCATATCCCTGGATCTGCATTCAGATTTAGATCACCACCAAAATGAAATCACTTCTTCCTTCCGTCCATGTCCAGCATTCCCTGAAAATGTCTTGTTAATGTCTTTACAACTTTGGTTATGAGAAAAAATGATCAAAAAAAACCCTTACCTCACACTGTCAAGAAATCCTTTGAAAAAAAACTGGATCTGCATCTGGAACTGGATCAACACCAAAATCTTTGTTTTTTTCTTTTGTGCCATGACCAGTATTCCCTGAAATTGTCATTAAAATCCATTGAAAACATCATGAGTAAGTTAGTGAAATGTGAAAAACAGTACTGCCCTATCTCTCATGTTAAGAAATCCTTGACTTTCGCTCAATTGGCATCCAGATTTGGGTCACCAAAATCAAATCATTTCTTCCTTGTGCCATAACCATTTCCTGAAAATTAAGTTATCCAGTTCATAAACTAACAAACTAAGCGAAACTAACAAATGCTGGCAAATACCTAACCTCCTTGGTGAAGGTAATGATACATAAATGACGGTCAAAACATGGCATCATAAGTTGGAAGTGTATTAGCAGCTTTCGAGTCCAAATGCCATGTTGTAGTTCCAAAAAGACTTGATAATAGCTTTTTACTGTTGCCTATTATGTTTAAGCTTAAAAAAATGAAAGTTAGGTTTGTTATGAAGATTATCATGATGAACAGGATGTGCATCTAACATCAATTTTTGCTTCCACACGCCTTATAGTCGGCAAAGATCCAAGAACACTGAAAAATCCAGTAGGCAGTAAATCAAGGGAACGAGCACAATGCTCCATAAACACATTGTCCCTGCACCACTCTATAGGCCTGGTTTTGGTTTTATTTGCATATGCCCATTCAGGGATTCTTGAAAACAATTCATCTTCAAAATGGTTCAAGGGATTCCTCCAAACATTGTACAAATGTCCACTTTGATTTAACAATTAAAAATAGATATTTTGAAGGTCACACTGTAAGGTTAAGGTCAAGTCTCCTCTTCTTAATCGTGAGCTTGCAAATTGTATAATTACAGAACATTTTAATGGATTTTTCTTCAAACACAGATTTGTCCACTCTGACAAGAGGGTAAAACAGAAATATGTTGGAGATCATAGGTCAAAAGTTGAAGTCATTAGATCTTTTGTTAAGCTTTGTTCATACATTATAATCAGGAGTGCTTGGTTGAATTTTAACACTGTACATTTTTCTTAACTTTCCTGTATCCATATTTATTTTGTGGGCCCATTTCAACCCAACTGCAATCCAAATATCTTTTTCTTTTCTTACCTTTAAGTTTAAATATATGTTTGTAACACTTCTGTCAGTTACTAAATGCCCAAAACCACCCCAGCTCTTCTCCTTGACCCGCCACTGTGCTTTCATGTCCAACAACTGTTCACCTCGAGGAGTAATACAAATGCCAGGAGGCAGCTCTACTGCTCTCTGTCAGTTTTCAAGTCAGCTGCTATTGAGACAATTATCTCCTACCCACAAAATCCCTCTTTTTGTTTTCCCACGAACATGTAATAGAGTACAGATTTCTCCTTTTAGTGCTCCAAGTACAGGAGCAGACAGGAAAAACAAACTTTCAATTCTAATTTGTATCTGTCTGCCTGCACAACACAGAAAATTACAAAGTTAAACCCGATACTCTTCAGAGACTGTCATATCAAAAGAACAAGCCTGTGTCTGAGTGCAGTTTTGGCAGCATGTAAAACCATGATTGTAATATCTAATTATTTCTGTTTCCTCTGTCTTGTAATTCAACTGCCCACCTACCCCTCCTCACACCTGTCGCCTACATGGACGTCAGCCTGTGACTGCCACCCTGTGGGTGCCGCCGGCAAAACGTGCAACCAGACCACCGGCCAGTGCCCCTGCAAGGATGGAGTCACCGGTATTACCTGCAACCGCTGCGCCAAGGGCTACCAGCAGAGCCGCTCACCTGTGGCCCCCTGCATCAGTGAGTGACTGTTACAGACATGCAAACACAAACTCTAGTTAAAAAGTATTTCATTAATGACTAAAACTGTCTGCTGCTGAAGACCTTGTCCTGGGAGAATCTTGCTCAACTTCAGATCTTCTTTATTGCCAGAGGATTTGGTCTATGTCATAACATTGAGACTACAGAGCTAATTGAAAGCATATTTTCATGTAGCCTAAAGTCATTTTGACAGGCACACCCTCTCCAGACTCAGCAAGCAGTATACACTTAACATATGTTTTGTGGAGTTGGCTTCAGAAAATGACATGATAATTTCACAGAGACATGTGGGCCTAGATGTGAAATCGGGCTAATCTGGAACATGATCTTGGCCTGAGTGCAACATCTTCTGAAAGTGGAAATCATGAAGTATCTCTTTCTCCTATGTAGTTTGTGTGGTTATGGCTTTGTGAAAATCCATTTTCACTTCAATTTGACTCTAATATACGACCAGGAAAAGTATCTACTACTTATCTGTATAGCTCAGCAGTGATCACTCACTGTTCAGCAGCTCTGGTATGAAATCACAAATCCAAATTCCAATGAAGTTGGGATGTTATGTTAAACAATAACATAGTACGTTTTCAAATATGTTTCGGTCTATGTCCAATTGAAAACACTACAAAAGCAAGATATCTGAAGTTCAACCTGATAAATTGTTTTTGGGCATATTCGCTCATTTTGAATTTGATGCCTGCAACACATGAAAAAAAGCTGAGACAGGGGCACGTTTACCACTGTATTATATTACTTTTCTTTTAACAACACTCAAGAACTCTTTGGGAACAGAGGACGCTAACTGTTGAAGCTTTGTTGGTGGAATTTTTTCCCATCTTCACTTGATGTTCAACTTCAGTTGCTCAACAGTTTGGGGTCTATGTTGTGTTTTGTGCCACGCATTTTCAGTGGGAGACAGATCTGGACTGCAGACAGGCCAGTCTAGTATCTTCACTCTTCCAACAAAACCTGTTGTAATGCATGCAAAATGTGGCTTGGTATGTTGGTTTTTAAACATGAGGCTTCTATGTAAAGATTTCTATGGATTCTTTGTATCTTTTGGTGAAATTATGGACTGTTGATGATGAAAACCCTACATTTCTTTCAATTGTGGAATAAGAAACATTGTTCTGATACTGCTGGACTATTTGCTCATGCAGTTGTTCAAAGAGTTGTTCATGCTTACTAGAGGACAACTCATCACACTCACCTGTCTTCAATTAACCTGTTCACCTGTGGGATGTTCAAACAGGTGTTTTTCATACCTTCCCAATCTTTTTTACCCTGTCCCAGCTTTTCTGGAATGTGTTGCAGGAATCAAAATTTTTAAAAAGGGAATGTTTTTGCAAAAATCAGCAAGGTTTATCAGTTTGAACATAAATATTTTGTTCTTTCTTATTTTTTCTACATTGAATTTAGGACAAAACGTGGTGGCAAATAGTCTGGTAAATTTTGTTTTAATGAAGTTTTACACAATGTCCCAACCTGATTGGAATTTGGGTTTGTAAAAGGTTCATGTAGAACTGTAATAAAAAAAACCCTGTACATTGTATAAGTCATGGAAAAAAGATTAAAATTAGAGCCTTTTGCACACAATAGAGTTTGTTAACAGAAATGCCATATAAGGCTTTTGTTTCAAATACCTAATAGGAGTGCAACATAGGTTTTCATTAATCTGTGATGTGTTGTATCTGTGTAGATATACATATCTGCTGAAATATTTGGGTCTCTGTTTTTAATCTCCCTGATTATTTAGGCTGTTATATACACTGCTGTAAAGAAATAATGAGCCTTCTATTCTCTAGATTCTCAGTGTGCTCAAGCAAGCAGTCATAAAGCCCAGACTTATGAATATGCTTTCCAAAATGAATATCAACAAGCACTACTGTTATCATGCATCCAGGCCAAAATGTGACAAGCTTGCATGTTCATTAAAACTTGATAGTGGGCCCAGGGCATGCAGATATTTTAAGAGGACTTTCAAACAGGTAGTGCAGGCTAGCACTGAACACACTCTCAAAACGACCTCCACCAAAACAAATCATGCTGCCAAGTGCCATACCAAGCTGTGCCACACTGTGCCACATGCTGCCATGTTGTTTCACACCCATGCAGCTCTAGGAGCAGATGGTGGATGGGTGAGAAGAAGAAAAATATGCGGTCATGGATGGCAAACCACGCTCTTTTGAGTGCTATGAAGCATCCAGAGAGAACAAGAGGGGCTGTGAATATGCATTCAAGTACATTTAGATCTATTACGCCTAATGAAAACTGTGTGCGTCAATATGGCGTCATAATAGGCTGCTCACCTTCTTTTGGGGCTCCTGGACCCCACGACAGAAGACAAGCCCATTAAGCAGCCAATTAGTATGACGGCAGCGACCCTCATCCGAGTGATCCTTTCATCATCTGTCTGTCTCAGCACGATGTGGTCATGAGGGCACACTGACTGAAAAAGGGCTTCCAGCAGCTGTGCCTGCCTTCAAAAAGAGCCATGCCCTTGTTTGTTTTTGTTGGCGGGGTGTCCATAATTTTGGAGAGACAACTGCTGCTTGTGCCTAAAAACAGCTTTTCAACAACCCCCAGAACGCCTCCCGCCAACAGACTCCCTCTCACTTGGTTCATACCCTCAACCTTCAAATCCAATCAAAAGCAGATCCTTTGGGTGGATGCTAAGCCAGCATTCCAGCAAGTCTCTTTATGGTAAAAGAAGAGGGTCTGTTGTTAGCATTAGCATTTGTATTGGGGAATTGCATATGATTAGATGAGACGTCCTGGAGGAATTCCATGGAGGCACTTTTTAGTGTTGCCAGTGGGCACAATGAGAGAGGGCTGCATGTGTCTCAAGATGATCCAACCAAATTTGCCCTTTTGCCATCTGTCCATACATGCCTGTATGGATATTACACAGCAGTGTTAAACCAGCATCTGTTTAGGGAGGACAAGGCTAATCCAGTAAAGCCACCTTTCCATTTGAATCAGTGTCTCTCTCAGATGTGTGTCCACTTTGAATGAATTGACCTTGCCATAGTGGATTATGCGGTGAATCTGTGCAGGGTTTGTACTGCATTCAAAACCCTGCCACCGTTGCCACCTTTGCCTGATGTCATGCCATTGCTGGCCCTGTTGAGGTGCATGCTGGATGAGTCAGAAGGGTCAAATGAGTCTTATGTGAGCTGGAGAGGGAGCTCCATCTTCCAAAGAAAAAGTTTGATGGTTTTTCACTACATTTATGGTTCTACACCTACGACGCCCTGACAGCACTGCCCACTTGAGTATAGAAATGCCCCTCAAAACTTACTTTGAGAAGGAAGGTAAACTGATTTGTTGAAGGAAGTATAAGAGCTTTGCATTTCAGTCACTAATTTGCAGGCCAGGGTGGGGTTTCAAAAAGTGGTTGGTCCCAAAACTCGCTAATCATGTATTTTCAACCGCATAAAATAAAGTCAAAAAAGTTGATTTTTGTAAAATCAATGATATAAGGTGAAAGAACAGCTTAGACAAGGAAAAAAAACTTTCCTAGGCCCTGGTTTGATAGCAAGAAGTGTGTTTCCTCACCAGCACTTGGAGCTTACCATTTGGTTCGAAGCATGCTTTATATTTTGTTATCTTGAAGGAGCACAATCCTGCTACAAGGCCAGGTAGAGAAGAATATAAAGGGTCCTATTCTAACAGCATGATGTGTGTCATCTAAATCTTGTTGCACAAAGCAGTTTAAGCAAGTGGATCTATATGTTTTTTTTTTTTTATGTGTGTGTTTTGGTTCAAAGCCAGGTGTAGGGAATAAAGAGGGGAAATTATGTGACTTGATTAAGCATTGAGGTGTTTTGAATGCGACAAAGATTAAACCAATCAGAGTGTCTGGTCTCATTGCCTTTAAATACTGTGCTTCAGGCAGCTAGCATTCACTATTTATGAGTTCTTTGGTCAGAATATTTGGTGTTATTCCTCTCTTTTTATTGTGCCACTACAGTTAAAGAACACACATACAACAGCAACCAGGAGCACTTCTACAAGAAAAAGCACACTGTCCCTCAGCTCTCCATTACATTACATTTCTTTGCTTCCTGGGGTTTATTATTCAATTGCTATCCTACAGTTTCCAACTATACATTTGTTTTCGGCTCATCACACGCAAACACCATGACTGTTACGGAAGTCTACTCAGCAGCCTGTAACCCCTCATTCTCCCTCCCATCAGACATCATTTGATCACCCAATCAGTGCAGAATTTAGTGTTATAGCCTCTTGTTGCCCCCCGGCTCAATCAGACCTATGCATATCCAAAGGGGAGGGGAAAAGGGCTACATCTGATCCACTGTAGAGACAAACAGGATTTTTCTTTTTTTATTTAACTGAAGTTAAATTCTAGCCAAATAGAAACCCCAGACATGATGTGAATGTCAGACAATCCAGGACATGAGACCTTTAAATGATATGTGTACTGGGAATGTGCATAGAAAACATAGGAAATAAATCTGCTCAGTACACCAAAAAGCTTTGCAGCAGTAGTGCCACGAGGCATTCTGTCAGAATGTGAAATGTTGTTTTATAGTGACAAGCACCAGAGATTCATCATTTAAATAGACAGGTTCCAGAAAAGTTGAGACATTCATAATGAATTGCTACACAAAGTATAACAGGCTACAGTAAATAAATAATTTGACCCTCAAAATTTCCCTTTTGGCAGTATTCTTGTGATACATTTAGTATTGAAGCTTCATTCTTCAATCCAGCAATTATAAATAGGTATTTTACATATAAATGTGATTGAATAAACCAGTGTACACACAGAACATACTCATGTGCAGAGACAGAGGGTACCTTATCCACCTCACTTAAGGACAGGGAAAACACTGTTGTGGTACATCTGAGATTTGTCTTAAAACTTCATCAGTCCTCTGACATTAGAGAGTCCTGCCTTAAAATCTCAGTGTATTTCTTTAAAATGATGGTGAAACCACCACATTAGTCAAAGGAATGCACGGTTTACATAAGCCTGTCTTCCCTCTAACCGCCAATAAGCGTTGCTGTCAGTCTTGTCTGTATTTATGGAGCAGATCAGTCCTTCCCGTCTCATGTGTTTTAGCATGCATAATTGACAAATGTCACAATCTAAGCTTACTGTACGACAGACCTGGTATTTCCTTCTACTGCCTTTGGTGAGCAGAGATTCATTTCTACTTCACACTTTTCTTGAACCCTTTTTGTGGCTGTACCTTCCCAAAGCAATTCTAAAATAAAATTCAGAAGTACCTCATATTTTCAACCGCACTTACACTCATGGTTGGCATGTGGTTGAACAGTTACATCATATTTAAGAGGTATAGATTTAACCAGTGTAATAACTCTGAACTTCCTCTGTTTTTTTTCTGTTGTAGAAATCCCCGTGGTCAACCCTACAGCTGTGGTGAGCAGCACAGAGGAACCAGCAGGTTAGTAAATGTTCTCTGCACCTCGCCCAGCAGCAACACTGCTTTACGAGACAAATAAACACATTTTTTTCATATTTCTGGACTTAAGTTTGGGGTGTGGAATAAATATTAATGAAGGGTGGGTCCCCCCTTTTGAAGCTATGCAAAGAGAACGAGTGCACAGAGACCCGAAGAATTTTTCCATTGTCCTAAAAAAACTTGTGTCCTTGGCAAAGTTTCCCCAGCAGCTACCCTCAAGTTAGTGGAGCCCCACTGTGCTCAGAGTGTAGCTGCAGCTTAAAGCCAAGGCTGACAGATAGACAGCAGCGGTGACCGGTTAAAATTTAGCTGGGAGATTGACTGGAAAGGAGAGTTTTGAGGCGCGAAAAGGGTTTTGGCAAGTGACTGTGGGGAAATTTGCCGTCTCTCCCTCTAACTGTCCAATTTAGGCTTCAGTCAATTACCCTGCCCTTATTTTTCATTCTGTGGCTTTTTTGATTCAAATAGTGGTGTTGATTTGGAAATGTTGATTCATTAGTGAGTTTATAACATAAATCATCACTCAGGCTGAACCCCCCACTTTGCCAATGACACTTAACTGCACTTCTCAAAGCATAAAGTTTCTGTTTTTATAAAGTTTCTCTCCTACAAAATACAAATCTGTCAGACAGCTGACAGTAAATTACACCTTTGCCTTATGGGCTTCTTACATTTCAAAGGTTAAATAAAGTTGGAGAATATGAGGTATTGGTTTAAGAATGTCATGATTGGCTCGAATGAAGCTCTTCTAATAATGACACTGGAGGTCAAATCTGGTCACGGAGAACATATGGAAACAGAAACTGAGCCAATCACATGGCAATAGATGAAAAACTTAGTTAGGAATGGCTTACAGATTAGTCACAGGCTGCTAATATTTGACAGTGCTGTGTTGGTAGTAACCTGACACATCCGATGGACTATTCAACATATCTCACTAGTCCACCCGGGCAACAACCCAAAGAAAGTGTTTAGGAATGAACAGAAACTTTCAAAAGCATAGGTGGCATGTGATTGGACAATTGGTCCATTAATCACATTAATCACAGGCTAGATAATGAGATAATGTAGTATATGGATGCTACTGCTAGGGTGTAAAGTACAAAACTTGGGCCATGTAGAACAAACTCTTGCCAAAACATGTAGGAAGTGGATTGAAAATAATACTTTTATCAAGAATTTCTTTGAGTGTCATTATTTCTTTTCATTTAATGAAGAAGTACAGTCCAGATCTGATAAAACTGCCAGTTAAATTGTCTGCATTTATGCTAATCTCTATGTGAGCTTCCTGTTGTGGTCTAACTCATAGCTCCCACCTCTTTCTGCTCTATAAAAGACATGAGTTGGGCTGTGCGAATTTGGACTGAGCACAATCATTGTAGACTGAAGCTTGCAGAAATGGATCTGCATGATTACAGACTCTGAATCAGGCAGATCCAACTGCTTCTGATTAGGTTAGTGACTAATCTATGTTAATTTGTGGCTGGCTCTAACATCATACTTATCTTAAATAGTTCTACTGTTTTTTCCTATTAAACCAAAAGTGCTTGGAGTGAACAAACTTAAAAGCATTCCCAACATTATCCAGTTATTGTCATAAAGGTGGAAAACTGCCCTATGTCACACTTTTATCAAATTCTTGGAAAAAATCTGGGATTTATATTATGTTCAGAATATGTGTTTGCACCCAAGCCTCTGTTGGCTGACCCCTCACAATGTCATCACAGCCTCTGGTGCACAAACTTTAAGGGCCACTGCTGTCACAAATGTAGTCCTTCAGTTTTGTGTTGACTAGTGTTACTTCAGTATTATCTATTAAATAAAGCCTTGGAAGACAAGATTTTCCAACTCCTAAAGAACCTTTCAGGGAGTCAAAATGGACATTAAAAAAATAAAATCCAATTGCCACATGACCATGTTCATGTTTGTGACATATTCTAAGTCACCCCAGCATGAATGTATCTCCAGAAGTCCTAAATATTTCTTTAAATATTGAAAGAAATGTATTTTTTACCGTCACCCCGTTTTGCATTTTGTTCATTTTGTTTCTTCTGATTACTCAGTCCTCTAATGGTCTTGAAGAAAGAACAGAAAACTGCACATGCCAGTCTTTTCTCAAACTTCCTACCTCCATGGGAAAGACTTGAAGAGTCCTGGAACACAAGGGTTGCTGATCGCTAATTCACCTCAGGTTCAAGAGCATTTCCCCCATTTTTCTCCTTCCTAAACTACCATAGAATGGGCATCACCATTGGAAACTCAAGAACCCCAAATCTTTTTGTGTAAGGGGCGGTGGATGCAATTTGTCCTTGTCATGGCACAGCAAGAGGGACTGAAGAGAACGGGGGGCATCAAGAGCCCCAGAGCCAATTGTGTGTGTTTTCATGGGGCTGGTCTTCTGGGTCAGTGGGCGTTTGACCGAGAGCTTTCCAGGTGAAGTGACTCTTCATGGGAAACACACACAATATCTTCTTGCCAGGACTTTTATGTAGATACCTTAAGGCCAGCCACACGCAAGCACACAGCGGCAGTAATGAAATCCATGCTCTTCTAATACAAATGCATACCGGCACACTTGCATGATAATGATCTGCATATGAAACCACAAGCTCACTTATTATTCAAAAAAATTAAAGGAAGTTATGAGAGCTAGCATCATTTAGAAGAGTTTTTCGCTAATGTGCAGTACAAATCAATCCACACCTACACCTCTGCATCTGTCAACATCTACACCTCAGCTCATAGTTTTCCTTTTAAAGTCACCCAGGTTATTGGAAGCTGCCATCTGCTCCCTCCTTCTCCCCTTCTTTCCTCTTCCCTCCTCTCTCTGGCTAATAAAATCTCCAGTGCTCTGATATACAGCCAAGCCTCCTGGACATTTTTATGGGCTTCTTGGTCCCCTGTTTCTCTCTCTCCTCTTGCCCTCCTTCCATTTCTCCATCCTTCCTTCCCCCCCAAAAATGAATGATACAACACCTTGACTCTCATGCAACCCGTAAGGAGGAATTTCTCCCTCTCACGTCACTTTTTCTTTTTAACAGGGGCATTTTTATCAAGCAGTTTTACTTGTTTTAGTTTAGGAAGTTACATGACTGGATGGTTTTTCATCTGAAGGCTGAGGGAAGGCCTTACAGCAAATACAAGTCCAGAAAGCAGCATGTGGCTTTTCATTCCTACCATGATCAGCTCTTCATGTAATCTCATTATAGCTGACGAAAGGCACATTAAGAAATGACCTTCTTGGTACTTTCAACATGTCAGTCATTCACTTTCCTTTCCTTGAACCTGTGTCCTTCTCATTACAGTATAATTGGAAAAGTGCATCCTGTATTCCTCAGATCATGAAATCCTTTGGTGTCAAGTACAGTAAAATAATCAGTAGTGTGTTTTTTGTTCTCGTCACAGCATCATTTGCATTAGATGACAGAAGAAATATTTTAAAATTAACAGTTATTATTTCCAAATTACTTGCTATTTCATACTGAAAGACTGCTCTTTGTTTTGAAAGTTCTGCTCACAGTAAAAATGTTTCTTGATCAGTCAAAACAGCCAAAAAAATCAGGGCTGGATAATTACATGCACTTTCTCTGTTTGAGCAGACTTTTGACTTTCTAGGTCATTTTGAGAGAAAGGGTCGGGTTGTTCCAGGCCTGATATCCTGGTCAAATGCAAAACTACCACCTCCTGTATCCACAGCTTGAATTATTGCTACAGTCTTTGTTGCTATAATGCTCCATTACCTGGATGAAAACAATGCACAACTAGAAAAGCACTCAGAGAGCGCAGACCTCTGCCAGCGCCACAGTCCTTAGCCATATTGTGATTTTCACTATAAATATTAGTCCTACCTTTATTTCATCTAAATATTTAGATTCCTTGACCATGAAAACACACCATTAGCAACTGGATTCATAATGATATCTTTTTTAGTTCAGTAGTTATTCACAAAAATCACATTTTTCGCCATGGCGGATCAACACCAAATTTAAATCAGTTCTTCCTTTGCCCATGCTTAACATTTTCTGAAAATTTCATCCAAATCCATCCCCAATGTTTTGAGTTATTTTGTTCACAGACGGACAGACAGACAGACAGACAGACGGACGGACGGACGGACAGACAGACAAACAAACTCTCCCGAAAACATAACCTCCTTGGTGGAGGTAATGAATGGTAAATGGTGGATGAACTTGAGCTTATACCTATCAGTATCAGTTAACACATTCATGATCTTTCATGCCCATTTATACGCCACTGGCATAGCATTGGGTTAAATGTCTCACCCGAGGATACATCTACATGTGACAGCTAGCACTGGGCTTGCACCTGCAACCTACAGACCAAGCGCACCAGCAGATTATACCACCAATGTCCAATGAACAGAAAACATTAAATGACATCTGATGGGAACAGCATGATTTTTATGGAGAGTGGATCAAGCTGCACAAAGGCTTCATCTGGTTATACTAGGGTGTAACCACAGAAACTGAGGAATTGTTCTGCATTTAGTACAGGTTTTTAGCCTTTTAAAGAAGAACTGAAGGCTCGTGCGGTTGGCCTTGCTAGGGTTAGCCAAATTGTTTCATATTTGCCGAATTTACTCTTCGTTTGTAGCCAAAATATTGAAAATTTCAATTCCACTGTCAACAACATTGTGGAGATGGACTGGAGCAGACAACTTGGCTCTCTATTTGCTCCATCTCCAGGGCAGTATCAAAGATTTAATAGTTTTTAAAAGTGGAGCATGCAGACTCAATTAGTTTGTATCACTGTGAGTGTATGTGTCTGCCTTTGTGTCTATGTGAAGATCACACTGTGTCATGCTCTCACTATGAAATGAACATGTTTAATATCCACAGTGCTCCACTTTGTGAGCTCCTCTATCACAAAAATGACAACTTTTTCCCCAAATTTCCACTTAGTCCACCTGTTTACCATACTTTATGCGCTTAATACACTAATTATACTGTTGCGTGCTTTATTTTCAATTTGAATACTTAAGTTTGAGCAAAAACTGCATAACAAGAGTAAGTCCCTACTTGTCTTTTTTGACTGTTGTTTTCATTGAGAACACTCTGGCAATAGAGTTTGCTTGGCCGTTTAACATTAATATGCTTATAAATACCAATAAATGTTTTTCATCATTGTTCAACTTCAGTGTGAACTTTGGACCCTCAAAGAGGACATTACAGGATGCAGCTGGAGAGGTGGTTGTTTCAAGTCCTTAACTGAGGAATTCAAGTTGGGTTCCAGCTGGACTTTTTGTGTTTATGTTAGGAGAGGCAATCTTTGAAAACTCAAAGATAAATGACAACTAACCAACCCAAAGTTAGTCAGGAGTTACACTGAGATGGGTCATTCAGCCAGGATGTCAATTTGAACTGTCACAATATTAATTCTAACACCTCATCAGTGGTGGCTCCACCTATGTGTGGTCAGTGGAGGTCATCCATCCAATGTGTGGTCCAAGTCTTCACGCTGGCAGCCAAGGTCTATTCACACACATCCAACCATGACCCGCTTCCAGCACGCTCTGTCTTTCCTCAAGATCCCAGAAAACATGTCAAACTGAACACTTTTACAACTCTGGTGTGTTTCACTTGGCTCTCAGCTCCGGCTGTTGTGGCAGTTTGTTGTGTGATTTGTCAAAAATTGTATTTGAGCACATAAAAATCAAACAAGCCGAGCTCTTATAAATCTGCCCCAGATCCCTTATAACTTTTGGTTTTAATAGTGGGTATAAGATGGTGTGAGGGCAGATGTGAATAACCCTACTTGCCAGAATATAAGACATTTATTGATGTTTATGTGTTTGGTGGTGGTTTTGAAGTATGTTGCAGTTTTCAGTGAATTGTAACACCAACTGTGGTAGCTGCTAAGTATGATTAACTTCAACACCCGATAATGCACTATGAAGCGGTGTAAAATAAGCCTTAAAGTCGATGTTATGGTTACTATTCAGATGACAAGTGTGTAAGTGTCGACTTATGTGTGTAATGTGAGTATTGTCAGGTAGATCCACTGGGTTACTGCCCCCATAAATGACTTTTGTTTTTTCTTCACAGACTGTGAGTCCTATTGTAAACCAGTGAAGGGCAACCTGAAGATCAACATGAAGAAATATTGCAAGAAGGATTATGGTAAAAGAAGAATTTGTCATCAATATAATACTAAATACCAACCCCAATTCCAATGAAATTGGGCTTTTGTGTTAAAAAGTATAAATAGAAACAGAATACAATGTGCAAATCCTTTTAAACTTAAATTAATTTGAATACACTACAAAAACTAGACCGTTTTTTAACCATTCTTTAGCTCTTATGTCACCCCTGTCCCTAGTTTTTAAGGACGTTTTGCAGTTATCAAATTAAAAATGAGTGAATATTTGCAGAACAGTCATCTAAATATCAAATATCTTGTCTTTGTAGTACATTCAATTGAATATAAGTCAAAAAAATCATTGCTTTCTGCTTTCATTTATATTTTACACTATGTCCTGACTTCAGTGGAGTTGGGGTTTTTACAAGTTCTGTATCAGATGTTTTGATCCAAACCTTTTTTTTTTTACTTCCCTCAGCGGTCCAAGTCAATGTCCTGGACATGGAGACAGTTGGGGACTGGGCCAAATTCTCTGTAAACCTGGTGTCGGTATACAAGAGCCGCGGCGAGCCTCTGAAAAGAGGTGACAACATCCTGTGGGTCCACATGAAAGACCTGGCCTGCAAATGTCCCAAAATCCAGATGAGCAAACGGTTCTTGGTGATGGGAGGCAGCGACGGGGGAACAGGTCCGGGGTCAGGTCCCGGGGTCGGGGTCGGGCCGGGCGGTGGTGCAGCCAGTCCAGGGGCAGAGCGTGTGGGCCTTGTGGCTGATAAGAACAGCCTGGTGATCCAGTGGAGGGACGTTTGGACGAGACGCTTGAGGAAGTTCCAGCGTAAAGAGAAGAAGGGGAAGTGTGGCAAAGCGTGATGGGAGAGCAGAGTTTATCCCGGACCCTAACCCTTGTTCTTGTCCCTTTGAAACCCTCTGCTTACCCTTATCATGGGAACTCTGCACATTAGAAAGACTGCATGTACCCTACCTGATTTAAGGACCACGTTTTGTGTATATTGTATAATTATTTTACTTTTCAAGTATTGTCTTTGTTATGTCTTTTGTTGTCAAATTGGTTTGCCTTAAAAAGGGACCATTAAAAAGGGTATGAAGTGTAAAAGCAAACGCCATTCCCTCCCTCGGTGACGACAGCAGAAATGTCCACTCGTCCTCCAACTGCAACTCCCTGACCCTCAGCCCAGTCTCTCTCCTGTCAACACTGACTGTCTTCTTGCCACTTTGTTTGACACATTATATTAGCGCTCACACTTCACAAGCTTCTCTGAGGATTTTATTCTGCGATGTTTGTCACTTCAGAGAGACTGACTGATATCACAGCTTGGATCAGCATCACCTGACAACCTTTGAACGTTTGCAGTCAAAATGCTCATAAAAAGTGGGCCTGCTTGCTCCAGGTCTCTGCAGTAACTTCTACAGACTGTTACTTCAAACTCTTTGTCCCCTGAGGAACTAAGGGCTACCTTTGCAGGGACATTTTCCACAGCAAACCTCAGTCTCACCACCACTGCTGCTGCCACAACACATTCCTCACAGTAGAAACTGCTCATCTAGGCTGCTCTATCTGCAACTGTGATGTCGCTGCTTGTTTTACAGTCTACGTTTGTCAGGTGGCTATGTTTCATTCTATATACATCATTGCTTTATGAAAGCCCATTTCAGCCAAAACAAAATGAAGAAAGACACATAATGACAGACAATATATTAAAGGCCGTTTTTAATGGAAAATACTAATTTTCATGTATACTATCCAAAAAGTATAACCGTGGCCCCTTCCAAACCTCTAAAAGAAGAAAAATCCCTCCTGTTTGTCTGTCATTTATTCTGAAGTTTAAGACACATGTGCTCAAACAATCAGTTATCATACAGGGATATGCCACCTATCTCAGAGGGTAGACATTCCCAAATGTGAGTGTTGGATGTTACATTGCATCACACAGCATCTCACACCTGCTGTCTGCAGTGCATCCAACAAAAACAAAAATGAAAGCCCTTTTTTATCCTTGTAAATAGTTCATCAAGTATTTTTACTGCACAGCTAGAGAAAAGGATATACTGTATCTTTCTGTAGATTGATGATGGGTGCAAACCTTTTTAGAAGAGTTTGGGAAAAAGTTAAATTTCTGTCAAAAGTATGTGATTAAATCTTAAATCAGGTTAAAAGTCAAAAATATGAGACATTATATCATACTATTCAGATTGAAAGTCAGAATTCAAAGAGAAAAAAATGATAATTTTAAGATAACAGTCATCATTTCTGGGTCAAAAGTATAATGATATGATGTACCTAATCATAATAATAACATATAATGCTCTCAGAACTAGAAGATAAAAAACAAAATTATGAGTTAAGTCATCTCGTAGTTTGACTATTTTATCTATTATTAAACTTGAAATAGATAAAATAGGTCACATTGTTTTGGTATAGTTTTTTTTTGTATGATCATGACTTAGTTTCTGAAAAAAAAATGAGATTGGAGTTATTACTGTCTTTGAATCTCAATTTTAATTGTTTATCTAACTGTAATGGCTTTTTATTACTTAACATTGATTTTATGTGTCACAATTCCAAGTAATTATACCACAATCATCCCCTTTTAGTTAAAATTCTGGCAAATTATCTCATTATTATCTCATATAATTTTTAACTTATAATAATAATTACATAAATTTGGCTTATATCACATCGTGAACTTTTAATAACACATTTATGGCTCATACATTAACTTTTTTCATCAGCGCTAAACTTGTATTTTTCTTTCTTTTGAGCAGCAGGAATGGGCTTCCATTTAGAGTTATGTCTTACTGTTTGAGTCTAAGCAGAGTAAAACCTTGTTAGCATGTATGAGTCACATCCCAGCCCCTCTGGGATTGCACCTCTTCAGCACCAGTCTCACTCACCAGTGGTTTAAACAGTCATGCTTCAACATCATGACTCATTGCTTGTAACTGCTTGTGAAAGACAGATTAAGCGTTGTGGACAAATGGCTGGAATTTCAGAACAATACCAATATTTCCAAGGAGACGTTTTGCTTTATGGATAATGTGTCCCGCGGGGTCGCAGCCCTCCAGATGTTGCTGTGTGGCCCGTGTCTTGTCTTTGTATTTAAATGTCTGAATATTTTCCTGATGTGTCCATTGACTGGCAAGCTTTCGTTTGCCAAAAAAAAAGAGAGATTGAAACGAGAGTTCCTTTTCATGCAGTAAAAAGAAAACCGAGGTGGATAAACAACATAGTTGTGTTTTTCTCTAGCATATTTTGACAAAATGAATGAGGCTGGAAAGTTTTTAGTGCTCACCGATTGTATTATGACATGAGAGGATCATATAACATTCCTCATGTGTTTTGTTATGTTTGCATGTTCGTGGTTTTTTGCTGGTCCATCAGAACCTTACAGTGAGCAGACAAAGACCTTAAACCAACATGAGCATCGAGATTCCAAAGGAAAACTCCCCAAGTCATCCATCCCCCATTAGCCCACCCTGACACAGTCCCTGTCATCCTTTGCCAAATAAGCATAGTCAGTTTTTAAATTCAATTAAGAGACTATGGAAGTCAGGAGCGACTGAAACCACAGAGTGACCCATCTGGTTGCTCTCAAGCTTTTTATCTGCCTTTTGCTGTTATTTCATTTTGTAAAGCACATTACAATTTATTTAAATAGAGTACAAGATAAACACACAGTTTTGAGGGGTGCATCAAGTCGGCATAGCGGCGAGTGTGCCGACAGGCTTGTCATGCTAGCTTGTGGTTACGCTCCTCAGGCTGGTGGTATGTTTGGTTTGTCATCCATCCAAAAATGTCTCTCCTCTGCTCTCTTCTCCATGTCAGCCACCACCCACCCCCCCGGACTCCCTCTTTAACCCTTTTTGCATGTTGTGTACTCAGTGTCTTTAGATAAGTGGCAGCTCAGAATGAGGCTGCCAGAACTCTTCAGTGGTGTACTGTACTGCACTGTACTTCTTGTTTTCAATCCCTTGGAGAATGTATGTCAAACTGTGAAGAACACACTCATGCAGGTGTATGGTCTGATTGTGTTTGTGAAATATTGTCAACAAGCTTAAGAATGTGGAAGCTGACATCTGATCCTATTATAAATTATGAACAGGGTTAGATGTTGTTCAAAGACTGTTGATGTTCATGTTTTTCTGTCTCATACTGACACTTTTATCATCTAATCCAAAAATATACACACAACCAAAATGAACCACCACCCACTAGAATTTCTGGTGTGTGATGAAACAGTACTGTGCACATTTACATGATCATACTAACAGGTAATGCCATAACTAGGTAGTAGTCACAATCTGATATGATATGAAGCATTTATATGCAATATAATTTTCTCAAGTAACAGATGAATTTCTTGCCATAGTTATGCAATAAAAACTCACTTCCTTTTGTTTTCAAGAGTATCGAAATATTGGCCTGTTCCTAGATCAGACCCACTTGTGCTGGTTTCTCTCATGTCCTAACTGAAGAACGTTGTATAAGATCATGTCACATCGTGCATCATCACACGTCTGTTGTCCACACTTCATTTGTTGATAATGTAATACCATACCCTACATTCCCACTTGTAAACTGTAAATCAAGTGCTTTAACTCTACCGATGGAGAAATGGGAAAAAAGTGCTATGTAATGAAGAGAGGTGGTCTTATAGGCCCAGAAATACAGAGCTCTCTGTGAGCTATATAAAGTTTCTCCCTCTGTGTTGAAAATGAAAGAATGCCTATTTATCTCCACTACAGACATACAAGCACTGCTGAGTGAGAAAAGTAAAAAAAAAAAAAAAAAAAAGCAAAAATGCCATACCATACAGCATCTTGTGGCACAGCATTGCGCCATGTCCTTCTGCGTAAATTAAGGCTGCGTTTACACGGCGCTGAAAACAGTCAAATCCGAAAAGTTTTGATTGCATTTTGGCCTTGCACCTATATGGAAACTCGCTGTGTTTTGCCTGAAAATGGAAACTTTTGAAAACGGGCTACGGAGTGGAAATTGTTCAAAATGCTCTCCATGCAACTCCATCTAAACCCACATCGGAGCGTTTCAGGATGAAACGCTGACATCACCGCATGCGCAGTACTCTTTCACATACAGGCTGGGCGCATACAAGGAACAACAACAGCTTAGACCATGTGCCGAGTAACGTGTGAGCCATTTACCATGCTCGGTTTGTTATCCAGACAGATTTGTTGTCCAAACTGATGTGTTGTCCAGAAAAGAAACTCCTGCGTCTCTGTGAGTCTATTCGCCATTGTTGTTTGTGAAAAGTTTTTCTTCTTGCCTCTCTGCAGACCTACACCGCTATCTACTGAACTGTCATGCATACTACAGCAGGTCCATACGTCTCCAGCGTCGTCGTCTGAACGCAGAAGAATTTGAATACGCAAAGGAAAAATGTTTGCATCTTTAAGTCAGAAGTGCCTGTGTAAACGCAGCCTAAGACTCTCACATGTGATTTATTGTAATGATTGTAATTAAGCTGCCTCACATCGCGCTCAGTAGCAGCTTTGAAGCGCACTGGGCTGGGAATTTCCAGTGGCCGCAGATCTGCTCTTTGCTTCCTGGAAGCCCTACCTTACCAATTATGTAGATGCCTTTCAAACAATAACTAAACCTTAAAACAAATTTTTTGCAGCTAACTGATGTGCACAGGTGTGTAGTGCTAATCGGTAAGGATCCAAATTAGCATAAATTTAAACACTACATTTTCATGGTACATATATACAAAGTGATCTGCCCTCTTGTGACAACTTGAGTAAACTTAGTTACTGTGATCATTTTTTTTTCAGTTGATTCCTCCAACAGTTTTCAAATATTACTTCATTTGATTATTACTCCCCTTTAACCATAGCATTTGGTAGATATTTTACTTCAAGGGAAAGCTTGCTTGGTAACCTTTACAAAAAGGTTACACTTGTTAGGATCATGCATTGTGAAATGAGTAATACAGCTAAATGTCTGGGTAGCACCCAAAAAATGCACCAAAATCCCCGGCAAGTTGAAACTGGCATTGTAGTGCAGAGTGGCAACATTACGGTGTAAGCCCTTGTACCATCTCCAGGCTCAGGACCAAGTTCCTTGAACCTCAGTAAAGACTCAAAGTCCATGGCAGACTGTGAAATGGGCATCCCAGGAGGACAACACTACAACAACACCAGTTCCTCACCCTTGCTTTACAAAAGAACTGTAGGCTTTCTTCTGGTTGCAGGGCATTTTGGCACATCTTTGCCCACATATTCCAAGAATACATGATCATGACAAGTTGTACCTGGTTGTAAAGATAACTAATCAAGCTTTTCAATGATATGAAATACAAGTTTAATCTTTGTCATTTCAAGGGAAACAGGCTCCACCAAGGTCACACCAGTCTCAGTGACACTCTAGGACTCAGGGTTGTGTAGTTTTGTTGCCTGAGAGCTGAAATAAACCACATTTTTTCCACAAAACAAGTTCAAAATGTACAAACTTAGAATTCAGCGGGATCATAGACAAAACGATTGGAACTGTTGTATAGTGTGGCTGATGAGAACAACACAAGAGTGAGTGGGTTTGACTTAACTTTCCCCTCCATGCATTTGATTTCATGAAATTTCTGAGTAGATATGTCTTTACAGCATCTTCTGGGCTTAGTTATTCTTAGAAGGGATAATTGATTTTTCTGAGGTGGGATTGCTCAGAGTTAATGCCACTAGTTCATATGTAGTCAACTCTCTTTTTGATATCATGTAATTTGCCCAATTTCACTCGCTATTCTGTTTCCCAACACAGCTGCCTATCATGTTTGACATTATTTCTACCTCTGCTTCTCCCTCTTCTGCTTTTATTTTTTTCTCATGCACAAATTTAAGAAAACTAAAGGAACCAGATCTAATGTTTTTTTACTTGGACTGATACACACACTACTGGCCAAAAAGTAAAGTAAAAAAAAGAAGTGTTTATCCATGTTTTCATACCCCAACAATAGCCGCTATATGACAAAGGATGTGATATCATGTTGTTTACATGACAACTTGAGTAATCAGGTGATTTCATAAGTGAGAAAATTTTGACTTTATTAGTGTGCATAGAAACATACTCCATGCTGAAGATTTCTGATAGCGTAAAATTCACAAAAATGCAGAACCAAATAGTCTCTGATTTGTGCGCTGGTTGTATGAAATGGCCTCTCAGACAGGTGAAGTTACAGTAGCAGCAGTGTCCTCTTCATGGTACGTAAGAACGGTGTACACATTATGATTGATGGCCAAATTGCGTGCCCCTGAGGCCTCTTTGGCGCTCAACTCCTTAAGAGCTTCTACACTCATATGGGGTAACTGCAGTGTCCTTGAATGTGGAGCTTCACAGGTTCTCATTCCACACATTTCCTCGTTTTCTTGGGCGCCCACCCTGAATGTTGAAGATAAGAAGTGAGCCAGATGTTGTTTTTGGGGGTGGAAGTGTAGTCTTGTGAAAGCTATTTAGTGAGCCTCATGGAGAGAGCCGTCCTGTTGTTTTACGTTAACAAGCCGAGGAGCTTGGCAGTGGAACTGAGGCTAGAACTGCTTTACTTTTTACCCCCCTCTTCTGCAGCATTTATAGCATTTACAGGTGTGAGTGTCTAATTAGCCCTGCCTGAGCAAACGAGTGATAAGCACATGAACCGAGAGTGTAAAGAGATGAGCTCACTCTAATATGAAGGATGCTTTCCTGTTCTTGAAGCTCTTTCTTGTCACATAAAGGATGATGAAGAACTGTCATAAAAACTGTCATTCATTCTGTTTCACTTTCATCTCGTTCATCAAGTCTTGACAAGGGATGAGGATCAAAATCTGTCTCGGTTATGATCCAGCTTCATAACTGAGCTTATTAACACTACTTTTGAGTTTTACAGGTCCTGTGACAGAGCATCATGCTGTCATGTGACTGGTGCACAAACAAGCAGCAGTTTTTGCAAGGGGGAACTTAAACTCTCAGCACATCAGCATGTGACAAACACTTTCAGTAATGGCAGCCATATTCCTGTGATGTTAGCTTTGGGTCACATTGTCATATATACATCAAGATTCTGACAGTGACTTTTACTTTATTATCTTTTTGACTTGATTGAAGCATGACAGTAAAGATGATTGACAGTGAAAGCCCATGGAGAAATCCAACCATGTTTCATGCATACCCGATCACCCTAAACCACCAGATTGAAGCTCACATCAATGTCATATTAGCATGCTAGCCACATTGCAGTTATCATTTAGGTTGGATAAGGAATATTTAATCAGAACAAGCCTTGCATAGAATGTTTGCAATCATCAAATTGAAATGATAAGTGTACATTTTCTAGCCTGATCATGCAAATGCTAATGGTGGCACAATAAAAGCTATTAGTCCGATTTCATAATTTGAGTTCTAACAAATGAAATTTTTCACATCAAACAGCATTAACCAAAAAAGAGGGAAACAGAAACCTGTTTTTACATAGTCCACATTGATTTTTACATAAGTCCCACTCACATTTCATGAAGCCAATCTCAGTGCAGAATTTTTTGACTGGCATATGGGGTGGCCAATTAAAATTCCAAGGGGTCTGTGCCATGTTTTATAATTCCCCTATGAAGACAGGTCGCACCCCCCTGGGAGACGGCCAAAGTCCCCTTGGGTGATGTGTCCAACCATCTGAGAAACAGAAACAAACATTAGAAACACTATCTAGTAGATAGATAGATAGATAGATAGATAGATAGATAGATAGATAGATAGATAGATAGATAGATAGATAGATAGATAGATAGATAGATAGATAGATAGATAAGACACTTTGTTCATCCCTTGGGGAAGTTTGGTGATGTCATATGAAAGCCCTCAATTGGTTGGAAAAATCTCACAAATTAATGTACCAAGCTGGCACACAATTACAAGTCACATATTTAAGTTCTGTTCGAAAAAATGATATGTGAACGACTGTTTGAGGTTGTTGACTTTTCTTTATAAAGAATCAATACGAGTATCCATAAAGAGTATTGATAAGGTATCGTTAAGGGTATCAATATTAAAAGGTGAAGGTCCCCATCCCTGGTCATGATCAATTTATATTGTTGTAAATATGTTCTTGACTGCTCCTGCCAATCATGTTGTCTTTTGTAAAGCCTCACTTGGCCCTGGATGACTCGTGTATGGATGTACAAACCAGATGACGTTCTATGGATGTAAAAACCAGAAACATATGCTTTTGTGATCAGCACCAGAAGATGTGGTTCAATTATTACATCGAATGTATTTCTTTTTTTTTCATTATTGGATTTATGTTGCTTCCTGACAACAGCCGCTCAATTGCTTATGACTTTGCGGGGGGAAAATGTGACAGGGGCTAAAAGACTGTCTTCTTTTCTGACAGAATAAGCTGACATAACAAACCCATCATTTTCTGTGTAAACGTCGGGAGAAAATTCATTCAGTCACACAAAAACAGCCTGCCTAACTTTCTTTGGGAAAAAATAGGATCCTTCCCTCAGTTCAGTTCTGCTCTTCACTTCTGTTATATCAAAGTTTCCTTGTACATTTTTCTCTGAGGCAATGAACCACTGACTTTTTAATCTAAGTGATACAAAATAAATTATTAGTTAATGAGCTGTGTTTATGATCTGTCTCTTTACCTGCACTCATGAGCCTGAGCAGAAGAAAGTACTAAACTGATATATGTGATTATCAAAGGTGTGGATATAGATGAATGTACCATACTCATATCTTTATGTATCATGCTAAAAAGCTATCCATTATATTTTACTTATTAATTCATTCTACATAGACATAACATATGGTTGTCACAATTGTAGGATATTTAATTCAAACTTTGATATGAAGTTTGTAAAGTCAAACTATATCAATAACTTGTTCATCCTCCCAAGATAGCCTTGACATTTATTTTAATATCTTTTTAGGCCTACTCTCTTTATCTTGGTAGAATTGATGGCAGGCAAAATTTGACAGCAAGTTATATATACATATACAAAATATACATTTTAGGGGTGTGCATCTCTCTCTTAAGTGGTGATCCAATACGAATGTAGTTAAAAGAGATGATGATTGTGTTACACTTACAGCTATTCAGTGTTTACAAATGGCACAAAGTAGATTAAAAAATATAAAAAGGAAGATAGAAACAAAATACCTCTGGACAAGTCTGTTTTGTTAGTGCTGTTTGCTCAGGTAGCAATGATAATATAGAGAGCCCCAAGCAAGCTGAGTAACAAGTTTTAGGTGTTGTAACACCACAGTAACATAAGTGCAGTGATTACCTTGGACCTCTCAGAGTTGTGGCTAAATTGTAGCTAGAAGAAGTTTTTAAATCCAGTATCTTTGTCTTGTGAGTTGATGCTCATAATAGCTTGCTAGCTATAGCATCCACAGATCCCTGGTCATCCGCATAGATGTCTCCGTGCCATCTCGACATGAGTGCTATGAATAATCTTGCTACTTGTGTACGTAATTGCTGCTTTACAGACTTTACAGATGGCCAGACTTAAACCCAACTTTCCAGCCTTCTTTAAAAATCTGAAAGTCTTCCAAACTTTAAATTTAAGATTTGAGGTTGCACTGTAAACTGTTCTGGTGCTATCAACCATGCTGTGGTATGTTAATTACCTGCTAATACACTAAAAGAATGTAATTCTCATGATTAGTCACCGTGGGAGTGAGACTTGAGTGGTCATCTGTAGTGGCAGAACTCAAATCAACCAATTTATACGTTTATCAACAGACATTGACCTTTCCACAGCAGATATGGATCGATCCAGAGGCCTGCAGAATGATGTATTCATATCTCTAAAGTGTGAATAGATTATGGGTTTTAACAAGTTAATCTTCAAACCTCTAATTTCTCTCTCTATATATAATGATATTTATACTGTTATATACATATATAAGAATTTATTTTACTACACATGCATCTAATGCAAGATGGATATATGACATATATTAACATCCAACTGATCTATCTCATGCCTGCAACAAGTTTCAAAAAAGCTGGGACAGGAGCATGTTTACCACTATTATACATCACCTTTCCCAAATACCTGTTTGGGAACTGACTGAGGACACTAAAACGAAGCTCTGGACTACAGGCAGGCCAGTCTAGTACTCACACTCCTTAACTCTGAAGCCACACTGTTTCTACAGGAACAAAGTGTTGCTTGGCATAACCTTGCTAAAATAATCAGGGACATTCCAGAATAAGATAACCTTTTGATGGCATTATTATCGCATTATTTGTTGCTCCAAAATCTGTATGTAGCAATAATATTGTCCTCAGATGTGCAATTTATCCCTTATTTATCCCACATCATCCCAGATGCTTTTGAGCTTTCTACTAATAACAATCCAGATGGTCCTTTTAACCCATAGCTCAGAGAACATAATGTCAATGATTTCCATAAACCATTTGAAATGTGGACTCATCAGACCACAGTAACACTGTCCACTGTGTCTTTTCATGTCAGGTTAACTCCGGCCAGAGAGGCAGGCAGTGTTTCAGGGTGATGTTGATACATGGGGCAATAATTTCGTGGACCTGCGCACTTTGCAAGTTTCCTGCAGTGCAAAGAGAGGCGCACTCATGGCGCACAGGGGCACAGAGGTTGCGCGTCCACGCCCACGTCTCTGCCTCTCCGCGCAAATATCAGAATAGGAGGAGAACAGACGTGAGTGGGATTAACACAGCCGATCGCTGTCTTCACCAATCAAATGAGCGCCTCTCCTCGCCTTTAAATGCGCTGCCGCCGAGGCGCAGCATCTGATTGGTCTGAATTATCCCCGCCACCGCAGAAACAGTGTGCTGGAAAGACCCAGCAGTGGAGACGCTGTCCCTTCAGCAGGAGAATGGACAGCGGGGCGCGTCACCGTGTGGGCCAGCTCCTGGGACAGATGTAATCTGTTCCTTTGTCATTAATAGGAGTAAAAAAAATAAGAGACAGTTGCACCACAGCTGGCTTATCCATTCATAATGCTTGTGATCCACCTGCACTCCTGGTTTGTCATCGCCAAATAGTAGAGCCTTTAGTGATAAACTGTATACTCTCCTGGTGTCTCCTCCTCATCCTCCTTGCAATAATGTACTCCGTCTTTTTAGAGCACGTTAAAAATAAAGACTAAAATAGAGGAATATTGGAAATCACAGGTAAATCCTGAGTGACATACATTTATTTTCTCTCCTTTTTCTTCGTCTTTTTTCCCCTTTTTTTCTTTGAATTTAATGAAATGAGAGAAGCCAGATATTTACTCAGTATCAGATGTTAAGGCTGTTTATTGTTGACTTGTAAGATGTGCATCAAACTTCCAGCTGCCGTCAGGTTAAGTTTCCATTATGACAAACGGCTTTAATCCGACATCAGATGTGACGGGAAGGTTAATATAGATACAAATGTATAAGCTGGTTCAGACTGTTACATTATATAGTGTTTGCTGTGATTGATTATTGCATTAAAATGTGCCTGACACTTTGGAAAACTGCCTCTGAGGCGTGCGCACATGTGCGCTTGTCACCAAATTACAGCTGCGGAGGGTGCGCTCCGCCCTGCGCCGAGGTTAGACCAGGTTGCAGCTGGCGAGCTTTCAGCGCACTTTCTGCACTGTTTTTGGCACGAAATTGTCACTGCGCCAACATGAATCTGCCGACACCTCCCCCTGGTGCGCCATCACCTCCCCTTGGTGCGCCGTCACACCCACCTCTGCGCAGACGGTCTACCAAATTGTCAAACTGGCAGCGCACAGCGGTGCGCCGGACGAAATTAACACTGCGCGGGGTGCGCCAGGCTTGCGCCCCCTGCGCTGCGCCACGAAATTAGAGCCCCATGGCTTTGACTTTGTACAGTACAGTTGTAACCTGAACTGTTAATGTAGGGACAAACTTTGTTTCCCAAATGTTCCTGAGCCAATATGAGAATATCCTTCACTGGATGATGTTGATTTTTAATGCAGTGCCCCGTGAGGGACAAAGTCACATGAATTCAGTGTTGTTGTTTTTTACCTTGCTGGTTACATTCGGTTACTTTCTCCAGATTCTCTGAATCTTGTGATGATGTGATGGACTACAGATGAAGAAATCCTAAAATTTCTTAACTGTATGTTGAGAAACAGTCTTAAACTGTTGGATTACTGCATACTGCTTGTGTATTTGTTCATAAAGTGGTGAACTTCACTCAATCCTTGCTTGAAAATAACTGAGACTTTTGGGACGCTCCTTTTATACCAAGTTATGACACTTACCTGTTTCCTATTGAGCTTTTCACCTGTGAAATTTTCAAAGCAGGTGTTTATTATCATAATACATCTTTCCCATTTCTTTGTTGCTCCTGTACCATTTTTTTCAGAACATTTCGCCAATCAGCATGGGTGTTTGAATTAAAAAAATCTTGACTTTGTAGTGTATTCCATTGAACATAGGTCAAACAGATTTGTATATCATTATTCTTTTTTATTTGCATTTTACACAACATCCCGACTTCATTGCTATGAGGGTTTATACATATTTTCTCTTGTAGACTCATTACAAAAATTTAACATATTTCCCAGCTCTAAGCTCTGGTGTGTTTCCACTCACAGGGGCAGCGTATGGTGTTTTGGAGAGGCAGCGTATGGGGTAAAGCGGCTCCCCTCCTGTATGAACAGAGCGAGAACTGAGGCTCTGTAAATAAACAGCGAGGCAAACGCATGCACACTTGAATGTGTACCTCACCTCTGAGGAAACCCAACTCCAGAGTCAAGTCCAAAGCAGGAAACTCCTTACTCTCTTTCTCTTTTCCCTTCTCCCTCCACCTACCCCTCACACCCACCCCTCTCTCACCTACAATCTCCTCTCCCTTGGTTTGCCCACCCTCTAACCAAACAGCCAGCTCCATCCATCCTCCTGAAGGTAAATTACAGGAAAGTAACCATTTATCATCTCTCTCTCCCCAGCACTGCCATCGAGCCTTTGAGAAAAGAAGTAGCTGTGATCGTGCGCACACTTGCACATGCACAGATGACATATGTCTCTGCATCAAGCACATCTATTCTTGGCCCCCCATCCGTGCGCTATTCTAGTCCAATCCACATTAAACCATAACAGCATGAATGGCCAGAAACCACATGGACTACACAAATCTAAGGGTGTTTTCACACCAACCATATTTACTGCACACCAAAGAAGTTTTGGCCCAGGGTTTGGTTCGGTAGTATTAATGTGAATGCAACCACCGCACTGGTGCGCGCCAAATCAGCCAGTCCGAGACCTCCATGAAGGGGTGGTCTCGATCCACTCCATCTCCCTACATTTGGTGCGGTTTCACTGGTGTGAAACAAAGTGGTCCGCACCGATCTACTTTTGATGCATTATGGGTATTGGAAGCACTGAATTTTGGTTAAAGTCCTTCATTATTTACTTCCTGTTAATCCTGCAGTTGAATTTTTTGCTGACTTAATTTGTCAATTTGTTTATGCTGGTTGAGGATTACAATGATTTACGAGGGTCCAGAAGGTCGCTGATGCCGTCTCAAACACGATAAAAACAAACACATTTGAAGGAAAATGTAGAAGAGAGCAAAACGTAAACATTGGTTGTTTGGTGTAGGAAATGGTAACCATTGGTAGCCTCTTCGTTCTCCTCCGTAGCAGATTTGGTCACCAGTTACGTGCATTTTGCCCCCTGCTGTTTCAAACTGAGTAAATACGTAAGTGGGCCCGGGCACAGTTTGATGTTGCAAGTGTGAATGAAAGCCAGCGGGGGAGGGGGAGAAGGAGGGGGAGGGGGGCGAACCGCGCCACAGCACGGTTCGAAACAAGTGGGCCTAATGTGGAAGTGCCCTAAAAGTTCGCTCTAATACAGGAGTCTGCAGAGGACTAGACTGAAGACTGAGGTGTTCTGCAGTGAGTCAAGCTGTATGTGAGGGACTTTAACGTCGTGCAATCTGGCTAAATAAGCCCATTTTGACCCTTCTCTTGCTTTGATTCTGTTCCTTTCCCTCAAAATGATTTTACTAGACTGATACAACAAATTCAAGGGGCCAATTAAGAAACACGCAGAACAACATCTCTGTCTCTGTCACACTGGCCTGCACAGCCAGCGGAGCTTAAATGGTTATCATATAGCTGTGTTACAACTGATAGTATTATTGTCCATAAGAATGTTTGTTATGGACACATTTTTAATATGATGTCACTTTCATGTTTATTATACTATATACTTGCATAGCAGCTGGATCAGCCTGATTTCATGTCATTCATTTCATTTGGATTCTGTAATCTCTATTCTCTGAAGTTCCAATCTTCAGTGATTTTGAGCTGCCCAATGTGGCATAGCAAAATCCTCATACCTCAGCGCAGAAAGAGTGGGGACTATGACTGAGACAATAGCAAGAGGTTGCTGTTTGCAGAGAGATTGGTATAGATGCTAATAGCAACAGTAGCAGTTTAGGAAAATTTGACCAAATTTCTTTGCTGAGTGAAAACAAACGACAGTGAAAGCAGTTCTCGATAGAAAATATATTTGCCCTCCACTTCTGACAGTCCTTTCTTTTGCGTGGTGGCTTCAACACTTCAGCATTTGGTACCTGCTTTCTGCATGATCTGTTTGGCCTGCAATAAGCGTGATTGATGGAACAATTGTCCAATCACCTGTTACATATGCAACTGAATGGTCCTGCCCATTCCCAAACACTGTCTATGGGCTGTTGACCAGATGGACTAGTGAGATTGAGAAGGAATCATAACTGGTCTAGATATTGAATGAATGGATAGTTCTCAACAGAAAAAAATACTAATGCAATGTTGCTACTACTTTTTTTTTTAACATTGTTGGGCAAACTGCTCTATCTTGCCCTTTTCATAAATCTCTGAAAAATTCCACATCCAGATATGGACAAGCACCAACATCCATTTACCTTTCCCTTGTGTCATAGCCTGAATTACCCTTATACGTCTGCCAAATTTGATGAGAAGTTACTGAACTATTACCATAAACCTTGGAAACTGCCCTATCACGCATTGTTAAGAAAAATTCAAAAGATCCGTATTTGGATCGCAACCAAATCCAATTGGTCCATGATCTGTTTCTGACCTACTCTTAAAAAAAAATCAAATTCCATACTTTACATTTTTAAGTAATCCTGCAAACCAGTGGTTCTCAACTGGTCTGGCTGACCCAACTTCACCCTTCAATGTCAAGCTTCGACCCAAACTTAGGAAAATTTTCAACTTCTCAAATTGTTAAAGGGCAACTCCGGTTTTTTGACACCTGGACCTTATTTATAGGTGTGTGCATTGCTCATATACTCACTCAGACAAACATCGTGCAGTTCAGAGTCCTTCAGAAGTTATTTAGATCCAACCGATTTAACCACACTTAGCGGGGGCCACGGCAAGGGAGCTTCAGCGCGGGATATAATCTCTGCAAAATCGCTAATTTCGACTATATTTTTTCATCCATCGCCAGTGTTATCATAAAGTCAGCTCGTCTACCGTCTTCAGGTGGGTCAGCTGACCTGGTAAACAAACTTTTGATGACGTCATAGCCGCGCAACACAAAGGTACAGCTGACTTACTTTTTGCCGGCATTGCTGAGCAACATGGCAGAATATTTATCTGATGTCGAAGAGTCAGACTACGACTTCGACTTTGACGGTTGTTCTTATCGGTTTGAGCCCGAGTACACGGACGAGGAGCTCCATGAAAGAAGAATGTGGAGGGAGAGAGACGAACAGTTGGCTCGAGAACAACAAACAGGAGCACGTCCACGACTCAATGCAAACTGGTGGTGCGCTTGTGGACAGTGTTCGCCTATAGCAACAGAAGAGGAGTGTGTTAGCTGCTCAGAGTGGGACTTGAGACCGGCTGACACGCGTATGGATCTATCCAGGAATATATGTCTGACTACTCTGGAGGATTTCTCTGCAATGACAAACCGGGCTGTGGTAGAGACGAGCGATTTTGCAGAGATTATGTCCCGCGCTGAAGTTCCCTTGCCGTGGCCCCCGCTAAGTGCAGCTAAATCGGTTGGATCTAAACAACTTCTGAAGGACTCCGAGCTGCACGATGTTTGTCTGAGTGAGTATATGAGCATGCACGCACCTATAAATAAGGTCCAGGTGTCAAAAAACCGGAGTTGCCCTTTAAATAAAAGATGCTGCAATTCAAATTTGAGATAGAACAGAATTTCAGTAACACAAAAAAATATTAGGAAACCAATATACCTGCATGTGAAGATGCTAGAAAGGGAAATATTCCCTTTTGCACTCAATTAGCTACATTTAAATTGAAACCAAAACGTACATCTGAGGGACTAAAGGCTTCAAGAAATCTTGCTGTAGCTGTAATAACCCTGCGTCAGTGGATACATACTGAACAGCCCTGTATTAATAATATTTTTTGAGTAGCACTAAATAAGCTGTGACTGTCAAAACACAGCACACTTCAGTAACTTAAGACTTTTTTAACAGAATCAACAGCGCGTTAATGCTCAGAAATGAAATTAAAAAGTCTTGTTACTGAAAGGCTGTTTCAAAATATCTTAAAACATGTAGCTTTAGCTGAACATATACAAACACCTTTCAATTAAAACAGGAGAGCAAGCATTAAATTAGCACCACCTTATGATAAGGAGTGTGAATAGATGGCAATCAAATGCAAAATAAAAGCACTGGATTTTTTTTCTAACACTTTTTCCCAGGCTTAGGATCGTGACCCATTGCAAAAGGGTACGCAACCCACTTTTAGGTCCGTGACCCACCAGTTGAGAGTCCCTGCTGTAAGCAAACAAATGCTTTGGCAGAGGTTTGTGCTCCCAAAGCAAGTTTCAATCATTCACCATAGTTGTCAGGCTTTTGCAGCCACTTGTTTGTTTTTTTTTTGTTTGATTGTGAACAATAATACTCAAAACATAGAGAATGGATTATGATGAAATTTTCAGAGAAAGTTGGTCAAGGCACAATGAAGATGTAAGTGGATTAAGATCCAGAACGTGATGCTAACCCTGATTTTTTTTCAAGGATTTAACATGTCAGACAGGGCAATTTTCCACATTTTCCCTAATAACTCAAAAGTTGATGACATTTTAAGGAAATATTGGTCATGGCACAAGAAAGAATTGATTAGATTTTGGTGCTGATCTGAATTTGGTTGTGAATCCAAGAACTTTTCAAGAAATCGTTATCACAATGAAATAAGGAAGTTTTCCACATTTACAATAATAACTCAGTGAGCAATGTCAGAAATGCTTTGGCAGAAGTTTGTGCTCCCTGAGTACTTCTAGTTGTTTTATTGTTTCACATTAGATCATTTGTTATCTGTTCGGCCCAAAAGCTGCCTAATTTTCAGTCTAAACAACCACATGAAACTCTAAAGAGGATCTTTTTCACATTGTAATTTATTGAAGTAAAGTGATTGATGACGTTCTAAAATGATCACAAATATAAGAAAAAGAAAACAACTGTCAATTTCCTTTAACCCTATAAAATAATAAATCTTCAAGTTTGTTTTGGACGCAGCTATTGTGTTTGCAAAGAAAACCGAGCTCTGCAGAATGACTGGTCAGGGAGAGATCTGCTGCCATTGCGGGAAAAGAGCGGAGCAGATCCAGCCAAACACTGTCCATTATTCCCCCCTCCCTCTTTTTTTCTGACACTCACACGCACATCCACACTAACACACACACCACCCAGCGGCAGACGAGGGGGGCTTACCAATCGTGCTTTCATAAGCTGCCAAAGCGGCTTCATTGGCTTTAAATGGAGCCTCATTACCACTGCGCTTCAAAGCTCAACAACAGCGTTTTCCAGCATGGGGTCTTAGTGTGTGCGTCTGTGAGTGTGTGGGTCTGTTTCCTAAATCTTCTCTCTCCTCTAATATACTTACTTTTACTTAACGGCACATTCACGACTTTCCATTCTAATGATTTTTACGCCTTTCCTTACTTTCATTTTTTTAATCCCCCCTCTGAGACGGGGGTGAATATCTAAATGTATCTGTGAACGCTCATGCAAGAGTGTGTGGGTCACCAAGACCCCCCTTCTTCTTGGAACCGCAAAAAAATGTGGCGAGAAATCTGTGCGGACTGAGATCATAAATATTCAGAGGTGAAGGTCTGATCTCTCTGTCGGAGCTGCACGTCTTTTCTCTTTGAGTGAAACCAGCTGTCGTCTGAAGACACAGCACTCCCTCTGGAACTGACAACATGCTTGACAATGACCACACCTCTGCGCTCACATCTGTCATCCTTCAATCTCCCCATCTTTACATTTTTTTTTTCCATTGAGCTAAATGAGTCCACTCTTCCTTAAACAGATTTGTTTTTTGTTCTTGATGGACAAAACCCCTCAGCGATACCTGCAGACAAATTTCCAGACAGAAGCGCACAGTGTCGGGGATTGTTAGAGCACCGCTGTTGCACAAAACTGGGATTCAGTCTTCTTTATTGGAGGAACAAACTTTATTGGGCCAGTGAGTGATTGAAAATGAGCAAGGAACAGAAGGGTAATTTAAAACCAGTGTGGTCCCTGATAGGAGCATTGTGCAGCACAGGCCTGCTCCTAATCCGCCCCTCAGCTTTGTGTTTGATTGGGTACTGTTGAAAATGGGGATGAGTCCACCTCTTCAAAGCCTGTAACATAAGAGGAATGTGTGTGTGTGTGTGTGTGTGTGTGTGTGTGTGTATGTGTAGGCTACATATTAAGGTTAACACAAAAAGAGGATTGTTTGCAGATAGACAAATTAAAATATCTGATATATTTAACATAAACCATCTCTGAAATATCAGCTTTTATATCACACCTTTGAAAGTTTGGCATCAAGAATTAAAATGTATGCAGTCAAAAAAATAAAATAATGCACACTACTTGCTGAGATAAATAGGGAAAAACAATATTCACAGTACAATATCGTTACCTCTGCAAAGGAGGTTATGTTATTGCTGGCATCTGTTTGTTTGTTTGTTTCTCTGTTAGCAACCTAACTCAAAGTTTTGAATGGATTACGAGGAAATTTTCAGGAAATGTCTGGATTGGGACAAGGAACAAATGATTTTTGGAGTGATCCGAATCACCATCTGGATCCCAGAATTTTTTAAAGGATTCTTCAACATGGCGAGATAGGACTATTTCCAGCACTTGTGCATATTACTCCACCAAAAATAGTAAGGGCATTTGGAAAAAAATACAGGACCAGTTTCCAATAGGTTCTATAAGCTATCAAAGACTGATCTGGACCCTGGCAAAATTCTGGGTTCTCTGATGCAGAACAGAAAATATATGTATCCTTGGAATTTTCATCATAGCAAGGAAACAAATAAAGGGATAGACTTACAACAAATGCCAAAATATAGATACTTATAGATACTCTGGGATCTGAAGTGTTCAATCTGATTTAGTGTATCTCCAAAAACTTTGGAGCTAGATCCAGAAGAAAACCGCCATGACGAAAAATGTGATTTTCGTGAATGACAACTGAACTAAAATAGATATAATTATGAATACAATTGCTAATGGTATATTTTCATGATCAGTGAATCTACATATTTAAATGAAATAAAGGTTAGGACTAATATTTATTGGATCGTTTGTGCCTGATGTCCCTGTCCTCTATTTCGGCTGGAAATTAAAAAACAATGCCATCCAGCATCTAACTTGATGGTTGTCTATTCTAAATCAACATAAATGTTCCCATTGTGGACTTAAAGGATAAGTTCGGTTTCTACAGCTTTCACATTCTTTACAGAATGAAGTAGAACAATATACTCACCCAGAAGGCTTCCCTGATCCAAACAGTGCTTCGGGAGATATTTAGATCCAAAATCGAGTGGCGGACATCCGTATTATGGTAGCACACGGGGCATGTATGGCACTGCTCCTAAAACTGCATTAATCGTCCAAAAACTCATTAGTTTCACCAATATTTCATCATGGTCCGCTCGCGCTACTCCTCCACGACAGTCCGGGGTCGCTTGTTAAGTAGCCTGCTGTCGCCCCTGAAACAATGAGCCGTACTGCACATGTGCGGCAGCTGTAAAGAAAGCTTTCAGTTCAGAGGTCACCACAGTCACAAAAACATGGGTGGAGCGACCCCGGACTGTCGTGGAGGATCTCTTCATCACGTCATCTGTACGTTGGTGGGCATATGTCAGGCAGTAAGTGAACATTTTTCCTCAAAATTGATGATAGAAGCTGGAAAAATTGCAAAGTTTAAGGATTTGTGAGTTTGACAAGGGGCAAATTGATGGCTAGATGAATGGGTCAGAGCATCTCCAAAACTTCAACTCTTGTGTGGTGTTCCTGGTCTGCAGTTGTCAATATCTGTCTAAAGTGGTCCACATAGGGAACAGTAGTGAACTTGAGTATTTGCCATTACCAGACTTTTCAGACTGATACAATACAAATACTGTTTGCTGTAATATTTACAACACCAAGACCACTGTTTATGATTTTTTTTCATTAACCTAAGCACATAAATTAAGCACACAGTCTAGACTCTGGACCATTAGATCTTGAAGTGAGTTTAGTTTAAGTCTGAATTAAAAAAAATATGTATATATAATCTATTTTAAGATTTTTAAAATATCTTTTGAGAGAGAATCAGTTTTTTTCTGTCATTCCTAGTAGCCATGACAGAACACTGTCATGTGTAATCTTGTTGGTGCAACTGAATACTGCTTGATACCTTTACTTGATACTGTCATGTTACTTCTCCACAGTCACAGGACACTGTGCCTTAGCACAGAGGAAGAGTAAAAGACTGACAGCTGTTCTTGAAACATCACAGATAAACATTTTGTTTGGGTACTCATTTGGTATTGATATTTTAGTGGAGTTATGGATGCCAAAAGAGTACTTTTGAAAGTACTGACACTTTTGTACTTGATATTAATTGTCCCATCTATAGCAAACTGGCAAAGGGTCGTGGGTGGCCAAGGCTCATTGATGCATATGAGGAGTGAAGGCGAAGTGTGGTCCAGTCCAGTGGATGAACCACTGTTAATGATGGTAATGCATTATAAGTTTTGCATGTATGCAAAAGAGGGCCAAACATAATATTAGGCAGGTGGTCATGATGTTATGCCTGACTGGTGTATATTAGCCATATAGTATACTGTATCCCTCATATCAATTGTAACTCTGGCAAAGTACACAAATGTTCAATAATGCTTCACATTAATCATCACTGCTTGAGTCTGTTTAATCAAGAGTTTCGTTTTTCAGAAGTGAAATGTTGTTTTCATTCTTTTATATCTGATCCTTAGACAAACAGACCTATACATTGTAAGCAAAAAGTCATTTTTCGCTCTTGACAAAAAAAATGTGGTAATGGCAAAAATTAGTTTGGAAATTTTGCCATATTAGATATTGAAAAAAATGGTGTACTTTGTATTGATTGTAAGACTCCACAACCTTTGCCGAATAACTTAAGTCTGATCAGAATCCCTAGGGGTATTTTAAGATACAGCATTCAAAAGCAAAAGGTGAATACATGAGCCCAAGACCTTTACCTTTGATATCCAAACTCTTATGAGTTCATCCTTAAGTGGGGTGGAAATTTGTTGACAAAAGATTGAAGCAAATTTTTTAAGCATACTAGAGGTATTGTATTCATAAGGTTTTACAAACAATGTTTTAAAATGGTTGATATTTGTATTTATGTGATCTTCAAATATTCTTTCACATAACTGAAAGAGTTAAAAAAAAAATGGCCCACTCTTATACAGGCAAAAAAGAGCAAGTTGGCTTTGATTTTTCCAAGACTTTTTCCAAGGCAACAAAGTCAGAGATATTTTAAGCAGTTTAATTGCACTGGCCAAAAGTTGGAACTGTCTTAACATCCAGTGGTTGTTTCTGGTATGGAGGGTACATTAATCATATTTACACAGCTAATACTTTATCAAAGAGGATCAACTGAGCATAAAATGATGGTAATATACTCCCTGAGCAGCATTTAAAGAGTTCTTAATGTACAGGAAAACTGTACTAAGAATAAGAAACTATAGTTCATTTATATTTCACATGTGATGACAGATTGATTGGTTAAAACTGTGCCATTTCAGGAGTATCCATGCTGAATTGGCTATGTGCTGCACAGTTGGTCCCTGCCAAAAATGTGATTAAATATGCATATTTCAGCGGTGAACTAAGGGGCAAGCTTTGTTTAAAATAAATCTGACTCATTTTTTGGAACACATTCACTCAGCTTCTTTATAAATGAGCAGAGAGGAGCATGTTTTGTTGTGAGATGATGAATGGCATTGACAATTAGTCTTAAGCATCCCTTGTCCTGGATACAGTTTAATCTTAGATAACACCCTGGTTCATTAGTTTTCAATGTAAGCCCAGTTTCCCTTTCTGTAGTGATCTGAATTATTCATCTTCCCTTTATACAATTTTCCTTGCTGTGGAATCTCAGCTTTTGGCCCAAGAAGAGCTACATCTTTTAAGAATGCTCTTCTGTCCTCGAGGCTTAGGCTCGCTATCAGGTCTGCACCCAAGGCTATACTGTACTGAAATGTGTCAGGCTCAGCCGATCCACCTCAGGCCCCATCTGTTGGCATTTAGCACCAGCTTCTCCGCCTC
Source organism: Scarus forsteni (assembly GCA_036419115.1). Taxonomy (NCBI): domain Eukaryota; kingdom Metazoa; phylum Chordata; class Actinopteri; order Labriformes; family Labridae; genus Scarus; species Scarus forsteni. The sequence continues at coordinate 14,100,599 of JAZDUH010000043.1, forward strand.
TGCGCTGATCTCCGGTCTACATTAACTGCCCTAATTTGTCTGCCAAAGCCCACTCTGATTGCTACCATGTGATGCTATGTGAAAGGTGAGGGATGCCTACTTATCTGTGAAGACTGATGAACAATAAAAGAGCAGGGGAGGGTTTAAACACAAGAGGGAGAACAAAGTAAAAGGGAAAAACCTGAGAAAGGAAAGGAAAGTGTTAAGAAAATGTCACAAGGAGGAAACAAGATGGGAAGAATGGGCAGCAGTTTGGGTGACTAAAACAAGAGAGTGAGTGTTGGGATTGTGCCTGAAGATATTGAATTGAGGTTAATTTGTGAGCTGAGAGATGTAGGAATAGTGCAGACATCAAACAGTCATGACTGTGTCAACTCTGTAGCATTCAAAAGCAGAGTAGAGTGCAAAGTGCGTTCAAATGCCAAATAAGGATACCAAGACACAAGACACTGGAGACAATAAGAGAAAAGAAAATGTTTCAAATTATATCCAAGATGTGATTTGCTTTCACTGAGTTTGTCCATATCAAGCCTGCTCTTTACTTAAAAAATCCTTGCGATAGAAGTGGCTGATCAGCTATGTGACTTCCTTCAAATCATCAGCTTGTTTGAGGCCTTTCAGTCAGGATTTAGAGCTCATCTCAGCACAAAGACTGCTCTAGTTAAAGTAACTAAGATTTACTCTCAGCTTCAGATGAGGGACTTCTCTCAGTACTTCTTTTGTTAGATCTAGTGCAGCTTTTGACACCATAGATCGTAATGTTCTTCTACAGAGATTAGAAGAGTTACTCAGGATTACAGGAACTACTTTAAATTGGTTTAAGTCCTACTTATCTGATATACCAGTTTGTACACTTGAGTTCCCCACATTGAGTTCCCCAAGGCTCTATGCTGGGTCCATTGTCTTCTCCATATATATGCTTGCCCTTGTTGATATCAAACACTCCATTACTTTTCATTGTTATGCTGATGATACTCAACTGTACGTATCAATAAAACCAGATAAGACAAATTAGTTATCGAAACCAGAAGTGTGTCTAAAGGAAAAAAGGACCTGAATGGCCTCGAAATTTTCTTCTTAAAGGAAAAGTTCGGTTCCTGCAGCTTTTACATTGTTTATAGAATGAAGAACAACAATATACTCACCCAGAAGGCTTTCCTGATGCAAACGGTGCTTCGGGAGATATTTAGATCCAAAATCGAGCAGCGGACACCGATATAATGGTAGCCCATAGGGCATAGATCGCCGCTCCTAAAAACTGCATTAATCGTCCAAAAACTCATGTTTTTCACCAATATTCCATCATGATTCGCGCCGAATGGACGGCCATTGCTGTCTGTGTCTCTCCACACAGCGCTGTGTGGCTGAACTAACCTCTGAACAGACGAGTCTGTTTGCATGCCCTTCGCGCATGCGCAGTACTCTCTGGAGCGTTGAGATCGCTTCCTCATTTCTATCAGTTCCTTATCTGTATAATCTGGCTCCAAACTGTAAGGACGTCCATCATATTCAAAGTCCTCCTCCACAACATCTTCATCCCATAGATATTCGCCCATTTTGCACAAAACTGGAAGAAGAAAGTCGATTTGTAGCTGCCGGTCTTCCCCTGAAGCAATGAGCCGCACTGCGCATGCGCGAAGAGCATGTAAACAAACTCGTTGGTTCAGCCACACAGCGCTGTGTGGAGAGACACAGACAGCAATGGCCGTCCATTCGGCGCGAATCATGATGGAATACTGGTGAAAAACATGAGTTTTTGGACGATTAATGCAGTTTTTAGGAGCGGCGATCTATGCCCTACAGGCTACCATTATATCGGTGTCCGCTGCTCGATTTTGGATCTAAATATCTCCCGAAGCACCGTTTGCATCAGGAAAGCCTTCAGGGTGAGTATATTGTTCTACTTCATTCTATAAACAATGTAAAAGCTGCAGGAACCGAACTTTTCCTTTAACTCAGACAGAGGTCATTGTGCTGGGCCCCTGACACCTTAGAGAAATGTTTTTGAATGATTTAACTTCCCAAGATGGCATTAGCTTGGCACCAAGCACAACTGTAAGAAGTCTTGGAGTCTTGCGAAATCTTTGATCAGGATTTATCCTTCAACTTCCGCATCAAATAAATAACAAGAACATCCTTTTCTCACCTTTGTAACACTGCAGAAATCAGGCCCATCCTGTCTCAGGGTTACGTTGAAAAGCTAGTACATGCTTTTGTTACCTCTAGACTTGATTGTTGTAATTCTCTTCAATTGGGCTTTCCCAACAAGTCGCTTGAGATGCTTCAGCTGGTTCAAAATGCTGCAGCACATGTACTGACTAGAACTAGGTGAAGAGACCACAGTGCTCCTGTTTTAGCTTCTCTGCATTGGCCTCCCATAAAATATCGAACAGAATTCAAGATTCTTCTTCTCACTTATAAAGCTTAAATTTGGACAAGCACCAATTTATCATAAAGAGCTTGTAGTGCTGTACAACCCCTGTAGAACATTACGCTTCCAAAAAGCTGGCCTGCTCGTGGTACCATCAGTCTAAAGAAGTAGTATGGGAGGTAGAGCCTTCAGTTATCAGGCTCCCCTTCTCTGGAACCATTTACCGACCACGGTTCAGGTGTTAAGACACCTTCTTTACCTTTAAGGTTAGACTTAAAACACTCCTCATAGATAAGACACAAATTTCTTTAGCCATATTCCTGTTCATAATCATTATAGTTGTTGATAGAGGCATTTACATGATCCCCATATCATGGTTTATTATAGATCCATAGTAACTATCTTTTGCACTGTATAGACATGAGGTCCCTCTTGAAAATGAGATGCCACATCTTAAGAGGCTTACCTTAAATGAATATATACTCAACGGAGATCAATATGGTGGGGACAGATTTATGATCTGGGTGTCCATAAGTTTGTCCCTATCATAGATTCTTGTTTTCAGTTCTTTGTCTCTGCTGTCTGTGGGAAAAGTTACTTCACATGTAATTGTGTGAGTTTTATTTAAAAACGAGCCACATGACTAATGTAGGTTGAATGCACAATTGGATGAAAAGTTGGGAGCACTTCATTTTTCTTCCAGAGGGTCTTTATGTTTGGCACTATTTTACAATGCAGTTCATCTGTTACGCACGTAGATTCTGCCAATAAGTTGTTTTGGTCTATGGACTGAGAGAGACACATCAACAGCAGAGGAAAGATTACCTTTACGAACCTGAGTATACAGTAGAAGAAATGCTCCAGAATGAGATTTAGTGAGCAGAAAGAGAGAGGGGTCAAACACCTGTGGCATCAATATTCAATCCAACATTCTACCTAGCATAATTTCTTGGCTCCTTTTAATGTAAAACACACAGTTATGCAAAATAACTGCATAAGCAGTCAATCTTACCGGTACTGCCTTTATTAAGGCAGCTGTCTTAAGCTTGGGTTGGTGCAGTATAGTAGCAAGCTACAAGGTGTAATTGTATTGCAGAGATTGAATTTCTCCTCTTCTTATAACTGATGCACTGGTCAGGACAGAGATCTCATGCAGTCCACCAGCGATTTTCTTGTCATGCCTGGAGGTCTACAGGTCAAACACTAGGGTCTGTTATTTTCCACTTTTAGTAGACTGTAAATCAAGTTTCTGTTCTGATACGTATTCTCTTCTTGTGTCATTTCCTTTCCAAATACATTAGGTTTTCTCTCTGCCAATGGACATCATGGTTATAATATTTAGGGGGATCAGGAAAGTGGACATGTATAACCAAGAAGACATTTAAGTGGGACCTGGCACAACAATCTATAAGGCCAAAGCAATCTACATTTATTTGTGCTTTCAGACATGTTTTGGTATCTTAGATCAAGCTGTTTCCTTTTGAAGAATTACCTTCATTGTGAAGGAAAAAGGGCTGAGCTTTCGAGTCCATAGAACGGGACAACTGGACATACTGGGAGAGAGACTGGCAATGTGTCCTAAAGGCCAAGTATGTCAAAACCAAACCAAACTGAAAACCATGACCCTAAAAACGAGCTACACATTGAACTGTGGGCTAAGTGTATTGTTGCACGCTCTCCTGTCAGCAAGTTAAAGCAAAAAAAGCAAAAGCTGTAGCTTTCTGAGAACTGCACTAAAAGACAGCTGATGTAACTGTCTTGCAAATCTGCCCTACTAATTAAAACTCAGAAGTGACTCTTTCCAGACAGCATGCTTCCCTGTGTTGAATGAGCAACAGAGCATCTACTTTTAAAGTTCTTGGAATCAGTGTTGGCATTCATGTGAGTTTCCCCTCAGGTTATGAAAAGGACCATGAAGACTCCTTGCAGAAAGAAGCCTGTTCTCATCCACTCAAGAAAAGCTAAATCCAGTTGTTAAAATGTGCCTGGCGTGATTTAACTGCAGCAGCTCATCAGGGTGCAGTACTGCCATGATGATGGCTCCTGGACCATTACTGCTCCACCATGTCTAAATCAACCATGGACATTTGCACTTTAATATGTTGATGTAATATGAAAAACAGTCAAGGAGACCAAAAGATGTGATCCATGGTGCTTCCTGTGGCTTCTTTACTGTCTTGACATTAAATCTTTCACTGGCTCAATAAATTCTTGTCATTTACAGGCTTGATAACTATTAAAAACTAATGTCAAACTGTGCTGCTGTATCTGACCCAGCAAGAGCACTGTTACCCCACAGCAACTTCCCAGAAAGGGTCTGATCCAAATGGTGACTCTCATCAGCTCATAATGTATTGATTTGGGGATGGATTGGCTTAATCTTAAATAAGTCAGACAACACTCAGATGATTTTTAAAAGGGCATTTTGAAGGGCTTCTTTAAAGGGTCGAGGGGCACTCTTTCTCCTGGTTCACCAGAGGAAGTTCTGGACAACTAAGGTCTTGCGACTGCCAGGGAAAGCAGGAATCGGGCTCTTGGTTCAACAGCACAGGCACCTGTGAAAATATGGGCAGTGCACCACGTATCAAACCAAATAAACTCACCTTGGCATAGAACGAGGGCATGTTTTGATGACAGATGCCACTCAGCTATGTGTCTATGGGCCAATAAAACACTTAGCTGGCTTGATGGCAGGCCTAAGTACAAAGAACAGTTTTTAAAGCATTGTGTCTACTATAAAGCAGTAGTGGGACATAATATGATAATGCCTGTGCAGATTAATTTGGGTTAAAAAGCTGGGAGTAGTGTTGGATTTAAAACTGATAGAAAAATTGTCATAGTCACTTTTACATAGGATTTCTGTGACACTGTGATCACCAAAGTAAAGAAACATTTTGTGTTGCTGTGCTCATATGAAGCCAAACCAAACATCAACAACTTAAAGCCTTGACCCAACCACAATTGTAGGTAAATAAAATCGTGCAACAGATTGAGTATTAACACAGAGCAAGGTACACACTCAAAACACACTTACTAAACAGCCTCTCATCCACCACTTTGTGTTTGTGCTTACAATGAATACAAGTTACAGCACACTAAAATCTGCTCTTCATTTTCCATGTACAATATATCTTAATTTGAGCAGTGTTTAATTGAGTTTGCCTACTTTGCAGAGCGTATCCATTTAGAGCTTCATCACAGGTACATGCTAGAACAAGTCAACAGTGACTACCACCCGACACAGCCTAAATATGGCTTCATCTTTGTTTTATGGCAGAAGATGCTTTCAAACTGTTTTGATCAAACTATGTTATTGCTCAAGTTGGTTGTGTATTTCCGGGTCATAGTGCAAGAACGGGCTTGAGGGTTGGAACAACAGCCTCTGTTACAGCATTACCAGTGGCAGATGGCTAAGTAACATAATGTTTGACAGACTTTGGTACGTCCTAAGTGCAGGGTGAAAGAAAATGAAACCAAGAGAAATGCGAAACAATGCTACGTCACCCCCAAGCTGAACCAAGTCTAATGAACTTAAGGTGTGAAAGCAACCTTAGACTCTACTACAATAGCTACTTAGAGTTGTTTAAACCCAAGACTTGCTTGTTTCAAGTCCAAATGAAAAGCTCCACCAGTGATAATCATAAAACCTCTGACACAAACCAAGAAATTTTACGCTTTTAGTGGTAGCTTTCTCACCAATTTCCACATAGTTCAGCTGCATAGCATTTCATTCATGCTGAACACTTCACAGCAAATCGCCACCAGTCTTGTCAATGAGTTGATTTCCACAGTCTGCCAGTCAGCCTTTATCTGTCTGCAGAACATGTAAGTGGCATAGCTCCAGGTCAGTTCCCTGAAAACACGCTGTGTCCATTTTCAGTAGAGCCATTTTAATAAGTCAATCTCCACCAAGCAGACTGACACAACACAAGAAAACAAATGGTCACGGTGTCTGGGTCATTTCAAAATACAGTGGAAAAAGTGAAATAATATCAATGCTGAATGCAAATCAAATCACTTTGTTTTTACGTGCTTCTCTTCCCCTTTCACTTAAACTCACAATTACCTCCAGGGGCTCTAATTTCATAGACCAGGCGCAGTTGCGGCGTGTGCTCAGTGCACTTTGCAAGTTTCTTGCATGTCGCATAGAGGCACACCCACACCTCCATCCCTGTCCCTCCGTGCAAGTGCCAGAGAGGGAGGAGAAAAGGCGTGAGTAGGTTTAACACAGTTGAGTGTTGTCTTCACCAGTCAAAAGAACGCCTCTCCTTATCTTTAAATGAGCTGCGGGTGAGATGCAGTGACTGATTGGTCTGACTGATCCCCACCATCGTGGTCACAGTGTGCTGGAAAGACCTGGTAGTGGAGACGGTCAGAGCTGCTGTCACTCTTACAGCAACTGGGAGAGCGGAGGTGTCATTGGGGCATGCATCGAAGGTCACAATGTGCATCACCGTGCGTTGGAGCTGGTGAGTTTTCAGCGCACCTTCCTAGCTGTTTTTTTGGCACAAAATGGTCACTGCACCAACCTGAATCTGTAGGCACCTCCCCGTGGTGCACCGTCACACCCATTTCGGCGCAGCCAGTCTACCAAATTGCCAATTGGCTGCGCACATCGGTGTGCCGGATGAATTTACCACTGCGCGGTATGGCCAGGCTCCGCCACCCAGCGCCATGAAATTAGGGCCCCAGGAGTTCTCTCATGATCATAAAATATAGGTCCTTTGGGCGACAAAATAAGCTATCAATCGGACCAAAGCCTAGGCTTGGATATGATGCTAGACAGATGGACAATGTGGAAATTTGGGCTAGTGCAACACAAGAGGGAAACAAACCACACATTAAGACACATGCAGAACACTTAGACACACCAAAACTTACAAAAATACCCCCCTTAAATTTCATGCACAGAAATGACTATTTTATCCCATAATTAGTTTTTTATAACAGGAAGATGAGGGTTATTTCACTTAAGAATGCACTTGATGCATGTGTCTTGTGGGTTCACTGGCCTTTGGGTTAAACTTTTTCTTCAGCTGGCAGTGAAGAGGTGTGACCAGTGTGTTGATTTAAATAAACACGAAGCACAAATGGATGCCAACAAGACTTGATTGCTGAATTGAAGGGTCCTGGACTGCAAAAGCATACATGATCTGGGATAAAAACCTCAGCAGATGCAAAACACTGAAATACACATAAATTGAGAAACTGAGGCTGCAATCAGTCATCTTTTTGCAAAACAAATTCCTACGAGTGCATGTCACAGTTCAGCGGCTGGCAGGGCTGTGCAGGACCCAAGACCTGCCATGGTGCTGTAAAACCAGAGGAAACCACATTTCCTGTTCTCTACTCCTGTTTCTTGAGCGGTAATGATGGAAGCCAAGCTTTGGCCAGGGCAACACGAGCAGTGGTTGCATGTGGTAGAATGAGGCCACAAAACAAGAGAGCAGTCACATTTCACTCTGGCTCTGTGACCTCAGGTTGGTGTTACCAAAGACAAGTCACTCAAAAGAGCACAACGTGATAGAGGAGAATTCAGTGCCATACGAGCCATCTGGACATGATCCCTTCATCTGCTCTTTCATTAAGTAGTTGTGTTAAACAAACATTGATAGTCTTTGGAGTGGTTAATCATTAATTTTAAGATATTGAGGAGGGGGGAAAAAAGTACCTCGTTGTTCAAATATGAGCGGCTGGAAATGATCCATACCAACATCATAGACCATAAACTCATAACAACTGGCTGCTACATCAGACCTACATCTTTTTCCTCTTTAAAATATGGGAGACCTTACCCTTTCATCCAGGAAGTTCTACTACAAAGTGCTCTCCAGCATTTCCATTATAACATTTAATGAACCTGTTAAAATCAATTTTTACACTTACTCTACCTCTGGATACGATTAAAGAGACATTTTTACATGGGTTCCACTATTAGAAATTGCGTTTGAATGAAAATGCCACTACAACCACCTGCAAAATTTGGCCCATGTGACGGAAAGAAACATGAAAACTAGGTTGAAATGTTTGGTCCAAGGCAAGCAAGTCAAACTTGTGACTCACGGGCCAAATCGATCTGTGATCAAATTAAATAAGGACAACAAGTTAATTTAATTTAACTATAACCAACTGGCGTCACTTAAATGGCACAGTCATACCAAAAAATCCTATGATGCAGCGCAACAGATGCCATGTAGAACCTGTGTGCCAACCCTTCCTCCTTTAATATCATTCTGATGTGGTCAGCAGATGAATGCATTGTTAAGTGTTTTTACAGTGACTTCTAAGATTACCCAAAAATAAATATGCTGTTCAAATTCTATATATTCCAGACAAAACATCATCAGTTTTAGGCTTTTCAATTAATCTGGATCCTGTTTGGCTAAAAGTTGGCTCCTTCTGGGATTGAGTTTTACACCCTTGTTCTAAGGGATGCCACAATAAGTCATTTTTTGGGGTTTTGCTTGTTTGTTTTATTTTGTTTTGTTGAGCAAGTTAGTGGGATCAGCTTAATCTGATACTGATCATATATCATTTTTTTACTGCAGCTGTGTACTGTTTAGTTAGTCTTATCTTTCCAGATACAGAGACCTGATACAGGTAATTACCTTTGCCAACAGCCCTTTTCAAAAATGCTCCTGTCTTGTTGCTCATACTTGTCACTGCAGCATAAACTTTCCTTCAACTTACCTGTCGAGCAGTTTAGGGTTTGAGATAAGAGGAAAATCCAAAGTAATGTCAGTGTGAAAACCCTGCCATTTGCATTCAGATATGCAACTCATCCTTGTAAATATGGGTCATTTTAAGGGATTTGTGCTCAAATGATTGGAGTTTTAGAATCACTTTGTCAAACTGACTAAACTTTAAATAGTTCTGTATTCTGCCCAACTCATGAATTTTGTTTAACTGTTCATTGTTTGTCATAGCCCAAGGAAGCACTGATTAAATTTTGGTGTGACAAGGTCAATATTACCTGAAAATGTCATACGAATCTATTTGGAACTTATTGAGGTATTGTCACAATTGTAGACAACTGACCTCTCTCGTAATATTAACAGACACATCAAAGAATTCATGGATCTGCATCCAGATTCAGATCATCACCAAAATCAAACCACAATCTTGCTTGTTCCATGACCAACATTCCCTGAACATTTCATCTAAATCTCTTCAGGCTGTTTTTGAGTTATCACGGTCATAACCTACAAACAAACAAATTAAAAAATGCCAGCAAAAAAACACAACCTCATACTGTGCACGTATCAACTACAGTCAACTGGGAACAAACCACAATGATCTGATCTGTGACTGGAGGCATTTATTCCACTGTACATTTCTCATATACACTATACTGCCAGAAGTATTCGCTCACCTGCCTTGACTCACATATGAATTTCTGTGACATCCCATTCCTAATCCATAGGGTTCAATGTGATTTCGGTCTACCCTTTGCAACTTTAACAGCGTCAACTCTTCTGGGGAGGCTGTCCACAAGGTTTAGGAGTGTTTATGGGAATTTTGGACCATTCTTCCAGAGGCGCATTTGTGAGGTCACACACTGAGGTTTGACGGGAAGGCCTGGCTCTCAGTCTCTGCTCTAATTCATCCCAAAGGTGTTCTGTTGGGTTGAGGTCAAGACTCTGTGCAGGCCAGTCAAGTTCATCCACACCAGACTCTGTCATCCATGTCTTTATGGACCTGCTTTGTGCTCTGGTGCACAGTCATGTTGGAAGAGGAAGGGGCCAGTTCCAAACTGTCCCCACAAAGTTGGAGCATGGAATTGTCCAAAATGTCTTGGTGTGCTGAAGCATTCGGAGTTCCTCTCACTGGAACTAAGGGGCCAAGCCCAGCTCCTGAAAAACAACCCCACACCATCATCCCCCCTCCACCAAACTTTACACTTGGCACAATGCAGTCCGACAAGTATAGTTCTCCTGGCGACCACCAAACCCAGACTTATACATCAGATTGCCAGATGGAGAAGTGCGATTTGTCACTCCAGAGAACGCGTCTCCACTGCTCTAGAGTCCAGTGGCAGTGTGTTTTACACCACTGCATCAGACGCTTTGCATTGCACTTGGTGATGTTTGGCTTGGATACAGCTGCTCAGCCATGGAAACCCATCCATGAAGCTCTCTGCGCTGTTCTTGAGCTAATCTTAAGGCCACATAAAGTTTGGAGGTCTGTAGCGATTGTCTCTGCAGAAAGTTGACAACCTCTTCGCACTATGTGCCTCAGCATCCTCTGACCCCTCTCAGTCAGTTTACGTGGCCACTTTGTGGCTGAGTTGCTGTCGTTCCCAAACATTTCCACATTCTTATTATACAGTTGACAGTTGAGTGGAATATTTAGGAGTGAGGAAATTTCACGACTGGATTTGTTGCACAGGTGGCATCCTATCACAGTTCCATGCTGGAATTCACTGAGATCCTGAGAGCGACCCATTCTTTCACAAATGTTTGTAAAAGCAGTCCGCATGTCAAGGTGCCTGATTTTGTACATCTGTGGCCATGCAAGTGATTGGAGCACCTGATTCTTATTATTTGGATTGGTGAGCAAATACTTTTGGCAATGTTGTGTATGTGCATATGATAAAAAAAAATCTCCCTATGATGATCAGTTCTTGATCAAGCAGTGCATCTCCCTCTGCTTCTTAGACCGTTGCTTCAAGATTATAGTACAACAAAAACAGATATATTTGTGTTTGCAACAAAATACATGTGCAGTGATATTTTGAGATACCACACAGCCAGTATGGAGCAATAGAGGGGATCTTTGAGTAATACTCCACCTGAACCTGCACCTGTCTTTACCATGTCAGAAATCTGAGATTGGAATGGGGCTGGGAAAACCCCATAGAAGTGATTATGACAGGGCAAGATCGTCGACTTTGATTTTTATTCAGAATATAACAGACTTTATTGTGGTCTGTCTACAGGAGAAGTCCCTCGTCTCTTTCTGAACCACTGTGCACTGTTAGACGACCTTATGGGCTCTATATTTATTTTCCCTAATGCCTTTGCTTTGAAAAGTCAACAGTGATGTTCATATGTGAAGGCCCCAGTGTTTACATAGCCCACTGACACAAGAAGGTCATTTCATTGAGAGATGAAGCAGCTTTTGACATAATCAAAAACACAGCAGGCCTAAGCGTAGCATCATGAAGAAGCACTTAACTTCTGAATCCAACTATATCCCCAGCGCTGCAGCACTAGAGTCGTACAAATGACAGTTATCCCCTAGGTCCAAGCTCCTGGGCCTCTCAGTCAGGGGGAGCTATGTGTGCCAGGGTGCCATGACAAAGTTATGATTATTTTTTCAAGGCTGAGGTGAGGACAGGGTTATTGGGGAAAAGGGAGGGGGCCGCCATACCACACAAAAAGCAGATATAATAACAACCAGGTGAGGGGGCTTGGTGAGTTCACTGGACTGTCACAGACTCCTGAAGCTCTGTGTGATAACAAATAAAATAAGAATAGAGAAATATAGTAATTGCATTCAAAATGTTTGGGGATATAAATAAAGAAAACCCAAAGGCTTGAAATTAAATATAATGTTTATGTTCTCATCTAATAGCACGTACTTAATCCTATAAATGGCTAAGCTTTTCATCAAAATGTAATAAACTGTTGAGGAGCAAATTTACTTTCATAAAATAAAAATATTTCTTGTATTTTAGGAACGCAAGTGCTAGGAATCATGAACCATTTCAGACCATGGAGTGATTCTCAATATCTGTCAAGGATTCCACAAGGCTCATGATATTTTTTTTTCTTTTAACTACAGTCACAGCCACCTGCAAAGTAACTGCATTTTTAAATGTAGGCCTGTCGCGATAATCAATAAATCATTTAACCGAACAATAAATAAAAACGTCCTCAATAAGTTTACCAGCCTCGATAAATTTACGTGCATGCATGTTTGTTTTCCTCCTCTCTTTCTACCAGACAGGCTGGATGAGAAGATGGCTCTCCATCCACCTTTCTCAACACCTGGGCGCATTGGTTCTATAGTGGAATGAGCGGGGTTAGGGTTAGTGATCCATCTGTCTTTCATTCAATCTTTGAGGGGGAGGCGGGGCTACTCGCACGTACAAACAGAGAGCTGAAGTGAGCATCGTGAGAAGTAATGAGGAAACAGTCACATGAATGATGGCATGAAAGCGATGGTTCCTAAGTCGAATGCCACAGCCCCCTGTTTGGGAATATTTTGGTTTTATACAAAATGAACAAGGTGTGAGCTCATGAACACCGTCGCCACTAATTTTGTTTGAAAGTAGTGGTGACGAAGAAGGGGAGGTGCAGCAGAGCCTTCGTCCTGATAGTCAGTGCCGACTGAGGTGTTGGGTCAGCAAAGTAAATATTAAAACAGCGCAAAATGGTGTGCGCTCACAGACAGTGTTGTTCACTATATTGCAAAAGAAATGCAGCCCTTCAACACGGTTCGCAGTTCAGGAAATGTTACAAACATTTGACAGACAGTACGAATTGACTGGGAGAATGTATATGTCACAAACAATTCCTGATCTGTATAGATTACATTTTATTTATTGTTTCCATTGTTGTGTGTGTTTTTATTGGAGTTTGTTTTTTTTTTCTTTACAGAGACAGGGTCTATTTTTTGTTGTTTTGATTAGTATTATGATTTTTTTACTTGCAGTTTTTCCCAAAAAGACAGTCCATTTCATTTTCATTGTTTTTTTTTCTTTTCCTTCTTGTTTAATTTATTATATTGTTTAATTTAGTTTATTTCAAAGCTCTTGGCCTTCCAATTATAGTTAAATACTCTTAAGAAATTTAAGTTCATTGCTTTTGACATGGTGTACTCACTTTATTACAGCGTATAATTACATTAATGAAAAAATGATGTTTCAAGAAAACATTGACAATAATATCGTTTATCCGCAATAATTTTTGGGGTAATTATTGTCCAGCAAAATTTGTTATCGTGACAGACCTATTTAAATGTCATCTGCTTATCCACTTTCAGGAGGTGTAAGTGACATATTTGAGGTCCAGTTGGAAATATTGTGATGTGCTCATGTTGACTCAGTAAAATGAGTATTGGTGAAGCCAAGAACTTGTTGTGTTTGAATGTAAGAACAGAGTTAGAGAATTATATTTTGGATGAACTGTGAGGACATCCTTCTTACAACTTCTATGCTGAGTTTTTTTTTGATAGTTTCTGCCTCCGGTGATGTATTCCTGCCCCTCTGCCTCTCTGTCCCATGCTAAGTGGTCATGGTTTCCCCTGCACGGATTCACTGGAGCTCCGCACCTGATCCTGATCATGCCAATCATCTGCACCTTCAAAGCCTGCAGACTGATGCTTCTCCAGTGCCAGACAGTTTACCCGTGGTTAGTTGGCCAAATACTCTCATCTTCAGTATTCTCTAGTGTTGTGCTCAACTTTGCTTTTTGGAGTTTTGCTCTGTGCCTTTTGGATTGCGCTCTGTGACATACCCTTGTTTTTTGTTCCTTTTTTCCACAGTGCCTCCACGAGCCCTCATCACTCAACACGCCAACCACAGGGTGAATCCCAATGCTACCTCTTGGCTTTTGTCTTACACTTTACCCCTTGGTTTTATGCATTCATATCTAGTGAAGTGGTGCCCCAATTCTCCGTAGGTGTATGGGGAAAGGTTAAGATGAAGGGCTACGCAGTTCTGGAAACGAAGACAGAGGACCTTACTTGAAAGGAGGGGGTAAGAGAATTTCCCATTTGTATTTTAAAATTTCTCATTAAAACAAGCCAGCTTTCACAGCTGTAGCTACGACTATTGGTGCCTCTGCCTTTGTCACAGCCAGTGAGTAACTGGGTGATGACGTAGCAGGAATTGATAGGCAACTCGTTTTTCAGCTGTGTTTTCACCCCTTCCCCTTGGCAATCAAAACAGAGGGGGAAGATAAAATAAAGGAGAAGGGCAAAGGGGTAGTATTGGGATTCACCCTTAATCCCCCCTCTCTACATGGATTCCCCCCTCCTTCCCCTTTGCCTTTCCTCAATAAAATCACTTTTTTACACCTTGTACTCTGCCTCTGGTTTTGGTTTTGGGTCCAGCACGAAAACTACCAGCCTTCTCTATCCTAACATAAGCTTTGCAATATAGCAAAATTTTGTGCAACGAAATTTCGCGAAATAAAAGTATGACGAAATAAAATTCAAAGACACACGAAATAAAAGCACGAAATAGAAAACACGAAGGGACGTGCACACAACCGGTGATTTTTTACCCTCCTTGCCTACCGTAGCAAAACACTTGCTTCAATATGGAGGAAGGCGAATTGGAGGGATTAGCTGATGCTCCTTTGTCAAATAAATCGGTTGTGTGGACCTATTTTGGCCTCCTACGTAAAAGACGAGAGATTAGTGAGAAGATTGCGGACAAAACAACAACCGTGTGCAAAATGTGCCGCTACAGTTCGCCGTACTGTGGCATGTACAACTAACAAACACCAAATACTTTGAACTGGAGACAGGCAAACTCTGTATGTTTGTGTAAGTCTGCATTAAAACCAATATTTGATTTTTGCATTTACTGTTGAGTTGACAGAATTTGATCATACTTGAAGATCAGAAGTAGATGCACTGTTATAGGCTAAATATTACAGTTCAAGGTTCAGAAATTTATAGTTCTAAACTGCAGCTCTGGGAACTATTTGTTTTCCTTTTCATTCAAGAATGTACTTATCCTGATTGTTAAAACAACAAAGCACTTTTTATTGAGATTTTAAGTTTGTATTTGCACTGTAGTCTAAATAAGGGGAAAAAAACACAATTTTGTCTTTTTCAAAGAGCATTTATTTTGTACTGATGCAGCAATAGTTTTTATATGTCTGCATTAGGAAGAAAATAAAGAAAATTAGATTTTTGCTTCCTACTTCCTACTGTTGGAGATTTTCTATAATCTTCATTTTGTATTGTGAGCCCTTTTTCGTATTTCATATCGTTTCGTGAGTTGACCATTTCGTTACACCACTAATATACACACACACATACAGTATGTATATGTATAATGGTTGAACAATACATTGTTTCAACATCACAAGTGCAGTTTGTCTGCGCAATAACAACATTTCAGGGGAACCAGTTTTTTCAGCCTACTTGATGATCTACAGTGAAAGTCCATCTGATGTAACCATTCTCATGCCCACCCAGAGAACAGGCAATGTATGCAGAGTATGTGTGTTTACAGCATGTAAAATGTAACAGCTACAGACAACACTCTTCATGTGTAGAAGTCAAGGACAATGGGGCTGTTCATTGGGATTCCACTTTGGAGTAATTTGATATGGTTAACAGCACAGGCCACAAGAAATGATTTTTGTTTTTTTTTGTAGTTATTAATGGAACAATTTCCGTTCTCATATATAGACTCCTATAGAGTGTGAGATTTTGCATTAATCTGTTATTTTCTGTCAAATAGAATATTTAGGAAGAATTCAAGATTATGAATCTGAGGCAGTCTGTAGAACAAATATCTTAATGAAAATCTTGATCATCTGTTTTATCCTGTAAGAACTGCCTTTCTTTTCTCATACATTTTTTTTTTTTTTTTACCAAATCCCTTGTCTAAATAAATTAATTCAAGCCAAAATTCAGCAGGAGTCCATGACAGGAAGCTTTCTAAAAGATTTCTAAGATCTGTGGGCTTGTGGTGTGAACAGTAATATCAGATTACGCTCTAAAAAGGACGTCAGCGGGTGTTAATCTAAAATACTGCGAACACCAATCCTCGTATAGCCGTGGTTATGACTTTTCAGCCATGGCTGGCTACTGAAGAGTTTTGTTTTATCCACTCAAGTCTTTGGAGGGAATTGATTCTGACTTAAAGTCATTAAAGGTTTATCTCGGAGACACATGAACATAATTATTTAATTTTGGGTAGAAAACTTGAGGCAGACTCTCAACATAGCTTAAGAAAATATATAAGGATAAAACACAATAAGTTGTGGGAGGTATGAGAGTTTAAGAATTAAAGATGCAGAACCTTCAGAAACCTGTGATTTCAAATGTTTTAAACTGAGCCTTAAATGCCCCTAAAGACATATTTTACTTATGACTTAATGTCTGCTAGCATGATTAATGAAAGCTGAAGATTAACAGACCATTTAAATAAATGTTGACCTCTTTAAAGAGTCTTTTCAGTCATATTTGCACACAGTTGTGAGTTACCCTGAACAAAGGATTTACCATGTAATTACCTGTCACAATCCAGAGAGTAGCTTTATATCTATACATATGTAATAAATGTATCATTTCATTTTTCTCACTGGTTTAACTGCAACCATCTGGATTTAATTAGGGGGCCATCTGGAGACCCGCACAGCAAGTGCTCCACCTCCCCAAAAGATGGAAAGTACTATGAGTGCAAGGCTTACTATTATACCTGTGAGGTGAGGTCTTTCAGACAGTTAAGGTGATCTTTGAGTGAAATAAGCAAAACTTAAAGTGACTGTTTTTTTTATTTTGATGGCTTGAATCAGCAGTGCTGCGGTAAAGTCCACGATAAAGAATTTGTCAAAAGGCCTTTTCACTAAGCATTCCTGCAAAGTGCCAAAACAAATCACTACAATTTTGTTCGTCCTTGGAGACAACAATACTGATCCTGCAATGATGTGATATGTTTTACTGACTCTTGCATTACCGTGTTGGCATCATAGATTCATAGATGGGAGATTCAAGATTCAAATTTATTAGTGTCCCCAGAGGGCAAATTGGGTTGCAGCGGGATGCACAAAAAATACACAAGACATGAAATTACAGTATAAAATATATATATATAACATACACACAGACAATACCACTGAGGTATCTGCCAGCACATGCCATTCATCGTTAAAATAATGCCAAAATAGTATTGAAAAATATCAAAATGCAGGGTCCGGGCACGCAGTGACCATTAAAGTGCACAAATTTATAGCAAGACACACAGTGTCCAGTAAGTATAGTGTCTCAAAGAGTGGCTAGGTGCCAGTGAGATCAACCACATAACATCACTAAGGTAGCAGACACAAACTAAGATCATTACTTTCTTCTCTCAGCCTCATTCAATGCTTGAATGGAGACAGGAACAAATGAGTGTTTGTACCTGTTTTTAGTGGCCCGTGGGACACACAGACAAAGACCAGAGGGAAGAAGCCTGTACTCAGAGTTGAGTGGGTGAGCATCATCAGAACGAATAGACAAAGCTTTCAAGAGCACCTGTCTGTTAAAGATGCGATCTAGACTGTCCAGCTGGACACCAGCTACTTTAGATTCCACCTTTACAATTTTCCCGATTTCTCATCCTTGGTACAGAGGTTACCGTACCAACAGATAAGAGCTGAGCAACAGAGCTGAGAATCCTCTGAGAAACCCTTGTTTCTGTTTCTGGCCCGTTTTCCTTTTTGTCTCGCCTCCATCTTGTTACACCTGTCTCCTGATTGTCACTCACCTGTTTCCCTTCACCCCTCATTACCTCTTGCATTTAACCTTGAGCCTCACAGGGTGCATTTGAATCGTCCTTTTTTTTTTGTATGGAACCCTCCTAACTGAAGAATTGGCCCAGAAGCATTTAAGCGTCAGCTATGACAAGGGCTGTTCGAATTCTCCACAAGTTAAGGAAAGGAGGGTAATCGTCCTCTAGCTTAGGAAAAACTGGACTATCCTTTGCAAAAGAGGAAGGAATGCCCTATAATGCCTTGTGTCAGGTGACGTATATAAAATTGGCACCTGACGAATGTTTACGGAAGCTTACGAAGGAGAAAGGACGAGTTCTGTGGGACTATCAAGATGTGTAGGCTCAATATAAGTACACTTTTTTGTATAAAGCAACTATTTTAAAGCATTCCTTTTCTTGACCTTCCTTTTTTTTTTTTTTTTTTTTTTTTTTTTTTTTTACATTTTTTGGTTCCTGTTTCCTTTTTTATGATTGCCTACTCATATACTGAACTCTTGCCTGATTGACTCTTCAGTTTGATCTGTACTGACAAAACCATGTTCAGTGTAATAATCTAAATCCACTGTATGTTAAACACCTAAGCCAGCTTCCACTCAAACAACCCCCTCGCCTCAACTTCTGCACCCTCAAGCCCAAAGAGTGCTCCTTCAGGCTGTCTTTGTCTAGCTGTCTATAAATCTGAACATCTTTTACCAGTGTTCTAACTGCTGTCTTTCCTCTTTGCTTTTTTCTCCCATGGTAAATAGCACAGCCTGGCTGCAGATGGCATAGACCTCCACCCATTTGGAGTATTGCAACTCACAGCCTTGTGCATACCTGTGGCCGAGCCCAGCTGCAGCAGCACAAACATACAGAGAGCCCAAATTCCAATACACCCCGAGGCTACTGCTGCTGCTTAGTCTGCTTACCATCAGCTATTGATGGTTCAACAGCTCTGATGATGCAGTGGTGAAGTTAGCATAATGTCAGATGATGTTATAAGTAAAAACCAAACCTGGTTGTTTTGGCATCTGTTTGGGTTAATAAGATTCTGGCTACTAATTTGTTAACAGTCAGCAATGGTATGGCTTCTGGATTGGTCATGCCAAAGGATAGGATTTACATAGATATGTTGCCTTGGGTCCTCAATAACTTAGAGAGAGTATAGACCAATCCTGCGTCTGATCTGTGGATGCCGCCATTACCGTGGTGGAACAGCATGTCTACTATCACCTGCAGGCTGAGACAGTGAAAGAGATATTTGTAATCAAAACTTACAAACCCAGAAGACTACTGTAAACAGGGGAATAAAACTTTAGTTGTATTTCACAGATTAAGGATTATAATCATGTCAAATAAAAATTAAAAAAATGAAAAAAAAAAAAAAAAAAAGTGAAATTAGGTCCAGAGTTCACACTAGACTCTTGTAGCTGACAAATCTCCAGAATTCACAGTGTTTCAGTACAAAATTCACCTGAGTTCAAGACTAACAAAACCCAACCTCAGCCCGAGCTGGCCATCCTGTTTCTACACCCCGTCTTTGGACACAAATTACACTCAACCAGAACTTGAAAATGACTGGAAGAAATCCTAATTCCATCCATTTTCTTGCAAGTTAGATAGAAGAAATCATTGAGTATGATAATCATCTTCTTATCTGTCATTCGTTTCATTTCACACATTAAGCAACCAGGAGCTTGAGTAAACTCCCCTTTACCCCATAGCTTATTAGCTCTAATTAGCTGCTCACAGCCACATATCCTCAACACAAAACACCAACACAAAGTTCTGCATTTTAAATGAACAACGTTTCTCGCCCTCACGATTCTGATCTTCATTGGCTGATAAATTCAGCGGCAACCGCTGTTCGCCTTAAACTTTCACATTTTATTTGGGCCCGACTGATACACAGTATTGTATTTTTGCTGAAGTTCAATATGCTGATATTTCAACACTGATTTTTTTCCAATAACCAACATTGATAAAGATTTTTTTTGTCATGATCAAAGCCTCCACTTTACAAAAATGTGGATAGTTCGTTAAGTTAGAATAGATGTGAAGCAAGAAAAACTGTTTTATTCATAAATAAATTGTACAGCCAATTTGCAAAGATGAACACTCAATGCTTATGAGGTTAAATATTATGGTACTTGTGAATTAGCTAAACCACGAAATATACTGCATATGGCCAATCTGTATTGCCAAGATTTTGGCTATAAATATCAACAAAAATGTTTATAGCTTGCAATACCAATAATCACATTTTAAGGCACTTCTCTATAGATACAAATGTTCCTATAACTATAATAATACCCTTAAATACAGTAATAACCTGTTAAATGATGTTTCATCTCTACATTAAAACCTTATTGCAAAGAGCAGAATTAATGCCATGTAACAGTAAAAGATGTAGACATGTTTCTTTGCAATATCCTCTAATTTTTTTTTTCTAAACATCTGAATGTAATGTTGATCTCAGAACTCAATCGTATTGCAAAATCAATTACTCTATTTTGTTCTTCAAACTTCATTACATGGGACTGATTGCCATAGTAACAAGTGTTTTGGGGTCTGTCTGCATATATGTAAGCATGCACGTGTCATTTGTCAGTCCCCGCCAGGCTCATTAAATGGCTTGTAAAGGTCTTTCAGAGAGGAACACCTGAGCAGGCTCATAAAGCTTCCAGCCCGAGCGGCCTGTGCAGCTGTCTGCCTGTCTTACTACCAGCTCTTTAGTTATCACATGCCTCACATCCTTTTTTTTATACCAGGATCATGCACCAGTCACTGACTCATTTCTTTCTCTTCAGCATTTTGTTTCATTCTAACCTTAACCGTGTCCTGCTGCTGTGAACATACGAGTCAGATCCCAGAGTAAAAGCTCAGATCTTCACATGATGAAGTTCTCAGCAACCATTCACCACCACAAACACCTGCAAAGGCATTTAAATACATGTTGTGGTTTTAAACCCCTCATTCACTTTCCCTCGTAGCTTTTCCCTCCACCGACTCTGGATAAGTGCATGTTTGTGCACAGCTCAACAATCCGAGCAGCGTGTGCTCACGTAATTTTGTATACAAGCAGAAACTAATGCTCAAAAACACACACTTCCCAAATGTACACAGGGTGAACAGAGTGGAGGGTGATCTTCTCCCACTGGGAGCTCTGCCAGTTTTCTTTTCATTACTCTACCTGGAGGTCGAACCCCCCACTATCACAATAAGCTTTATTTTTATCGACATGTCGAGACGGAAGCGGCATTCCAGGGAATTAGGCTCAATTTCACTTGGCCTCGAGTGTTTTTAGGGAACACCATGCTCCCACAACTGCCCCCACCACCTCAAATTATTTAGCACCACTAACATGCTGCTTACTTGACATTTAATCCCATGTGATGTGGTTTATTGTTACTCCAAAACCATATTAATTAATTTCACGTGTTTGCCTTACTGACAGGTTTAATTGAATCAGATATTGTTACTGTCAACAGTGTCACTCTAGGTACACTTTTCTAAACTTGCTAACAAGTACACGTCAAAGGTTATCTGGTTATAAGCAAAATCTACCTGAAAATATGTATCAAATTTCATTGTCAGTACAGTGTGATAAACTGAATCAAAATACATTCAAATGAACGTTAAAGCTGCATATAACTTTTTAGAGCACTGTCACACAACAGGTTCAGTAGACTTGTTTCAACACTGTTGCAATTAGTTTGGTTTTCTTTTACACTGCACTTTCTCAGGCAGAGCATATCCTTTAAAATGTGCCGTGATATAACCGCCTGCAACTGTTTGGTACTGCAACTGCAGTCTTTGCTCCCTCCAACTGGCAAACTGTTGTACTGTCCCCCAAAAAAGAGTGGTGCAGGAATGAGTCCAAAAAGTGGAAGTGAGTTTGCATTTAGCATGTCCTGGTTCCCAAACCCACAAAGTGAATGACATTTAGAATACAAGTTTCTGACATGCCTGAAAGAATGACTGTAATGAAAACAGATACATGAGAATTTTAATACATAAAATACATTTTCAGCTTTTGAATCTTTAATCATTGATTTGTGTGTTAAAGGACAGTTGCTAGCCAACTGCCAACTAGAACTACAAGAGTGGCCACAGACCCAATGACAAGAATTTCTAATTCATTTTAAAAATCAATTATTTACTATATACACTATTGTCACAGCCATCAGGAACAACTTGATAAGGTCACTCAATTACGAGGAGGCACTCAAACAAGAGGTCCTCAAAGGATGTTAAATGTTTGGAATATTGTAGTTTAGCTGAGCTGTAGTTGTAAAGTTAAGCAGGCATGTTATTGTAGCTTACAAGTAGCATTTCACTCCCAGAATTAGGTTTAAGGGCTTTGGTTTAAGCCTAAAAGATTTAAGGTAAAAGTACATTCATTTGTTAAAGTTATCTCAAAGAGCAGAACATGTAACCAAAAGAGTGAAAAATCCCACAGGCCTGAAGTAGGCTTGAACACAGAACCTGCACAGTGCTAGCTTCTGCGGTAACCTACAAAAATATGTCATCCCTGCACCACTGTAACCAGGTGGCAACCTCTTGGGCTAAAACTAAAGGTCCATGTAGAAGTGCCAAAACCTGCAGTAAACTGAGTGCCCCCTTGGGGCTGGCTGCAGTAACCTGACACCCAAATAGCTGTTTTAAGTCAAAGGTGTGGCTTCCCTGTAAACACCTATGTGTGCTCACTGTTTGAGGTACATATCAAGTCTGTGTTTCTTCAACTGAGGATTTCCAGTTTCGGAAATATGGCGTCCAAAATGGTCTGTGAGTAGGTGGAGCTTAAATACAACTTAAAAAAATCAAAGTCCAATGCATCTCCTTTTCTTCTTTACATAATATTTTCTTGTTGTTTGATTCATCAGTGTTAACCTTAAGGATGAAATGATCTAAATAATAAAATGACATGTGGTTAAGAAAACATAAGATGCAGTTTTTTCATAAAGAAACTGAACACGGGGTGCTGGCTTGGCGGAGTGGTTAGCAACCATCCAATGTACATACTTCTGCCGGTCCGGGTTCAAGTCCCACCTGTGACCAGCTTGCAGAGTGTCTTCCCCTGCTCTCTCGCCCCCTTTCACAGACCTATCCACTGTCTCTCTCCTGTTAATAAAGGCACAAAATGCCCCAAAAATACATTAAAAAAAAGAAAGAAAAGAAACTGAACACTAATGTTTTTACGAGGGACAACTAGATTAGATTAAAGTTGTCTGTTGACGACACATTTTCCATGGACATGGAAACCATTAAATTTGATCTCCAATATATTTCAACGCAGACACAGTTTATCCCTCTTTTAGACAAACCAACTTGTTTGTCACCATCCATCAGTTAAAGCTTAACTGCTTGCAGTTTTGTACCAAGTACCTTTCAGAATTAATTTTTTCTTTTGCCTGAGAAATTTAAGTGAAAAGATACGTGTTTGCTTTCATTTGGATAAGGCTAAATAAATAAAATGTAATACTAATCTGCAATAGAGAGTTACAGCTCTGTGTTTAATTTCCACATGACTGTGTTATTTTAAGCTGGTTGGTTTGTAATACTAGCCGTGACCATGTCAGCATGTCTGCTTTGAGAGCATGGGGAAGAAAAACTACCATTAATGGAAGAGGTTAAACCACTGTGTCCAACACTGCTGGGTCAAACCACATACATTAAGTCCTTTTCCTAACCCTTAATCCTGGAAAATAAATCACTTTGATTTTCCATAGCCTGGGTGTCACCTGTCTTGATATTGAATTTTCATCTCTGCATTTCCGAGGGTATTTTAAATTAAAACAGAGAAAATCCACCTGTTGAGGCTCAGTTTCAACTGACAGCACTGAAACAAACTGAAAATGGTGTTTGCTGGCCTCAGCCTATTAGTGTTTTATCATCCATGCTTGAGGTAGGGGGCTTGGTTTGGGGGCTTGACCTTGGGTGATGGTGCCTCCCCTTCAGTCTGAGTCTGTATGTAGAGCAACCCACCTGTAATTATCTGGGGATTACCCCTTTATATGAGCAAGCTTTATAGGGGACTTCCTGTTTCCCTTTCCAAAACTCGTAATAAAAAGGCTCCACTGTAGCATCACAGCAGGACAGCAGCCAATCAATATTCATCACCAGAATGCCAGGTTCAGCTACTGGATTTTTAAGGTTTTTAGTTTGTGTGCACTCTTTTATTTGTTAAAAAAAAAAAAAAGAAAGAAAAAGAAATTAAGTTATAATGTGTTGTTGGCAGACTGTACATGCAAAATGTATGATAAATGTGGTAAATATGAACAAGCAAGGGCCATCAAATAGATCAATTAAAGTAATGCAAATAATCACATCCTCTGCGATTAACTGATTAGTATGAATCTAATTTATCTATAATGATGAAAGGATTGCATTGCAAAAGAACACAAAACTGCATGCCCCACCATCTTCTATTTTCTGACATGCTTCATTCATATTAGTGATGGGGAAATCCCTGCAACATAGTATTGCTATATTTGACTTGATGACAGCATCTTGATTCATGACCAGTATTTTTCACTTTAGAAAGTTCCAACATTCAATAAAGCTTTTGGTTCTATAAACATAGAACAAACTACTTTGTAAGTCCACACAGTGGCGCTGTTGATGCATTTTACAAGTGCAGTTTGCTGAGGTGACAGATGTTGTATGGGATGAATTAGCTGATTACACATGGCAATGCAGAAGACAGAAAAAGGAATGCAAAAAAACACCTAAACAACTGGGTTGAAAGGTGTGATGCATGAGCGTAACATACTGGGAAAAATGGCTCATCTCACTTAGTATCACCTTGGGAAGCAAAGCCAAGGATAACAAAGCTAATGCTTCGCCAGTCCTGCTGAGAACACTTGACGAGTTTGTAACGCTCAGACCATGTCCACCGTGGTCTACAAAACTACAAAACTCAAGGGGGGAAACTCTTTGGGCTTAAGTTAATTATTGGGTGAATACCAAAAAATAAACACAAGAAAAATGCTCTAATTAAACACTGAAATATCCTGAATAATACTCACAATGAAACAATTATGCGAGTGCGATCATTAGTTTTAATTATTCTTGCGTTCAAAAATAAACGAGAAAAACACAAAATATCCCCCTAAACAGCCTCTTTGTACTTTTTAAATAAACTTATATCTTCCTTCTCACGAAAAAACACCATTTCAGTCCTAATTGTCCATAATAAAGAGTATTTTTACACAACACAAAGTCTGGCGGCGCGTCCAATATCCTCCGATCACCGAGTTTCTTCCACTAAATAGTCTCAGTTAATCCTCCAGGAAAACCCAAAAATAGTCCAAAAAAAGAGAAAAAGATTGATCATCAAAATAAACACTGGTATACCAGAAAAATATAAAAAAGAAAAAGAAACAATCTCACCGGGATCAAGTCAGCAGGGAGAGTCGGGAATGCAGCCACCGCGTGTCGGCCAAACAGCTGCTGGAGCGCAGGCGATCCAGCCCAAACCACAGCGTACCTTTGGTTTTCCTTTTCTTTATACTTTTGATTTTCTTTCAATTCTTTGTATTAGCCTGTTTATAGTCCGTGGCATGAGTCCCACATCTTTCCCTCTGCAGTCAATTGTAGTTCCAGGTAAGCATCTTCCATTTCCCTTACGCCACATCCTCCCTTAAACTTTTGCATTCCATTCAAATATATTTTAGCAACACCCATTATATTTTTCAAAGCACAGGGAAATACACATAATCATATGAGAACAAATAAAACATTTCTTTTTAATCAGTTAATTCTTTTGTTCTCTCCTTTAATTTTTACATTTAACGATATTTGAATAAGGTGACACCGTCACAAGTTTATGTAGTCAATGCTTCACCATGTCATAAAAGCAAGGGTTTTTGCTACATGCTGGTTGGAGCCCAGGTATGTGCCTTTGTCTTGACTTGAGGGCAAAAGGCAAATTTGTCGTAATGTCAACCTCTGCTGTTACGCCATGGTCTTTTTTTTCTAACCCCAATAAAGACATTCTGTATTCAGACTCAAGCTGTGTTCAAAAATGTCCACTAATTCACTCACTCACTATTCCCTATGTAGTGTAAATGAAATAGTGAGCTACGTAGGGAATGACCAAACAAGATTTCCAACACTAAACTGAAATTTTCTAAACATCATAGCGTCAGTGGATGAGCCAGATATTCTTGTGACAGAAGTGGATTTATTAAATTACATTTTTAAAAGCAGTGCCAATTTGTGCCTTAGCAGCCTTTTTTCTCTTCTTCCTCTTCTTCTTTGGGAAAACACAATTGCATTGCATTGTGGTATACGGTAGTACAATATATGGTACATTGTATGTACATTCAAAGTTGCTGTGCATTGTAGGTATTTTGTAGTGCACTATACAGTGAATGAAATTAACCGCTGAGAATTCGATTAACACTAAGGCTTCGTTTACATGGACACTCCTGACTTGAAAATGCAAAGATTTTTCCTTCGCGTTTTCAAATTCTTCTGCCTTCAGACGGAGACGAGTGAATCCGCTGTAGTATGCATGCCGGTTCAGTAGATGGCGGTGCAGGTCTGCAGAGAGGCAGCACTGCTACAATACACGTACCAAGAAGAAAAACTTTTCACAAACAACAATGTCGAAAAGACACAGAGAGGAAGGAGTTTTTTTTCTGGACACCAAATCAGTTCGGACAAAAAATCTGCCTGGATAGTTTTGTTTAGATAACAAACTGAGCACGGTAAGAGGCTAATACGTTACAGATGGCTGAAGCTGTTGTTGTTCCTGGTTTGTCCCGCATGTGAAAGAGTACTGTGCGGTGACGTCAGAGTTTCACTCTGAAACGCTCTGATTCGGGTTTACATGGAGCTGCATAGAGAGCGTTTTGAAAAGTCTCCACTCTGGAGCCTTTGTCAAAAGTTACCATTTTCAGACAAAACGCAAAGCGTTTTTAATGTAAACCCAAGGCCAAAACGCAATGAAAACTTATAAAATTTGACCAGTAAACACTGACTAAAACTGGAAGAACGACAGTTGTCATGGCAGCTTTTGAAACCACTATACCTTGTAAATGTAAAAGTGGAGGAACATCATACTTGAGCTGGGTAGTAGTAGCTGAAAATTTGTCAGTCTATAGTAGTGATGCAAACAACAACAACAACTTGCCCTGTCTGAAATGGTGCATGATAGAGGCTTGAAAGCGACATCAATGTGATATAGCTCTGTAGTGCTGTTTAACTACAGGAGACTTTGACTGTGTGCACAGTTCAGGAACAAAAGTTTACTCCCAGTTTGATCTGCATCATCATCATACACTCAGAGAGGGAAAAGATTAATTAAAGAGATGGATAAGAAAAAGTAAAGGCAATGTGAAAATGTTAGGTTAGATAAAAGTACAGTTTTAAGAGCTGACACTGCTAAATGCCCCAAACTTTTTTGTAAGACTTAAAATGTTTAGTGCATCATCAAATTACCAGCTGCATTTATATTCATAAACTGAGTGGTCACTTGTGCTCTGCAAAAACAGTAACAGAAAAACAGTTTTACAGGAACAGGATGAGAAAATAAATCACACTTTGCCAAGATTATTGTTTTGCTTGCATCCAAACAAGGTTCCATGTTAGATAAAATTATGAAATGCAGAACACAAAGTAAGGAGTTGGAGAATGTTTTTATATTTAGGCCTTTATACTTGAATTGTTGAAATTATACTTAAAACCTGCGAGCTAAAATGGGCTGCTGTACCATCAAACTCCAGGGCTGACACAGAGCCCCGCTCTGGCCCTGCACAGCCTGGTACCAAATGATCCATGGACTGGTGCCGGTCCGTGGCCCCTGGTTTGGGACCTCAGCATGAAAAACTCCTGTATCCACAATTCGTCGAAGGGAACAAGGAAAGAACTGTAAAATCGTGCAGGAATTCTGTTTATGGGGCACCAGAACACAGCTGCCTGTTTGAGCTGGCGAGAGAAGACAGTGTCGCAGGCAAAGCAGCAATCCAACGAGCACAGAGTGTCAGTTGCCAGATGTTTAATTCTGTTAATAGATATTATTTGTAAAAGTTAAATAGATCTTAATGAAATAATATACGGCAGATCTTAATGAAAGAATATACAAAGGTGCACACAAGATGCACACCTTTAAGTTATACCAGCCACATTATTACTCCTGGACTGTGCCTTTAAAGCCTGTAGCACCGCTGTCGCACGCAATGTGCCGACTGAAAGCTCCCAAAGTCACAGAGAGAGGGGGACAGCCAAAGAAGGAGGGAGCAACAGAGGGAGCGTGCAAAGGATTTAGACATGGTTTGAAAAAAGTCCATTAAGTGGCTCGTCTAGCTTTGCCAAACACAGTCACACCCAACTCAAAGGATCAACCAAGTTCCACCACTTTTCTACTGCCAACTGAGAAAGAAAAAAGGAGACAGAAGGATCAAACTGAAATACACATTTAAGTGGGTTATTGAGAAAAATCCAATAAAACATTGCGTTAAATCTATATTCCTGCTTGATCAAAAGTCACAGCTTGCATTTCAAAAAGCTAAATATTATAACAAAGCCAATGTGCACAGGTGGCTATGAGAGAGAAAATGCATGAACAATCTTTTACAAGCCTCAAATCCTTCAACGTGAAGGTTCTTTGCCTCATTTTTGGTTTTGTCTGAACTGTTTTCCTGGCCCCATAAAAACAGGCATATTTGAAGAAAGTGTGTGAAACAGAAAAACCTTGTGGTTGAGAGCTTCTGACCGGTCAGTGTATACAATTACATCTCTTTCTCATGTGCAATCAGCGATCCCCAGTGATTGACACGAAGAAAGTAGCAGGTCCAGGTAATTTTGGCTTGTCCCTTGTACTCACAGTACTGGATAGGCCAAAGAATTTTCTAAATCAAAACAGCCAATGAGACTCATTTAGGACAATGCATTGGAGAGGTTGCAGTTATGTGAACTGGGCTGCTGCAGCTCAGATCAGGCCCATTTATACAATATCATCACAAAACATGAAAAGGTTTATATTTTCATTTTCCAAAGCACTTTGCTGTTACAGAGATACTGTGATAATCAAACAGTACACAGGTCCGTGAGAACGAATGAAAATGCAGTAAGATTCATGCCAGACCAGTAGTTGGCGTTGTAAGTTTGTCGTGTCCTTGTTTGTCTGTTAGCAAGATTAAGCAAAACTACTGGATAGGTTTTCATGAAAATGTTATCAGAGGTGTGGTTTGGTCCAAGGAAGATGCCATTATACTGTATTTTGGTGGTGATTGGATCCAGATTAATGTCACAACAAAACATTGTAGGCGAATCCCATTCATTCAAGTCATTTTGGGAATTGTAGTTTATTTGCAAACTGACATCAACATTTTTTCAAGCCTATATTACAGCATTTCCCAACTTCTCTTGCAATGTCCTGTGTTTGCTTCTGCTAACACAATGGCTAAAAATCCACGAGTAGATTGGCAAGTTTTTTTCTGACTTTGTAACTGGACTGCTGAAGACTCAGAGATCACATCAGTCACACTCCCCTCTTCCCAATGCCGATGTTAATGGAATTTATCATTCTCCACATGGACAGACATGAGCAGAGACTCGGTTGCCCAATTGGAGCAGAAAAGCCACTGCTTTAACTGAGCTGCTTGGCGGAGGTCTGTGCCCTCTGAGTGCTTTTCTGGTTGTTGTTCCTAGTTGAATGCTACCTTAATCTAGAAGAGTACTGCACATGCATCACACCTCCCTGTTTTCTCTGACAGCGGTGATTCCTGTTTACATGGAGAAGACAACAAAAATGTTTTCAAAACTTATCACTCTGGACCCCCGTTTCAAAAGCTTGAAGCTCAAGCACTCTGAGTTCTTTTGCAAACCGAAGACCCAAATGCAATTAAAACTGTCAGTCCAATGTTTTCGTTGGACTGGAATCGGGCCCACATTTTGTCTTGTTCAGTAGGTTAAGAACAAAAAACATGTCATGTGTTTCACAAACTTAATAAAAACAATGTCGCTCCATATTTAACCTATGATGGGCAACTTGACCCTCCTATTATCCTCAAATTTTACTAACACATCTTGCCCTTGGGGTCGAGCTGGTCCCTGGGATATTTGCCTCCAGAAAATGACATAAAATTGTTAACCAAGTTCTTGTGTCAGGTATTTTGTGTCTTTGGTAAAAACCTAAAAAAAAAAAACCTTGATAATGAAACCTATCAGTAAGTTGACCAGTCCTCCCAATGCTGCCACCATCAGGCAAAACTTTTAAATTTGAATCAGTATTATGAGAAGTTTTCATACAAACTTCTTGGTAACCCCCCTTCCCTCTCATAGACATGTCTATTTACTTTGTTTTTAATCTTTTTGTAACATATTTGTGGTTCGTCACTTTTAAGTCTCACTGACACCTCCTATTTTATCCCAAAACTTTGAATATCTTCAGAGACATGGTGGCTGGAGACATTGCCCTATCAGTCTAAGCATTCAAAAGCCTTGCTGTCACTTCACCTTTTGATTTGTAAATTCTGCCAAATGAGCAAGCCAGTGCAGGTTTCCAAGTCAACTACATCCAGGTCTTTCTAACCCCATACACATGCCACTGCTCTAAACTTGTCATCCAACTAAAATATTTTTAATCTATGGTGTTACACAAGAGCTCTAATGATGACTTGATAGTTGGAAAGACTTGGATGTGATTAACTTGCAAGCCTACATTGGCTTCCACATTGTGGCAGGAGCTCACAAGTCAGGTTGTTTCCCACATGTGCACACCATGAGAAGTATCAAAGTTCACATGGGAATAGTTGTCAATTTGTTGGAAGATTTTGTCTTTTGAAATAACTTTTAGGCTGCAGGAGTGCTGTGGCTCCCAGGCTGCATTTTGCCCATACCTGGTTTGAGGACCATTCACACACCAATGTTTAGTAGCTGAGACTGACAAGACTGAGATTGAGAATTTATCAACATTTCACCAAAAAAGTGTGTCTGGGGTCAGTTTTCCTAGTACAACACAGGTCAGTGTATCCAAAGCACAAACCATTGTGCTTGTGCAGTATAACGTTTTCCAATGACCCCTGACTAATAACAGGTAGATTTTAAACAATCACTAGTGTAGATAAAACACATAGCACTAAACTCACAGTAACTTTGGCCTAACAAAACTTGGCACTGCTTAACATTGTGCAAACTTATTGCAATGTTAAACAAAGGTAAGCAGAAGTCTTTCTATTTTTTATTACATGTTCAAGTCAACAATAGCACTGTAAAAATCTGCACTGTTCACACATCCTTGCAAAAGTTCTTGGATCCAGATCCAAATTCTGATCGCTACCAAAATCTGATAAATTCCCCTTTTACCATGTAGCTTCCCCCTAAATAATCTTGAAAGTCCATTGAGAACTTATTGAGCTATTAGTAAAATGTGGAAAACTGTCAAATCTCACAATGTTAAATAATCTGTAAAACAATTCCTTGATCTACAGTTTTATCAAACAAGTTAAAAATACTACCTTGTGAGGTTGATGTGTTTTCTATCATTGTAATATTACATTTGGCCTAAAACAGATCTTGCAATCAACAAACAAATTTGATGATTTTGGCATTGTGGCTTTCTCAAACCACAAAATCAACCATATTCATATTTTCTATACACGAGAGACGCTGACCTGCACCACTCCTGATCTAATTCCTGTCCATAAACTTGGCTTGGTGCTTGACAAACAGCTACATCCAGATGCAAAGTGGGGATCAAGAGGGCTCATTCCCTTATATGAAAGGGTTTATTGAAAATAATACAGAGTGAGAGGTAGAATCATACCTCATCATTCTCTTCTTGGGCTGTTTTTTTTTCTCTGGCAGCACATGCAGCCATCGCAGGTGCTGACATTCCTTCTCCACTCCTCCCCCCCTCTCCACAGACTATCCCCACATTCACCCCCTGTCTTCTCTTTTATTGTTCCCATTTTAATTGCAGATATAAAAATTGCCAAATGCTGTCCTTTGATGGGAAGGGACATTCCTAGCGTCTCTCGGATGTCTGTGCTGCTTTGCCGTAACCCAACTCCGGTTGAAAGCATTTTCCTGGGAAAAAGAGGCAGCTCACGAGCAACAGGGCACAGGGACACCTGCAGCCTTGGCCTGGCAGTAACTACAGATCAACCCTGAACATGAATCAACACCAACCGCAACACGCCGATCCACTCACACAAATGCTTTTGTTCCAGAAGTAATTTCATGTATGGAAAATATGAAAACAAGAACAGCACTCGGAGAGCGCAGACCTCAGCCAGCACCACAGTCCTCACCCATATTGTGATTTTTACCATAAATATTAGTCCTACCTTTATTTCATCTATATATTTAGATTCCTTGACCATGAAAACATACCATTAACAACTGGGTTCATAATGATATCTATTTTAGTTCAGTAGTTATTCACAAAAATTGCATTTGTCGTCATGGCGGTTTTATGCTGATTCAGATCACTCCCAAAATCTAATCATTTGTTCCTCATCCCAATCTGGACATTTCCTGAAAATTTCATCAAAATCTGTCCATAACTTTTTGAGTTATGTTGCTAACAAGGAGTCAAATAAACTCACAAACAAACAGACACCAGCATTCTCATAACCTCCTGGCGGAGGTAAAAATGTCCAGAATCTTTCTAATGTCCATGGTGAAAAAATGAGACATAGCTAGAAAAAATTGGATTGTGAAAATTATCACAAAATTGAAATGTTAGGTATAGGATGCAAATTAGTCCACTGTGATTTAAAATTAAACAAGTCATTACGATTGCTATTACAGTTTTGTCATAACAACAGCATAATCGGCAAGAGACAATCACAGTGCCACTTGTTGCAGTACAAATGGGTCTCGCCAACGTTTGTCAGTCCACAAATACTCTATCCTTACAAGTTGTACATTATTGTAGAGATGACTAATCAGGCCACTAACAGTTGGTTTCATTAAAGGAGACATATCATGCTGATGCATGATTTAATACTTACATATAATATAATAAATTTGAAAACAAGACCTTACACCCCCTTAATTTTGATGAGAAATTAAATGAGATATTGTATTTTTTCTGATATCCTAGAACGAGATTTGATGCCTCTGAAAATAGGTCATTGCGAGATGTCCGCGAGATTTCAAACGTCATGACGTCACGAGGTACCTTTCTTTTTATTGGAGTAATCTGATAAAACACTTCCTCCTCTGTGATGTCCGTTAGCCCCAAACCCTCACCGAGGAACACATCCAGCAGCAGGGGTATAAAACTCCCTCGCTCACTCTCTCTCATTACCAGCTCTGGCCTGTGGGGGGACTCAATACGCGGTTGCTACTTTAAGCCTGCCGGAAAATGCAGTAGAAGAAGAAGGACAAGCTGGCTCTACCCCCGATAGAACTGACCAATCAGAGCACAAAGGGCTGTGACATTGCGAGGTAACTTTAGGTCATCCTTGAGACCAAGCGTTTCAACAAGCGCTTCATAATGGCCTAAAATGAGGATATTGAGAACGCTATTGTGGGGCAATGAAGGAACTAAATGACTTGTACTGAGGGCAGAAATGCTTTACAGGCATCCTAGTCTGGCAAAGTGAAAAGGAGAAACAAGCATGATATATCCTCTTTAAAGGGGATCCGTCATCTCTTTGTCTGACAGAACTAAAAGGCCTTAGGGAATTTCTATAGAGTCTTGGATCATCGCTGATGAAAAGGTCTGTGGTGAACAAAAATGTGTAAAGCTTATGAATAATGTGCATCATAATGATAATCTCAAACAAACTGAACTTTCAAGGCTTTTTATGCTTAAATGTAATCAGCAAGAAAAAAAGATATTGCAAATTTATTATGGAACTACAACATATGGGCTTCAACTAAAAAGCAAATACCAGTCATCCAAAATGTAAAGCCACATTGTTATCCCTTGTTTGAGAATATTCTCAAACAATCACATGACCTGATCAATCTGATGCCCGTGGCTGAGGCTATCGTGTATTATTGTTTATCAAAAATGACCAGTAATGATGGGGTCCCTAGCCCCATTTGTAATCCTTGCCAGTAATTCACTCACAACTACCCATTGAAAACAGCCAAATCTTGTTTGTATGAGCTTTTCTAAAAAAAGAAAAGTAAAAAAAAAAAATGGTTGTAAAATGCTAACCTTGTAGCTCAGATGGGTCAGCCTGATTCAATGTCTGTATACAGATGGATCCATCTCGCCATGCTCCAAAGTACAACGACAGTAAGCAGGATGGCTGAATCAGCATCCTTTAGCACAGGAAGAGGGGTGAGCTACGAGTGAGATGACAACAGGAAGTGAATGTTCATACAGAGATTAGCATAGATGCTAATCTCTATAGTAGCATTTTTATCAGATCCAGATCACATTTCTTTACTAAAAAAGCAAACACCAAAGCATTTCTCAATAGAATATGTATTTTTGCTCCTTTTCTGACATGTTTTGGCTTGAGTTTGTTCTACAAAGTGGCTCACGTCACTTTGAGTTACAACATAGGAAAGTGCTATATAAATAAACCTGACTTGACTTGCAGCAATGATGTTGATGATAACTGACGTTATCTGAATGGCCTGTAGTGTATGTGATCGATGAAATGAGAGTCCGATCACCTGCCAAGTATACTTTTGAGATGACATGCAGAGCCTTGCAGAGCAGATGGACATAACTGTTGTTAGCCACTATGGCTAACAGCTATTAACTGTTGTTAGCTGTTATGGCTCACATTATTAAACAACACTGTATTAGAATAGACTTAAGACCAACATTAAGCCTGTTTGGCTCATTGTGTCAAGACAAGAGGATTTGAGCTGTATGAAAACAATATTTACAGACTGGGGTCACAGGAGAAGGCACCGACTCCTTTTAAACTCAAGATTTTATTCTGACATTGGAAATGTGTGACATGAGATCTGTATTTTGCTCCAAAGACTAAGACAGAGTCTACAATGTCTGCCAAAACTAAGGACCCAAGCATTTGCTATGCTCCCACATATTTACGGCAGATTCCACTCAGCAGCTTCCCCCACCTTCCCGGATGCATCTCAGGTTCATTCAGCGATGTCCTTGCTGATGAGCGTAAAAGGGTTAAAATGAGGACAGCTGCTTCCATAAACCCTGTCATCAATTTGTCCCAGTCATTAAAATTGGCTGTAATTGGCCTAATTGTGGTCAATCATGCTTTTCAGTGGTGCAGAAAAGTGCAGGGTATCCCTTTACCAGGAGGGTGGATGATGAAGTTGGAGCAGGCCGGCTGGCTTTGGAACAATGATTGCTAAGTATTATCTTTGTCTAATCCCTACTGCAAATGACCCATTTGATCAAACAGACAACAAATGATGCAGAAATGGCAAACAGGTTGAAACAGTAAGAGGCCGGCTTTCTGAATGTCAACTGCAACTTACGTAATTCCCTCTGAACAATGTCCTATTTAACTCAAAAATCCAACACCATGCCACTGAGCTCTGTTTTAAGTCAATATCTGATCAGTCACAGCACCTCATGACAGGAGCGGAGCCGCCGCAGGATTATATTCATAGACCTGCATGGCGGTGAGGTCTGTTGAGACAAAACAGTTTCAGGTACTGTGAAACTCAACTCCTCCTGCGGGGCCATCGACTGTCACTCTCGAGCGTGAGATGATTGACTCCCAAAATGCCTCCCTCCTCAAACATCGCATTTCTTATGCACACAAACACGGACACGTCGAGCGTGAGGAGAATGTGACAGGCGGTCATGAGTGACAGCTAAGCATGCCTGATAGCGAGGGGTGGTGGGTGAGGAGGGAGGTGGGTGGAGGGTGTGAGTTTCCATGGAGGTGTGCTAGGGCAGCTCAGGTCGACGGGACACATGGCTGCGCTGGAAGGAATTTGTATTAAATTCATCCCCCCCTCCTTCCACAAATTGTTTCCAGCCTGCAGCGATCAAAATGCTGTCAGATAACCGACTCTCTCTCTCTCCTTCCTTCGCTCTGTGTCCTGTCTTCCTCTTATTCTCCCACCCATCCTCCCATCACACACACAACCATTGCTTCCTTCTCCATGATTCCTTCTCCGCTTCTTCACTTGCACAAACAGTGGGAGAAAGAAAAGGGGGGTTGTAGATCAGTGGGCAGTCTGGCTGTCTGAGGATTTGGTGTGTGTGCAGCCTCGCTCTCTGGGCCATCAGGAAAGGTCTAACCTCTAAAACGCAGCACTTGGAATAATTTAGGTGCAACCGAAAATATGTCTTGTGATTTCATGCATGCTTGGCAGTGGTAATCAATCTCTTTGAAGTGGTTGCCTGTCTCATTTGGAAACCAAATAAATGGCCAATTTCACTGAGTTGTTTGACAGCAGCTTAACTGATTGTGGAAAATAGAAAATCTTGTGCCATATCGAGTGCCTGCATGCATTCTCTGAGCCGTTAGTCTTAAAGGGTTAAAGGACTCAGAAACCTTAGATACTTGTCTATTTCTAAAAAAGGTAGACTTTAAAACAAATTATAGAGGCTGTCATGAGTTTTTGGCTTTGACAGACACTGATAAAATTTGTATGACCTTTGAAAAGATATGACTTGAAACAGAGCAGCACAAAAACCTCTGAAGGGGCAATTCAACAAGTATCATAAAATCAGGACAACTAAATATTACTCTGTGTGATTATTCATTAATAACATATTAGGGCTTCCAATTTTCCCAAAAAATCAAACTTGATCAGATTTTGAGTCATGTATGCTTATAACCAAAGACACTTGAGCCCCTCCATCCCTGCTGACACACAGACATAAGGTATTTCCATTAGATCATGTCCCAGTTTACCCCTCCTGAGGCCACACTGGTGGTTCACATGCCTTTGCATATGAATCTTGCATGTAATAATCTCTTCCCTAGCTCTGGTGGGGGACTTCCCCAGTAGGATGCAGTCACACCAGTATGAACACTTGCGCTGTTGGACACCTGGGGCAAAGGTGGACAAATGGGCCTGCAGATTTGTTGAGAATAAGGAGTAAGCTAGCTGCTTTACACATTAATGACACACAGCCTGGTCTTGCCTGTCTTCAGTTTTCTTAAAGCTATGGTCTACGATTTGGAAGCTTTGTACATATTAATAACACCGTTTATAAGGCTGTTATGGTCCTATGGTCCTATCTACACAGTATAAAGACCAAAAAGAATGAAAAAAATCCATTCAGTATATCCGCTGAAAAGCTGCATACTTGCTGACCAATCAAGCCTAAGAACCTGCAACTATTAATTGGTCCGTGAGTTAGTCCATGAGTCCATCCAATCCTCGTCTCCCTCACTACGCAGTACGCAGCATCTTGCCCATGGTCCCGCCTCCTCCCCTCTACCTCCGGTGAGCAGTTAGCAGCTTAGCTACTGAACTATCATGGAGCCGAAGCCTAGCAACCCAATCCGCCTCCCTCTCCCAAGACAGTCTGGCTGCAGACCACCTTCTCCTCTTCTCCTCTCCCTCACTCACGCAGCACGCAGCATCTTGCCCATGGTCCGCCTCCTCCCTCTACCTCCGGTGAGCAGCTAGCAGCGTTAGCTACTGAACTATCATGGAGCCGAAAGCCTAGCGCCGAACCCGGAATCCGCCTCCTCTCCCAAGACAGTCTGGCTGCAGACCACCTTCTCCTCTCCCTCTCCTCGCTCCCTCACTACGCAGTACGCAGCATCTTGCCCATGGTCCCGCCTCCTCTCCTCTACCTCCGTGAGCAGCTAGCAGCATTAGCTACTGAACTATCATGGAGCCGAAAAGCCTAGCGAACCCGAATCCGCCTCCCTCAAGGCCCAACGGAGCTCTGCTTGGTGGAGGCCTGTTAGCGGCTAACGGCTTAACGAATAGCCTCAGCCGGCCGTCAGACCTTCAGCATCGGCCGTTTAGCCCCTGGTTGATCAGGTAAAGGCTTTGTTTACTACAGTGGAGATGTCTGCTGAATAACTCTGGTTAGTTTGTGCCTGTACGGGCTAATAACTTGTAGGGGAGCGGGTTAGCCTGTTAGCCGCTAATCGTTAGCACTGTAAGCTGAGCTGGGGAGGACAGGCTGAAAAGATTAATCCTCCCCACACTCGCTCTGCTCTGGCGGCGCAAACCCGCATTGCCGCCGGTCCAGTTGAAATGGCTACTGCTGTGTGTTACAAGGGCAGATGTCTGTCGTGTTTGATACTTTCAGTTGAGCTGAGCTGTTTTTGATTGAGTTTTAATTTAAAAGGAGGTTGTCCACATTGCATTTCAATTTCACAGTACCAAAACAATTTCATAAACATTTCAATTTCACAGTACCAACTTTGCAACTTCCTTCGCAAGACCTGGCAACTATGGTTCGCACATACACCATGTTGGATCAAGTGGTTTCGTGCTTGTGGCCCCAAATGTGCTACAAAGCTGTATAGTTTCTATTCAAATCTACATTCTATGATTTAGTATGAATTTTTACCCCCATGCTCAAACACATATTGTTGTATTGAGTATAATGTGATAGTTTGATTACTTGTTTAGCTTATGTGAGATTATCACAATTAATGAGACTGAAAAATATTAGGCCTATTTAATAGACTAAACAGTACCCCCACACCAACCAATTAATTGCTCTTTGGAAATGAAAAATGAGACATAAATAAGCCAAAAAATGTATAATTTAATTGGCTGGAAGTTCCCCAGAATTTGGGCTACAGCCATTAGAGCCGTAACAAACTCCATTTCACAGAGATTAGCAAAGCAAAAACACAAAATTACATGCATTTGTTTTAAGTTTCTTGTTTTTTTTATTATTTTTTTGTAAATAAGAACCAATATAAACATACACTT
This sequence comes from Scarus forsteni, assembly GCA_036419115.1. NCBI lineage: Eukaryota > Metazoa > Chordata > Actinopteri > Labriformes > Labridae > Scarus > Scarus forsteni. The sequence continues at coordinate 14,139,169 of JAZDUH010000043.1, forward strand.
AAAGACTTGAAAATAAGTCTTTGCTTATTATTCAGCATTTCTTTAAAAAGTAATTAATCACTTTACTTAGTTACCCCCTATGGAAAGTAACTTTTAGCTGACTTGTTAGTTTTACATTGTGTTTATCTTTCTTGACTTTATCAATCAATCAAACTTTATTTATATAGCACTTTCCACACAAGCAATGTAGCACAAAGTGCTTTACAAACAGACAGATGAATAAAAATGAGGGAACTAAGACCCAAACCCACTCCACCCAGCCCCTGAACCCACCCACACTGTGACCCATACACAGTGTTGATAAAAAAGACAATAATGAAGCACACTGTTGTACCCAGTACGTACTGAGGAAACACCATCTTAAAGGTTTTAAAATGAGAAAACACTGGAGGTTAGGTTAAAGTGTAGAAACAACAATAATAATAAATATTAAACTAAAATGAAGTATAAAAAATAGAAAAAAATAAAATAAGGAAAGACAGATATAAAAAAGATAAAAAATAAAAAGTAAGATGAAATAATAATAGAAGTGAGCTGTAATTAGAATAAATAAAAACACTAAAAGGTAATTCAGGTAAAAGCTAGACTAAAAAGGTCAATTTTGAGTTTGTTTTTAAAGGGGCAGAAGGTAGGCCTACACATAGATATTCTATGGAAGACAAAACCGGTATTTCTTTTGAGCTCTTTATAATGCATAATAATGATACATATTGTGTGGAACGAGAGCTCATTTAATTTTCTAATGTGGTATATTACTGTATTTAAAAAGGAGGCTGTCTACATTGCATTTCAATTTCACAGTACCAAAAACAATTCATAAAAGGAATCCAACTTTGCTTGCAATCAGTGGACCTGGCAACCATGGCTCCGGCACATACACCATGTGCGTGAGTGTTTTTGTGCTGGCGCAATAACCAGGGAACGAGGAAGTGTAAAAATGAAACCACCTACTGCACTCATGTTTTGCTTTATTGTTTGGAGCAAGGAGATAAATATTCACACAGGGAGATTCACACAGATTGAAAAGCAAGCCCTGAAAAAACAACTGCTCATTATGAAACAAGCCTTAGAAACCACAACCAACGGCCACAACGCACATGATTTGCAAGCGTCTATGCAGAAAAACAGGTCTAAAGACGCTTATAATGAGCAGACTTGGCAACACTGCTCATGTCTAAGTGGGCAGTTGAGAGGGCAGCATTGAAAAGTAACATTGTGCCTGATTAAAAAAGGGTTATGTTTCGTCACCACATTTTCAGTAGTAGTGCATTACTTTACTTTAATCCAATAAAAGTAGTTATGTTTCTGTAATGCCTTACCATGTACAGCATTACACACAACACTGCACATAGCCTAAGAGACCCTCTGCTGCCAATTTGTTTTAACCTTCCAGGGCCTTTAGAGATAAAAAGCTTCCCAAAGTGATTTAAATGTTCAGTTACATTTGTAGTTACATTTGGTCTGGTTTATTCTATTGCTTTTTGTTGAAGAGCAAGTGTGTGTTTGTGCAGGGCAATTTTTCAGAATTTACACTTTCGATGCTTTCTTTAATTCCTTTCCTCAAGAACCTTTTCTTCAGGTGTTTTAATATTGTCATTTGTACAGCCCTAAGCTAAAAGCACTCACTCTGTTTGTATGAAAACATCTTTTTTTCAGAAAAAATAAAAACTTCCAATTAGTAGCATAAGCTTAACCCCAGAAAAACAGAACTTCCTATACATCAAAAATGAAAAGAAGATACTTAAATAAAGCAGCCAAACATCAAAATGTGACTATTTACCTACCGACCAAGACATTGAAATTCTAATTAAAACAACAAAACAGAACGCAGTAAATAAAATTCAAATGTGTTATTTGGACTTGATCTAATCATGATGACCACGTTTACATGAACAGCCATATAATTCACTGATTTACTGTAGTATCAGTTCACCTGATCATCATACAATATTTAACGTATCTGCTATCTCCGTGGGATGTAAATCTAAGGAACGTTTTGTTGGAGTTCTGCTCCCAGGTTATAGTACCAGGAACCAGCTGTGAGCAGTTTGATGGTTGGTTGAGTTCAGACCGAAAAAACGTCTCCACGGCTTCTCAGGCCAAAGGTACAAGGCTGTGTGAGTCAGTGGAAGGAAGAAGAGAGCTCCCATTCAGTGATCCGGGATGTGATGATGCTGTGAGAGGTTACTAAGGGCGATGGGCCACGCCTGACTTGTGGGGCCTCTGTCAAAGGGTGGAGGTCAATTAGAAGCAAATGTCCTCCATCATGATCAGTCCATTGTATTATGAGTCGCACACGTTTTGTTATGAGTAGGAGGACTCCATCTGACCCTTGCCGAATCACTCTCCCCCCCTTATATCACACTCAATAACCATCATCCATCTAAAAGAGGCCATAAAATCAGGAGAAGCATGTAATGTCTCATTTCTGTGACCGAGTCCCCATAGTCACCGTAATGCAATATCATTGTTGATGCTACGATACAGAGTTTAAATCAACCACAGCCTGATGCTGTGGCTTTGAACCACGTATGAGGATGGTGAGTGTTGGCCTCTGTCCAGCTGTCAATTCTGAATTCCTCTTAAAAGCGCTCAGATTTTCTGGGGGGGTTTTGTACTCAAGATGTGGAAACACCCACCATCTCTGTAAAAGCAGCATTTTAAGATTTCTGAAGATGATTTAATATTTTACATAAGTGAAAAGGTCACAAATGCAACATTTTTGTTTTATATATTGAAGTAATGGATTAGTCATTCATGGTTTGGTTCAGATTTCATCCATGTGCGTCCTTTTCTCTCTATATTTGCACTGCTGCGTTTGAGCCAAGGGGATAGAGCGGAAGGGCAACTAAACTGCCACAAGAAGCAGTGCATGGAAATTTGCCCAAGAGATAAACCACATTACTTTGAGAGGAAAGGCAGCAATATGCACCCACACTCGTAATATCAGGGACCTTTTATTCTAACCTGTGGTCAAGTTGGGAATAATTTGTACAGCATTTTGCACAAACCTGACGTTAACAACATTTAAGTTGATCAATAAAGCAGTACTGTGGAGCCTTAGCCCTGATGTATGTCATCTTTTAAAAACACTGATGCACAAATATTCAACAAATTTTGCAGAGGGAAAACAAACTCAAAGCACACCAGCATTGTGCATTTTATTGAGCTCTTACCTATTCATTTTGTAATTCCACAACAGATTCCTAACATGCCCCCTGCAGCTTAAAAAAGTTATACTCATCTGCTTGAAACTGCCATGAAAAGCACATCCAGACTTTGTTAAACATCCCATAGGTTAAAAATGTCATAAATTGTTAAACCCTTGTGGCACAATGATTTCTAGAAATAAGCAGATGTCTACAGCAACATTCAGTTAGAAGATTAAGTAGGACGTCATCATGATGTGTTTAAATAATACATCAAGAAAAGTAAAGTTAAGTGGTGTTGAGAAAATGTCGATGCTTGATGTTTCATACCTGTTTGTTTCTCCAGCATTATAAAATAGAAATAAAATGCAATGCAAGACACTACGCTTAAAAGGATAAAACCATGTGGTCCAAAGTCATGTTGAGCGATCTATATTAACAGTTTAGTTTGCTGTAAGTTTACAATAAGTGATGCCTTTAGTTTCCTACTAGCTACTGTCTGAAGTGCACATACTATAAGGCAGTCTGGCTGTTCATGACAAGCTGCAACACATATTGAGGAAAGATTTCAGCAACTCAAATTTCTATGATAAAAAGATGCTGCACTTATAGTACCGAATATCACGGTATACCATCTAAAAAAATATATATTTATTGGGGAAAATTTGCATCTCGGGGACACTAGACTTTGAGACTATAAATCTAACTGCAGCTGTGATAACTCTGTATCAGTGGGTCCTGAACAGCCCTATAATTGTAATATCCAATCAGTAGCACTAAATAAGCCAGTGATCATGAGGCTGTTACACAAAGCGTTTACGTAAATTCAGCCTTTTTTAACAGACTCAACAGAGCTTTCGTGCACAACAACAAAACCCACTCGAAATAAAACCACTGACAAGTTTTTCCCAGGGTCTCCAACCCACTTTTGGGTCACAACCCACCAGTTGAGAATCACTGCTATAATGCATTGGAAATGATTAGCTTAACAGTTTTGAAATGCATTAACTTGAGACTTTTGGTAAAATGTAACATAACAGCCGCCAAATCCTTTCATACATTAACTGAGGGAAGCGTATGGGAAGCACTGCATGTGCATCCTCGTGTGTTTACACGATACAATAGCTTTTGTGAAGGCAGAGAGGATGTCCAAGTCAATGAGCATCATGGCAGCCCGTGCATTTACAGAAAGATTTCACAAATTGAACAAATCATTTGAAATGATCAACAACCAAGCATAAGGAGCAGAAATGGTCTTAAATTGCTAAAGAGACAGGACAGTTACTGGGCCATAGATCATTTGTTACCATGTCATTGAGAAAGAGAACAATGAATTTAATTAGCGTTTGTTGAATAGCAAAGAGGATGATTTTTATTATTTTAGAAAGGATGACATGATCCTCACAAATCTGCTAGTGTGGCTTGGCTGACTGTAAACACAGGCCCTCTGACTTTGTCACGCCTGTCGTGAATGAAATTTACTTTTTCAGACGAAGTCCTGCTTACAACCTAATGCTTATGAAGTTTTCCAGAAGTTTTCCACTGGATGTAGTTAAAAATATTTGACTCTTCAAGATATGAAACTGGGGGGCAGTCGAGGCACAGAAGAGCCCCAAGTACCAAGAGTTCACTTCCCCATCTCTCATTAACACCCATCAAGTCATATAAAATTGCTCTGTGTGGGTCACATTTTCTTTAATTCACGAAAACGACACTCAAGAACCATACATACAGAGCCATGAAATTATCTTCTACTGCTGATATAGAAGCTTAAGACCAGAAAGTACCCTCGTAAATACGAGGCAGCTCATTTCATCCCCCTATTGTTGTTTACAAAGCTAACAGCAGTCCTGCCCCGTCTTAATTTTGATAGGTCGGGAAGGAGGGAGTGATAGTGGCAAGCACCAAGCTCTCTCTCAAGTTGAGCTGATTTTAACAGAGAGCTCTGGAGTACATGGACAAAAATTAAATGAAGCTGAGGACACTTCAGGGTGTCAAGCACGAATGATATTGGTTTTAAATTTAAAAAATGGTGCAAGTGATCACAATCCAAAAGACAGCTTATAAAAGCAGAGCAAATGATTGAGAATGTCTCTAAATTTGGGGTTTACAAACAAGCCCATGGCTTTCTCTGGTCGTGTGTTGCATTGAGTTATACTCTGCACACTGTGTGTCTGTCTGGCCCCGTCATTGTCACCCCCTCCCCCTTAAAGGTCAGTGTGTGACTACATTATATCACAGAAAAGCCAAAAGTGTGGAGACAATTGCTTCCCAGCCTCATATAAAATATATTTACTTCTCCTGCTCTGGCAAGCGTTAGCCAGTCTCTCCCCTGCTGCAGCCCTTCGAAGTTATCTTCTCATAACTTTAACATATTTTTCCAGGAATAATTTTTGACTACTCTGACACAGCAGGTCCTTGTAGTTTGCTAAAGCTTTAACAGAATGCAGCATTCCCACTAAGATCTAATTCTGGAAGATTTATGTAGTTGTTTAGAACCAAAAAGTAGAACCAAAACTTTTGCTTTTTGTATCTTATCCATGGATTTCCAGCATTCAGAACTGACTATCCAAACTTAAGCCTTCAATGAGGACACCTCTTTTGGTAGCCATCATCTTTGATCAAGCTAAAGCTCTCAGCACTTAGAGACCACTTCTCCTCATACTTGGACATAATGATAGTTATAAAACTGTCTCTTAGTGGAGCAGTTACTCATCCACTTGCCCACACACACATGCTTGCAGGCCTTAAAAAATTCTGTACCAGAGTTTGACTTCACGTCTCTGGATGGTTATAAAACCGTACAGTTTGTTTCTCTGACCTCTTGTGGTTTAGGATACAACTCTAACCATCAAACAAACACAATCATACATCCCCGGAGAAGGGATGGTTTTGACATGATTCTCTCAAAGTGGTCTGTTTTGAGTGGTACATCCTGTGGTGACACAGTTATGATGCTCCTGTAGGAAAACACTTCAGAGGTTTCAGAGTAGGATGGATGACAGGTACAAGGATAGCTGATGTGTTCAGGAGGCACAGAAAGGGAATAGAGGAATAACGGACTTTATCAAAAAGGTGAGATGATGTAGAAAAGATTTCGGCAAGGGATATGAAAAGGAAATAAAAAGCAAGATTGCTGTCAAAGAGCAGGGAATGAAATTGATGGGATAGATGGAGAGACACAAGAGAGGTTTTCAGCAGAGAGGGAGATGCAGATACAGAGGAGGAGCAAATCCGTGTACGCTGAATTAAAACCACATGTGTCTGCCTGAGGTGAGGACACCAAAACTCTGCACACGCATGTGAAAAAGAATGGCGTCACTTGCACTCACCAGGGGCACTGCACGCTTGTTTTCCAGAATGCTTTTCTCCTGCCAACTTTTCTGCTGCCTGCAAAACTTTTTAATGTCATGTCATCGGCATCTTTCACTCTGTCCTCCTTAAACAAACAAAAATATTAATTGAAATGACCTTTTTCTCGAAATTGGTGTTTTTAAAGCTGAAGGAGATTCATTTGGATCTCCTTGAGCTTCATTAGCTTCTGTTGTTGCCAATGGAGAGGAGTGTGTAACACCACAAGCAAGCAGGATGCCAAAAGACATGCAAAACACTGGAAACAATAATACAGGGTTTTGATCTAGTGTAAATGATCTTATATACTCTTGTAAAGGCAAACTTATGGCCCTTTTCCATTAGCCCTACTTGACTCTACCCGGCTCTACTCTACTCGCCTTGTGCTGCTTTTCCATTAGCCCCAGTTGCCTGCCCAACGGGGTGCAGTGTCGCTGAGGGGCTCTGCAGTGACATCATTTTGAGCGCGACACAACAATCTGTGTTTTTGTCACAAACCGAGTAGAAAAGGAAAGCAGAAGAAGGCTGCAGGTGGTAAGAAGAAATACCCCTTGAGAAGCACAGGAGACTTTTGGAAGCTATACAACAGAATGAAGCCGAGGACGAGAGCAATCGAGCTGCAAAGAAAAGACGTATGAGGGTAAGCTAACGGTAGCTACCGCTAGCATGCTAGGTCGTCACGCTTATGACTCATCAATGATGACATTGTCTGACCAATCAGTAGCCGGCAGTCGGTGACGTCATCTTCAGTATCTGCTCAGCTAGCTTGGAACCAGAGAGGAGTAGGTACTAAAACTAGCTTGTTTTAGGAGGTACCGGGCTAGTGGAAACACACTGCAAATCGAGTAGGGCCGAGTAGGGTAGGGCCAAGGTGTGCTAGTGGAAAAGGGCCAATAGTCTTTGGAGGTAATTTCTTTGGGTTTTCTGACTGTTTTTTGGGGGGAGTCTTTTTGGAAAGCTGTTTTTTATGTCATAAGCAAAAGGAACAGAAATTAATTTAAAAGGCGTTTTAAAGAGGCAGTTAAAACTGCCTAAATAGATGTAAAAAAAAAAATAAGAATATTGTAGTGAACCACCCTGCTGTTTGGAGCAAGGATAGTTAATTTGCTTTTACATGAATATCAAGGGTCAAAGAAATTGCTGACACATCAATATATCACAATATTGTGCGACAAAATGCTGAAGTGATATTCTTAGCGCATTTTGTCATTTTTTTAATTTCATAATAAACAGAAATTTGACACGTTGGTTTAGCATTTTATGGCAACCTTCTGGTGTTAGTTTGCAGTAGACAATCAGTCATTTGATTCCCCCCTCTTTTACAGTTGTTTCTTTTATTTCTGTCTCCTAGATACAGAAAAAAGTCTACAAATGTTGCAGGAACCATGCTTTCTATAAATATTATTTGTTAGAAACCATGTTTTTGTGCATGCAATACTGCTGCTCGTGATGCTATATGAAAAATAGATATTGTGATGAATATTGTTTTGTGGCCCGTGTGTTGCAATGCGTATCATACCAGATGTTTACCAATTTACTCCCCTTATGAAAATTATAGGGAGACAGCCTACTAAGTTTTGTTGTGTAGTTATAGGGTCTAAATTACTATCCAAAATAACAGGTGCTAAATTGCCTGTGCAAACAAAAAAATTGAATGTGCTATTATTGTTGTTGGTGTTGTTACAAAAACTGCATACACAACTGATAACAGGTTGCCAAAGTGGTGCGGACCACCTTCTTTAAAGGAGGATCTTGCGTGTGCGACTGGCTGTAACCATGGAGAGTTTGGGAGTGCGCAGTGTCCATTGTTGAAAAAGGAAGTTTGAAACCATGGAGTTGGAGTCAAACACACTTGCATTGTTGTTTTTTTGTTGTTGTTGTTGTTTTTATTTTGGCTTTCTGTCATTTTGACGGACAAGGTTGTCACCTTTCCCTCATGCCATTTTTCTATCTATCATTTTTTTTTTCCAGCCAACATGGTGCTGAGTCATGAGACTGTCACAGAACGAATAGCTTTGCTCTCGTTGAAGGAAGCTTAGGTATCACTCCATGGTTACATGCATCATGCAGAGGGAGGCTTTACATTGTGGGATCGCTGGTCCTTGGGTTAGGTAGTGCTCCCTAGCTGGCAGTGTGGCAGTTGGCCTAATTACTGTAAAATACTTTGGCGAGCGTTGCCATGACAATGAGCTCCCTGAAGAAATCTATGTGGTAAGAAAAGTCATGGGAAGAGGGCAATAAGGAAATGGGCGCCCAGGATGCAACAGAGAGCATGCTCTTCAAGGTAATCCTAACATAATTATACTGAATTTTATGAAATTCTTTACTTTTAATTTTTCTTTACAACACTTTTGTCACTGCTGGTCCCTTGAGCAAGTGGTTAGATGTCACACTCAAGAAGTTCATGTCATTTAATATATGTCTTACTTATAATTTGTAACTTACTCATGATGAAATATTCTCAATTAGAACTTTTGATACATGACTTTCAATTTAAGCAAAAAAAAAGTTTTTAGGACAGTTGAAAGAGAACAAGAAATAAGAGGAGAGGGGCAGCCGGGGAAAAAGGGGGGCGAGACGGCCATGCTATGGGAAAGTGTTTTGGGGAAACCAAATTAAGGGGAAGAAAGGCCGGACACAAAGGCCTTTGAAAGCAGCAGACAGTTCCCTTGACATGTGCCTTAAAAGAGATGCTGCCGCCAATGCCAAGAAAAGGGGGGAAAGGACAGAGAGGAGAAAATGGAGAGGGACTGGAAGAGAGATCAAGGGAGATTGACTGGGGATGGGAGCACCACGGACAAAACTCCAAGATAGGTTAACAGAGGAATTTTTTTGATAAGTGTGATGAGCATGCAGCGGCTAAAGTTGTAATGTGAAGGTGAAATATGGTGAACATGTGCATGTATGCAACAAGTAATGGCTGAATGTGTAGCTGTCAGAGGGACATTAGAAAGAGGAAACAGCCAGAATTTTAAGTAACTCTTAAATAGCTCATAACCTCAGCTCCATTCCTCAAGGTCTCACTAGTTTTTACTGTAGCAGTGCAGCCTCAGACATGTGTTTTGCATTAATGGTAATGTGCTCTGATGAGTGTTTTTTGCAACACTTGATGCCATCTCAGTCTTTTCTTGGTTTTATGAGACGTAAGATTATGAGATGGATCTTCCTAAGTGAATTAACCATGAAAATAACCCTGTTAAATGTACAATAAGTAGAATTTGTGCCCTAAAAATTCCTGAATTAATTGAAAATGACAAATACACGTTACCTACATTTTTTGTTAAATACTAAAATCATGAGGCCGTCTGGTAGTGCAGAATGTTAGTGCATGTGCCCCACAGCAAGAACATTGATGGTTCGACTCTTCCTGTCGATCAAGGTCTCTCTGTATGGAATTTGCATGGTGACCTGAGCCTGACTGGGTTTTTTCCAGGTTCTTAATTGGTGTTTCTAAATTGCCTTTTGGTTTGAGTGTGAGCATGAACAGCTGTATGTCTGTCTATGGGGCCCTGTGATTGATTGGCTGCCGGCTGGTCCAGTGTGTACCCTGCATGCCCAATGTCAGCTGGGATAGGCTTCAGCCCTCTACAACCCTGAAGGTATAGATGATGGATAGATGGATGGATGGATGGTTGGATGGATGGATGGATGGACTTATTTTATGTAACACATGTCCACCAGTTTTAAAAACTAGAGTGTTCTTATTTGCATATAGCTAGACAAAAATGTTTGTTACTGACACACTAACACTTGATGTTTTGCTGAAGACATTAAAGGTGTAGTCAGCGATCTTCTAATCTAATGCAGTATTTGTCAAATTCACCGTATTTCTCCTCTCCATCCACAAGATGTCCCCACTGACAGCATGTTGAAAAAAAATCTGGTTTCAATACACAGCCTTGGCTCTGAATTTCAGCAGGTAAATACTGTGGCTCGGGCCGAGTCACCAAAACAGGGTACACCCCCCACATCCAGGGGGCGATAATACTCATGCACAGATCAGACGGGGGGGGGGGGGGGGGGGGGATAGTAGGTTGCGTAGCGTGCGCAGTTAGCGTAAGAGAGAGATACAATATGTGCAGTAGCAATGGCTGAAAAACAGCCCAAAAGAAAAAGGTCAGAGGAGCAGAAAGTGAAAAAGAAGGGCTATGACCATGCAAAGTTTGGGGCGCTACCCACATGTTTTGCTATGCTGCTCATACCACAAATAACAACTTTTGTTGTAAAGGTTGTAAACTATATAAAATACAATATCAATCAGAATTTTTAAGGGGAGAAACATTAGCATTTTAAAACTTCTTTGGAGGAGTATAGAAATCTTCAAAGTAAAGGATGAGCATCAGACTGAATTACGTCAATCTGTAAAGGCCACAATCCAATCAATTCAGCCTTATGTGGGGGTGGACATACAGTATATGGACTAAATGAGGAAATCAAAGAAAGTAATATTGAGCCATTATGCCTACAAACAAGTAATAATCATTGCAATGCTGACTTTGACCTTCCATCTATAACTTCCAAATCAAATCACTATATCAATGAGGACAATTGTGAGGAGTTTGACCAAAACCCTTTACTTTATGCATGCGATATTAAGTTCACAGACAAGGGATGAACATGTCAACTGTCCAGTCTAGATTTTGTCCAGACTGGACATTTTTTGCAGTTCAAAAAAATCCTCAAGGTATTGTAAGGATATCAAGTTCACTTAGAAATGATAAGCATTAGGGCTTCATAAACTTGCTCTTGACCTATGGCCTTCAAAATATGTCTTTTTATCAGTGAGGACGAGTGGGTTTTTAAGCAATATTCAAAGAAAATCCCCAAAACATTGTAGAGAAACTAAAACAATGGGCAAAAATCAAACACTCACTTTTTATTGCTCTGTCTGCAGCTGATTTCAACAGCAAACTAGCATCATTCCTCTGTGATGCCTGTCGGCCCCTCTCCTGTCTGTCTCTCCCTCTCTCTACTTTTGTCATTGTGTGCTTCTAAGAATTCACACTGAACCTTCTTGCTCTCTCTCTTTTACTTGCACACACAGACAAACACATACATAACAACCCCTGGGGCTCCGTCTGACTCTAGCATGAAATCAATTTTAGTTGCTGCACCCTCCCAAGACCCTTCTTCAGCACCCGTTTTTCCTCAGGATGAAGAAAGACCGTTACCCAACCTCCCAAACAACGTACCCGATCTTCATCCTCTTCCCAGGGTCCAGTTTTTCTCCAAACCTCATCTGTGCCATATTCCATATTCTGGTCACATCTAGTTATTTGCAAGTTTATATTGTGCACAGAAGCCTAATCAGAGAACCAGACCCCACACTGTGACATTTTGAATCTTTTTTTTTTTTTTTCAGTTGTCTCAGCTCTGGCAAGTCGATGCCAGGGTCAGTATGTTTCAGATTGTCAGTATAAAAATAATTCTGTCCATATGTCTGTCCATGCAAGTTGTTTTTTCAGAAAGTGACAGCCAAGAAAGTGGAAAAGGAACTTTCTAAAAACTTTGATCACATGTCTGGATTCAAGGAGGAACCGATTAGAATCTATGTCATCGGTCAAATGTTGGAAGACATGTTATCATTTATTTGTGACCATACCTTCAAAGCCATATCTAAACAACTTTTCATTGAAAAAGTGGTAAGATTTGAAATGTCATCAGTCCAAGGTCAATGTCACGGAGCTTCTTTAAAAAAACATTGTAATTTCACAGACAAGTCAAAGATGGGAACTGAAATATATATAGCAAAATGAGCATTTATGATCCTTTAAAAAAATTGCAAAATAATCTAATTTGCCATGAAAATGGTGTCATATCTTTGACTATAAGGGGGTGAGGAAACTACTGCAGCGAGCAGTGTGCTAAAGTTGAGCCAGAATATCACACTACTCCTCTGAGAGGGGAGGCAGCAATATGCACCCACACTGCAAATATGAGAGAACATTCATTCTTTTTAACTGTGGTTGAACAAGGAAAAGATAATTCAACATTTGCCAGAACTGAAATCAATAATGATTGAGTTTATCAATACCACAGTGGACCCTTGTGGGCTCTGTTTCAGGGTGTCATCTTTAGACCACTGATATACATCAGTATTGTGCATTTGATTATGCAGAGCAGATGCAGCCACATACAATGTTCCCATTCTCAAGTTGGGGCTGTGTTCTTGTAAGGGACGCATGTTTTCAGTCAAAGTTAGACACATCCCAAGGGGTACAGGCAGTGGTGTGCGGTCAGGGGAGGCAGGGGAGGCAGTGCCTCCCCTAGGCTAACAAGAAAAAAAAAATAAAATATATGTTTTTATAAAAATATTTTTTTTCAGTTGTTCGTATACAATTTGTAATAATTAAAGAATAAAAAAGGAAATTGCTGATTTGTCAATAAGAGGGAGGCTAACAGAGGGGACGAACAGCGTTTCGCGCTGGCTTCATGCATGTAATGTGCATCGGAGGCAGAGCCCAGATCTGCCTCTTCGACCGTTTACTTGAAATCACAACGTTTTGCAGGTTCGCGCAGATGCGCATTTCAAGGTCTCACGCTGATTAACGTGGGCATCGATGAGGCACAGCGCTTCTCTGCCTCCGGAGGTTGTAATACTGCACCCTCTTTGAGGTCTCGCGATAGTTTGTTAGTGCAGACATTGCTATAGAGGGATTATCAGTCTACGTCATCATAAAGCTGCGCACGCATCTTGACCGCAGAAGCAGCGTTTAGCTCCATTCATTCAGACGAGTTAGCATTTTAAACACTAAATTCAACCTGTTAGCAGCATCAAAATGTACGGTTGTTCTGTGGACAGCTGTCAAAAACAATACTACACAATCGAGGCAACTTCTGTCAAGTTTCGACCGTTACAGAGCAACCGGTGTTTCGGAGTTAATAGCGACCATGCTAACTAGTGACTTTCAGCCGACAGTAGCCGTGATTAAGAGCCGAGAGTCACCAGTTAACAGGGTCACACTTTACACTGATACACCAGCGCGTCTGCGTGTGTGTGATTAAATGTGTCTTCTTTATCCGACCTCAGTTAACCAGGTTTAACTGCAAACAAGCAATATTAACTGCAGATACAGATTTGACTTTGCTTATTTAATGAAAAAGTTGGTTTGGGGCTGAGGTTATGACCAAACATGGACTCAATACAGACAGTAAATAATGAGTGATCCTATAAATTATGATTAACAGAAACAGATTTTATGAACAAAGTAAAATTACGTAATATTATAAAATGATGAACCAGTCTATTAACCCTGAAATACACAACCATTAATATTCTGATTTGGTGCAGTTCTCTGGTCGTAGTTTTCTGGTTCTTTTATTATGAACTGAGTTTCAGACTCAGCAGTCTGTGGGCTCTTTTTGGTCTGGGAGGGTTTCTGATTTATTGACACATGTTTACTTCCTGGTCTGTCACAGTCTAGTAAGTGTCCATGGATAACGCAGTGTTTTTGGTGGTTAACTCCCCACGCCGTTGACAAACCATTATACTCTGCAGTGCTTCTGCACCTGCTGCGCAAGCCTCTGCCGTTGTTGACAAAACAAATAATCCCTCTATAGTGATTCTTGCCTAGCTTGAACATTAACTCAGAAGAAACCAAACTTTAATCTTCTAAAAAAAAACACATTGAGATCACAAAACCCAATGCCAGAAATCCAACACAAAAGTTCCCTTTTCAGCAGAGAAACCAGAGGGATGGCTTCTTATTTTTTGAAACGCCTCTTTCCATGCGCTTCCAAACTTTTATGCCCTCTGCTTCGCCCTCACCTGCCAAATGACTGATACTCGGCATCTATTGTCTCTAGAACTCGCACACGCTGCTGATTTCACAAACATTCACCCGCAGCAGCCGAGGAGCGGGCACTTACGAGCGCCGCTGAGCAGCTGCAGCCGAGTGCTGCAGAGCGCGCTGGAGCAGAGGGGCAGGGAGCATAATGACTGATTTTAGGAGGCACACACCGCACTTCCAGACGGATTTAACACAAGCCACGCCAGCTGCGCCGCCAGCCGCCTAATTTTGTCAGCTGCGAGGCCGTGATGTTCGTGATCGAGGTGGCTTGTGTTTGTCTGGCTGGAGGCGGCTCTGACTGATATTTTCAGTGGTGCGCCAGACCACTGGCCGCCTAGGTGTGCCGACTGTTTTTGAGCTTTCCCGGTTTTCTCTGATTGCCAGCACGCTTCTGCCCCTTTTATATCAGTTTTTCAATTTCATCTGGCGGGCCAGATAGTATTGGAGACGGGCCAGTTTTGGCCTGCGGGCCGTTAGTTGCCAAGCGCTGCTAGTGTATTTCTCCCATCTCCACTTGCACACAACACATACACAGCACAGACTTTCACCGCGTTAAAGGGGCAGGGCTGGCCAGTAACAATTTGTATTTGCAAATGTTAGCAGTGCACCGTATATATAACACACACATATAGAAATTTCAACTTTAGCTGGCTGCCTGCCTCCCTCGTCATGGACCTCACCGCACGTTACTGGGTACAGGGTACTTCTAATGACTGGTAACTGGCTGGAAGTTGGCAGGTGGCTGGTTGGGAGGTGAAAATTGACCCAACTGGATATGTACCTTTTCACCCATTATCTTCACAGTAAACTTCACCCAGACATTCCTTAAGGATAAAAAGCACTCAGTGGTATTTTTTATTTGTTTGTTTGTTTGTTTTTCAACATGCTTATTTTTCAACTTATCTAGTAAAATGTAACAAGGATGTTTATGTCCCTGTCTTTTTAATGCTTAAAAGAAAAATGAACTCATTGTTTAGGAAGAGGAGAAATACTTTTTTCTCTTCACTTACCAATTTCTGTTTTTCTTTTCTCGGGAACTCACTATCGAAATTTGGCCAGAAAAGTTGTTGGCCACAGACCTGATGCAAATATCAAGCCAAAATAAACCATTTTGAAATTGGCTCAAATTTGTCCCGGAAAAAATAACTTACATAGTTAAGCAGTGAAACCAAACTAAACTGGAAACCATAAGCAAATAACTGAGGTACCACCCCTATTATAATCGTGGCCATAAAATTCATAATCATTCTATACATAGAGCTATGAGAAATTTACCATTTAGTCATCCAACATGGGCCTCCCTACTATAACTAATAATGCCTATCTATCTAGAAAGTATACTGACAAGTAATAAAACTTAAAAACTACCAGTCCTATCTCATACAAGTTTCAAAGCAGGCTTCTGTCTATCATAAAATTCTCGCTTTGATAAAAAAATCCTCAAGGAGGCTGAATAAGATCCCATTAAAACTCCACATCATAGATGAAGCTTAACTACAGTTTGGCATCATGATCACAACATGAAAGATTTTAAAATCCCAAAATTGGGATAAAGTGACAAACAGCGAGTAAGTTGATGGAAGGATGGACATGCAGAGGTGCGGCGGTACCGCTTTTATCAATGTTATACCCTTTGCCAGCGCACACCGCTCCTTCCTAATCCGCACTGACAGAGTTTTCATCATCTGAGGAGGTCGGGTCGACGGAGGACTGGAGGGAATCGGGTGAGGTGGGGGACTTCCCTAGGCTCTCTCCCCGATGACGGTGCACCTCAAGCGGCTGCAGCCGAGGCCAGCAAGAACCCCTTTGTGCCAGTTATCACCAGGTGGTGAGTGATGTGCTGCGGCCTCCCGCTTTCAGGAGGGAGATCGGGGTTAGGAGGGGGGGAGGAGGTGAAGAGGAGAAGGTGCACAAGAGGAGCAGATTGGAATGTTCCCAGAAGAGACAGAGAGCGCTAAAAAGAAAAGAGAGAAAGACAGATGCTGTTTGAAGGGACGGTGGTTGTATCATCTGTGTTCGTCTCACAGGTGCACTGCAGAGGAATGTGCTTTGCTGAGGCGACTAACAGCAGCTAAACTCTCAATGAAATAGCAAAGAACAAAACTGAGAAGTATGGGAAGGGTCAGGACTTCAGTCATTATCTTTCTAGTTCATCACACAGCCTTGTTTTATTTGACAGGCTCCAATTTAACAAGCTGATGTCATCTGAGCACTAACTAGGCTCACTGCATGTTTTCTGCTATGATTTCATGTCTTGACTCAATTATGCTAACTGACACACAATCACAAGCACTGACTGATGGGCAAACGTCTAGACAAACAGACATGGTGAAACCAGTCCACTGCAGATGGATCTTGGGAACTGCCCAGACAGCCAAAGGGTCATGGGTCATTTTACCCCCCCTCCCACCACTGCTCCCCTCTCTTCTCCTGGTCTTCTCCCATGCTCCACCAACACACCTGTGTCCTCACTAGCACCCAGGTCCTTTTCCTCAATCATTTGCACACAGAGGCATGCATACACACGGACACCAGTGTCTCCGACGTCTTTTTTTCCTTCTCCCTGAGACACACACACACACACACACACACACACATGCCTTGCCTTCCCAGCTGCCTGCGCACCTGGGCTGGCAGCTGTCAACGCTGTGGTAACTGGCATACAGCTGCCTGTGTCACTATCACCTGAATCATCTGCCTCTGAAAGAAAGTGAAGTGGGCGAAGAAGGCAAAAGAGTTGAAAAGGCAGAGTGAAAAGGAGTTATGGGTGTTTTCCAGGGAGAGGAGAGATGAAAGATAATTGGATTTTTACTGTAGAGAGAGAGAGAAAAGTGAGACACAAACCAGGAAGCGTTTTGCCAACATTTTGACTCTGAACAAACCTGATTTCTAAAAGCATTTTTCTGTCTGTCTCATCAAACACAAGGTGTCAGTCACTCCCTGCCCTCTAGAGGTCAGTATGAAGGTTTTTCGAACACAGTTAAAAGACAATCTTGAAACCATCTGATTGGTCCCACTGATTGATCCAAATGATTGATCAACTCAACCAGTAACAGTGTTGACTGCAGCCTGGCTGAACTAGTCCAAGGTAGTTTTCACACCTAAATTGTTTGCGAGAACTGTCCCAATACAAGTGGGTGTTCTCTATTCAACGTGATTCTTGGAATATTGGTTTAGGGGTATGATTCTCGCTTTGGGTGCGAGAGGTCCCGGGTCCGAATCCCGGATGAGCCCCCACTTGTTACAGCCTGGCTCATAAGGCAGCAACAAATGAAGGGGAGGACACAGAAGGCCCTTTGTTAGAGAGTTTATTAATTAAACAGTAGATTAAACTGTTATATTTCTGGAGTCAGTAAATGGATGGTGTGCTGTCGGTGCGTGTGTGTTAGTGAGTATCAGCAAGAAAATGGATGTAGTGAAATGTAGAGTGTTGTAGTGCGTGTAGGTGCATCAAAGTAAAGTGGCTGCTGCGTGGCCGGCCGATGGCGTGTGAGATTGAGAGAGAGAGGCCGCGGCGGAAGTCAGCCTTTTATAGTCTGGGAACACACTGGGCCCTAGTGATCCCCGTAAAGTCCGCTGTTGCACTTCAAATAGAAAATCATATATATGTTACCCAATAAGGGACCGTAACAATATGAATACTGCAATTTTGGAACAAACAGCCATGTCGAGTTCACAAAAGAAGAGGTGGTCTCAGCATGCTTGAATGGTTTGTTTGCAGTGAGGATCAGCAGATCCCAACAACTGACACAAACAGTATGACGAGTTAACTCACCATACTGCTGTAGTTACATAAATGGCAACAGTAGTAATAATAATTCAATTACTGCATCTAGGCTGATGACAAAGTACAACTTAACAATAATGTATTGGATCTCACAGAATCTCTTTCTATGGATGCACTACTGAAAGGAACTTCCTGTTCTTTGATTGAACAACCCCAGAAATCACAGGAGGAGATGTATTTGTGATGTATTATTTGAGATGTATTTGTGTTTTACTCAACTTTCACTGAGAAACGCTCTAAACCTACTACTCTAAATTTCCCTTTTTCTACTTGTACCTATACCACCCAAAGTACCCACAGAAGTTGTTCAGTGTCCACTGAATGAATGTGAAATTCTCAATCAGTCTGACTGATCGATACACACATCCAGACTGTGGTAAAAATACCTCTGAACAACGAAACCACCCACACAAATCAGGAAAATAACAAACTTATCTCGTGTCCTTATATGTTTTTCCAGACCTCCTCAAGGGCTCAATTTATACTAAATCAACAAACAGCAGCTTGGGAGTCACTACTCAACCAAAAACCTGGACTGTGCTTCAGCACCTCGGGAGTCCACACTCGACCGAAAACCTAGGGTCCACTTAACCTACTCGGGAGTCACTACTCTACCGAACACCTGGACTGTGCTTCAGCACCTCGGGAGTCCACACTCGACCGAAAACCTAGGGTCCACTTAACCTACTCGGGAGTCACTACTCTACCGAACACCTAAAGGCTATGTGATTTGAACTTTACATGTAGTTCTCAAACAAGCACAACTGAGAGTTTTTCAACATTTGTCATAAAATTTAGCAATCGGAGGTAATCACCTCAGACAACCTTCTAAATTTGGTCAAGTCCAATATGCAGAAATTTTATCAAAAAGGTTTTCTGCTTACCTGTTTAGAAGATGCGCGCACCAGATTGTCTGGAAGATCACTCTACGATTTCCTCTCCGCTGGTCCAAATGCCCATGCCTCTGAGAGATGTCAATTCGAGTTTCGGCACCAATTGAAAGGAACTTCCAGTTCTTTGATTGAACAACACCAGAAATCACAGGAGGAGATGTATTTCTCAGTTGAACATTTATTGAAACCACATGAAAGTTACAGCGCTGGTCTCAAGAAAAATGAGCCCCGATATCCGGGGTTGTTACACTTTTAAAGCATTATTGCTATCCCTATACAGAGGTTGGGTTAAGCTTAACAACCGTATATGATTGGCCATCTAACAGTGACATAGTTGTCCCAACCCACAACTGACATCACTTCCAGGATGTAGTATAAACCAAATGTGGGTGTTGTATGGAGGGTGGCAGGGCGCAGACTCGATTAAACTAACAGAGATACTGACAGAGGCTGGATTCAGGAGCCATCCGTCAGACATAACAAAAATGAAGGACAGAAGCTGGAGTCAGGAGCTGTCTGTCAGACATTACAACAATGAAGGATAAAATGTTCTTAAGATTATACAGAAATGTAACAAAAATGATCATGGCCACATTATACAGTATTCAAGGGCTAGACAGTTCATAAGCAGAAATAGAAATAATCTAACACTACATACAGTGGAAATAGCAACAGGGGAACATTACTCACCTTCTCGGCAGTAAATCATCACAGGACAAAACAACATGGACTGGTTCAAAACTCAGACAGCTTCTAGTCCAGCTAGTTCTGTCCAGAAAAAGTATCCTTTTAAAAAGCTCTTTCTGCTTCTTCACATTGCTCACAGATTATCTGCAGACACTCCTGTCGGTGTTACGTTCTACAATTCTACAATTTCATTTAGCAGACGCTTTTGTCCAAAGCGACATACAACACAAGCAAGAATTCGGACTGAGGGGAAAAACCATAGCAAGTGTGTCGAAGTGCTTCAAGTCAATTGGCCACAGGTGCTGCCATCTAGTGCCAGAAGAAGTGCCAGTTTTTTTTTGTTTTTTTTTTAATGCAGCTTATCACAACAATAATTCAAGTCACAATGAATAATTCAAGTCACGACAAATAATTCAAGTCACAACGAGTATTTCAAGTCAGCAACAAAAATTCAAGTCAACAACATCAATCAAGATTCCAAGCATTCAAAATTCAGTGCTAAATATTCATTAAGAGCTGGTCTGAGGCCTTCTGATTCATTCTACCTCTGAAGACAAAGAGGAGAAGATCAGATTAAGTGCCAAAGTGTTCCCTGAACAGATGAGTCTTCAGACATCTCTTAAAAGAAGAAAGGGTCTCTGCGGATCGTATGGAGTTAGGTAATTCATTCCACCATTTGGGAACAACAGAAAAGAAGAGTCTGGCCAGAGATTTAGAGCCATTTCGCAGGCCAAGCGAAGTGGGAGAGAGGGAGTGTAGACCTGGATGAGGGAGTCCAGGTAGGCAGGAGCCATTTTTGTCACTGTTTTGTAGGCCAGAAGAAGAGCTTTGAATTTGATTCGAGCTGCCACTGGAAGCCAGTGTAGCGAGATTAACAGCGGGGTGACATGAGCTGTTTCGGGCAGGTTAAAGACAAGATGTGCTGCTGCATTCTGGATCATCTGCAGAGGTTTAAATGTACATGCAGGGAGGCCTGCTAGCAAAGAGTTGCAGTAGTCAATGCGTGAAATCACAAGGGCCTGAACCAGAAGCTGTGTGGCCTGTTGGGTCAGGTAGGGTCTGATCCTTCTGATGTTGTAGAGGGCATATCGACAGTTCCGAGCAATCGAGGCCACGTGAACCTTAAAGGTCATCTGGTCATCAATCATGACACCCAGATTTCTGGCAGAGTTTGTGGGCCCAAGTAGATTAGATTCAAGCATGACACCAATCTGTGTTTGAATGGAAGGGCACGCTGAAACTGCAATATACTGTACGTTGTATAAGTCACAAGGCTATCTGGTGTCCTATGTGGTCTGCAAAGGAGCACAAATTAGAAATTGGAATAAATCTATAAAACTGTTGGTTCAGTATCATAAACTTAGTTTATCAAATATATTGGGGAAAAGAACAGCAAAAAGGCTGGTGATTAATGTGTCGCAAGTGAAGTTTTTGTCTCTTATTATGAACATAATAAACGCCAAGTCTTGGTTGCCCCAGCTCTCTCTCTCTTGTTATTTCTCTCGACTCTGGATTTTTTTTTAATGCTTGTAAAGGCAAAAAGATTTTTTGTCTGTGTGAAAGCAATATAGTAACTTAGAAAAAAATTGGCCTAAGGCCAAATTAGATGTATGCAAGAGCAGCAAGGTGGCACAGCAGATTAGTGCTCATGCCTCACAACAAGAAGATTGCTGGTTTGACTCCCTGTGTGGACCGAGGTTTGTCTGTGTGGAGTTTGCATGGTCGCTCCATGCTTGCATGAAGTTTTCTCTTGTCATTGGGTTTTCTCCCACAAACCAAAAACATTCTTGTTAGGCTATTGGTGACTCTAAATTTCCCTCAGTTGTGAGTGTTATTGGTTTTCTGTTTCTCTATGTGGCCCTGTGATCGCCTGAGTTAGGGTACCCAGCCTCTTACCTCATGACATCTAGGACCAACTCCAGCCCTCCACTACCCTGAGAGCGATAAGCAGTGTAGACGATGGATGGATGGTGTATACAAAAGCATGATACAACTGTTAAATAATCCTAAACTTGCAACAAAGGACAGTGGCTTAATAGTTAAACTAGAAAACTGACACTTTGGTGAACTCAACTTTTTTATAGAGGATAATGTAAGGAAAGCCTTAACAAAATGCATTATGTAGTTTTAGCCTTTTGTTAAAACCAAAATAACTTCAGTATCCTGAGACACACGTCGAGCCTTCAGATTTATGTTGGATAGCCAAGCATAGCATAGTGTACAAAGCAAAAAGGCCACATCACCTTCAGAAGATAAACAGCCTGCTTTTCCACAGTGTTGAAATTATGCAAACACTCTTCTTTTAAAGGTCAAAATCAGGGGCGCAGAAAAACAAGACTTTGAGACCCCCTGCATGGACCGCTATAATTACAGCGGAGGAAGTGGCAAAGCTTAACACGAACCACCCTGCTCGGCTGTTACATCCCATGACTCTGAATGAAAGCAGAAAAGCCCTTTAATATCTTTTAATGTGCCTGTGTGTGAGGGAGTCGCACGCTAGCAGTGTGTGGCAAAAGCAGCGTGGAGCATATGGGCAGGCGCGTCTGCACTGCCTGTTAAGCAGGGGGGACATCAAAAGGTGTGCTTTAACACACACGCACACACTCACCCCTCACTATAAATCCCACCCCAAAAGGAGCCATTTATGGGACAATAAGAGCCAATTTATGGGCCCCAGGAAAATGAAGGCAATTCAGAGGTGTAGGATGAAAGATGACAAGGGCTTTCTGGGGGCTAGCTGGTAGCTCTGTGCCTCCTCACAACTTTCTCTGCTGTAGCCACAGAGCTGAAAAAGAGGGAAGAACGACTAAGGCACAAAGTGAGAGAAGATTCAACTGCAAAGTAAAGACCTTGGAGACTTTTCATGCAGAACTTATAAAAAATTGTAAACTTTACATTTTTAATTAGGTATCAAAACAATCTGTCTTATATTTAATGTATGTAAACTGTACGTATACTCAGAAAAATAAGAACTATCATTTGGTTCAATTTCCCTCATTTGTCTGTCTCTGAACTTCACCAGACTTGGTCCTATGTTTGGAAATGGTGCCAGGGCTGACACCAAATAATGCTGCCAGTCTGTGCACTGGGACACCAGCTTCAGCTTCTTGTAGGGCTACATTTCTTTGGACACTACCCACATGTTATGGTGTGTTGAACTAGTCCAAGGATGCATAAAAGTTGTACCTTGCTGTGAAAGTAACGAGTCACGCTTGACAAGACTGTACAACACAATACCAGTTGGGATCACCAAAGTAAATGAACTTGAGCTTTAACAGTGCTTTTCTAGTCTTTGACTACTTAAAGCAGCTTTACACCACAGGTCATATCTACCCATTCACACCCATCCACTCACTGATGGTTGGACTTTCTATGTCAGTTATCCATCAATATCAACTAACACATTAATGCCCTTTTATGCCCATTTACAAGCCACTGATGCAGATGTGGGAGTAACTTGGGGTTGCATGTCTTGCCTAAGGACACAATACCATGTGACAACCGCAGATGGGCTCGAAACTGCAACCTCCTGATTACTGACCAAGCGCACCATCAGACTGCACCGCCACCTCACTTTGTCTGCATTGGCAGGTATCCTCTCATGGTTGCCTCTCATCCAACCATGAGAGGATACCTGCAAATACAGACAAAGTGAGATAAAACCAGAAGCTGATAGTCTGCGACATGACAACCTTGTGTTGTTTGACCAAATAAAATCTGCAACAGAGAGCCTTGTTTGGTTAAAATTGCAAAGATAAGGTGCCAAAACACAACAGCATGCTTACTGGTTCCTCTGACTCACACAGCTCTGTGCAAGTGCCCACACACATCTGCAGAATGATCAGTGTGTTTGTGTTACATGTTCAACACTGTCAAAGTTAGTGTGAGATAAAAGAGGAAAAATGTCTCCTCTTCTTCACAGTAAACTGGCACACAACAGAAATATTTTGTCTTAAGGCTGATGTTCTTGATAAGGGCTGACTGAGACTGGTACTCAGATACTGTCACTGAAATAATTTAACTTTTTATTCATTCAGTGGTACACTTCTACCAATAATAGCAAGCTTTTTTAAATCATATGACTAGCACAAAGGGCTGGAAGGCAAAAAATAATGTCAGCCTGCAATGACAACTGTACAGAGTGTGGCATGGGCTTTTTAATTCTAATCTACACAAGATGACACATGCCTAAATACCATAAGAAATCCACAGGAAAACTGTGATATGAATGTAAACTATGAACGTGGAGCCTCACTTGCACAGCATCAGTGAGAATGTCAATTATGTTAGGTTTACTTGCCATAATATTGGAGAATCCTTCACCTTACACTTGTGCTGTCACTTGAACGGCTTTCAAGCATACATAAAATAATCAAAACTATTCAACTTGGTAGTATATTGAGTGATAATAAGTTAAAAGCTGCGTTTTGGTAACCTTGCAGTGCAGGACCTGCCTGATTCATTGTCTGAAATCACATAGATCTATCTATTGACTGTATGTTTGAAACAATGGCTGCTTCTGAAGCAGTCTCCATGGATACACCACGTGTTTCTGTAAGAAATGGATCAAATTTCTTCTTTAAAGGAGCTATGAGGAGAATCTATTACCAGCGAAACAAAGACTCTGCTACCCATGAGCACACGCGGCGACTGTCGTAATGCTGCGTTCCAGTAACCTCGGAAATGGGAGTGACATCATCTCAGACTTATCGGCTTTCCAGTTGAAGTCAGAAAAAAACATCCTGATCTACCAGGCTATTGTTAGCTGTTGTTAGCAGCACGCCCTGCGTTGTTGTTCACAAATACCACATGAAGAATTTGATTATCACTATGGCAGCATTTTTGTAAATATAAGTCTAACAATACTATGTATACAGCTAAACTAGGGCGACACACCCCAGTCAGAAGTGCAAATAAATTGATTATTACAGGAGCTAAATAACTGGGCATCCATCTTCGATTGTCAACTCAGGGGTGGCGAGGTTTCACCGAGTACCCAGAAGGAAATTCAGACTTTGGGGAACGTTCCAGTTGCAGTTTCCTTCTTGGAACCCGGAAATTCCTACTTCTGACTACAACTGGAATGCACCAAAAGACGTGACCCAAGCCAAAGTGTGTGTTTGTTGTGATGCTAATGAATGCAGCTCGGACCTTCCTCAGAACTCTGCATTGCTTTACAACTTCTTTTTTCAACAACTTCAAGGATGCAAAGCGACCAGGTACTGTATCTCTTTCTAGTTACGTAGCGGTAGTTTATGATGTGTGACAACAAGCAATTTTTGGCAAACTTATTGTCGTAGTTTTAGCCGGCTATATATCGCTACTTACAGCCCGGTGCTCTAAGACGTGTAATATAAATAATAAAGTAATATAAATTTGCTCTAGTTTTAATTGTCTTGCTCCCAAAGTTGAGTATCCAGGCCAGTCCAGCCCTGTCCGACCCAACCGGAAGGCTAAGGAATAGCATTTATAGATAACCTATTTTGATGCTATAAAACTCATCTTAAAGTGTGTATTTCGATCAGGCATATATGTAAAAGTGAGACTTTTTTGTAATTACTTAGAAACTCCTCACAGTCTCTTTAAAAGAGGAGCAAAGAATGTCAAGAATGTCAAAAGCCTTTCTTATGGGACATTATGTTTTTTACTCTTCTACTGATTGTTTGTAAGAGTTTTGAATTGGAAGGTCTCCAAACCCATTGTGATAGTCATGTCTCCACTGGTTGCCCTCATGGATGATCAAATCAGAGAAGTCTGGAAACTGGGAGAGATGCGGAATTCTTTCGGACAATGCCAGTTAGTTTGTGGTAGCAGGAGTTGGGGTTACTCAACAATACCTGGTGAAATATGCTCTCCTCAGATGTTTACCAGGAGAGCTTGGTGGGTATTGTCACATACAAGTGGTAAATTATACGTCTGTGTGGTATAATTTGACGTAAAGGTCAGTCTAAGGACTGAAATTTAGTTTAAGATAATGGCTAACAACTGGATCTAGCTTCTACGTCATACTGCCACTGTTACATGATGGGTTTTTTTATTCGGAATTAAGTATTCAGAACTACATAATTCAAAATTAAAGTACTCTTATTTATGTTAACATGGAAATAGTTATTCCAAATAAAGGTTTACAAGGACACATGTTTATTCACCTTTATTCAATTCCACATAAGGTGACGTGGTGACGTATTCGTCTACTGGAAGAAAAACTCCAGTTCAGCGTCTCCAGCTTCTCTGTCAGGAAAACCTTGTCCAATTTGGATGCTAAAAAGATCCAAATTTTTATGCTTACATCCATCCACTCTTTCATTACTTCCAAATCCTCTAAGACTTTCATTTAATAAATTGTCTCGTCTTAAGTCCAACACTTGCTATGGGCGGCAATCTTGTTCCCGTCAGTGTCCGAGATGTCACTGCGACAGGACAAGGGAACGGGCGTATACATAATTGAGGAATTATCTAATTAGGATTCATAATCAGAATAAACCAGCCACTTACTTGGGAATTAAGTTTTAAAAATTGTCATTTTCATTTGGAATTACGTGTTTACATGATCATTTTTAATCTTTTTAAAAGATTTATTTGGAATTAAAGAGAACTTAAAGCTCTCATGTAAATGTGGTAACTGCGGCTTGATATGGATTGGTCTGTGATAAGTGTGACTGGCAGAACAGTCATCCAATCACCATCTTCAGTTATTTTTGAAAGTTCTGCCCTCTGAAAATAGTTTCTATGAGCTCTTTTCCAGATGGACTAGTGACATATTTCCAGCGTGTCGGGTCATTTTTTTTGCTGTTCGGATGAAAATGCCATGTTAACTGGAACAACGTATCATTGTATTGCACTTGAACTTTTACATTTTTAGAGCACCAGAGGCTAATGATGTGACCAGCGCTAATGTAAGCTGCTCCCTGCTTAATAGAATGAGAGAATGCTACATTAGCTTGTAATGATAATTGTGTTTGACTGAATCAAAGCCACATTGATTTTTGTTTGCTCTCATCATTTGTTGATATGGGTTTCACATCCACCACAAACAAAACTCAGGTCCACTTATAGACAAACTGAGACCCCTATTTTTTGTAGGACCATAGCTGTCTGCACTACATTTTGTATGATCTTTCACATCTTTCATCTTGGCCAGGATAAAATGTGCCAGATGAAAAGTTTCATATTGGAAATATTTCATTAATCCATCTGGGGAGGAGCCCTGTGAAATTTTTTTCAAGGGCAGAACCTTCAAAAACAGCAGCAGCTTGTGATTTGACAATTTGGCTCATCACGCTCATCACACACCAATCCATATCAAGCAGCGCTGCTATGACATAGCGGCTAAACGTAGTGGCTAACAGCTAACTATTTACAAGGGCAAACAACAGTAAATGGCCGTTAGCCCTAGCGGCACATTAAATTATACCACACAGATGTATCATTTAACACTTAAATGTGACATGAACCTTGTCAAAGACAATCCCTAGTAAAGTAAACCTATGAGGAGAGTAGATTTCGCCAAGTATCACTGAGTAACCATGATGACCACAGGCTAACTGACATTATCCGAGATTATTTGTACAACAGGAAGTGACTTTACTTCCTGTCAAGTCAATTCTTGTTGTCGTCACACCCGCAGCTCCCGTCTCTCTTCCCTGATTGGGCCATTAAGCATTTAGCCAAGTGAAACTGTTGGACAGTAGAGGCTGGCAAGACGGAGATGCATGATTTCAGAATCAAGCAGGTCTGTCTGCTCTGCAAGGCTAAGGACCAAACATACAAGGCTGAAAGCAATCTAAGGTCCAGTTTATATGACAACATTGTCACCAGAAATGGAAAGGTTTTTTCTTTACATTTTCATTAGCGCTCCTTATTCTCACTGAGACATGAGAAGAACTGAAAATGCTGCAGCGTGCGTGCCAGAGCAGTCGATGGCAATGTTGGTTTGTTGTGAAACAGCGGTGTTAGAACACACATATGCATTCCAGTGAAGACAAACTTTTCATTGGCACCAATGGGGAGACGCAGGAGTTTCTTGTCTGAACAACAAATGTGCCAGAATATTTTGTCTAGATAGCAAACCAAGCACAGTAAGCAGCACACATGTTGCTCGGTAGATGGCCGAAGCTGATGCTGTTGTTCCTTGGATGAGCGCACAGCCTTCATGTGAAAGATCACTGTGCGTGCTCTGCACGTCAGCATTTTCTCTGGAAATGCTGAATCTCATCTACACAAGCACGGAAAAGAAAAGCTTTCCAAAACTTTTCACTTTGGACCCTGGTTTCAAAAGTTTTGCGGATTTAGGCACCATGGGAACCTTTCTCGTTTAATTAGAAGATGAAAATGCAATGAAAACTCAATTAACGTCTGTTTGCGTTGTGTAAACGGAGCCTTAGTTTGAGGACCCATGAAACTTAATCACAGCAACAATAAGCTCAAGGGATATTGACTTTTGGGGGATTTACAAAAGTTAAAACCAGGTCCCTTGTCATTTGTTTTGACCTCAATGTTTTTCTCTAAGAAATAGTGTTAAAATCTTGTCCAGCTCTTGTGAACCTAAAACTGTGTATCATCTCGTCTCCTGAGATGGGTGTATCGTCACAGCTCAGTTGTGACATCCCCAAGTCAAAGTAGCATTATATTGGCCTGTTATAGGTCTGATGCTTGTTTCTGCATGTAAATCAGATATCACTTTTTTTTTCTCATGGCGCACATGACCTCTCCTTTCCTCCAGAGGTCTAAATATGAGTCTAGATGAATATATACATAAAGACAATGGAATTAACAGCATTCCTAACCCACACATACAAGCACAAGAGACAGACAAAATCACGTCTGCCTCAGAGTTACTCAGGTGTGGTTAGATTGCTGAAATCCTGACATGAGACGTTTGGGGAAAACCACAGAATGGGCCCTTTGCCATGCGTGGACCACTCAAGCATACACAACAGCTCTCCGGCCTGCAGAGTTTGTTACTGATGGATGTAACAGCACATCAGGCAGAAGCTTTTTTATCTCTCTCTGGGTAGACACAAAAATATACTTTTTCGTTCAACAGCTGAACTAATTTCCTGTACATCACTCACAGGCTGCCCAACAATGAGTCAGTCCCGTCTGGAGACAAGTTCTTAACAAATCACTGTTTGCTCCTTCTCCCCTTTCTCTCACTTCAGCTGGCTTCCTCTTTTTTCATTTAGTTTAATAGTCTGTAATAGTCACCGAGTATCATTAAGGCCAACCTCTGCGGCTTCTAACAGCGCTGTCGACGAGCCAAGTGTTTGTTGTCAGCTTTTTTATTGGCTTGCAAGGAAGAGGGTTGTTGTTGTTCAGTGTAATCTTGGCACGCCAATAACAGGTTTCAATAAAAGCAGCTGCTTTCTTATGGTAGTTAAGCCGCTTTTCACCCTCCCCCTTTTTGCAAGTGGAGCAAACTGAGAGCTTCCTGCAGACTTTAAGTGTCTCCATTTGGCCCAACGTTGTATTAATACCTGTGCTTCTCTTATCCCTTTATTTTGCATATTGCAATGTCTCTTTTTCCTTAAATATATCTTTATGTTTCTAGTTTTCATTTCACACTCCTTTTCTAAGCAGGTTGCTGAGGTTTTGACCGGTCTGCTGATGTGTTACTCACTTAAATTTGACCACACTGACCCCTTTTGGTACTAATATGCAATTGCAAACCACAAACATGTGAAGTAATAAGGCTGGTGCCTTGGAAAATAGAGGAAGAAATAGAGTAGTATCCACGAGTTTGTGGTGAGACAAAACCTCTGATGTGATGTCACTGACTTAATGACCCTACTTTTTGGATGTTTTGAAATTGTATTGTTACTTAAATAAAATGGCAATGATTTTTTTTGACTGAAGAAAAGTTGATACAACTTCCTAAACTGAAAAAGACTACTAAGTAGGGATGTAACGAAATTTCGTGCCACGAAATTTCGCGAATTAAAAAAATGACAAAATACGCACAAAATAAAAGCATGAACAAAAAAAAAAAAAACGCAAAAGGGGCGCTGGTGATTTTTTACCCTCCTCACCTACCATAACAAAACACTTCAGAATGGAGGAAGGTGAGGTCGAGGAATTAGCAGACGCTCCTTTGTCAAATAAATCGGTTGTGTGGACCTATTTTGGCTGCCCATGTCAAAGACGAGAGAACGGTGAGAAGATTGCAGAAAAAACAACAACGGTGAGCAAAATATGCCGCTACAGTTCACCGTATACTGCGGCAAGTACAACTACCAACTACTTTGAACTGGAGACAGGCAGCAACTGTATGTTTGTGTGTCTGCATAAAAAACAATATTTGATTTTAGCATCTACTGTTGAGTTGAGCCATGATTGCACTGAAAAAACACTTTTGGTTAAAGCTAAACAAACAGCTATTGGCTTGACTTGATGCTACAGTAAGATTACCATGCAGCATTTTACTTTCCATGATAAAGTTCCTATTTTGTGATGAAACTTATGGGCCATGTATCCTTCCACCAGCAACTGTCATGTCTGTCAAGTTTCCTTTATTATATCATTTTTCCTGTTTTATTTTAAGGGCTAACCTTTAGCCAGGTTTACATGGGGCCTAATATTCCGATTACAATCGGGTTAGAAGTCCAAACTGAATAAAAATGCTCCAAATAAACACCTCAATCGGAATAAACAGGCCAAATCTGAATGGAATTTCATTCGGTTGCACAGGGGTGGTATATTCCTCTTCCCAAACTGATTAAAAGTAAAATCCTGTCATGTAAACCGTGAATTGGAAAGTTGTCAGGCTGGGTTCTGTCTGCACATGCTCTGTCTTGACGTAAACGAGCAGTAACTTTACTCACTTGGAAACATGGCGGCTTCCAAACAGAGCACACAGCAGCACTGGTCTGCGTCTGAGAGTTTGTTTTTAATAAAAATTCTCGAAGAACTAAACATTATCGCAGGTTTTTGCGGTGGGAAAACAATAAATACTGCACTATTTAAAAAAGTCCACAAAGAACTCAGCGAAGCCGGGATAGACCAAAACGTCAAACAAATAAGGAACCGCTGGACAACTCTGAAGGCTGGCTTATATAAGGCTAAACAGCACAACCCTCAAATAATCCAATAAAACACCTACTTACCGCCATCTTTGGTAAATGTGTGATGTTTAAATAGATCTGAGCGTATCACCTGTCTGTAAAACAGCTGTTCTGATTAAATGTTCTGGCACATGTAAACACCAGATCGGAATGGATCACTTCACATGTAAACAGTTCACCTGAGATCTCCATCAGAATGATTTTAATCAGAATGAAAAAAAGTCTGCATGTAAACCTGACTTTTGTCTCTGTTTCAGCCCCATGTTCTTGTTTGTCTTGTCTCCATCTCGTCACACCTGCCCCCAATTGTCACTCACCTGCTTCCCATTACCTCTCATTAACTCTTGTATTTAACGCCATGTCTCACACTGTCTAGTTTCCAGTTTGTCTCACTTCGTAGTCTTCATCCCAGAATTCATAGTCTAGCCAAGCAGTGTATTACCCAGTCTTTTTTCAACCTTGCATCTTGTCTTACATATTTGGACCTTGTTGCCTTTCTCTGATTGCTCTCTCTAAAATTAAACTGAATCCAAGTATAATTACAGTCAAACATGTCTCAAATTATGAGCACATTAGTCTTGTGCTCAGGTCCCTACACTGGCTTCCTACAGCTTGGAGAATAGACTTTAAAGCATTCATTCATTCATTTCTTTATTTAATCTCGAAATTCCATTGAGAACGTGCTCTCATTTCCAATGGCGTCGAGAGTACATAGAAACAGTAATTCAATCAATCAATCAATCTTTGCGCCAATTCATAACAAGTGTTATCTCAAGACACTTTATAATAGAGCATAAAACTCTTCATTTTATGGATACACTTTTTTTTATGCATAGATGCATAAAAAGATACACATATACATATTTATACAAAAATATACATCCAACACCCAACATGAATCCATATAGCCAATCATCAATCCCTCCATCATGGAGGCAAGAAAAAACCTTCTGTTAAGCAGCAGGAAATCTCGAATGTGGATCCCAGTCTCATGATGAACAGCAAATCCACACGATGCTGTGTTGGGTGAAGGAAGGGAGGTAAGAGGAGACAAGTGGACTAAAGTAAGAACTAAAGCTAGTGACAGATCTATGAACCATAGACCTGTCGTCTGATTTATTAGAGGTTAGCCAGTCATCTCATTTTCAGGAGGGTCCTCATGTCTGCATGGTTGTGATGATCATTTTATGAGAGTATAATCAATTTTATCCTTACTGAAAATAAGATGGTAGTGACTAACTCATGGATGCCCAGACCACAAGTGCATCTCTACCATGTTTGTCTCCGTTAAGTATAAATGTATTAAAGGCCTCTTGAGATGACCAGCACCAAAGTACATCTCTGACATGTTAGTGCCGTATGAACCATCTCAGACTCTGAGGACCTCAGGGACCAGCCTCCTGCTGGTGCCAAGAGTCAGGACTGAACATGGGGAATCAGGGTTCCAGTTTCATATTGCTAGAATCTGGAAAAGTCTTTCGAGATGTGAGACCGGCTTCTACTCTGACATTGTTCAAAACAGATCTATTTAACTGTGCATAAAACTGAAAGGATCTTATCTCCTTCTTAATTTATAAGGATTATTTTTGTTTTTATTTTGTATTGTGATTTTAATCCATTTTTCTTGTCCTGTAAAGTACTGTGAATTACATTGAGTACAAATTGTGCTCTACAAGCAAACTTGCCTTGCCTTGCAAACATTGTGGTCTGCTGCCACCCCATCTATATTCACATTTTTGTATTTTAATTCTTTTCTCTTGATGTGGGCAGTGGGGTTTAGCCTTCTCAAAAGACAGCTGGGGATTTTCTGCGCCTCTCTCCCTCTAGCTGTTACCAAGCTGTCTGAATCAAAACACATAATTTCCCCATGAGGTCTTGTAAAACCGAGTAACACTGTCATAGTTAATTATGTAGTATAATAATTTTGGTCATTGGTGGTCGGGGGTTCGGCAAAGGGCAGTGAAAAATAGAGCTTAGGAGGGGTTAAAACTTATAAGGCAGACCTAAAACGAGGAGGCTGGATACAAGAGGGAAGTTGAGAAACACTTGAAGGGCCAGTGTAAACAGTGTGATTGATAGTAAACAGTTATGGAATTATAATTCAGCAATAACTGCAAAATTTGGAGGAGGGCTTAAGCGTTTTCCAGTAACTCTTATTAAAAAGGACATGGGTGGATTTGTTTGTAGTGCCTTTCTGGCCATGAAAGTTAAGGCTCATAAAATGCAATAATTTTTACAAAGTCCAATTCCAGTGAAGTCTGGATGTTGTGTAAAACATAAATAAAAACAGAATACAATCATTTGTCTGTCTTAGATGGGGCCCAGAGGGTATGGGCGTTTCTGGGGTTGTTTATGAAAGGCTTTGGCTTTGCATAGTAGCTTTAACTTAGACTCGTAGATACTGCAGTTAAATGTATTAACTGACAATGGTTCAATGTGCTTATAAATCTACATTGTTTTTTGTTTTTTTGTTTTTTGGGGGGGGCATTTTTGTGCCTTTATTGACAGGAGAGAGACAGTGGATAGGCTTGTGACAGAGGGTGAGAGAGTAGGGGAAGACACTCTGCAAACTGGTCACAGGTGGGATTCGAACTTGGACCGGCAGAAGCAAGTACATGGGGTGCCTGGTTGCTAACCACTCCACCAAACCAGCATCCCATAAATCTACATTGTTAATAACTTTACAGAAGTATGTTGATTTTTAGTGCAGAGCTGCCTGAGAGATTGAAGGTCACGGGCATTCAGTGATGTTTTTTTGGCCTTGCTGCTTATGTGCGGAGATTTCAAGGATTCTTTTCAATCTTTTGATGATATTATCAACAAAAATCTCCAAATTTCTTGTAATTGTACAATTATGATTTTTTTAACATTCCTTAATGTTCCCAGCCATTTTTTTGCACCTGTTCCAGCCTTTATTGTGCATGCCTCATGTCCATTAACGAATACTTGTAAAGAACAACTAAGTTTATTAATCTAAACAATAAATATCTTGTATTTGCAGATCATTTTATTCCTTTTACACAATGTCACAACATCATGGAAATTAGGATTTGTCACTGAGAGCATAATGCATCATGCTAAACCAAAAATCAGTTATTGATCCAGCGTTCAATCATAAAGAAGCTCATTTATTTGCATGACTTTAGCCCAGAATAAATCTTTTTCTGTCATGCAAGCAGATGTAACACAGGTTCAAAGTTTGAATATGGGGGGAAATCTCCTGTACTGTTTTATTCTATATCTCCTCAGATTTTTCTTGGCACTACCGTTTAATTTGCCCACACATTCCACAGCTAAAAGTCAAAGCAGTGAAGTGCATGTGTGTTTAAAAAGGTTCCTGTCTCTCATGTAAAGTTAGAGCACACTCAGGCAAGCATTATTGAACCTGTACTGGGGCGTGAACATTCCTCGATGTCTGGCTGACCTTGACACAGTTCATGTTTCTTCTCTACTTCTCTTAAATGTTTATTTTTTTCTACACAATACTTTTTGTCAATTTGTCTGATCATTGTGTGAACTTAAAGAGGTAGCATTCAGCAGGTATGTTCAAGAGCTAAAGTGTCCTTCCATTTTTTAAATTTATTTAACATTTATTTAACCAGGTTAGTCCCATTGAGATCAGCAGATTTCTTTTCCAAGGGAAACCTGACCAAGAATGGCAGCAAAACACAGTTTCAACAGTCACACATACCAGCAGCATGAAATCATGTATGAAATCACAGACTTAGTTGGTTAAACACTTTGGTTAGATGGAAATAGTTCTGTTGATTAACTCATCCTAAAGAACTATAACAACCTAGCTGGTGTCTATGTGCATCTTTCATGAGCCTTCAGTTCATTTTTTGTGACAGAATGAATGGGGGAAAAAATTCTAGTTTCATTATGGTACTAGTGTAATACTCACAGGCTTGTGGGCTGGATTTAGGTAGCATGTTATCAAATCCTAGGTGGAAGTGACACAAAGTTAGGGCCTGACTATTACGGCTTTTTTGAAGCTGATGCCGATACTAATATTTGGGAAAAAAATACAGATTACCAATAAATTGGCCAATTAGTTTAAAAAATATATGTAGCCTTTTTTTTTTCAAAATGGTCCAAAAACACTCACAATGGATTTATGAATTACAGGCGGAACATTTTACTGTTTTACAATACTTTGTCCCTAAGTATTTGTTTAACTTTACAACACCAAGGAATTTTCCAAAACATGCAGAAAAGCATTGAACCTCTGGGAAATTAATTATGTAACCCTAAAAAGAGTCACCTTTTATCTTGTACTTCTTGTTGATGGAAAATAATAAGAAAGTAGGTTTTAGTACATGTAGAACAACTTTTAAAAAGTTGTAAACAGGTCATTATGAGAGGAAAGCAACATTTTTTTATCAGCCTCTTTTATTTTTTTAATCTGCAACTTTCATCATAAAAGAACTTCTAACTCTTTAAAATGTAAATATGTAGATGAATTCTGTACTTTATCTTGTCACATCTGCCTTTTAGTCCCAGAGTCCCCATTAGTGCATCAGAAGTAGGTTTTAGTGCAGGTAGCCACATCTTTATAGTAAACATGAGGTACCGTGTGAGGACATCAAAATATTTTGTGGGACACTGCATATATTGCACAAACTTTGTTTATCAGACCAGATTAAAGTTCCAAGCTATGATGAAGACTTCCCTGGATGAGTCCCCAGCAGCAGGCTGATGACTGATGACGACATAGAGCTCTAAGGGAGCTATGCTAACGCTAGCTTAGTTAGCTCAACTGCAGTGACGGGGACAAGCGGGTGAAGTCCAGTTTCCTTAATGGTGTGTTCACACCGGACGCGAATTCGCACAGACGCACGTCGAGATTACATACAAAGTCAATGCAAAGACGCGTCTTGACGCAGATTCGCCCCGGGAGGCGCGTTGGACACGTTTGGCGCGGCGCGTTTGGAGCGTCCGGTGCGTTTGAGGCGTCAAACGCCTCGACACTCGATGCTCGACGCCTCGACGCTCAAGTCGAAAATATTGAACGCTCAAGCCCCTCTGAAAGATGGAGGAGAGGTTTATCTGCGCTGTGTGCTATCATCCGGAGCTATACTACTCGACGTGTGTACTCTACAGAGACCGGAACAAAAAGGAGCAGGCTTGGGTGAAAGTCGCTGAGGAGACAGGTTTTGAAGGTAAGTTCTGTAAATATTCGTTTCCAGCTGGATTTGCCTGCACGGGTCTTAACTGAATCCGACAAGCTCTGGCTCTCTACTGCGCCTGCGCCAGGACGCGCATCGTCCCTCAGCTTGTCAAAATGTCCAGCGTCCAGCCTCGGGCGTTAAGCGCGGCGCGTCACAGGCATTACACGCGTCTATTGACGCCAATTCGCGTCCGGTGTGAAGGCAGCATAACAATCAACAGAGAACAGTCACAAATAAATCAATACCCTGCCATCAGAAGGTCCAATTTGTCAGTTTTGTGAATGACAGATGCATCGTTGGTCTGCAAAATGTCCTGTGGTGCTGGTGTGTGAAGCTGCCTTCATAGCCGAGCAGCAAGCCCGGTGTTCTCGCTGTGTCCAGCAGTATATTGTGCGAGCACTGAAATGCGTAATGCTGGACAACTTCATCATTCTGCGCTGCTTGGATGCTGAACAGCGTTTACTGTTTTATGAGGAATTTAGGATATAACGGCGTTACATTGGCAAAACTCTGGCCAATGTAAAATACTTTAAAAAGGGCTATAATTAGCTAATTTAATCGACCGGTGGATATATCAGTCGGGCCCTACACAAAATGGCTCAAAATAACAGGGTAGCACTAACATCTGCCTGCTTTCTATCTACATGCCTGTAGATCTCTTTGGTTGTCAAGATAATTAATGTTCTCAACTGAGTTGGATGACATTTTTGTTGTTCCTGGCACAAGAAAAAGTGACACAAAATGTTGGTGGTAATTTAAAAACATATCCATACACAGGAATGTTTAAGGTATTTGTTTTAATTGCTCAAAAGGACAATTTTTCACTTTTTTGCTAATTAATTGGCTAACAATATCGGAAGGCTGAGATTTGTTATCTCAGAGCAATTCTAGTCCTATGTATCTATTTACACTCTTATATCATCCACTCACTTTCAGGCAGGCTAGTCTTGTGCCAGCAATCTTTTACAACAAAATGCTGTCAAACATGCTGAATGCGGCTTGGCACTGTCCCGGTAAATTCACAGGGTTGTCCCTGTGAAAGAGGACACTTGGATGGCAGCACATGTTGCTCAATGATAGTGTTTTAACTCGCAACTTGTAGCTGTTGCAACAAACTGTTAACTGATTTCTTTTAGTTTCCTGTTCCTGAGCCCACCTTGTAATATCCTTTACAGAAGGGTGTCGGCATTTAATGTAGTACTACCTGTGGGATTGCCACAGGCATTCAGTGTTGGCCTTGTTTTGATGATATTATGGACTGTGGATGATGAAATCCTTTAATCACTTGCAACTGTACGTTCAGAAACATTTTCATTACTGTTGGACGGGGTGAACATCATACCATCCTTTCTTGAGAAAGACTAACCCTTTCAGAGATGCTACTTTATATGCACAGTGATGACACACCTATTTCCTATTGAATATGCAGAGGGGTTTTTTGAACATTCCTCAACTTTCCTAGCTTTTTGTTGCCCCCATGCCAGCTTTTTTTGGAATGTTTTGCAGGTACCAAATTCAAAATGAGTGAATATTTGCAAAGAAAACAATGAAGTTTATCTCTGAACATTATATATCTTGTCTTTAAAGTGTATTATATTCATTATAGGTCAAAAAAAGGATTTTGCAAATTACTGTATTCTGTTTTTATTATGTTTTATCAATACCATCAGAATAAATATGTATATAAGTTGTTCAGATTTTGCCTTTGATATATTTATCATCCCAAGTGACAAGAAAAAGTGTAACCTCACTCCTCAAAGCAGTGCTAGCCTAGTCCACTCACAGTTAGGATGTCATTTGGAACGCTGAAGCCTCTGTCTTTCCACATCCACATTTTTTTCTCTTCCTCCACTCTGAGCTGTTTTTGAGCACTTTGTTTGAACCCTGTGCTATCAGCCCCTTGGGAGGTAAACGACAGCCGTTATATTCTGTAACACGTGTAACTGATACGACTTCATATGACTCGTACAGAGATGACACATCACTTTCCAAAAATGTTCAGAGATGTCCCTTTGTGTCTTCAGTAACTTTCACTTTCCTGTTATGCAAACACTTTATTGGCATGACGTGTGCCATCACCTTCGACTGTGCAGCAAGAAGAGTAACAGTCATATGTGACAGGGCCAAATGAGTTCATGAGAATCAAGAATCAAGAAGTCAATGTAAATGTTTTTCGTGAACTGTTTTGCAAGCATTTATCTGTCATTCACATTCTTTGGTTGTGCTTTGTCGCAGCACAGAGGAGCCTCGATCTCTGCGTAACAATATGATCTGGTCACATGGAGTGCATCCAATTGGAAAAAGGTCTTTTGCTCCTTCAATAGCATTTGTAAGAGTGTCATTTCCAAGAAAAACCTCTCATTGATCCAGCGCAAAACATCTGCCATTACTGGAGCCATCTTTGCTAACAGCTGTGCCATGTAAGTGCAGCACCCCATCACTTACAGCAGCGATTACGGGCTGCAGTTTGGCCTTTAGTTGTTATCATTTGTTTCTTTCACAAGCTGTTCTGCAGGCACGAGTGATTGGATAAATCTGTGTGACCATATGAGACTACAGAAATGGAAATGTTTAAGTGGAAAAACTCTCTTTATGTTGTGTTTGTGCCAAATTACTGTATATATGTTCCATGTTCCTATCAACCTGGGGTGTAAAATAACCCTGGGGGGACTCCAAGTCTCTGTAGTTCATGAGGCAGTCAAGGAATAACACAAGAACTGCGGGTGAAGTGAGTCATCTGTTTTGATCAAAATCATTTTAGATGAAATTTCTAGTAAAATAGCTCAAGAAAACATAATTAATCCTGCACTGTATGACCTTTTTCCTGCTCTAAATGACGCGGAATATGCACTTAAAAGACAAACAATGAGGTTTTGCTTTTGCTGGTGGGGGGGCAGGGACTAAAAATGGAGCTGAGGGGGTTTCCTAAGTCAAAGACGGTTGAGAACCAATGGTTTATATGACAGTATAATCATGGTCATAAGGCTGTGACCTCCCTACGGCATCCAGAGGTTATCCATGATTCACTCAGATAATGAGCCTCATCGCTTAGGCTGTCACTCGCTCTCCTCTGAGGCCCCGGCTAATATCTGCAGCCAGAAATGCACTGAGGGGTTACATGAGCTATAATCCTGTGCTACGCTGACCTGTGTGATATATAACTGTAAGGGAATGAATGATTGGATACTTATTTAGCATAATATTGAAGTGCACTGCATTGCATATGATCTGAAAGAGGAGAAGAAAAGTTAAACGCTGAAGATTTAAGGGCTTTAAGAGTCATGAGTGCCACTTTCACTTATTTAAATAAACCTATTTCGCTGAAGCACACACTCATTTAAACACTATTTGTTGAAGAGATCAAGGAAAAGCTATAAACAAGGCAGAAAATCTTGAACTCCTTATCTTTTAACAGTTAAAGTACTCATGCCTACTGTCACAAAGTCATGTCTAATGTACTGACTGTCATTGAAATGTAAATCTAAAGGATAAGTTTGGTTTCTACAGCTTTCACGTTGTTAATAGAATGAAGTAGAACAATATACTCACCCAGAAGGCTTTCCTGATCCAAACAGTGCTTCAGGAGAAATTTAGATCCAAAATCCAGCTGAACTGAAAACTGCCTTTACGGCTGCCGCGCATGCGCAGTACGGCTTCCTCCTTTCGTTGAGCTCCTCATCTGTAAACTCCGGCTCGAAACTCTAAGGACACCCATCATATTCAAAGTTCTCCTCCACAACATCTTCATCCGATAGATATTCGTCTATTTTGCACAAAACTAGAAGAAGAAAGTTGTTGAGTAGCCGGCGGTCGCCCCTGAAACAATGAGCCATACTGCGCATGCGCGGCAGCCGTAAAGAAAGTTTTCAGTTCAGAGGTCAGCACAGTCACAAAAACATGGGTGGAGCGACCTCGGACTGTCTTGGAGGAGTAGTGCAAGCGGACCATGATGAAATATTGTAGAAACTAATGAGTTTTTGGACGATTAATGCAGTTTTGGGACCGGCACTGTATGCCCCGTGTGCTACCATTATACGGATGTCCGCCGCTTAATTTTGGATCTAAATATCTACCAAAGCACTGTTTGGATCAGGAAAGCCTTCTGGGTGAGTATATTGTTCTACTTCATTCTATAAACAGTGTGAAAGCTGTAGAAACCAAACTTATCCTTTAAGTCTTGTCTTTGACCACGTTACCTGAAAGTTTCAAGAAGCGGATGCACCTTGTCATACTGTGCCGTCATACTTACCAGCTCATACACTTGGTCCCATAAAATGTGTTAAAGTTGCAAAGAACTTAATGCACATTATAGAGGCATTAGTGATCCAATTTTATGGCTTATTTGACTTAAATGTGTTTCCTTTTGGTTAATGTGACTAATCCATCAATTATTGTTACTGCTTTTCCCATTTGAGGTTACAGAGTAGTTAGACGAGGTAAACCCTGACAATCAGATTTAAACCATAATATATTTTGATGAGCCCACACATGAAGACAAATATAGCAAGCCTAAATCCTGCGTGTGTGGTGTATGACAAGATGATTAATATAGGGAAAACTATTTCACGTCAATATTTAAAAAGACATTTATGGTCCTAAATCAGTGCCTTTAAAGACAGTGCTTTTAATGTTTTTCTGCACACGTCCCCTTTGTGGATAACCTGGCACACCGTATGGTCCGTTCAGTATATTTTACTGGTCCATCTGGGAAAGAGCCCATAGAAAGTGTTTGAGGAGGGCAGAAACTTTTAGAAGCACATCTGGCAGAAGAGTGGACAATCAGTCAATCAACATTAAACACAGGCCATTCAGATAATGCGGTTGGTAGGAACTACTACACTTTCGTAAAAGAAAGTCACATCAATATGTCAGAAGTGGAGGAAAAATATCCTTACTACAAAGATTTTCTTCAAAATCCAGTTTTAGCTCTTCAAAAAGAGCTAAAACTGGATTCAGTGATATCTCTTAATGAATTTAAGAGCATCAATAAGAATGTGGTGACAGAGGCATGTGGTTGTTTTTCTTGAAAGCCAAATGTGTATTTAGTTTATTTATTTTAAACCTGTTGATTGTGTTGTGTCATTTTCTATGTACCGTGACTCTGTACGGCTGCTATTTTGGCCAGGTCTCTCTTGTAAAAGAGATTTTTAATCTCAATGGGACTTCCTGGTTAAATAAAGGTTAAAAAAAAAGTTGTTGTTGTGTTGGTGTTTGTTCTTCATCTAACTAGTAGCTTGTTCTTCTTCCTGCTTTAAAGGACTCTGCTTGGACGCTTACAGTTGTTGCAGTTTGGAGTTTGGCAGGATGGATCTTCCGGAATAGAGACATTGAATCAGACAGGTCCAGCTGCTGTGCAAGGTTACTGTGTTGATTCAGTGCGCCTGTAGTTTACACCTGCAGGTTGGATCAGTGCAGAGTCAGGGAGTGTTGATAGAGTTAGCACAACATCAGGAATGGCAACAAGATAAAGTTTAAAGACAAACTAATAAATCAAGACCACAGTCGTCAACATCTAAATGAATGGAATGGGACTGTACCAACCCAAGAACCGTTGTTCTAGCTAAAATGGTAAATGGTAATTGGACTTAAGCTTATATAGCGATTTTCTAGTCTTTGACTACTCAAAACTACTTTGCACCGCAGATCACACTTACCCATTCACACCCATTCGCTCTCACATTCACTCACTGATGGTTCAGAGTTTCTATGTAAGTTGTCCATCAGTATCTCTGACACATTCATGCCCTTTCATGCCCATTTACATGCCACTGACGCAGCAGTTGGAGCAACTAGGGGTTTAGTGTCTTGATCAAGGACACATTGCCATGTGTAGCCTGGAGCTGGGCATGAGCCTGCAACCTCCCAATCATTGACCAAACGCACTATCCAACTGCGCAACCGAGGATCCGATGATGATAGATACATTCTCATCAAGAGGTCAGCTAATAGGTAACGGCTCCGAGGCCGTCTTGCATTTCATCAGTTATCAGACAGCAGAGACAACAGGTGGAACTGAAGCAGAGTCGAGGACACGGGTTTACGCCTGGTGCCTATCTTGTAAATGTTTTTTCCTTCTGCCTCCATCCTGTTTCTTATTTTCTGCAACCCCTGGGTGAGTAGACGCTGGCGCAACTGGTTGCCACTGCTCTCTGGTACTTTTGTTGTTTTAAAATTGAACAGCGTCCTTGGGTGTCATGAAAGGT
This sequence comes from Scarus forsteni, assembly GCA_036419115.1. Taxonomy (NCBI): domain Eukaryota; kingdom Metazoa; phylum Chordata; class Actinopteri; order Labriformes; family Labridae; genus Scarus; species Scarus forsteni. Next base: position 14,181,260 of record JAZDUH010000043.1, read on the forward strand.
GCTTTAAAATAAAATGTATTTAATTATTATTATTTTAAATAAGTTAGGTGTATTGAGTCAACCAGTGACTTTGAATTGGGGAATTACTGTGGTTGACTTTGTTTGTTGATACTTGTGCTTTAACTGCAACATCTATCAGCACAGTTGGCCAGGAGTCATAAATCAATACAGGTCAGAAAATATCATAGAGTGAGGGCAGATGATGCTGATGGTGAGGTTCGATCAGTTGCAACAAATATTTGATGATATGTTTATTATTGATGTTTATTTTTTCACTATTACTCTTAAAATGACTACCATGTTTACAGGTTAGGTTTTACAAAACAAGTATGTAGATAGTCTGAGATCTTTTGTGCCCTCTAGTGGTATCCCCGGTAGCAAGCATCACATACCGGCTAGTAAAGAACAAAAATGCTCACGACACCAATGTCTGAAAATGTAAGGAAACACTGCCAGTGTATCTCTGTCTTTAATATTGTTGCTGTTTTGTCACATTGCTAATTTACATGTTGATTCTGCACAATCATAAACAGAACAGCAGGATCAGGATTATCACCTCTGTAAGGAAAATGAGCTGGTCACAGCATGAATGAAGATACACTCAACAAAAATATAAACGCAACACTTTTGTTTTTGCTCCCATTTTTCATGAGATGGACTTAAAGATCTAAAATTCATTCCAGATACACGATATTACCATTTCTCTCAAACATTGTTCACAAATCTGTCTAAATGGGTGATAGTGAGCACTTCTGCTTTGATGAGATAATCCATCCCACCTCACAGGTGTGCCACATCAAGATGCTCATCAGACACCATGATTAGTGCACAGGTGTGCCTTAGACTGTCCACAATAAAAGGCCACTCTGAAATGTGCATTTTTTTTTTTGCTTTATTGGGGGTCTGGGACTCAGAACCAGTCAGTATCGGGTGTGACCACCATTTGCCTCATGCAGTGCAACACATCTTCTTCGCATAGAGTTTATCAGATTGTCAATTGTGGCCTGTGGAATGTTGGTCCACTCCTCTTCAATGGCCGTGCGAAGTTGCTGGATATTAGTGGGAACTGGTACACGCTGTCGTATACGCCGGTCAAGCACATCCCAAACATGCTCAATGGGTGACATGTCCGGTGAGTATGCTGGCCATGCAAGAACTGGGACATTTTCAGCTTCCAAGAATCGTGTACAGATCCTTGCAACATGGGGCCGTGCATTATCTTGCTGAAACATGAGGTGATGTTCATGGATGTATGGCACAACAATGGGCCTCAGGATCTCATCACGGTATCTCTGTGCATTCAAAATGCCATCAATAAAATGCACCTGTGTTCTTCGTCCATAACAGATGCTTGCCCATACCATAACCCCACCACCACCATGGGCCACTCGATCCACAACATTGACATCAGCAAAGCGCTCACCCACACTACGCCACACACGCGGTCTGCCATCTGCCCTGAACAATGTAACCGAGATTCATCCGTGAAGAGAACACCTCTCCAACGTGCCAGATGCCATCGAATGTGAGCATTTGCCCACTCAAGTCTGTTACGGCGACGATCTGGAGTCAGGTTAAGACCCCAGTGAGGACGACGAGCATGCAGTTGAGCTTCCCTGAGACGGTTTCTGACAGTTTGTGCAGAAATTCTTTGGTTATGCAAACCAATTGTTTCAGCAACTGTCTGAGTGGCTGGTCTCAGACGATCTTGGAGGTGAACCTGCTGGATGTGGAGGTCCTGGGCTGGTATGGAGGTCCTGGGCTGGTGTGGTTACACGTGGTCTGCGGTTGTGAGGCCGGTTGGATGTACTGCCATATTCTCTGAAACGCCTTTGGAGACGGCTTATGGTGGAGAAATGAACATTCAATGCACGAGCAACAGATCTGGTCGCCATTCCTGCTGTCAGCATGCCAATTGCACGCTCCCTCAATGCTTGCGACATCTGTGGCATTTTGCTGTGAGACAAAACTGCACATTTCAGTGTGGCCTTTTATTGTGGGCAGTATAAGGTACACCTGTGCACTAATCATGGTGTCCAATGAGCATCTTGATGTGGCACACCTGTGAGGTGGGATGGATTATCTCAGCAAAGCAGAAGTGCTCACTATCAAACATTTAGACAGATTTGTGAACAACACTTGAAAGAAATGGTAATATTGTTTATCTGGAATGAATTTTAGATCTTTGAGTCAATCTCATGAAAAATGGGAGCAAAAACAAAAGTGTTGCGTTTATATTTTTGTTGAGTGTATATAGCAAAGTCAAACACACAAAGGGTAGTATTGGTCTTCTTTAGGGTGGCTTATGTGACACTATCACATTACCTTATGTAAGCTAAGGCACTCAGTTCGAGTTTCACTGGCCCATAAGCTAGGCTTTTAATCTTAAGTGTATAGTTAATAGCAGCCTACACTCAAAATGAAATTCTGCTTTGAGCTCTGGAATGAGTGATGCTCTGGTTATTTATCATCAAAGCATGTTCACGTGATACAAACACTGTAGCAATATAAAAAAAAAAAAACTTTAAGGTTTGAATGAAATTGTGCTTAGAGCCCTAATTTGGCCAGGGGTGGTCCCACATGAGTGGATGCTACACTAAAGGAAGAACAGGCTGCAAAGACCACCAGTCAAATCATCACGTATAGTTATTTATAGTCATTTACTTAGCACACGCACATGGAGTATCTATCCATTCTGAGTCAGATGCCCAAACAAAACAAAAAGGTTTTCATACACAGTCAATATTAGTCTTTCTTTGGTTCATCATTGGTCAACTTTTCACCCATTACCTTGCATTGCAGATGGCTTTTTGGTGCTGTTGTCACCTATCTTTTTGCCTACTAATCCAAATTTCCTGAGGTTTTTCACAGTCTTGTTCAAACACATTCAGGGCACAGAGCCACCTGTCCAGGAAGGTGAGCTCTGCAGGGACACAGTCTGCGGTGGGATGGGTCAGAGCCAGCACAGCTGAACAGCAGAGGCTCCTGCTGGAGGCCGCAGTGCCGACCCCATGGACTGTAAGATGGAAACAGGTGGTTTGCCTCCTGAACTGTGCTGGAGCAGCTAATGCCAATTCTAGAACAAAGGAAATGTCAAAGCATTAATGAGGTACATTTATTTAAAGGCCATTTACTTGGTTGTGAATATAAAACATTAACATCAATTTCAGACTGAGTTCCTGTGAAATGTTCTTCCTGCTGCCACAGCCTTGTCTCTCTTCATCTGTTTTACCTTAAAGGGATAGATTATTTGAAGTGGGGTTGCTCAAGACCTATAGTGCTTGTTAATTTGATTGCCAGTTAAGCAACTTTGCTAGCTTTGTCCCTCTGGTAGCAGAGGCTTGCTGATGTGTAGCTGCAATGGAGCCACCATTTACCCCACTCTTAAGGTACAACTACACCTAAAACTATGATAGTTTAACTAGATGCTACAGGAAGACTTTTACTGCACTACACTTCCATTAATAATCCAAGCCAAACAAAGAATTAGCAGTCTGACCCATGCACACAGCAGCTAATGAGAGGAGAGCAGAGCATTGCTAGAGAAAGGATTCATAACCCATATGTTGCATCAAAAATTCTTCTTAGCATAGCGGTTTTGGAGCAAAAGAACATGTAGCCATTTGCTGCCAAAAAATAGTGCCAAAGTGCTCTGAAATAATTCACACAGTCAGAGATTTGACTCAACAAAGCTATGTGCCTTTTTTTTGTGGAATTCACAAAATTATACAAAGTAACTATACCCGCGAACAGCAGTGTGCCTTATAAGCAGACTAAGCTAGCTCTCCTTAAATGTACAGTGCCGATAAGAGCCCTTTCATATACTTTATTATGGTCAATCACCTGATACAACCCAACTTCAGAAATACTGAAATATCCCTTGAAGAGACACTAAAGTTGATTTCCATCCATGTGTTTGTGCCCTTTCCTCACCTGGTAAATGCAGCAGGCAGGTTGAGGTGGTGAAACAGTGCAGGTTCACACACGTGGGAAGACCGCTGACACACACTCACACACGACTGACCCAGGGGACCCAGGTGAATCCTTAGAGCACTCTCTGGTGGCCAAGTAGGAGCCGATTTAGAGCAAAAATTCTGGAAGGATTTCAGAAAATAAGTCAAAAGAGAAAGAAATGAGAAATGACTGAAGAATTTGACTGAAGGCAGGTTTTGATGTCTCTGAAATCCTGTGTTGGCAAACTTTTGTCTACAGGAATCAATGAGGGAATGCTATAGAATCAGGTTGATAAAAACAATTGACTGTGGCATGGTGATCAGTAAAATCTTATCAGTTCCCATCCCTATTCATATTCAAAATGCTACGTATCAGTCTGCTGGTTTTTCAAGACTTCCATGTCAGTGTCTATACCTAGCATAATTTATTGGATAAGAAAGATCAGTCAAGAGAAGGAATGTGAACTGATGTGATTTTAATGATGACATTGCCTGTGTTCTTATCAATCCAATTCTTTATCAATTCTCTTATTAGGTCCTCCGTGGACAAAAGTTTGCACTAACAGAGGCAACAATGTTAAAACAAATGACACTCCTGGTATTCAGTGCCATACTGCAGCAATAAATGCCTCAGACAGTTGTTCCCACCAACTTAATGCTGTGCGGTGTCTTTTGTTAAAGTTGAGCCACAATTTTGACCCCTTTTTCTCTGTCCTCCATGATTCCATGTCCTTGTAAACATATCCGTTGACCTCCTCAGCATGGCATCCTTTACTTGCAAGGCATGCAAGTGGAAGGAATTGCTAAGGAAATTGTTTAAGCAAAGACAAATTACATCAATTTCTTGAGATAATTGATTCTCAACTGGAATCAGTTTTCGATCCTCATCCCTCATGAAGAGTCAGTAGGCTCGTACATATTCACGTCTTTAATGACCGGGAGTTTGATGCTCAATCTGGTAGCCTGACAGTGAGTGCTAAATCTCTTTACCTGGTGAGTGATATAACTGTGGACTCTCTCCAGCATTCCTTCACATGTAAACTCTCTGGGAGTGAAGGGCTTCACCTGCAAAAACATTGACCAACATTACAGAACTACCAGAACCAGAATCTGCAGAGTTTCAAAGTGTCTTTCCACAAACAGCACAGCAGGAATTTTGGGTATTCTTTGGTCATACCTCTGTCCGAAGAATGGCTTTAACTGCCTCCCTGACGTCTGTTTTGTTGGATACATCTACAGTCCACACGTGAGGTTTACCGATGAAGGCTTCAGCATACGGGTGCTGAGAGGTGATCTGTAATTTAAAGTTAAGGTCCTCAGCCATGATGATCATTTCTATAGGATTCTATTTCTTTTCTTTCTTTTTACCTGTCTTGTGGTGGGCTTTCCTTTGTAGAAGTCATTGTTTTCTGAGGAGTGCGGTGGATTAAACCTCGGCTGAAGAAAAACGCAACCCAGAGCTATCGCCTCGATTGGAGCTGGACCTTCATAGGGGAATCCAAGACCCACAAAAACCTGAGAGAGAGGACATTTTATTTAGTATCTTCTCTGTTATCTTGAATTATCTTTGAACCATAATGAGCAGGTAGATCAGACAAGCACACATACAGAAGATGACATATTCAAATTTCCAGGCTTCATGGCTTTGATTTCTTTCTGACCTTGGCTCTGCGGAGTAGTCGTAAAAAGTCTTCCTGAGTCAGCAGGCCGTGGTTTTTGATGAAGCCAGGCAGATTGGAGGTGTGTCCTGCAGGCTGGTAGACTGTTGCATGGGTCTCCAGTTCTTCACTGATCAGCTCAACATATGCTGATTTACCCTTGAACATCCAGGATAATCAAAATATGAGCAAAGGAACCAGAACAGGTTAATACTAAGGATGTAACAAGAAAGCTGGCCTGTTGTGTATTGTGTTTTATTGTTAAAAAGTTTCAGTTTGTTTGGTTCTAACAGCTCTGACCATTGTTGTACCATTTTGTATTCATTTATGATGTTTTAGGCAAATTTTGTAGGATCTGCTGGGATTGCTCTGCTAAAAAATGTATTATTTCATAGTGGAAAACTTTGCTATACTTATCGTTTAAGCAAAAAAAAAAAAACTCCAACATAAATATGATCAGGCTTTTTACGACATAAGTTCAATAAACATATGTTAACATAAATATTACTCACAAAAAATAGCTCTCAGCCTTGAGAGCTCACACCCGCTATATTTTTTCCATTTGGCTGAAAAAACAAGTACATTTCCCCTCAAAATAAAAACATTTGATAAAAAACATAAATTTCCCTTTGTCTTATAATCACATTTGAAAAAAATTATAAAGATACATTAATATTTGACAAACTGAACTGAATGCCAAGTCTGGTGTACATGAAGATCCTTCCTGTGACAGAAGCTGATGATTGGTTACTGTCATGTTTCTTTTTTGGTTTGTGTGATTGTTTGTTTTGTTCTTTTTATTTTTCAAGTTGACAGCTGAAAGGTTGCACATTTTGGTTTTATCTTGTGCAAAAAACTATTTTTTTTAAGATTTGCTGCCCACTTTAAGGCATGTAGACTGGTTGTGCAACAGAGAATAAAAAATAAAAATAAGAAATACAAAATTACCAGAAACAAAAGAATAAAAAACAAATAAATAAATGAAAAACTATAATAAAAGGGAAGAGCAGAGCGTTGACCTTCTATCTGGGAAAGCATCTTGAGATAATGCTACTTAACATTATACAAACAAAGATTGCTTAATTGATTGATTAACTGATTCATTGATTTAATAATGCCAAGACTAGATGGCCATATCAATTAGTTTATGCACTTAAACAGAAAATATAACAACTCATAAGGATTTGATCCACGCATGCTGAACTGAACTGTTATTTTTATTAATAATTGTAATACCCCTTGTGAGTATCACATAAAATTTTGTAAAAGAAAGTAATAGCTGGATTCTTCCTCAAGCAACGATATTTTGCCTTTCCCTGTCTTTCCTGAATTAATCATTATACCTGCCACATGTAGTCCTGTTTGCCATAGACGACCGCTATCATGTCTTTCCTGTAACTCTCGGGCTCGAGCTCTTCCTCTCTTGCTTCCCTTCTTGATGCCTCCTCACTCACAAATCCCAAGAAGGAGTTATCAGGAGTATGAGCTGGAGATGAGAAAGAAAGTAGACAACTTATTTTGTATAAAGGTGATGAGTGAATTGCAATCCATTCATTATTATCAGTGTTCACTGAGCCCACAAGTTTTTACAACCACATGTCCAAAATTCGTTCTTTAGTGAAATTTAGGGGTAGAACATCTGTCAGGTCTACAAAATATTTTCTCATGCTAAGTGCCTGTCCTCAACTAGCAAAAACCTCGACAAGTGAAGCCAATGTAACTGTGCAAAAAAAAAGTGTAATTCCCAGAGGCTGGCTTTACACCGATTTAAAAAATGCCCACAATTTAAAATGTTAACAGTCTGTTTTAAAAGACTTCTTTTAAAGGTGCTATGAGGAGAATCTCTTTGCGGCGACATTAAGACTCTGCTACCCATGAGCACGTGCAGCGACTGTCGTAATGCTGCGTTCCAGTAACCTCGGAACTGGAAGTGACATCATCTCTGACTTATCGGTGTTCTAGTTGAAGTTGGAAAAAAAATGCCGATCTACCAGGCTATTGTTAGCTGTTGTTAGCACGCCCTGCATTGTTGTTCACAAATACCACATGAAGAATGTGATTATCACTATGGCAGCATTTTTTGTAAATATAAGTCTAACAATACTATGTATACAGCTGATCTAAAGCGACACACCCCAGTCAGAAGTGCAAATAAATTGATTATTAGAGGAGCTAAATAAGTGTTCACACTGGGGCATCCATCTTTGATTGCCAACTCGGGGGTGGCAAGGTGTCACCGAGTTCCCAGTAGGAAATTCAGACTGCGGGGAACATTCCACTTGTAGTTTCCTACTCAGAACCCAGAAATTCCTACTTCTGACTACGACTGCAACGCACCAAAAGACCCAAGCCAAAGCGTGTGTTTGTTGAGATGCTAATGAATGCAGCTCAGACCTTCCTCAAAACTCTGCATTGCTTTACAACTTCTTTTTTCAACAACTTACAGGATGCAAAGCGATGAGGTAATGTATCTCTTTCTAGTTACGTAGCAGTAGTTTTTGATGTGTGACAACAAGCAATTTTTGGAAAACTTAGTATCGTAGTTTTGTAGCCAGCTATATATTGCTTTTTACACCCTGGTGCTCTAAGACGTGTCCGAATAATATAAACTTGCTCTAGTTTTAATTTTCTTGTTCCCAAAGTTGAGTATCCAGGCCAGTCCAGCCCTGTCCAACTCGACCGGAAGGCTAATGAATAGCATTTATAGATAACCAATTTTGATGCTATAAAACTCATCTTAAAGTGTGTATTTTGATCAGGCATATATCTAAAAGTGAGACTTTTTTGTAATTACTTAGAAACTCCTCATAGTCCCTTTAATAGCTCTTTTTTGGCACAACAACAGGATCCATTTTTTAACAACTCATTCATCTTGATGAGATTACAGCCAAAAGGTACACCAACATTTGCATAATTATGGGACAGGGTTAATTTGACTATCATTCAACCTTGTTTTAGTTGTGTATCAGAAGACTTTAGGCCTCTCTTTTCCACTTTTCTACATTGATTAGTAGTTGTGATGAGTCAGTATTTCCAGTATGGCAGCCACCACTGTTTAAAATACAAAACAGCAGGTTCTGTGAGGGGCTAAAACAGAGGGGTTTATAGCAGGCCAAAATTAAATACCTCAGTTGATTTCACACCAAGAAACCTCACAAATATGTTCTTGAGACAACTGGAGCCAGTGTGAGCTTGCTTAATATGTGTAAAACAAGTGATCTTCGAGATATTGTATGACTAAGCCATCTTCAGGACTTTTTAAGGATCCATGGAACTCTTTGGTTTCATTTTTATTCTCATTGTGGTACAACCTTACTTTTCTGAACCACACATGTCAATGTTATCTTGTGTTTGTGGTAAGACAATGAAGACTTGCATCTTGAAATCGTTCAGAAATTGATTTTGATCTAAAGATCTTTTAATATTTTCTAGTTTCAAAACATGTGATAAATGTCTGGGATAAAAGTGCACTATCTTCTCAAAAACTCACTGACTATGACAACTCAGTGCTCAAACGGGCTAAACTGAAGGGTCTAAAACTATTTCAGGTGAAAAACAGATTAATATCCAGTGAGTGAGGAAGGACATGCTGTGCGGCTAAAATCAACAGTTAAAGGAAATGAAATCTTTTTTATATGAGGGGTTAAAAGTCTGGCTGTTTGAATAGGCAGCTGCCACCCTGCTGACCTCTGACATACCAGAGAAGGTGTGAAGGATGAGTATTTACTTTACGAGGAATGTGCCAGCAAAGGTGTGTGTGCCTGGATGAGCGTGTGGTTTTAGCCACATTCAACATGTGTATGTGTGACTGTCTTGACGTATTTTAAATGTGCCCTCATTGACCCATTAAGTGAAGAAAAATAATCTTTCTGCTCCACTGAAGCTACAATTGTCTCCACTTGTCTGCTCTACCTAAAGGGCCCAAGGTGTGATTAGGACTATGCAGCATTTGGAAGCTTGATGGGAAGTTATACATTTTCAGTACTTATCGAACGATCTCCCTCTTCACTTTGAAACGGAAGCATAAACAACCCGCCCGCTCTTCTCTTAAGCTTCCTTGACTCAATCAGCTAACTGCTATCACTCTTTCAGCAGGGCAAATAAACAGGCAGACAAACGTAGCGTGGCTCTGGGCCCAGAGAGTCCAGCTTGTGTCCATCCTCCGGCAGAATGAAGAGGATGACAGGAAGAGGTGTTGCAATGAAAGTTCTGTCTAAGTACCAATTTCAAACAACCTCAAACATTAATCCTGTCAGTTTGAGGACGCTTAGAGGAGTGTGTGAGAGGGATCTGAGCTGTAGGACCTAGATGTAATTACAAATGTGTATATATCATGTAGCATAACAGATATGACTTAGACTTGGAGACAAATATATCATTGGACTGAAACTTACGAAACATGGTCATGTATTGTAGTGGCTGCAGGGCCCAGCTGCCCCACAGGGTTTGATATCCTTTGCTGTGTGCGTAACTACCCAAGTTAAAGGCTGGCTCAGTCCCAAAAGAGTCCAAGATCCTGAAGCGACACCTGCAGAGTTTCAGAAAATGTATGTTACAGTGATCTGCCCTGTTACAGCTTTATAAACTGACTGATCATTTAAAGAGCAAAACCAAATAAAAATATCTAAAGAAACACATTAGACTTAATGATTTATATTTTTAGACTGTCTTTAAAAATAATGCAGTGTCTCTAACCAATTTTCCAGAGACGTATATTGAGCTAAGTCATTGCCACAGGGAATCAAGTAAACCTTGATTGGGTAATGCAGATGTTTGTTGGGTACACGTTCGTAAACACGCTCAAGATCTGGCCTTTCTGCCCTCAGTTACAGCTGTGTTCATCACTGTCACGTCTAGCTGCTTCCTCCTCTGGCCTGGTCTCCTACTGTACGACTTGAGGCACTTTTTTGGTCTGGTGAAATGGCACATACATCTGCTTTATATGGTGTTTGTTGAGTAATGTTACAATACATATGTGTAACATTTAGCTGTACCACGCCCAGTTAGGCCAAAGTGGGGCTAATAAGTTGAGTGAGCTACCCATGCATTACATCTACATTGGTGAATGCTCAAAATCAATCTACGATTAGTAGGAGGACCATCGAAGATACGTCATATTCCACCAGCAAAACATTTCACTCTGCTGTAGAGACGTCAACCTGCGTTAAACGCAGCAAATGCTTTCTGTGGAATTGTAATGATTTCTCAACACTGGTCAACTGCAGCTAACATACATTTGTGTGCTAATGGACCTTACATACTGCCACCATAATACTCTCAATCAAAACAGTAACATTACACAGGCAATTTCTCATAAAATCTTTGAGAGATTTTTTTAAACTTTCAACAAATGTCTTCTCAAATTAAAGGACAAAATGATTAAACAATATTAGGTAAAAGTCAAACTAAGGAGGCCTCATGATCACCCCATGCTTCTGAATGCTATATCTCAGGAACATATCAAAAAATTATTTTGTAATATTGAAGAAACGATCACTCTAATGCAAGGATTAAGTTATTTGTTTTCAAATGTCAGGCTACAAAGGTCCAGCTTCTAATGACATGCCATCCACTCATCATCTGTACATGGTCACAGAGAGCTTGACCAAGCCATACTGACACTGGGTGAGACCGGGTCAAAAAATCCACTCAGACTCAAGGATTGTTCACCACCTCGGCTCATTACTGTACTTGCACTAGTGCTTGTTGCCTGAGACATAAAACCTACTTGAACATTTAGGGCAGGGCTATTCAATTATAAATTCAGTAGGGCCAGATTTTCAGACTGTGGACATGAGCTGTGCCGGACATTTTTGGCAGACAGTGAGCAAATTTAATCACGTAAAAAGAACATAAATAGACAACAAACACACTGGATGTTTATTAATTAACTGCCATAAACTCAATTAAGAGCATAAAGGGCATAAACTCAATTAAGAACAGTACTTAAACTAAACATCTGCTGAAATACTGTTTCTTTAAATTTTACAAACAGAAAAATTCAATATGTTTGCCAGGTAAATACAAGCACATATTAAGGTGCGTATAAACATAAAAATGTGCAGATTAAAAACAGCATCTTTTGTTCACATTTGAAAGTGCATTAAAAGTAACTTGCTTAACAGCAACCTTTTAGAACGTGTTGCATTTAATGTCTGTAAAAATGTTAGAATTTTTGCAAGACCTTGACAGTGTTTGTCAAAGTTTTTCTGTTTTTCTTGACGGACCTTTATCTCAATCACCTTGACCTCAGGCCACTCGAGGGTTGCTTTTGGGCCGCATGTGGCTCTCGGGCCCCTAATTGAATTGGGCTGATTTAGGGGCTTCAAAAAATGAGAAATGTTCAACTTAATGTCAATTCATGCAAATATTTGGAACAAATAGAAGTATAAAAAGGTAACTATACTTGTAATGTAGGAAAGCCAGTCCCATGGCTCCCTGAAGGTGAGAAAGTCCATGGTAGTCGGTGTAGATGAGGTCAAAGGGGAGCGGCCTCTGAATTGGACAGCTACCTCGACCTGGAGCTGCACCAATCAGGCTGAACCAATCACAGTAAACACACTTTAGTATCAAGGTAAACAAAGCGCTGTGCTCTTTACCTTCACTTATCACCACACAGACCTGACACTCATGAATTTGGCATTTTTTAGGATTCTTCAATTTTATAACATAACATTTTTATTCCAGTATTACGAGATATTGATTCAAACCTGTGAAGTTGATCCTGTGAGGAACTAAAGGTAAGGTTATGTCCAAGAATTGTTAGACAGGCACTGAGGTCAGCCCACTGGACCAGTTCCCCAAGAGGACCCCCTCTGTTCACCAGGGCTTCAAAACGTTGACCAACTTTCCCAGCCAATGCGCCCGGATACAACAGCACCTTTATTACAGGAGATGAATGTTATATAAAGTTAAAGCATCCTAACAAGTATTTCAGATTCTATATTCATTCTAAAATCCATCTTTTTGAAATGCTGAATCAGACATAATATAAGTGTGTGGATTTTTTGGGAAACATAGCTTCGTTTCTGACGTATTTGATGACAAAAATGTTTAAGCATTGATGTACAGTACTTTCTTGGATTCTTGGTTGGATCTTGTTAGTGTCATTTCTTCTGGGTTACAAGTAGGCATGTACTAAAAATATGTAAATGACAATATATCTCACCTACCCTTTGCCTTTAAATGAAGTTTAAATTATTCTTTGGGTACAATTATGTATATTCTGGAAAAAGGTGGAAGCAGAAGCACATCTCTGAGGGCCTGAAATTTAAATTGTAGGATCTTGAAACCTTCTTTGTTGTTTTTCTCTTTACTCAAAACCACATAATATGATGAGAATGCTGCATAAGGAATAGTCAATGTCCACAATATACTGTATGTATATCAGTTGTCATATCAGAATATGTATCCTGTGATGGCTTTTGAATCAAGAGATGAATTGAATTTGGGAAACGTACCATATGGAGACCTTTATCTCAGGAAACATGTCATATGGTGGCCTTTGTATCCAGGTAAGTATCATACTGCCACCTATGTATCTAAATAAGTAGCATATTGTGGCCTCTGTATCAAGATGATTATCATATGGTGGCCTTTGTACAAAAGTACATCGATACATGTCACATCGAGACCGCAGTATTTGGAAATGTATCATATTGTGGCTTTTGTACGTACATATCATATCGAGGCCTTTGTACTGGGGTATGTTTCATGGTGGCTTTTATACCATGATACAAACATATGGTGCCTCTGTTACCAGGTTACAGATACTTATCATGTAGTGGTCTTTTTATCTGGACTGGTATCATAGTGTGAAGTTGCTTAAAAATCCCAGCCCTTGTTTGAAGTGTCTTGAAACTTAATTCATAAGTATAAAAAATATATATTTTGAACATTTTGTTTTATTTTATTTTGACGATTTAGTAAACACTTTTCTTCCTAATCATTTTATTAGGCTTAAAGTGGTGGAATAAATCAAATAAAACTTTTATATCACTTTAAAAATCTTTGTTTTTGAGCCATCTTCAATAACAGATGTATGATAAAACAGAATGTCAGCTAATGTTAGCGGACTTTAATTGAATGATTGTATCTGACAACCTCTTGAGCTAAAATGAAGCACGCATGAAGGTTAAAAAACTGTGGTTTCTTGAGTGTTTGGCTGCAAAAGCACGGTAGTGACATAAAAATTCCCGTTGCCATCTGTAATTTGTATTTCAAAAGCATAAATATATTTGTTAATGTCTTTCATAAAAGGAGTTTTATCCAGAATAGTTTTTGATTTTTGGCAAACACTGTTGAGGAATAAGTATTTTATAACACATTCAATTGGATTTAATTAAAAACATGAGTTTTGTAAAATAAGGTGTATGGCTGATGCAACAACAAATCAGTGAGTCGTGGCTATTTGTCATGGAGTGTTAGAGCTGCCCCAGCTCCATGTATTCATCAATTACCATATTAACCAAAGGTTATTTTGAGAGCGCTTCATCATAAAGACTGCCAATGATGGACTGAAAAGACACCCTCATCAACCAAAGAGCCACAATTTTACCCTTAGTTTGTTGGAGACGGTCTTGTTTTTGTTTTGTCCCATCCTCAGTCCAGCCTGTGCCCAGTGATCAGACATCCTCTCCACTCTGGACCGGATGAAGCTCATGGCAGGACCGCTGCTGTTACTAATCACTTCATACAGAGGGGTCAGAGTTGTTCGAATCTCAGCCTGATGAGGAAAATTCAAGAAAATCATTAGCTTAATCAAGGGGCTATCAATATTCGGTGATACTTCATTAGATTCATGTAGAGCTACCTTGTCTGAGTATGGGTCAGGTCTCTGATGCCATGGCAGGTCAGAGTTGTTCTTTCCAGGACGAGAAGGACAGAAGTTTTCTGTTTGACCAAGGTAAGTCAGTATGGAGCAGATCGTACCATCCACACCATAAAAAGAATAACAGGGGTCAGCCTGCCATTGAGCCTGCAGAAACTGCCAGAAGGACACAAGCTAGATTAATATAAGTCAACAAATCCCTGAAAAATAATATTTTCTTCACTATCCCAACTCTAGGAATATCTCAATAATTTTAAGTGTCACAAGGCAAAGGGCAAGATCACAAAATCTCATGTCCGTCTCCTACTTGTGAACCAAATAGCCAAAGAAGTGTTACCCGGATTTCCCCATAATATGATCTCTAGGAACATATTGATAGCACTGTGCAGTGGAGCAAGGCCTGGAGCCTCAAAACATGAGATCTTCAGCTTCACAAAGTAACTGTGAGACTTTGTACAGGCTTTGTACATTTCCAGTGATCTCGTATTGAAGTGCGCTGATGGCACGCTCTACAGAAGATGTGGAAAACAGACTGATGATGACACTAGGATGATTTTCGGCAGACTGCTGTACCCCGTTTTTTTGAACCAAGGACAAAGACCCATCCTGACTTAAGGATAACCTAGCTAAATATTGCGGGCACAAGGTCAAAGGTCTTATGTTAACCCTTGCATCAGCTAGCTATGTCTGAAGGATGTTTTATGGGTTTCTTCCATGGTTCCCTGCAATGCCAGTCATTTGATTATCAAAGGAGTCTTTGGAAAATTGTGGAAGCGTTGCAATGGGTGGTGCCAAATTGCACGTCGTCTCAACTGAACTTTAGCTAATCCACAGAGAGGCCAGGGGTTTATACTACTCATCAACTTCCTACACGTTCTGAAAAACATGTTAAAAAAAAAAAAAAGGTTCACATAACCAAAGCTTTTTTAGTTGTTGGCAGTCTGATAATGCACTTGGTCAGTAATTGGAAGGATGCAGGTTTGAGCCCAGCTCCAGCTGTCAAATGGTGATGTGTCCTTAGGCAGGACAATTAGGCCCAAGCTGCTTCCAGTTCTGCCTCCATGTAAACTGGCATTAAAGGGCGTGAAAGTGTTAAAAAAAAACTGATGGACAACAGATATACAAACTCCAGCTATCAGTGAGTGAATGTGTGTGAATGGGCAGATGTGACTTGTAGTGTAAAGCAGCTAAAGTAGTAGTTAAAGAGCAGAAAATCACTATATATGCTCAAGTCCATTTACCGTTTGTCATTCCCTTAACCCTTTCATGCATGGTGTCCACTTGAGTAGACAGATATTTGGAATAAATTTTATACCCTTTACGTTGCACTAGCCTACCATGTCCAGTTGGTGAACTCCCAAACCCTTGTCTCAAGTTTCATATATATATTATCTTTGCACATTTTTTTTTACCATATCAAGATATTTTATCCAAAATCCAAAACAGCTGATGAAGGGCAAGTTTGGTATTTTGATATCATATTATTATAATTATAATTATTTTAATTTTGGTGAAATACCCAAGTTAATAGTTTGATTAAACAGCAATATTATATTTTCTTCAGATTTTGCTTTTCTTTTACGTACTCTTAATAAATGTTGGTCAAAGACATGTTTTGCACCTTTATTAAAGGAAAAGTTCGGTTTCTACAGCTTTCACATTGTTTATAGAATGATTTTACAGATGAGGAGCTCATCGAAAGGAGGAAGCCGTACTGCGCATGCATGGCAGCCGTGAAGAAAGTTTCCAGTTCAGAGGTCAGCGCAGTCACAAAAACATTGGTGGAGCGATCCCGGACTGTAATGGAGGAGTAACGCGAGCGGACCATGATGAAATATTGGTCAAACTAATGAGTTTTTGGACGATTAATGCAGTTTTAGGAGCGGCGCTGTATGCCCCGTGTGCTACCATTATATGGATGCTCAATTTTGAATCTAAATATCTCCCGAAGCACTGTTTGGATCAGGAAAGCCTTCTGGGTGAGTATATTGTTCTACTTCATTCTATTAACAATGTGAAAGCTGCAGAAACCAAACTTTTCCTTTAAGTTCCACTAAATTACTATGTTAATGCATGGTGAAGTGGACAGATGTAAAACTACTTCAAAATACAACATTGAAAAAAATGACTATGGTTTTTAACTTGTTTGAAAGTAAAAAGAAGCATTGAAAAAAGTATCCCTTTGCCTATCCCTATCCCTTTAGTAATTCATGCATGAAAGGGTAAACACAACAGTAACCATGGGTACTCCATATTTCATCTTTCGTACCTTCACTTTCTCCGCACATAGTGGGAATGCAGGATCTCTTGGCACGTCACACTTCTCATTGGGCCCTGTGGGTGAAAAATTAACCATCATATAAGGCTTTGAATGCATCATTATTCTCTTTCATTTAAGAAACAGAACTCACATTGTGAAGTTAACTCACTACAGGTAATGAAGAACAGAGGATAATAACTTTGATATACAACCTCTAGACTGAAACGTTCACATTGAATGGCAGCCATCAGCACCATGTAGAGCGCCGCTGTGCGTGTAAGAAACAGTGTGTTCTCAGAGGCCCCTTCCCGTAAGCCCCCCACCACCATCCTCAGCCAATGTCAATCAAGTGGAATGAACACACACCTGACCCACCTGCCTGCCACCTAAATACCCCCTTTTTACAATGCCAGGTGCTGCCAAAACACACAGGCCGTTACTTTGTAAAACAACCCATAAAAAGTAAAAAAAGATAAGAAAAACTTAAAGGCATAGCTGAGGTGTGAAGGCTTAAAAACAGCGATACGCTATAGGAGGAAAGAAAGAAATGTGCTCCCGTTGCAAAAACAAGAGTTTGAGTAGACAAGCTGGTGAAAGGCCTCAGGGGTAATTCGGCTGTATTTTATGGCTGTGAGGTAATGTGAGAGGGTGAGGGTAAAAGGGCGAACAGGCTGGTGATGGGGGAGTATGTTTGTGTGCATGTGTGTGGCATATAGAGCGGGAAATACACTGAGATTTTTGGATATTTTGATGTCATTTCAAGTGAGATATAGAGCAGAGGAGAAAATGTGGTCCTTTTCATTCAAATATCAGTTAAAAGGAAATATAAAAGAAACAGGTATGTCATTGAAACACTGAAAACTAAGCTATTTCTGTGATAGAATTTGTTACCTGTGCAAAGGAGGTTATGTCCTTGCTAGTGTTTGTTTCTTTGTTTGCCTATTAGTTATTGAACAAGATAACTCTGATTAAAGACATAGAAGGAAATTTTTAAAATAATTTTGTCATGGCACAAGGAAGAAGTGTTTAGATTTTGAGGGTCATCTAGATCTGAATGTGTATTCAGGATTTTTTAAGAAGTCTGCTATGCCAGATAGGGCAGTTTCCAAACTTTGTTAAGAACTCCTTAAACTGTCATGTCCTTTTTAGAGAATGTTGGTCATACCACAAGAGGAAAGGGATAGGATTTTGGAGATTCATATCAGGGTATGGATCCAGGATTTTTTTCAAGAAATTATTAACAGTGCAAGATAAGGTAGTATTTCTGGACTGCATTAATGTATTATATGATGTTATTTGCATTTGGAGAGCCTCAGGCAAATTTCCACTAATGTGGACAATATTTCTTAGTCTATTCAATGTTCATCTTGTTCTACTCTATTATATTCCAAATGTTTGAGAATTACTTGTTTGACAGTGTTGAAAATACCTTGGCAGAGCGCTTTCATTGCCGTATCATACATCTAACTTAAAGGTGTAGTCAGCTATCTTCTAATTTTCTAATCTAATGCAGTATTTGTCAAATTACCGTATTTCTCCTCTCCATCCACAAGATGTCACCACTGACAGCATGTTGAAAAAAAAGTCTGGTTTCAATACACAGCCTTGGCTCTGAATTTCAGCAGGTAAATACTGTGGCTTGGGCCGAGTTACCAAAACAGGGTACACCCACCCACATCCAGGGGGCGATCATACTCATGCGCAGATCAGACAGAGGGGGGAGGGGGGGTCGTAGGTTGCGTAGCATTCGCAATTAGCGTAAGAGAGAGATACAATATGTGCAGTAGCAATGGCTGAAAAACAGCCCAAAAGAAGAAGGTCAGAGGAGTGAAAAGTGAAAAAGAAGGGCTAAGTTCATGAAAGAGCGAAGACCTGGGTCAACATTGGTGTTGCTTTCCAATGGTGGAGGGAACCCCGAGAATTTAAAGACCTGAAAACGGACGCAGATGTCGCCATCTTTTTGCTAGACAGGAAAGCAACATTAGCTTTGTGGTGCTTCACATAACCGCCGTCGGGCATTCACCTTATTGTCTAATCTGCCAAACTGTACTGTTGTAGTGATGTTATCAATAACGGCCGTCGAGTTGTCTGACGAGTCCGGGTTACCTTAGCTACGTTGGTCAGCTACACAGTTTCTACGGCCGTTTCCATGACGATGCACGTCCATCAGCTTTTGGGGGTGGAGCCAGGGGTGAGTAACGAAGGGAGAGGCGGGTCTAAATTCGTTTATCAAAAACTTCTCCAGTTGTTTTCTCCCACATCACTGACTACACCTTTAAGTGTTTTTATCACAGCTTTTCGTCATTTTTTGCATTTGTCTGCCTTTATTGACATATGGACTAAATAGTTCCCTGAACTTAGTTTGTGATCATAAAATATTAATCCATCCGTCTGATTGTCTGTCTGTCCTTTTGTCAATTGACTAATTTTATCTCTTCATTGGAATACCAGCTAAAATGTTATATATGGAAAACAATACCATTAAAGATGGAGTTCCCCAAGGATGGATTCTCTGATCGCTACTTCTTTCTGTTTATTACATATGTCACCAAATCATTAATAAAATCACTCTGTCCATTAGATTTTACTGATATTGATGATACAAAGATGTTCGCACACATCAAATTGATTAGATCGATGTAGTTATAACTTCAGTTTCTTCATGTTCAGCTTCTTGAGATGCCCCATCTCCTGCTTCCTCACAAAGATACCAGGTCCTTTTGGATTTTAAATTGGGATGTCTAGACCTCTTAAACCCTTCACCTGGATACAAAGCACTTTCTTGATGTGGATTCCTGCAGCAGACAGAGGTGAGAAACACACCTTAGGGGGCATTCCCCAGGTATAAATGTTTCAGTCCCTCCATGTTCAGAATCTTTCTTTATTCAGACCACTTGTGTGTTGAGTGACCTTTCTTTTTAAAGAAAATAAAAAAAACCTTGTCGAACAACAGAAGTCTCTTTTTCATTCTTCACTAGTAACAGGAAAACTTCCCCAACAATCTGTCCATATGTTCTAGCTTCAGTGGCACGAATCATAAGTGTATGCATGCTGACACTCTGTACATGTGCTCATTGCAGTGCCTGTGTGGCCACAGCTCTTTTAGGAGGAAAACGGCCACACATGCACACACTCACAAAAACACACACTGTACCCCTTGCGTGCCGAACAGGGAGCATAACCCAACTCTCACCTGACACTTCTCAGGAGGGTTGTAGCAAAAGCAGGGACTTTTTTTCCTCCAAATGATCAGCTCCCACTCTGAGGGACTTGTTAAATGTCTTTTCAAGGACTTCATCCCCCATAACCACCAGCACCTCCTGCCCTCTAACCCCCATTCACACCCTCCATTATCACAGCTTGTTAATGTAATTTCACCGTGTGGCCAACCTCTTTGGAGGCCATGCATTCAGAGTGTCACTCTGCCACAGCAGTTAACCAAAGCTTGTGATTATAGGCTTATTATTGTAGTTGAGAACAAGAAAAGAGTGATTTATCTGGTGCAGCAGGAATATTAAAGAACATTTTTTATGGAGCTAGCCTTAAAATGATTCTTTATTCTTAGATAATGAACTGCTTGCAGAAAAAACAGTTAGCATCAGCAACAATTTCAGTGTTTAAATTCAGTTAACATGAGTTGAATTTAGAGTTGAAAATTTATGACACCTACAGAGTACATTTGGAATTTCTTGTAATGGCAGGCAGAGTTGTAGGTGCCATTGCTCATTGGTTACAAAGGGGGTAGTGCAACCCCTTCAGTCACAGTATAGAGACAGGGAAAGTAACATAACACAAGATTTGTAAGCTAAGGGCCCATTTACATGACAACAGAAACAGCCAAAAACTGTGAGTTTTCATTGAGTATGCGCCTTCTATTTGCACAAGCAAGGTGCCCAGAGTACCTGAATCTGCAACTTCTCTGGGTCCTGAGTGAACAGTTTTGTAAATGTTTTTGTTGCCGTCTCCATGTAAACAGGGATCAGCAGTGTCAGGGAAATGAGGAGGTGCGATGCAAGCGTAGTACTCTTTCAGATAAAGGACAACAACAACAACAGCTACGGCTGACTACTGAAGAACATGTGTGCAGCCAACTGTGCAAGTTTTGTTATCGCTCCTCCAACAAACGTAACAAACCTGCGTCAATACTCTGGCCAGCACAGAGGCATTTGATAGTTGCTAAGGATACTACAAACTTACATCACCAACTACTGGACAGGCAAGCATGCTACCATGCTGATAAATGCTCATGATTGTAAGTTTTTTTTTATTCTGCTGAATTAACGATGTTTAAAACAGGTCAGGGCTTTACCTGTGTGTAGTCTGAGGTTATCCCGCGGTGTTGGTGTATTAGTCTGATGATGATGATGGTGGCGGCTGAGCTGGTCGAGCCTCAGTGACACTCTCTTCAGCTCCCTCTCTACCAGGTGGACCAGGTCCTTCTGATCCTGTCTGAAGCTGAACAACAGGCAGAGGCTTGCTTTATTATAACACAACACACTGGCTGCCTTGTTGGGTACACCTGTACAACTACTTGTAAATGCAAGTAGCTAATTAGCCAATAAGATCAGCATTTCACTTTAGTCACCTTGAAGGTGAAATGTTTTTGGTGGTGGGCTAGTCTGACAAATTTAGAAACTGCTAAACTACAAGGATTTTTGTGCACAGTCATTCTTGTGTTTTACAGACAATGGTCCATAAAGAGGAAATATCCAGTGAACACCAGCTCTCTGGATAAAAATACCTTGTTAATGCCAGAGGTTAGAGGACAATGGACAGAGTGGTCCATGATGATAGAAAGGCAACAGCAACTGAAATAACTCTTGTTGAAACTTTTGTTACAGCCAAGGGTGTGAAACCATTTTGGTAACATGCTGAACCCTCTCTTGAAGCAGGTTGGCCACAGCAGAGGAATGAAATACGAGGTGCCACTCCTGTCAGCTAAGAACAAGAAACTGGCATCAATCTGTATGGGCTCACCAAAACTGGACAATAGAGGTTATAAATAACATACCTGTTGCCATGAGTCTAAATTTCTGCCAGATTCAGATGGCAGGGTCCACTTTCTATCTACATTTTAAGACATACTTTGAGCCCTTTAGCACCAATTCATCATTGTTTACCAAAATCTGGGGAATATTTCCATCACCTCTTGGAATGTATAGCACAAAGAATTGAAACAAAAAGGAGTCCCACCCATTACCAGCAAGGTCTAGTGTCCAGTGAGTGTATATCCACAATTAATTACAAGATAAACACACTGTCTTTACAATACCCGCGCAATAACAGACTGAAGTCATCTTTGCTGACATCTCTCTCTCTGCTCAGTCTCTCAACCTGAGTATTCAAAGCCTCAAAACGAAGAGCCAGACGACGAAAGCCGAGACCGCGCAGACCTGTGACAAAAAGATTACAAAACACAGAAGGTCATGTACAGTATTATATCCCATTTTTACCCATGCAGATCATTTTTAATGTATCTCAATAATGCCGTTATTTTAACGTGCAACAGTCTTGGGTACAAGATTTTGGTATGTATGTGATTAATGATTTCTGAACTGCAGTTGGAAACAAATCCTCACTTGTTGTAATATAACTGCTTTGTGGTTTCAGAGCACACACTCACAAATACCAAAATGTTTTGTGATTGCCTGAGCAGACACTTTCATGGCTGGCTAGGCTTATAATGTTTAATGGTTACTCTGTCAAATACGCTCATATTTTATCATGAGTCTGGAAAAGGCAAAGCTGAAAAAACAGAGCATTTATGTGGTTTTTAAACTCTTTTGACAGCTGATCCAAGTGTATTAGGCTTGTGGACTAAACAGGCTCTCTTAACAACTAAAACCTAATGCTGTAAAGAACTTAAGCTGAACTAACCAAACACCAATTCCAATGAAGTTGGGACATCGTGTAAAATGTAAACATTGCAATCCTTCTTGACCCATATTAAAGTGAATACATGGCAAAGTTATTCTATCTTTAGACTAATAAACTTCTTTTATGTTTTCTTTTTTTCAAATAGTCACTCATGTTGAATTTGATGCTTTTTTTGGCCAAGCTCCGAGTTGGGACAGAGGCGACAAAAGACTGAAAGCTAAGGAAATCTCAGAAAACAATTCACATGTAAATGTCGCGATTGGTTATAGAGACTTAGACTACATTTACACGGACACTCCTGACTTAAAGACGCAAAGATTTGTCCTTTGTGTTTTAGAACTCTTGTGCGTTCAGACGGCAACGCTGGAGACGTATGGACCCGCTGTAGTGTGCATGCCGGTTCAATAGATGGCACTGTAGGTCTGCAGAGAGGCAGCGCTGCTACAATACACGTCCGAAGAAGAAAGACTTTTCACAAACAACAATGGCGAATAGACGCACAGAGACGCAGGAGTTTCTTTTCTGGACAACAGATCAGTTCGGACAACAAATCTGTCTGGATAATTTTGTCTGGATAACAAACTGAGCACGGTAAGAGGCTCATACGTTACTTGGCAGACGGCTGAAGCTGTTGTTGTTCCTGGTATGCACACGCAGCCTTCATGTGAAAGAGTACTGCGCATGCGGTGACGTCAGCGTTTCACCGTGAAACACTCTGAAAAAACAGCGTTTTGGAAACTTTCCACTCTGGAGTCCATTTTCAAAAGTTTCAGTTTTGAGACAAAACGCCATGCATTTCAATGTAAACACAAGGCCAAAACACAATGAAATCTTATCGAATTTGACCGTTTTCAGCACCGTGTAAACGCAGCCTCAATTATTCACAAGCTAGGAAGAGATAAGGATCACCAGTCAATAAACAACTGCATAGTTTAAGAAAATGTTTTAACAAAACTGCAAGGAATTTAGGGATTTCATCTTCTGCAATCCACAATTTCAGCAAAAGATGCAAAGAATCTGGACTCAGGAGCACTTAAGAAAACCATTTTCAGTTAAGGCATTTTGTTGCTGCATCTACAAATACAAGTTTAAACACAACCGTTCAAAGCAAAAGCCATTTATCAAAAACACCAAGAAACAATCTTGGCATCTCTGGGCCTGAGCTTATTTGAAATGGACTGAAACAAAGTGGAAAAGTGTTCTGTGGTGTGATGAGTCCACATTTCAAATTGTTTTTGGAAATCATAGACCTCATATCCTCTGCGCCAAAGAGGAAAAAGACCACTCAGACTGTTATCAGCACAGAGTTCATAGGCATCTGTGATGTATTGGAGTGTTAATGCCCACAGCATGAGGAATTTACACAGTCATGAAGGCAGCATTAATGCTGAAAGGTCAGACAGGTTTTGATGCATCATATGCTGCCATCCAAGCAACGCTTTCTCTAAGGACAACGCTGCTTATTTCAGCAAGACCATGCTAAGCCACATTCAAGGGTCAAGGTTAACTTAATTATCCCAATGGGGCAAATGGTTCCACAGCCAGCAACAACCAGGCAGCCAAACACCAAT
The DNA here is from genome assembly GCA_036419115.1 of Scarus forsteni. Taxonomy (NCBI): domain Eukaryota; kingdom Metazoa; phylum Chordata; class Actinopteri; order Labriformes; family Labridae; genus Scarus; species Scarus forsteni. Next base: position 14,205,409 of record JAZDUH010000043.1, read on the forward strand.
AAACAGCTAAAAAGTATCAGGACAAAAAGTAAAAAAGGCACCCTTCTCACTCACTGTGTTGAGTTGAAGTCAGGGCAAGGATATCCTTAGGGCTCACTCTATAACATGATATGCAGTAAAATCTCACAGACTCATGAAGTCACGTCGTTTCTGTTTGTACAGCTGACAGTCAACATCTGACTCTTACACGCAGAGGCCTTTTAGGTAGAAGATGTAGGGAAAGAAAGAGTGTGGATCCTAAAACACCTAATGCCAGCTGTGTGAGGTAACTACATTCTGTGTGCATGTGCAGCTTATAAAATAATGTTGGTGTTTAGATATTAAAGTGTAAAATAGGGAGACATTAAACATACAGTGAAAAGCTTTTATCACGTGTTTCTGCCCCTGTGCTGTGGAGGGATGGGAGTGCTGTGTTTTCAGGTTGTTTGTCCATCCTTCTGTACTTCCTATCAACCAGACCAAGCAAAATCTCATAATGAATGAAATTTTCTTCTAACTAGATTTAAGGACATCATAATTAAACCTTAACGACAATAGGTCAAAAATCAAGAACCAGAGCCTCGTTTTTATCCTCTGCTTGTTGATGTGATATTTCAGATTTTCAAACTTTACTCAGAAGTCTATTCTGAGCCTGACAGAGAAGTTAATTTGGTTTTGGAGTAATAAGATCAGAAGCCATTGAACCCCATGATCATTCTTGCTTTTTGATTGTGATGGGTTTTTGTTGTTGTTCTTAGGGCCTTTGTTTCATTTTCTATAGTCCTCTCAGATTATGATGAGAAAGTATTTGGATTGTGGCAGTCAGTTACATACAGCTTCATGTTTATCATTGGCTTGTTAAGGGTATACCATAAGAATGCTTTCAGAGGCCTTTATGCAACAGTGTCAACTCTTCCAAAAGGAATAAGTGATTTTTTTTTTTGTGGTCAAAGTAGGGGTGTGTGATATGACGATATTAAATCGTTAAGGATTATAACGTGGGGATGATCTCATAAAGCAGAAAGATCGTCAGATCGTCTGTGTGGGCGCAGAGACTTTGACGCGCACCCGACTAACCAATCGTAACACATTACGCTCAGTGCATGGTAGTATCTCCTGTTTGGTTATGTAGCGTGAAGCCATGGTGGAAAGAGAAAAGGAGATAAAAGCTTGAAGATGTCTGAACAAAAATCTGTTCTAAAGCAGCTGTATTATTCACTCAGGTTATAGACGTTGCAGTTATATAACATTTGTTCTAAATTGTTGCACTTTAAGAGATAATGTTGATATTGTTGTTCATTGCCTTTTATGTTTACATTCATTGCACACTTTAATAAAAACTACACTATTTAAATTAAAACCTGTTCAGAAAGTTTCTTTGGCTTTAATTGTCATTTTTTTCTTTTAGGGTTTTACACGTTTTATATGTTAAACATAGGAAAAAAATGGTCAAACATGCAAATTAGTCTAGAAAAATCAACGCAAAAAAGAATCATGATAAAATCGTGATCGTGATTTTATTTTTTTAAAAATCATGATATGATATTTTTGCCATATCACCCACCCCTAGGTCAAAGGTTAATCCAACTTTTCACCAAATTCGCCATTTTCTTGTGGATGTTATATCTTAGGGACACCGTTAAAACTGCACAGATGTCTTCTCTCTTCTCTGATTAAGGAAATACTGATTAAACTTCGTTGGTCAAAGGCCAAGAAGATGAATCCTTGTGTTCATCCTTTCCTTGTGAATGAGATATCTGTAGAATACTTTTAAAGATCATATTCAACCTTTGCTTGTGGATTAAATATCTCAGGAATCCTTCCAGATTTTTTAAAAACAAAACTACACTGCCTTGCCAAAAAAAGTCACCACCTGGATTTAACTAAGCAAATGCTGTTGGATAACTACTGCATGGGTGATTATCTTTCAGCTGGCAAAAAGTTATTTAACCCCAGCTGATGCAATGAGTAGCTTCTCATTTCTTGAAAAACATGTTAAAGATGTTAGTCTGTTTAAGAAGGGTCATTGGCATGCATCAAGCAGAGAAAACATCAAAGGAGATTGCAGAAACTACTAAAATTTTATTAATAACTGTCCAACACATTATTAAAAACTGGAAGGATAGTGGGGAACCGTTGTCTTCAAGGAGGAAATGTGGTTGGAAAAAAAAAAGATCTTGATCGGCAACCACTTAAAAGTTTGGCCAAATCAAATTGAAAAAAAAAGTAAAGAGCATTCTACATGCACAGTGTGAAGGGAACTCAAGGGACTGGGGCTGAACAGCTGTGTAGGCTTAAGAAAACCACTAATCAGTAAAGCTTACAGGAAAAAAAGCTCGAGTTTGCTAGGAAGCATACAGATTGGACTCTGGAGGACTGAAGGAAGGTCACGTGGTCTGATAAGTCCAGGTTTACCCAATTCCAGAGTGATGGGAGCATCAGGGTAAGAAGAGGGGCAGGTGAAGTAATGCACCCATCATGCCTAGTGCCTGCTGTACAAGCCTGTGGGGGCAGTGCTATGATCTGTGACAAATCTTGTGATATTGCAGAAACTTATTGAAACAATGCCTCAGCGAATGCATGCTGTAATCAAAGCTAAAGGTGGTCCAGCAAAATATTAGAGTGTGTGACCTTGTTTTTTGGTGACAACTTTTTTTTTTTTTGGTCAGGCAGTGTATTTTGAAGTTCAAAAGTCATTGTACCTCAGCATCATGCTTTAAAAGAACGTTTGACTATCAGGGCTGAATTTTTTCCATTGTTTTGTCAAAAGTCCATTTCAGGTCAAGTATGAATTCAATAAGGTTTAGGTTGCAGGTCAATGAAGGTTAATGTCATGGGGCCTCATGCTCACCTTTCCCTTAAAGGGGTGTGATATTTCAAGAATACTCGATCTTGTCAACTAAGGATGTAGTGATTAAATTTTGGAGGCTTATTGTCAAGTTCATAGTGCCTCAGTATCATTCCTTGCTGAAAATAAGATATGTCAGGGGTGCTTTGAATGTATTGTCTCAAACATTGCACATATGTTTACTTTAGATCATTTTTAACATGACAGGCAACTACAAAAAAGATCCAGCCTTTCAGTGTTAACCCATCCCTGTGCTTCACTAGAACTTGCATTCCTCACTGAAGCATGAAACTACTCAGTGGTGGTTCTCACTGTTTTACTGTTTTTTTCTATGAAAAAGTGATTTTTCCTGTCATATCAAGTTTCAAATGATTTTTCCTCAGTGACATAGAGAACATAATTCTGCCAATAAAATAGTCAACTTACATATTTCAATGTCTTAATAGATCCTTGCCTTCATTTTCCTATTCCAAAACAAACATTCACAAGGCAAATTAATAAAGACAACACAGAAATGAAAGAGTGAGTTGCCTTAGTAAGTCAGTAGATTTCTCCAAAGCAGCTGAAAACAAAGTATTTGTTGATGAATTTGAGCCGGATTAACTACCAACCAACCGCTTCCCCTATGTGGCATATTTTCCAACAACCATATACACAGCCTGCGGTGGGTCTCTCCAAGCTCTCTGGGACTGTGGCCCTTGGGTTACATTGTCTGCTAAAATAATTTTCCAACAATCTAGAGGATAAATGTTTTGGGTAACATACAAATTGTTTGGAGATCAATTCATCCGCAGCCATGTTTTCAGAGTCTCACACTAAAAGTTTGCTCTGTTGGAAAACTATCCCTCAAGATGTGTTATTTCTAATCTCTCTAAATGCTGTTTCGCTCACATGTTGGTCCAGTCAGTGTATGGCAAATTAAATACTTTAAGACTCTCTCAAAACATAGAGCAACATCTATGTGTCACTGTACTTCTTAACTGATACAAGTGCGTAACAAATAACTGTCAAATATATGTAGACACACAGACTACTAAATCATTTCTGACATAATTGAACATCTTCTTTCCTAAACTTGCACATTTTGTGGTCTTTTTAATGTTTTTTATATGAAAACAAATGTGAGAAAGTCCCTCCTCTCTCTCCCTGTTGCTTGCTGACCTCTCAGAAAACAGAAAACGTGCACTCAAACTGTCCTTTTCAGATTTTTCCTAATGATGTAAACAGAGAATGTGCCATCACCCCCTGCTGGGAGACTCATGAAGCTATGGCTGCGTTTCCATGGCGCCGAAAACTGTCAAATCCGATAAGTTTTCATTGCGTTTTGGCCTTGCGTTTACACTGAAACGCGTTGTGTTCTGTCTGAAAACGGTAACTTTTGAAAACAGGCTCCAGAGTGGAAAGTTTCCAAAACGCTCTCCATGCAGCTCCATGTAAACCTGCATCAGAGCGTTTCACCCTGAAACGTTCTGATGCACATGAAGGCTGCGCGTGCATACCAGAAACAACAACAGCTTCAGCTGCCTGCCGAGTAACGTGTGAGCCTCTTACCGTGCTCGGTTTGTTATCCAGACAAAACTATCTAGACAGATTTGTTGTCCGAACTGATTTGTTGTCCAGAAAATAAACTCCTTTGTGAAAATTTTTTCTTCTTCATACGTGTGTTGTAGCAGCGCTGCCTCTCTGCAGACCTACATTGCCATCTACTGAACCGGCATGCATACTACAGCGGGTCCATACGCCGCCATCTGAACACAGAAGAATTTGAAAACTTAAAGGAAAAATTTTTGCATTTTTAAGTCAGGAATTCCATGTAAATGCAGCCTTACCCCCAAATTCCACTGCACGCGAAAGCGCCCCGCCGCGCAGCGAAGCGGAGCACCGCGGTCTTGCTCCGACAGGCAAACCCCACTGGAAGCGACGCATCCAGAAGCGAAGCGCAGCTACGCCCCGGTGGGGGAGGGCTGATCCCCGGAGAGCCGCAGGCTATCATGAGAATAGCGATGTCACACGCTCATAAAACGTGTTATAGACTGAGAAAAGAAATAAACAACACCTTGCTTAGCTTCTCTAAGGTCCCTTTGCTGGTCCAAACTACCCAGCTTCGTTACTTATTCAACTACTATCCATCTATATCCGTGATGTATACAATGTTAGATATTTCTGTACCTCTACGATTCACTTTTCTTCATCCATGGTGTCGTGTTGTCTCTGGGACCTTCTGACCGACTGCTGACCTGATGCTCGTGCCTCCGGTTTTGACGTAATGACAAATAATTGAGGAAAATTATGTGCAAGAGTCTGTGGTTTGTGTTTTATTTTGAAACTTCCGGGTACTCCACACGGTGACTTCCTGTCTGGTGCTTTCTTAACGACAGTGAATTTACAAGGTTTGGAAGCGGCCGCGCAGAAAATAAACCTAGAGCGAATCTCTAACGCCATGGCGCGCTGGCACTTCAGAATCGCGGCGCGGCGCTTTCACGTGCAGTGGAATTTGCCCGATAGACTACAATGGGAGCGAAGTGCTTCGCAGTTCGCTTCAAGGATGCTGCGCGGCGTGGCGCTTTCGCGTCCGGTGGAATTTGGGGGTAAGTCTTTGCTCAGCCAACAGATGGCCCTGGAAAAAATAACATGACCAGGCAAATCTATTCGGTCACAGTAAACATTAGAGTACAGCATAGGAAACACAAAAAGGGTGTGGTTGGACACAGTTCATGAGGATTTACACACAAACAGCTTGTTTTGAGCAGGGATGAAACTAAGGGTTTTACAAACATGCTGTCTTCCAAAATCTGAGGATTTTTTGCCAAGAAACTTCTAAAGATCTGTTCTGAACACATCTGCAACCACAGTGAACTCCGTGAAAAGGAGCAAAAACAAAAAAAGGACATTTTGCCTCAAAATCGGATAGCCACGGGGTGCTGGTTTGGTGGTAGCAACCATGCACGTTCCATGTACTTGCTTCTGCCGTTTGGGGCTCGAATCAGGCCTGTGACCAGTTTGCAGAGTGTCTTCCCTACTCTCTCACCCCCTTTCACAAGCCTATCCACTGTCTCTCTCCTATCAATAAAGGCACAAAATGCCCAAAAATACATAAAAAAAAAATGGATAGCCACAGCAACAGCTGTCCAGACTGGACGAATTTGGCTGTGTTGCAGCCATGGACTGTGGCTGCTTTTGCTTTGGCATGTTATCAAGCCTGATCTATTATTAAGTAAGGCCATTGTCAAACTGGACAGAAAAACAAAGAACCTAAAGAGCCTTATTTATCTTGTAATAACAAACTACATCCACATCAGAAACAGATAAACACAGTACTGTTACACTGTCTATTTGTGCTCTTCAGAGTGGGAGCCCAGTATGTCTTGTATTTATGGAATTCTCATTGTTTTAAGGTATGCCTTAATCCTCAAGTTTTCCTAAGTCATTTATACAACAAATCAAGTCACTTCAGGAAGATATTTTTTTTAATTCACTGATGTAATTTTAGCACATAACCTTTTCCCAAATGTTTCAATATATTTTTAAGAGTTTAGGCCAACACTCATGGCCTTCATTGACATTTTCTTTTATTGAGGCATGAAGAGCATAACATCATTTAACTTAACACTTGCAGGCCTGCACTGGAAGTCATGGCATCCTTTTAGCCTTCCATGGTTAAACCTTAGGCCCATGTTTCAGATTTCTGAAATTAAGAATAATTTGATTAATTTTCAAAATGCACACCTTTGTTTTTCCAACTGCATGGTGTTTGAAAGTCCTTTGAGATTTTATTTAAACACACTTTTAATGATTAATTTTAAAAAGCAAGCTATAATATGACTGATACTTTTGAGCTGTGTTAATTTTTACCAGGAACTCCTCAAAAAAAAATAAAAAGATTATTTTGGTCGAATTTTTCTCTTAGTGAGGAACCAGTCTTCTTGAGGTGTTGTCTTCTTGGGACAGTCACTTTGCAGTAAGTTTTTGACTAATCTTTCTCTAGAAAGTTGGTCTAGGTTTGGAAATAGAATCAGGGCTAACACCAAAAAAGCTGCCAGTGTGCGTACCAGAACACCAGCTGCAGAGGACTTTGGCACATTTTTCTACCTACACGTTTGGCTGTGTTGGTCCTTCTATGAATGCACAACCCTTGCAAGTTGTATTGGGTTGTAAAGGAGACTAATCAAGATTTTTATACAGTATCAAACAGTACTATTTAAGGGGATAAAAACAGATTTTCTTTGAGGAGTACGCTTAAAGAAGCATAGCTGTGTCCGTTGTCCACCACTGTATTAGAGATGATTTCATGTAAATGAACGCTCCCCGAAACCTCCTCAAACACAAAGAAAAGCCTGCTAAGTTTCATACTCTGATAATTCAGAGTGACTCAAAGGTCAAACATTCCTGTAGACATGTAGTGCCAAGATATGCTAATTAATTCATCCACTGCATGAGAAAAGAATACTGATTTTATGGAGAAAACACTCACCAGAGAAGATTGTTGACATCATTTGTCTCTCTACATGTAAATCAGGAAAAATGCTTTTGCCAAAATAACCTTGTCTACAGTCTTCTAAGACTCCTCCTTTGAAGGAGCCTTTTAACCAGATAATTAGGTTGGACAAAGCTATATCTTGACCACAAACCACAACTGTCAGACCCACCACACACTGTATACACAGCATCATCTAACAGCAGAAGATGGCAAATCTTTACCAAAATACACAAATCTTCTGGAGTATGTCCGACACAATCTTTTATGTAAGGAAATCTCATCCTACTGAGGTTTTCAACTCTGAATTTGTTTTCAGTATCTTCTGTTTTGATTTCAGTTTATTATCATTGGTGCCAAAATGTCATGATTGTCTTGTAAGGAACAGAGGACACTAAAAGCTTCGTGGGTGGAATTCTCTTCCATTCTTGCTTGATGCAAAGACTTAAGTTTCTCAACAGTCCGATGTCTCCAATGTTGTGTTTTGTGCTTCATGAAACGAAATGTTCCTTTTGCATCCAATCATGACCCTTCATGTTTTTAATTTACCTGCTCACCCCTGGAATGTTTCAAACATTTTTTAAAGGATTTCTCTACTTTACAATTCTTTTTTGACCCTGTCCCAGTTTTCTTGTGACTTACTGCAGGCATCAAATGCAAGATGAGTGAATATTTGTAAAAGAAGGACGAGAAGAACAAAGTCTATGAGTATTAAAATATCATGTTTTCTTTGTACTGTGTTAACATAAATTGAGACCAAAAAGGAATTGCAAATCATTGTATTCCGATTTAAAGGTGTAGTCAGCGATCTTCTATTCTTCTAATCTAATGCACTATTTGTCAAAATCACCGTCTTTCTCCTCATCATCCACAAGATGTCGCCACTGAGAGCATGTTGAAAAAAAGTCTGGTTTCAATACACAGCCTTGGCTCTGAATTTCAGCAGGTAAATACTGTGGCTCGGGCCAAGTTACCAAAACAGGGTACACCCCCCACATCCAGGGGGCGATCATACTCATTGAGATCAGACAGAGGGGGGAGGGGGAGAAGTAGGTTGCGTAACATGCGCAGTTAGCGTAAGAGAGAGATACAATATGTGCAGTAGCAATGGCTGAAAAACAGCCTAAAGAAAAAGATCAGAGGAGTGAAATGTGAAAAAGAAGGGCTATGACCATGAAAGAGCAAAGACCCAGGTCAACATTGGTGTTGCTTTCCAACAGTGGAGGGAACTCCGCGAATTTAAAGACCTGAAAACGGACGCGGATGTCGCCGTCTTACTGCTGAATAGGTAAGCAACATTAGCTTTGTGGTGCTTCACATAACAGTAACAGCCGTCAGGCATTCATCTTATTGTCTAATCTGCCAGAATGTACTGTTGTTGTGATGTCATCAATAATGGCAGTTAAGGTGTCTGACGAGTCGGGGTTACCTTAGCTACGTTGGTCAGCTACGCAGTTTCTACTGCCATTTCCATGACAATGTATGTCCATCAACTTTCGGGGGTGGAGCCAGGGGTGAGAAGGGAGAGGTGGGTCTAAAATCATTTATCAACAACCTCTTCACTCGTTTCTCCCACATCGCTGACTACACCTTTAATTTACATTCTACTTTATGTCCCAACTTCATTTGTATTAGGGTTTTAGATTAAAACAAACTAAGATCATAATTCAAGGCACAAACCTTCCAACTTTACTTTACAAAGCAGAAGTCAGAAAGGAATTATGAGAAAATTCTTTGTTATTGTCAGAAGTATTAGATTAATCATGAAATAGGGTGTTTGCTTCTTATAAACTTGCTAAACAGCCAGTTAATGGTGAATATGACTCTTAAACTAAAGTGTTAACATCACTACAGCATCAGGCCCAGGCTTGAAGATGTGTATGTCTATGTTTTGTTGTAAACACCTATCACTAAAGGCAACATTTTCTCTCCTAATCAAATTATCTTGAGTATGATAATTTTACTTACCTTGACCCTCTGGTGATCTGCCTGCAGGTTCATCCCTGCTTATCTCAACAGGCACCCAAAGGCTCTGCAGCAGCAGGGTCAACACAGACAGGCACAGACAGAGCACCAGGCAACCACTAGAGGGCAGAGTTTACAATGAAACAGCTGAAGTTCTGCAGCATACAGCATCTATAGATCAGTGGAAACATCATTTTTATACATATGACACCATAACATGACTACAAACCGGAGCTGTTTTTATATCTAGATGTAAAACTCAAAGCATTTATTCTTCAACTTTCCTGCTTGTTTGTATATCTCTTCATTTAATCTCTTGACTTAATTCCCAAGCATTTCAGCCTTTACTTTCCTTAAACATTTTATCATTCAATCTTATCCGATTATTCAGTTTAACAGAACATTTATGCCATAAAATTGGCAATTTGTGCCATCTTTACCCTACAAATTCAAGCTTGTGGTCTTTATTTCAGCAAGGTTCTGAAAAATTTAACAATTTCTTTATGCTTTAAACAAGTAGCAATTCCATCCAATTTCCAACTTTATGTTTACTAAATTACAATGCATTCTCTATATAAACTTATTGCTTCATGCCATGCAGACAATTCATGTTCATGTAGCCATTGCTTTATGATATCAATTTGAGCATCTAGCTTTGTCTTCTTGCTACAATTTCAAGTATCTAAACAATTGATTGATTTTCTTCTCTTCAATAAAATAATGTCTGTCATTTTTTAAAATGTAAAATAATATTAAACAATTAATTTTGATGCTTAACTCAAATAATCAACATTTATCTCTAAATTATTGAGTTATTCAGTAAAAAGGAATACTGCTGGAATACTGGAACAGATATTTTTTTTTAAATATTCCTGAATCTTTACCTTCATAGTCAAAAACCTTCTGTGTACGGTGACCATCATTCCCTGAAACTGTCAGACTAGGGATGTAACGATATGAAAATTTTGTATCACGGTTATTGTAACCAAAATTATCATGGTTATCATTATTATCGCGGTATTGTTGCAGTGTGCTCAAAATGTTCAAAAAGTACTTTTACACAGAATTGAAATCATTTAACCCCTTTATTATCAGTTCTTTTGTCTTTTTTGTCAATGAATGTGTCAGACTCAGAGGCCAAACAATGCAAACTGCACATGTGCACCTCGCGTGAGGCTCCTTAATCGAGGACAGATACATAGTTCCGGCTTTTCCAGGCAAAGAGCAGCATCACCGTGCGTTACTGAGACAGTGTGGTGATCAAGCACGATATAACGATAATTTTAATTGGACACGGTAACGATTACCGTGGGAAATTTTATCGCGGTTTACCATTTTACCGGTAACCGTTACATCCCTATGTCAGACATTCCGTAAAAAATGTTTTGTTATTTGCGAAAGTGCCCTATCTAACGACTTTAAGAAATCCCTGGAACTGCATCTGGATTCAAATCACTTCTTAAACCCAATCATGTGCCACGTGGCAGGACCAGCATTGTTGGGCTGTTGAGAAATTCTGCTTCCATTTGGATTACCACCAAAATCTAATCTGTCCTTCCATGTACCATGACCAACATTCTCTGAACTTTTCATCAAACTTATTTGAGAATATATTAAGTTTTTAGCAAAACGTGGAAAACTGCCTGATCTCACTCTATTAAAAAATCCTCTAAATAAATCCTGCATCTGCATCTGGATGAAGATCACTACCAGAAGCTAATCAGCTCTTTGTTTGTGCCATGACCAACATTTCCTGAAAGTAAAATTCAATTTTTTTGAGAACTTATCGAGTAATCCTGCTCGCAAACAAACTAACAAATGCCTGCAAAAACATGACTTTCTCATCAGAGGTAATAGCAAACAAAGGCCAAAAAGGAGCAGTGAGATCTAAGGGTTCAAATAGCAGTTCAACAAATCTGCTGCAAAAGCAGTTTTCACAAATAAAAACCTTAACGTGAGCTTAAAAAAAACACAATACAAGGACAAACATAATTAAGTTACATGGCTTCTTATTTCATTCTTTAAGACACATCATTTCTATTCATAATTATTATCATAATAATAAAAGGTTGTTGATGTTCGAAAAGCTTCACTGTACCTGCGTGGCCTCAGAGCAACATACATGGCCCTCTGTTTACAGTGTGTTGGGTTTCACTGTTGAAGCAAAGACAAAACAAATATAAGCAAATAATAATAACAGTTACAAGTATCTTTGCTTTTGTGTTTCTTTGTTTTAATGTTTAATTTAATCAGTAAAAAAAACTACTAAATACAAAATAAATTGTCAAATCTTTAATGAAAAGGAGCAAAGAGAAGAATGATGTTTTATGATCTGCCTTGTTTATAAGACATGAATCAAAGAACATAAAAACACAAAACTATGAATGAAATAAAAGCACTGCAGCCAAAGAATCTCCAACATCTCACTATAAGACACAGAGATTAAAGTTACACGTTATAAAACAATGAGGATCACAAAATAATGAACCCAAACAGCTAGAAAAACAGGACAAAACTTTCTTTTCATATTTTACAATATCTCCCCAACATGATGGAGTTTATTCCTAATCTAAAATAGTTAAAACACCACTGATGCCAAAATGAGTCACACTTTTGTAGGACATCAGTCAAGAGTATCGTCCTGCGTTGTATTTGTTGCCCCACAGTGTGCCAGACATGTTCATAAGTTTATTTAAACTGTGTTTCTCAAATGGTGTGGAGGGAAACACTGACTTGTCTTGGATACGTCTAGGTGTGCCTAAAGAATTTTATAAAGGCATAAGTTGTTATTACAACTATAAAAAACAAACACTCAATGTGTTTTCATGAGTTATGCTGTATTTATTTTTTTCTGTTTTTACCAGTCCTCTATCTGCCCTCCTCTTTTCAATCCTCTTGATATGATGTCAACCTTGAACAGTCTTAAATGAATCTATGTATCTGTAAATCTATTACCTATCTACTGTCCTTTTATCTCCTTGTCATTATGCATTATACTAGCTGTTTCAATCCTACCAGTTTATTCTGTTTTCTTTCATTTTGTTGCTTTAGTTAACACGACCCTCTGTGCCTTTTCCTCCGACTCTCATGGTCTCTGGTGAACTGATAGTAGATTTTCTTCCGCCTTTTTCTGCCTTTGTTCTGTCTGTTAAAGCACTTTGTAAACTTCTGTTTTTAAAGGTGCTATATAAATAAAGTTATTATAGGCGCTTCAGTGCCAACCAACAACTAAAAACATGATAACTTTAAGAAAGACCTTAAACCTTAAAGGAAAACTATCTTTTGCTATTTATGTAGTACAAACTTAAATTGAAATGAAGTTTGGACACTGTGTAAAACTTAAATAATAAGATAATAAATACAATACTATGATTTATAACTATACTATGATTGAAAATATTAACTCATTTTGAGTTTTAGGCCTGCAACATGTTCCAAAAATAGTATATTTTATAGAATGATGTTAGTTTTCAATGAGGTGCCACCTGAGGTATAAAAGGTCACAGGCATTCAGTGTTGGTTTTCGGCCTTAGTGCTTACATGCAGACAGTTCTCTGTATTCTCTCAATCTTTCAATGTTATTATAGACTATAGATTATAAAATCTCTAAATAGCTTGCATCACATCAAAAACATTGTGAACTGTTGGGCTATTTGCACACACAGTTGTTGACTGAGTGATAAGCTCCACCCCCTTTTGGTTGTACTCTTTTTATACCCAATGATGACACTCACCTGTTTCCAAATAACCTGTTTAACCAGCTGTTCCAAGCTGGATTTTTTAATCGTTCATATATTTTCCCAGTCATTTGTTGTCCCTGCCTCAGGTTTTTTGGGACATGTTGCAGGAACTAAATTAAAAATGAGTGAATATTTGCAACAAAACAATCCAGTCTATCAGTTTGACAGTTAAATGTCTTGTCATTGCAGCGAATATAACTGAATTTAATTCAACAGAGAAAAGCAAGTCAATGCATTTTGTTTGTATTTAGGTTTAATAAGTCCCAATTTCATTTTTATTGGGCTTGGAGTGTAGGAGATTACTGCCATTGTCTCCTATTTATTAGTTCCATTACTTTTAAAAAGTGTTTGTTATCCAGTCTAAAATTTTTGAAAGTTTTCAGAGTTGATTAAATTTGACTGAGACTGAAATTTATTTTAGAATATGTCGTCAATACGTTTCTTAGTTTTACGGTCATCTGTCAAATTTTACCAGGAATTGACAGATAAAATTAAATCTGCAAGACTTTTAAGATACTGAAACATTTGTTGGGACTTACTTGTGTACATATTAATGTGGTGTGCCTTGAGATTTTGTCTCAGTTTAAGATCTGGCTTGTGCAAAGAAAATTAGAAAACCTCTGCATTAAGCTCATTAAAATACTGAGGAATTGAACTAGACTGCTGCATCAAGTGAGTCTATTTGGGACACCAGTCTCTGGTGATGGATCATCCAAAATAGAGGACAACCACATGCATACACAACCACACAAACGCACACATATCCTCACCTCCTCGGGTCTGCGTCCCAGCCCACTAGCATCCATTAGGTCTGTTTCCAAAACACACAAACTAAAAAAAAGAAATAAAGTTGGTCTGGAAGGGATCTTGTCTCCTTTTATGTTTCTTTCACGTTCTTTCCCTCCTCTTCTGGACGGTCCTTTCTCTGTCCAAGCCTGTGGGTAGGCATCCTGCTGTTGCCAAGGTAACCTGACTCCCCTTTAAAGAAAACAATACCCTGAGTGCTACTTAGGCCTTTCACACTAACAATGGAGCCCACGCTATTGGGTGACACAGTTTCATTCAGTCTGGCTGGCCAGACTTAAGCCATGGTTGTGAAGTGATACTCAAGCAGAGAGCTTATTTAAAAAAAAAAAAAAACTTGAATGGTTTAAACCTTTGGCACAGAATGGCTAAATACAGACAAGAGAGGGACAAATTTAATGAATGACAAGTGCACACAAATTAAAGATTAAAGTGGGAACCACAGAAAAGTCACAGTTATTAAGCTGTAAGTGTGATATATTTAGTTTAAGTGAACAAATAATGAAACCAGACAAGAAGTAATGCTTTTATTAAGTGAAAATGAGAGATATTTATGTGTCATAAAACTGTCTCATGTTGTTTGAGACCTACCTCACCCAAGTGCCAAAGCAGTTGGGACATTGACAAGTGTAAATAAAATAGAATACAGGAATTTAGAAAGCCTTGTGCTGTATTTGATAGAACACGAACCTTGCAGTGCAGCTGGATCTGCCAGTTTCAGTGTCTGTAAACAGATACATCCCTGTTAACAAGCTCCACTCTAAACTATTGTATAATACTATATTATTACAAGCAGCCCAGGGCAGCACAGCCCAACCAGAGTCCTTTAAAGTAGGGGGAGGGGGGAGGGACGAGTGAGACCTTGCACACAGATTAGCATAGATGCTAACAGCCTCAGTAGCAGCTTTATCAGCGCTTCATACTTCTCTATAGAAATGATATTTGTTTAGGTATCACAGCCCAAGCAGAGTCCTTAAAGTGTCTACGATTGAAACCTTGTACACGGATAAGCATAGATGCTAACAGCCTCAGTAGCAGTTTTATCAGCACTCCATACTTCTCCATAGAATGGATTTTTTCACTCCACGTCTGACATGTTTTGATGAGCATTGTTTTGTGAATGGTTCACTCTGTCCTTTACACCACAGCAATAGAGCCTGCCTACTACTTAATCTGATTGGCCTATGAATGTGACTGACCGAACAATCATCCTGTCACCTTACCACAATATGCTTTTCAAAGATTCTGCCATCCCCGGGCAATTCCGCCAAAAGAGTGAAATTTCTGTCCCCAGCATATTGTTGTATATTAAATGTATAAACACAAGTAATAATATATTACAAATTATATTGTATTATTGTACTAAACACCATACACATTAATATTTGTAGAAATTACATATATATATTTTAAATATTTTAAAATGGCATCCAAAACACTTATACATAGCATTTCTTGCCTGTCCCCACAGCCAAATGCTACACTTTACTGCAATGCATCATGAACAAAATCCTTCCAAAGCAAATTTTCTTTTGCATTTAAGTATGTCTCCATGTTCTATCTACACTTTTAAAACAAAAGTTTGATGAAAAAAGTCATTATTTTTTGGTTAAAATTCCCATTTAAGTGCTATCCCCAGGTTTTCACTCATTGCTGTTACCCAAACACTTTCCCCCCTTTAAAATTTTGGAGCATTTCACCAGTGACATGTTCTGCAGGAGGTGACATCATTTAGGTCTTCTGCAAGTCATGGGAAGACCAAAAGTAAGTTATCTCTTTTATTTTCCCTTAAATTTAATGATATATTAGCTGTTTTAGAGATGGTCAATCTAAAAACTCAGTCCTGTTACCTAAGTTATCTCTAAGACAACATTTGTTGATATCAAAAGTAAAATATTCAGTTAAATCTTAAGAATTTACTCCACGTGCTCAAGCTACTAGCATAGATGCTAAGTGGCTAGATTTCACACAATTGATAATTTTATGCTAAAAACTCATTCCTGTAACCCTCACTGCTGTTACTCAAATAAAGAGGAACAGCAAAAACAAAAGTAATTTTTTGTCATAAATATTAGTGTTTTCATCGTGTAACCGACCATTTCTTCTAAATTAAATCTTTTTCTCAGGGGAAAACATTGTAGCAGGTTGATAGTCTCATTATAATTTTTCTTATTCATGGTTTTTTAAATGGCATTTGAGTTTTGGTAACAGCAGTGAAAAATTGCAATGATAATAAACCGTGAAAAGTTGCAATAAATTAAATAAAGTAGCCTGAGATTGACGAGTACTCATTTTGAATGAGTAAATGTGTATATTACTAAATTCTTTTTTGAAATTGAATGAAAAATGAAGTTTAATTTTGAAGAGTTACGACAAACAAATTCCACTCTTTTGGTGGAATGACCCCCCCAAACACTTTCTATTGGCTCTTCCCCATATGGGCTGAACTATTTTGAACAGTCCATCTGGTGTCAGGTTAATAACACAGCACAGATACAAGACCTTAAAGGTTTTCACTGGTGGACTCTATACAGTTTTTCTGATACTTACTCTTTCTAAAAGTGTTTGCTTGCAACACATTCCAAAAATATTGGGACAGGATCATGTACTGCACTGTATTGCACCGCCTTTTTCTCCTAACAACACTATTTGAGCACCTGGATAGTGCGGACATAAATTGTTGGGATGCAGAATATCTTTCTTTCTTGACATAAATTCTCAGTTGTTCCACAATGAGGGGTTAATTTCCATATTTGCAGCTTTATTTTAAACTACACCATCCTTTCTTAATGGATATTTTTCCGGTTGTGTCAGCAGTACCTTGAAAATATATAAAGATTCAACCAATGTTACCAATGGTTATTCAGATTGTTAGTGTATGATTATGCTATAGACACACTGGTCTCCTATGCAATCATTTAAATCATGATTCCAGTACCTGAATAGTGAATGAATAGTTGAACATTAGTTGGTATTTTTTAGCGAGTAGGTGTTGTTTAGAGTGTATATGATCAACTTTCTCAGCCACTACAAACAAGCATTTTTGTCATCATGGACCTGAATCTGAGCCATCAACCTCACCAACATTGGCAAGTCAGCAGCCAGGGAAGATGAAATAAGAATTTTATATGTTTAAAAAGTCGACAACATTGACAAGAGCAAGTAATGATGAAACGTGTATAAAAAAATTCTGAGAAAGCCCTGCAGGCTAGCTACCTTGTGGCTAATATCAAGGCTGTGTGCATTTTTCCAGGCTCAGGATTCCTATTAAAGTTTATTTACAGTGATGAATTGTGGTATTGTGTGTAAACTGGTGGTCCGAGGGATGTAGAATGTCCCAGTGGTGGGCAGTATTGAAAACAAAAAGGGCAACATAAATTATTTTTCAGTTCAGAAGGCTGCGCTTTTATATACCATCAGACACTCTCACTGAGGAAAACCATATAAAAAAGCTATATGTATATATATATGTATATATGTGTGTGTATAAAGCTGTAAGACGTGATTACACAAACAATAATATATTTTAAGTCAAACACAATTAAAAAGTCATGTTTTAAAGCGCATGACTCAATACTCAATCCAATGTATGCTTCTTTTAAATGGAAAAAACAAATGAATTTTTACCAGTTTTTCAAGCACAAATATACAATATTACCTTTACAATTGTTTCAAAAATAAAGTTTTTACTATTACTACATGTTATATTTTAATGCCTTATAAAAGTTTGAGACACAATCAGAGCAAGGTAAGTTCTTTAATGATCCGGGAAAAAAAGCATGTACCAACAATCTTAGGTTAGATAAAATTAGGGCTGTCACTTTAGTGCATTAATTAGATTAATTAATTACAACGCAAATTAATGCACTAAAAAATCATAGCACACAAACATTTTGATATTGGCAAGTGGTACGTCACTTCACACACGCGTCTCTAGTCAAACCAAACAAAGCCCAGGTGACAACAGGAATGGCATATTTAAGACTTAGTCCTATTTTATTTTTGAATTTATTTATCTATATTTGTACAACATTCTTTAATAATGCATCAGGCCTATTGGTTTGCTGGATGTCCTCCACCTTTTTATTTTTTTAAATTTGATTTATGAAACACACTTAAAGTGTAATTTGAGTTGCCTGATTGAGCTTAGAATTTTCTGGAAAAGTTGCCCTGACTTTGGATTTATTCAATCACCAATAAAAATGTAGATTTACAATCTTCTCTTCTTAGTGTATTCATTTGATTAATCATCCACAACAATTTTATAATATCCTAGAATTCAAATTCTTTAGGTGGGGACTTTAAGCAAATATGAGATTAAAATGTGATTAATTAGATTAATTAATTACAAATCCTGTAATTAATTAGATTAATCTTTTTTAATCGCCTGACAGTAGTTAAAATATTTTATCACCTTTCCTAACTTGTGCATCATGTAGTACTGGTTACTCGTGATCGATCATATTTAGAAGCATTTAGTTTCCTTCATGTTTCCAATTTGCATTTTGCTCTGTGTTTTTCTGTTTTTTGTGGGGGGATTATTGGTGGGCCACTCTGCTCTAGACAACACAAAGATGTGAAAGAATTCAACCAAGGCTAAACCCTTAGATGCACAACCGGGTTAAAAATTGAAACATATTTTTGTCACGAAAAGTTGTAAAAAATAAAAAGTGTGACAACCAATCCCTTTCTCTCTAATAATTTCATATTCCAGCTATTACTCCAAACATATGTTTTTGATATGAGTTCATCAAAAAATTTAAGTTGGCTTAACACTCTTCAAGAAATTGTAATATTTGTTTATTACTACCCAAAACTTCCCTAATGGGGCCAAAATCACCCCAGTGAAATCCCTGTGGAATCTCATGGGAACCTTTGATTTCAAATCAGTTGTGGCTGTCAGGAATATATTTACTGCAAAAACACACTGAAGGGCCATCGATTAGGACAATTGTTTAACAGCATAAAGTGACATCATCAAATTAATGTTTTTCAACACACTCTTCAAAATAGATAGAATCAGATTAGATTAGATTAGATTTGACTTCGTTAATCACTTTGGAATAACTTCCTCAATGAAACTGGAATTCAGAAGCAGTTCAGTGTGGTATTACAGATTAGACAGATCTATAAAAAACATAGATCTAAGCAAAAATATAAATAAATCTTAATCTAAATAAAAATAAAACATTTAAAAGTATATTTACATATCTTTGATGGTTTTTTGACTAAAAGAGTGTGTTTGCAGTGTGTATGCATCGTCATCATAGTCCACTGTTTAGCTAGCTAACACTAGCAAGCTAACTAAGCCGGATAATGTTACTGTATATGTTGTCTGTCTGTGTGTGTCTGTGTGAGTGTGTTTATGTGTCTGGGTTGAAGATTGTGTGTGTGGGTGTGTGTTTATTTGTGTGTAACCCTGTACCTGTGTGCAACAACCACAGCCAGAAACAGGCAGTTTGTCAAATCTACATACAATGAGCAGAAGAGACATTTTAAAACAGACACTGAGAGAAACACACAGAAACACACCAAATATACCACCCACACACAAATACATGCACTGTTGCTGTCCTGTTTCATGATCTTCTTTTAACAATCAAAATGTTCAAAAACTGTTAGAACATTTTTCAAACATGAAATCATTCGTCTGTGGGTCAGAATTGTACATTATGTAATAATAAAAATGGCTATCATTTAGGAAAATTACCTAAATCACATTGATTCTTACAATATCATTTTTTAGAAAGAGAAGCCATGTAATACAGTGGTAAACATGCCCCTGACTCAACTTTTATTGAAAAGTATTGCATGCAACAAATTCATATGAGTGAATATTATACCAAAAAAAAAACCACATTTATCAGTCCAAATACAAAATATATTGTCAGTAATGCATTCAACTGAATATAGACCAGGACACTGTATAATATTGTCATTTACATTTTACACAATGTACCAACTTCTTTGGAATTGAAGGCTGTATTTTCCAGAATGCCTAAGATAACAGTTTCTTCCCTTATAGATCTGTGAGGTGTTTTAGCCCTGAACTACAGAATCAGGAATTCAAAGTCGTTCACTTAGTGTGGGAGTGTCTGCGTAAATTCTACGTGGATGGGGGTGGTGCTTGTTCATGCACTGATGTCACGCAGTGTGTGAGAGCGGAAGAATCTAATGAGCATAAACCTTCATAAGCTCAAACCCAAAGGCTTACTGGCTTTACACCCATCTGTCTCTTCCTCTCTTATTCTATCTCTCACACACAAACACACATACACAGACTGAGAAACGCACACACTGTCAAGCATCCCCTCTAAATTTTATTTTTGTTTGTTTTGCTTTGTTCATATTGCAGAACCACTCTCACACAGTGAGACATGCACAAATGCAGTCCGGGAAAATTACTTCAAACTTAGTTTGATCAAAACATTTGTGCAAATTGAATGTGTAGATCATAATGACATGAAGTGAAAGCACATTAGGATGTTCTGCTTCCCTTATGTCACAAGGCTGCTGTTTTTTTCCAGCACATATCAGAGCCAAAAGATCATCACAGTCCGTGTACAAGTCAGGCAAGAGATATTCTACTTGTTTGTTCTTGATTTTATGAAGATCTTTGACTGTTTTAAGGGTCAGGTGTTTTTATCTGAAGTTATCATGCAATTAAACTCAAAGCACACATTGGAGAGCTCTGGATGTATACAACTTCCTATTGTGAGCGAAGTAAACGACAAACATGGCAACAACTTCACATATTCTGGGATCGAAACAAACAAAATGGGCAGCAATGATCAATATGAAAGGGACAGTACTGTATTTTTAAAGTTGGATTATATAAGGTACAAGACAATCAGTGAAGTGGCCGAATGGCTGCCATTAGCAGTGCACTTTACTGTCATCTATCAGTCAATCAATCTTTATTTGTAAAGCACCAGTTCATAAAAAGTGCTATCTCAAGACACTTAACAACAGAGCAGGTTGAAGACAAACCTTATACTTTATAGATACACATATATGCATAGATTTACATATAAATACTAGGGCTGTCACTTTAGTGCATTAATTAGATGAATAAATTACACCGCAAATTAATGCGTTAAAAAAAATAATCGCGATTAATCATAGCACACAAACATTTTGATATTGGCCAGCTGGAGGACCCGTACATGGCAGTGGCACGTCACCTCACACATGCGTCTCTAGTCAAACCAAACAAAGCCCAGGTGACAACAGGAATGGCCTATTTAAAGCTGGGGTTGGCGATCTGATTTAGATACACTTTTCGAAATACTGGTTAAAATGGTCTTTATGACCCGATGGTAATCAACTCATTATGTGTTCTTAAAACAGAGCGAAAAATATCCGCTATCTACAGCAGGAGTAAAACAGGGAAAACCCCAACCAATAATCTTGTTGGGATACCTTCTTTTACACCAATCGTGCTGCGTGCATTTTCCCGGCGTGCACAGACAGTGCGTGTAGCATGTAGCATGTAGCATGTAGGGAACAGACTCCGCTGGAGAATGCTTACCTTTCAAGTTTTGTCTTTGAAAATAAGGGAAGTCCGCTGTGAGCTGTCCCACAACACCAACCGAGCTCCAGTATCCCTCATATTTAAGACAGATATACAAGAAATCTAAAATAAACTCTGTTTTTCTAAGTTTGTTCCGCTGTTGGCTCTAATCTCGCGAGAACTGCCGTCCATGCTACTGCAGGTGGCAGTTCTCGGTGGTTGGCATCCATCATTTTGGAGCATTACCGCCCCCTTCAGGCTAGAGACAGACGGCCAGTTCTCCAAAATCGCCAACCCCAGCTTTAAGACTTAGTCTTATTTTATTTTTGAATTTATTTATATTTGTACAACATTCTTTAATAATGCATCAGGCCTAATTGGTTTGCTGGATGTCCTTTATCTTATTTTGAATTTGATTTATGAAACACACTTAAAGTGTAATTTGAGTTACCTGATTGAGCTTAGAATTTTCTGGAAAAGTTGTCCTGACTTTGGTTTTATTCTGTCACCAATAAAAATGTGGATTTACAAATCTTCACTTCTTAGTGTATTCATTTGATTAGTCGTGCACTACAATTTTATAATATCCTAGAATTCAAATTCTTTATTTGGGTACTTTAAGCAGATATGAGATTAAAATGCGATTAATTAGATTAATTAATTATAAAGCCGGTAATTAATTAGATTAAATTTTTTAATCGTCTGACAGCACTAATAAATACACATATATACATTTATGTACACATACATGTATCCAAAACCCAAACTGAATCCATCATGAGAACAGCACTGGGCCAACCAAACTACCGTAAGGTGTGTCTTCAGGAAGCTTACAGTAAAGACCTCTGTTTAGCACCTGTCACCTCAGTACACTCCTTCAGGGTACAGCACTGATACACATTTTCCTCATGGGCAGCAGTCTGGTTCTTTAGCTTTGCAAGACTTCTAACCCTAACTGTGGTGTCTCATCCTCACCAAACCTGTTGAAACAAACTCTCCTGTGAGTGAAGTTGTCTCTCTTTGTTTGCAGCACAAAAAGGCAAGGCTTGTCTAAACTGGTAGAGCATAATGTCTAAACTGTGCAGGTGACTATCACAAATCTGATGTTTTGATGTGGTTCTCCAGAACTGACACCTATGCTGGATTGTCCCCACTACAAACTATTTCCTCTCTTGGATCTGTGTGCATAAAAGCCAACTCACATGGATTTCCTCTTTCTCTCCACCAAGGAGCTTGTGATTTTGACGTCAAATTGTTTGCTATTTTGTAAATAGTATCACTCACAAAGGTTGTTTATGATTTTGATAAAACATATCAGGGATTGTCATGGCACACTTAAGAACTGATTAAATTTCAGCAGTGATCCAAATCTTGATGTGGATCTGATGTCTAGGATTTGTTGTACAACAGAATTCCTGCACAGATAGGTACGATTAAATGAACTGAAAATTAGAAAATGTTGAGCATCAAGCAAGTTGAGAAAACAAATAAAAACTAGTATTGGAAATTCCCTTCATCATTATAAACATGTAAAAATGGTACACTAATAAGTGGGATTTCAGCATCAATCATGGTTTTAGTCATGAATTAGCAGCCCTAAGTCTTTGGCTGAGACTTCAAGAAGGGGAGATTCCAAGCATTACAGTTTAGACTCACTGCTAAAAGTTTTAGAATTGTTGTTGCTGTCTTTTTGGCAAATGAGGACATGAGAACCATCAGCTGTGTTTGAAATTGGATTGTAGAAGCTGAATAACATTTCAGTCTGGGTTGTCCTGTAAGGCAAACATGTCTCCACAATTGAATTATCAGTAATAGTTGTCATGTGTTGGGCGGTGGCTTTGAGTACAGGACAAAGACGAGGTTTGTTGGCCTTGTGAGGGTACTTCCTGTCTTGTCTCAATGCCATCACTTATTTTACAGAGCATGTCTACAAGTAAACACGACAAATCAGAGACTCAGATCTGTCATGCAACCTCTGCACGGTCAAAGCAGGGTGAAATGGCTTTAAGAACTCTTAGCTATTTAAAGAGCAGACTGAAATGTGTGTAGGGATACTGAGAAAGAAACTTTGGGACCGTAGAGAGGGAAAAGTAAGGAATACTCTAAGGGCCAATATTGGAAGGGGCCCCTGAAAGTGTAGTGCAAATAGCAACATTTTAACCATACCGTAGGTGTTCCATTTTTTTTTTACTCTTTTCTCACAGAAAAATTACTTTTACTCCTTTTCACTGTAAAAAAAACAAATATTCAGGCATTCTGAATTGCTGAAGTCCCATAAAATTACATTTATTCCAAAAAGAGGCCCTTTAGATCTCTAATAAGAGTGCAATAGTTTTGTTTATGCTTTTTGATGTTTATCTGAATACTTTGGAGGCTTAT
This sequence comes from Scarus forsteni, assembly GCA_036419115.1. Lineage (NCBI taxonomy): Eukaryota > Metazoa > Chordata > Actinopteri > Labriformes > Labridae > Scarus > Scarus forsteni. Next base: position 14,229,111 of record JAZDUH010000043.1, read on the forward strand.
GTGATGTTTGCGTGTTTCATCCAAAAAAGCAAATGTCACAACTCTTAAATGATTGAATATCCGCCGAATGCAGCAGTTATTTCAGTGTAAGACCTGACGGTCTAGAGTCTGGACCACATGCTGTCTTTTTGTGCTTTTGGTTGATGAAAATTGTACAAAAACAAAAAAAAACTAAAAAAAACTAAAAAAAAATCGGAAACATAATGTTTGCATTGTAGGAGATAAGTGGAATGGGTAAAACATCAGCATTGGTATCCAAAAATGACAGCAAACAGTATCAGTATTGTATCAGTTTGAAAAGTCTGGTGTCACCTGTCATGAATAAGGGGTACTGATAATGGATGGATATTAGCTATGTTTAAAAGGTCAAATTATCAAGATTTCATAGAGAGCTAACCTTGGCATGCAGCAGTTAGGTTAATAGGGGTCCTTCTTTGTGAAATCTTTTCCTGCCACTTGATCTTCTTACAAAAATGAACAAAATGGCTCCTTGAATGTTGGTTACACTGTGTTGACAATTTGTATAGTCCACAAATTCAACGGATTTGTGATAATATTCAGAGTAAAGGTATTCCATTTATGTTATTCATCATCAAACACCACAAGTGTAGAATTATGCCCAACTAATTTATAATGTGTTTTATTTAGAATTTCAGCTTTTTTGAACAAGTTGAAGAATTTGGTACTAAGTTTTTTTTGGTTACACCACTTGGACATATAAGTCATTATCCCCTGAAATGTATCTCAAAATTAATCAAATGCTGAAATTTTAAACTAGCTCTTCAAATTAGAGAATGCATTCAAGTAATTTGTGTAATTTGTTTTTAAAAGTAACCAACCCATGGGAAAACAAAAAGAAATGCATCACATCTTTGACCCAAATATAAGTTAAAATATAACTTGTAAATTTTAAAGAATATCAGCAGAAATCCAACATTGTGCATCACAACCAGTATTTCTGCTTCTTTGTGACATATCCAAGACTCTTAATCAGCAGCAGTGCACCCCCCACCCTACCCACCCACAAACTATCCCATAAATTTTTTTTTTTTTTTTTTGATTTTCTGATTGAATTAGAGGAAGAGACTTGAAGTACTTTGAGAGTAGAATGCACTTTTAAGCAGGAAAAAATGCATGTTTATTTTGAGGATGTATAGTGTTGGTTTGGGGTTGCCAGAGCGTATTAAATTCGATTTATTGTGCACGAACATTTGCATGGAAAAACTATGAGGAGCACATATAATGATCATTTTGACTAAAAAAAATGTGGATCATCTCCTCATTAATAGTATACACACTTGTCTGCTAACTAGGAGCTGAAATGGTGCATATAAACGACACATATGTTCATAAGTCGAGTAATTTTCGTCCACCTGAGCCCCTCCACTGCTCCAGCTGCATGGAGCGTGACCCGGGAAGAAGCCTCTGCGCATGCGCGAGGCAACTTAATATGAATGCTGCTTCACGTCTCAAGACATCTCCCCTCCAGGTGAGGACAGCGTCCGTTTACTGGCTGTTTGTAACTCATTAGTCGCTTACAAGTCTTCATTTTGATGTTCCAGAGGACATTCTTGCTCCTTTAACCAGGTATGTGACTCAAATGCCTTTCTTTCTCTAAAACTGAAGCTACAACGTCTGCACACCAACTATCTGTAAGACAGCCAGGGCACCAAATCCAATTGGGCTGGAGTCATTCATGCTAGCTGCTCAAGCAACGTTAGCGTACGTGTTATTATTTGCGTTGCGTGGGCAGATTTGGATATTTGCAATGCTTCTTATCGGTGTTGCATTCTATGTTTTTTAAGATTTTACCCTCTATCTGGTTTGGGCTTTTCGTGTGCTGCTGACAGGAGGCTGGGACATGACATGAAGCTGGCTAACGCTAGCCATGCTAACTTGGCAAGTGCCAATGGAAACGGGCGAACTAGATTTAGTGAGGCGGTAACGGTAAATACCTGGTGACCCGTTTACGCTTTCTTTACCTGCATGTCAGCTCGGCAAGCCCACGTCATTTGGCTGGAAAGACATTTCAGACAGCTTTGCGTGCGTCTGCAGCTGTCAGTCTAGTTTGTGTTGACATAAGTGTATATGTGCTCCTGTTTGCAGCTCAGACATTTAGTGTATGTCAGTGCCCACGTATCGACAGTTTCTTCAGGATCAGCCATTCTTCTCCAACGTTACCTAACCACGTCCACTTTGCAGAAGTACAGTTTATAAAGCTTCAGTAAGCTTCCTTAAAGCAACTGATTTTTCTCAGCACCATTAAATAGACAGCATTTTCCATTATGAAGAACACAAAATGCCAAATCTTATCTGTTACTCTTGTTATTAAGAGTAATTGCATTGGATTGGTTATGCATTATATGTAGGGTTGAGCATTGTTTGTTTCTCCTATATTTACTCCCCTTGAAAATTGGGAAATGTTATTCCAGTCAGTTTTTCTTCCCGTTAATAATGCTATTTGGTATTTTAGTTTTTTTATCGTTGGAAAGCCTGATTAGTTACCTTTACAACATGGTATGATTTGTAGGACTGTGCGGTCATGGAATGAACAACACACACAAACGTGTAAATAGAAAAATGTGCCAAAATCCTCTGCAACTGGAAGCTGGTGTGCTGCTATGCACATTACCAGGGCTGACACCAAAAAAGCTGCCACTATTTCCAACCAAAGATCAAGTTCCTGAAGAAAGATGAAGTCAAAAACAGACTACAAATTGGCTGTCACAAGAAGAAAGCACCCCAAGAAGATTGGTTCTTCATCCTTGCTTTACTAAGGCACTCAGAGTTTTTCTGGAGGGGGCAGGGTTGTTTTTTGTGGCACCTTTTTGGTGCTACCTCCACATTTGGCTATGTTACTCATTTCTCAAATTCATGATCCTTTCAACTTGTACCTTGTTGTAAAGGTGACTTAATAGGCTTTCCAAATATATACAATACAATAGGGCTGGGTTAAAAAAGTCAATTTAATCTATTTAAATCGATTTTCCTTTAACTGGTTCATAATCGATTCATATAATCCAAAGATTGATCTTTTAACTTAGGTAGTTTTTTCTTCTTTGGATGTACAGAGATGCAGCCTGTGGTATCAAACCTGCTAGTCTCGTGTGATCAGCGTTTGGCAAGTTTAAAAGCTGATGTTTGGATGTACAGTATTTTAGATTTAACAAGTACAAAGGAAAATACGAGTTGGGCAAAAAAACGAGTAATATGCAGAATATGCATTAATGCATATCAACTAAAATATGATTAATGTAACTGCTTTGGGTTTAGTTCTTCATGTTAAAACCATTTTTAATGATGTACCAGGTCAAAAGGTCACTTTTTAACTTTACAGCACTATTTTAACGAAGATATCCCAGACTGAATAAATATCAAATTGAATCATGAATTGAATGGATTTGAGAACTTGTAATATCGAATTGAATCGATCCAGAAAATCTGAATCAATACCCAGTCCTACAATACAATACTGGTACAGCACCAATTTCTGAGGAGTATGGATACTCCTGGTAAAATATAACATCAATACAATTGAGAGTATCATAGTCATATGATAGCTTACTTTGTACAAGGTGCAATTTGTGGCTGTGCATTTGTGGAATGAGCAACATGGCTAAAGGTGTGAATTTCATTGTCTGCCTTAATAATAATGATAAAAAAAAAACAATCCTTTCAAATCTAACAAGAAACATATCCCAGTTTATTCAGTATGTCAGTTAAGTTTTATTAAAATACAGGAGTAAAACTCACATGTAGCCTTGCTTGCTCAAACTTTCATCAACAAGTAGCTTCACTGCTCTGAAGAGCTTTAGTTCTGCTGGTCTGTAAAGTAATGATGAGAGATGGCACATAACTCAACTCCAACCAAAATGTGAAAAAGCCCTTGTTTTCCTAACAAAGTCAGGCCTTAAGTCTTTACACATAACGTTTGTGATAGATTGTGAGGTTAGCATTAGCCTTCCTGGCTGATTGGACCTTTGCTGTCACTGGGTGGAGGCCAAGAGAGTTGAGCTATATGTCCACATTATGCTTCATGTGCCTGTCAAAGTCCAAAATAAGTGCATTTGAATGCAAATTGCCATTGCTTTCATCTCTTTTCTGTGCAGCCATGTTTGTTTGCAAATTTTCCTGCACAGTGAATGTCACCGCTCCTGACCTTACAGTGTTGGCTCCACAACACCAGAGTGGACTTTAAAGACTAATTAATTTTTTCAATCGAGCTTGATGCATTATTACCTCCACCAAGGAGGTTATGTTTTTGCTACAGTATGCTTGTTTGTTTGTTAGCAAGATTACACAAAATCCACTGGATGGATTTTGTTGAAATTTTCACGAGATGTTGGTGGTGGCTTAACTTAAAAAAAATAGATGATTTTGGTGGTGATCCAGATAACCACCATTAGCGAGTGATCATTTTTGCTCAGTAACTGTCTAACTAAAAAAGATACTGACATGATTCTGAGTGCTAGGTGTGGGTTTTCAGGGTCAGTGAATCATATTATGATGGTAACTTTATATGAAGCTATTGCTTATAGACGTAACAGCCATATGTGAGCTCCCTTGGTGGAGGTTTGCACTCTCCAAGTGCTCTCTAGTTAAATGTTGGAACTTAATGCATTCAAAAATGATACCTTGGTGGCCGTGCACACCTATCTCAGGACAATATATATATATATATATGTATATATATATATATATATATATATATATATATATATATATATATATATATATATATATATATATATATATTATATATATATATATATATATATTTTTTTTTTTTTTTCTCCTATCCCTAACAACCACCAAGATATGTCTTCAATAAATGCACTTATTCAAGTGTAAGTTTTTAAGGAAAAGTTGAAGTTTTGTTTCCTGTTTCAACATTCTGCAGCTTCTTGCTGTCAGTATAGTCCTGTTCCTCTCCAATCAAAGATGAAGATTACAACACACTTCCCTGATCAACAATAAGCCTTCAGACACGCAGCCATCATGCTGTGATTATGAAATATTGAAGAAAACACTGAGAAACACAGGTCATGTTAGTTGAACATTTGTTTTAATGTGAACTTCTGTTGAATAAAAACAAAGAGGCAAGCACCCTGAAATAAATTGTTGATATGATGGTAAAGACCAGAGTTAGAAATTCTGGCTTTAAAAATGAAGTAGTACTAATGGGACTTAAATCTTGTTAGCATTAGCATATAAATCAAAAGCAATCTATGCCTTCTTTTCTCGATTTTTTACATTATTGTTCTTAGAGGTGTTGTGATTACAGCCTGAATTCCTTGAATCCTTGATCTTGCGTGATTGAATCAAATGTCAGATACCATCAGACAACTCAATTTCCATTTATGAGGCTCAGAAGAAGGGAACTTGTGGTAGAAACAATCCTGGAACTTACCAAAAATAGCGCTTAAACATTCTTCACAACTCCTGACACTTTCCCTGTAAACTCCACATACTTCCCGTATAACGTGCAGTAATGTATTGGTATGCAACCCCATGTGACTTGTGTGAAGCCGTGTGACATGATCTGATGTTTTTATGAATATTGCAGCTGATCTTTGGACATGCTGGTTCATGTGACCCGTGGAAAAAAGTGTAATGATTAGATTATGTCCAAAAGCCATTTTCGTCATATTGCAGCTGATCTTTGGATCTCTGGCCTTGTAGCATCTGCGTTTGCATTGGCAGAAAGTGTTCTGACTGTTTAACAACATTAAGATTAAATACAAATGAAACGGCATCCCTCGTCACTGGTTATGTCTAATTATCTGTTTTGATAGCAAACTTGAAATTGAATTAAATGAAATCTTGGAAATGTGTGCATCACGTGACAGCTGTTCAAGTATTTCTAATGTCATTTCTATGGTTACTATAAAAGACATACATCAAAACATTTAACTTTACTTTGCAGTTTATGTAAATGCATAAAAATATGCCTTGTTTTCATAAGAACTCAGCATTTTCTCATTTTCCTGGGATGTGATTTTCCCATAAAATGGCCTGATTTGAGTCATTTTGTCAAGGCTTCAAGAAAATGGATTGGTTATACAGGAAAGAACGGCTTAATATTCTGAGATAATTACATTTCTATGGCACCCTTCAGAAGACACACTTCCAAACATTTTATCTTTCTCTAAACATTAATCACACATCACACTCTGTCTTCCTGTAACTACAATTAATTATGGTTTGTTTTCTCTGGATTTCACCTTTTTTTAATCTAATGACAACACTGGTTTTCTCATGATAATGACTGGATTTTATTTTTTTTTTAAATTGAAGAAATTATATTTTTTTAATGGTAGAAAAATAACCCTTGATATCCCAGAATATCAACATTAATCAGTTGAGATTAGAAATGCAAAGTGGCAGAAAATTTCCAGTTAATTTACAGAAACAAACCAGAAACTTTCCATGGGAAGCTGAGCTGGAGAGTTTTGGAATTATTCCAAATTGGAAACAGGGTTCCAGTTAATTTATCAGAATTAAATGAGCTGTATTATATCCAAACATAAGTAGAATCTTTTTGTTTTGTCATGAGCAGACATCCATGCAAAATAAAATAATAGAAAAAAAATCAGATTTATTTTTAAGTAGAACTTTTTAAAGTTTTATTACTTTATTATTTTTTTTTAACTTTATCACTCAAATACTCTTGTGGATTAAAGACTGTGGTCTCAGTCGTACAGAGTTCCAGAAATCATCTTTGCATGTGATGGAGATATGATGGTTTGCTCTACAAAGCAGTACAAAGCAACTCAAAAAGCATTACGCTAAAGTATATAGTAAGGATAGTCTAGGATAGATAATCTTAAAAAAGAAGAAGAAATAACTTGTCACATAAAAACTACAGTATAATGTGAAATACAATTGACAAAAACCTCTTGAAAAAAAAGTTCATTGTATATACTTTATAAAGAACATAGCTGTCAAAATCAGTGAAACAGTCTCACAATGCAACAGTGCAGATCAACTGTGGCTACTGTGGCAAAACAGCTACTTGTTGATAGAACATTGAAATATATAACTGTCTGTAATGTGTCTAATCCTAAAATACTTAATGTAAGGCAGGGGATAGCCTGCGTTCAACAACAGTAAACTTGGCAAAAGGCTGTTCTTTGCAGCGTTCCCACACAACCTGGAAAACCTGGAAGATGATAGACCAATTTTCCAGCCATGAAACGGATATGGAAAACAAAAGGGCTGGGACGATTCACTTTTCTCCCAATTTGATTTTTTAGGTGTCGATTCGATTTAAATTGCGATTCTACAATATTGAACAATGATGATACCTACAGACTATATCAGGAAAAATACACATCACATGTGAGTCCATTTTTAGGATTTATTCAGCAATATATTTTAACTAGCTGTTCAAAAGCCTGGATTGCATTTAAAAGTGGCTTATTAACACAGACTGAAATGAAGCATTTGAATTTGGAATAAAATCGATTTTTGAACAAAAAAAAACAATTTAAAAGTCGCCATACAAAAAATCCTGATACTTATGTGAATCGTTTTTTTCTCCCACCCCTAGAAAACAAGAGAAACAGTAAAATTTCCTGGAAAAGCTTGAATTGTCCTGGAAAATTATTTTTCCTCCCTCTGCTTCTCTCTACCTTGTTAGTGAAGCAGATGAGTTTAAAAACATACCCATAGCCTCTGTATGTATGTAGTATGTATCATCATACATAGAATATAAAAGCTATGAAAAAACTAAGGTATGAAGGTGGTTATGTGACACTGGAATCTGTGGGTGTGATTGCGTTATTCCCTGATAATTTTGTCATGATTTCAAAAAAAAATAAAAGTTTATTTCATAGATTTGTTACAGCCAGAGACTGCACATCTTGTAAATCAGACCTCTGGGGCAGAAAAGGTATAAACATAGCAATCTGAGTAAATGTAGAAAATGTAAGGTGCAACTGTCTGGGTGGGGAGGCGTCCTGGAATAGTCCTGGAAAATCATTTCTAGAAATGCATTTGCCTTTGAGATATATGTTTTTCAGTTTAATTAGTGCTGCCGACTGAAAGCTTTTGTCCTGATTACACTGAGTAATCTCTTCTGTCTTTATTTCTTCCAGTAACAACCATGGGCAGCTAATGAAAACAGTCTTTTTCTCTGCTGTGTGAAGGACAGAAGTTTTGTAATATCCCGGACTCAGACAGTCCAGTAAGTTTTCAGCACTATGGCGGAGGAAGACTATGGCAGCTTTGTGGACTGGAACCAGATGGGTGAACTGGCCAAGAGCAGCGGGCCCACCAAGGTAGACTGTAAAGACCTGAAAGAGTTCAAACAGATGGCCCGGCAGGGTTACTGGGCCAAAAACCACAAACTGAGGGCACAGGTCTACCAGCAGCTCATCAAAGCCATTCCCTGCCGTACAGTCACCCCAGATGCTGAAGTGTACCGTGACATCATGGGAAACGCAGGCACCAAGAAGCCCTCCTCCAACATCCCACTCCCAGATTTTGTGGATGACAATCCTGTGCCGCAGTACTGTCTGAAGGCGGAGGCGATGGCTTCAGCACATCAGATCATCAACTGCTTGGCTGGACAGTTTCCAGACATCTCCCACTGTCCTTCACTGCCTGCTGTTACATCATTACTCCTGCACTTCAGCGCTGACGAGGCTCAGTGTTTCGAACACGTCAGCCGCATTCTGGCCTGCAATGAGCCGGGCAAACGCCTGCTGGACCAGACTTTCCTGGCATATGAGTCTAGCTGCATGACATTCGGGGACCTCGCCAACAAGTACTGTGCAGCCGCACACAAACTGATCGTGGCAACTGCCCAGGACGTGCTGGAGGTCTACTCTGACTGGCAGCGCTGGGTACTGGGCGACCTGCCTTTCAGCCACATGGTTCGAATCCTAGACGTCTATCTGGTGGAAGGCTACAAGGTTCTCTATCGTGTCGCTATTGCTTTACTAAAGTTCTACCGCAAACACAAAGCAGGAGCTCAGGGGGGTCAGGGCAGCCAGCAGCCGCAGGATTCAGCCAAAGTGAAGGCGGACATTCAAGCTTTTGTTAAAGGCATTGCTTCTACGGTCACTCCGGACAAGCTGCTGGAGAAGGCCTTCTCCATCCGACTGTTCAGCCGTAAAGAGATCACTCTGCTGCAGCTCACAAATGAAAAGTCCCTGCAGCAGAAAGGAATCACAGTCAAACAGAAGCGGTACTGTCTACTATATAATTTATCTGTGATGAAGTATGAGCTTCTTTTTGTTGCCTTTAATTACCGTAATTTCTTGATTATAACACACACCCAAATTTTGCCCTAACCTTACTCTTCCAGCCATCTTAGAAATTACTTTTATTCAAAGCCTTAATCAATGAATTTCAGTATTTTCACAACAAATGCCTTTAAAAGATTTTCTCTCTCAAATGAAGGCAGACACACCTTTTGATTCATGCATACCTAATTATTTCATTTCTGCCCAAGAATGCTCAGTTGTATTCTGACCAATTAGAGAGCTGCTGTCTTAAACCAATCACAGTGCAGCTATTTTGATGGCAGTGCTCTGTTTGCCTGTGTTTACTAGAGAAAGAGAATATTTCATCTTTTTGTATCAGATGTGTTGTAATTGCGATGTTGACAAGACAAAATATGTAAGTATTTTGCTTGTACTGTTGCATAATATGCACCTGAAAAATTAGACCTTATTTAAGGGCAAAAAATGCATGTTATAATCAAGAAATTTAGGTCGGAACTTAATATATTTAATGACCTTTTAAATCAGACAGTTTTATAATCTTTTATACGATATTTTTATTTGTGGGAGAACATAGACATACCAATTTTAATGTAATAATTCTCCTGGCAATGGCAAAATGTTGTGTAATTGTGAAATAGTATACCATGTGTCAATCATGTTTGCACAGTGACTCTTTAACTTAGGTTTTTTGGGGGTTATTCTGAGATACTTTTTTCTCTTCTCTTGAACACCATGCTATCTTCTTTCTTTTGATTTTAACCCTAGAACATAATAGAAAAGGCTACTATTAGTGCTCACAGCTACATAAGGCAGGGCAGACCAATCTTAAAAGACATGTTTGCATTCTCCAACAAGTTTCTAGCACCTAGCAAAATGTTGTGATGCATTTATATCTTGAGTTTTAATGATCTAATGTTTACTTTTGATCATTTTAAGGAGTTACAAAACCACAAAATGATCTTGCCTGAAGACAGATTTTTTATCTCATATTGACATTAGAATTGTTTGTTAGATTAGAGGTGTGTTTTAAAATGTAACTAGGGTTCAAGGTAGAACATAGACATACACTATTAATAGGAAAACAATCAAAATGTTCCAGGGATTTATTTTAAATCACACCACCCAACTCTTTTATTTTGGCTTATCTTTTTAAAAAATTAAGTCAAAATATCAGTCATATGAACTTGAAGTCTTCACTTATTGTGAGGCTGACAACATCTTTGAGCTCAACAGCAAATTAAGGAGAGATATAGTCAGTCCAATATCAGTATTGGCAGAAATAAGGGCATCAGTAGATCAGTCTCAGAGTATGCTCTGATTGAAGGTTGTAGGTTTGAGCCTAGCTCCAGCTGTCGTGTCATAGTGTCCTTGGGCAAGAAGCTTAACCCCAAGCTGCTCCCACTGCTACATTAGTAGTGTGTAAATGGGTATAAATGAGCATGGATGTGTTTGATATACTGATGGAAAACTACCATAGAAACTCTGAACCATCAGAGAGTGAATGGATGTGAATGAGTAGATGTGACCAGGAAATCTCTGTGAGTTGTCAGACTAGAAAGTTTACCGTATTGTTCCTACAAAATGTAATATTGGCATCACCCAATATCAAAATCTGTGCCAATATCAACAGCTGCTATATTGCCTTATAATACACAAACATACTAAAATGCTTCCCCTTATCCATGCAGTTAAAAAAAAGTTGTTGTTTCGTCTTTTACAAAGCAAAGATTTTCTGCTCTTGACAAATGTATCTGAATCTGCAATTTTGTGTTTAGACATAACAGCATATTGGATAACATGAAAAATCCAGCATTGTGCCTCCCTAAAATTAAGTTATAGAAATATAAAAAGGATTTATTGATGCAAATGGAAAAGTGGTTCATCTGTCCACAGTGTCTTCTGCTTTGGCTTAAATGGGTTTGATCAAACTTGATTAAATACACAAAGTTCCTCACACCTATATTGAATCACAGTGGTATGAACAGAATGAGAGGAATGTGGTGTGAAAATGGCACCCATCACCGTCTTGTTATGCAGTTTGCCCAAGTGTACACCTCCTGAAACTTTTATCAATAGATTTATTTACCAGAAAGTATCTCCTGTTTTTTCTGCTTTTTACTTTTGCATGCTTCTTTGGGAAATGGTTAAAGTTGCACATCTCACATTTCGCTGTGTTTTCCTTCTTGTTTTGTTTGTGTTTTGTTTTTCCATCCATCTCCTGTCTCATCTGCACTCCACTCCTGTTCACTTCATTGGTTCTTTTGCAGCTCTAGGTGGGTTTTTGCTCTGTGCTACGTTTCACATCCATTTCTAATTGTTTTAAAATAATTCTGTTTTAATTTGTTGATACTAACTAACCGTCTCTCCTTTCATCCATGTGTTTCTGGCCTCTTCAGGAGGAATGTCCAGCTGGCTCTTAACCCTGACACCTTTTCCTCTGAGATTGTTAGTGCCAAAGAGATGCGGGACATCTGGTCGTGGATCCCTGAGCGCTTCGCTCTGTGCCAGCCACAACTTCTCTTCACCACGTCCACTCACGGCTGCAGCCTGAACAGGTACACTGTCAGACACTCACCTGAACACAACTGTCCTGAAACTGTTCGACTATTAGATGAGAGGCTGTGGGTGGCCAAAGCTTACAAAACTGACAGATGAACACAATACATCTAAAACATGCAGTGAGAAGAGCCACACCTAAACAATACACAGGACTGTCAGTTTGTTGATGGAGCAGCTTATGTTACAGGCAGCATGTGCCATGTTGCAGCAGGCTGCTAATGGCTTTCTTTTTATTTTCTTCATGTAGATATTAAACTGTGACTTTTTTGTATGTATTTTGTGGGCATTTGTGCCTTTATTGACAGGAGAGAATGACACTGGGTAGGCTTGTGAAAGGGGGTGAGAGAGTGGGGGAAGACACTTTGCTAACTGGCCACAGGTTGGATTTGGGGGTTGAGCTGAGGGTACTGTGTGCTGGAGGGAGCATGGACGGTCTAAAGTGCTCCGGAATATCATAATTAAAGAGCATTTAGATCTGAATAAATAGTGAATAGTGAACACTGGTTTTTGTTAACTTTTTTTTTTCAATGAAGCACTTTTTCATACAACTACAACATTCTCAAAAACATTTTTGAAAATACACTGCATAAAGTATAAAAGTAATAAAAAAAAAGGAAGAATGTACCATTTCATGTAACCATACAAGCTCAGCAGGTGGAGAGAAGATGAATCATGCTTAATAAAGTTATAGCAAGTGACTGACAATAAGGAGAAACTACATGCTGAAAGTTTCCTACACTGCTCGCAGTGCTTCTCTTCTTGGTAAGGGCAATTTGCTTAAAAACGCTGAGATTTTTGCTTGGGGAGATTGTTTGGTAAACCTCTGGTCATCCATTAATGTTTGTTTAAACTGTTTTTTATTGTTTTACCGTTATGGTCGCTCCTTCCTCTGCCGCCTGAGTGTGTGTGTGTGTCTGTGTCTTTATACTCCCCTTCACACTGCTGCGCGGCAACGCGTCGCCTCCAGTCATTTAAATGAGGGACAGGCGGCAGACAGCAAGCGGTTTTGACCGCCGTGGTAGGACCCAGAAGCGGTTGCCGCTCAAGAGCATGCGCACAGATTTTGCCCTGCTGCTCAGAGCCCAGCGTGTTGAACTTTCTGGCTGTAGTCGCCTGGCAGCAGCCAATCATATCAAACTATCAAAAAACTGGACTTGGGAAAGCATTTCTACTGAATTGTTTTTAGGGAAGGGAGTGTTGTGAGACATCTTTAGGTGGCCTCTGCTCTGACGTTTGCTGAATCACCGCTACGTCTCGGACCGCGGTGGCAGCAGGCGCTTGAAAAAAGACGGCATTTCGGGGGGACTCCACCTGCAGAGAGACGGTTTGGTTGCCGTACGGCTTATCGGTGTTGTGTGAGAGGAGCAGAGGAGGAGGTGTTTGGCAGAGCGGAGAGGACAAATGCATTTTATTGAATGGAAGCAAACTTTAGCAACACAACATTAGACTCTAACATTAGACTCTAGTTGGCTTTTTTTTATTTGATAAGAATCTCTGTCATAAGAACTTTGATCAAAATAAAAATGATTTTTTAAAATCTACATCTGCTGAATCCTGTAAGCAGGGCGGGTGTGTCTGTTGGGGGAGCGGGGCGCCCTCCCAAATGCACTATAGGGGAAACACTGATATACATGCGCAGAATAATCAGCTATGAGCCTGTTCTACAGTAGTATGAGTGTGGTGTGCCTTAAGGACTTGCTTGCTTTTTGGTGTGCCAGGAGAAAAGTAAAGGTTTGATCACTGCTTCAGTGTTTGCGTTTGAAGAAGATACAATCAGTGGATATGAAAATTTTCTTTGTTTACTCACCATCATTTCAATGATGAGTAAGAAGTAAAACAAAGTGAAAATAAATCTTCACCACCGTGGGGAAGTTGGTTGTATATTGGTTAATCTGAAAATTACCTTTTGAGAGGATCTTTGTTTGGTTGGGGAGGGAACATGAACATTTTTAATCCTCCACAAGAGGGCGGAAAGTGAGTGCCGCTGCCTTTGCATGTTTATCCAGTTTTTGACTGCTATTTTATGCTCTGTTAAAAACCAAGTTTCTGAAAGTTCTAGCCTGGTTTTATTTTGTGTTCACTCTCTACAGATTCTACTCACATTGTGAAGGCTATGAGCCCACTCTGCTCCTGATCAGGACCACTGATGGAGATGTAAGTAATGAATGGACAGAAAGAAGAAATACTTTATCATGTGTTTCTCTTAATCAGTGATAAACAATATTAAGTCAAAAGCACTGATTAAATCTTATTTGAATTGTGGTTGTATTATATAGTCAGCCTATATCTGCATAGTACTTTGTGTTGTTAACATACAACTAAAATGTTCTATTTAGAACTCAACATGAGAACTTTAGCTCTTTCATTTCTGTTTTGACCCCCTCACTGAAACTGCATGATGTTTCTTTCTTAAGTAACTCCAGAGTTTCCCTGTAGTTTTTGACATTTCAACACATTTGGCTTATATTGTCTGTGACAGTCAATTGTATCAGAGTTAATGATTTCAGTCTGGTAGATGCTTGGATTATGGTGATACTGAATGACTGCAGCACAGAAACTCAAAGCTTAAAAAATAAATCTTCTCCACAGTAATCACTGGACAAAAGATGAAGGCATCTCCATTAAGGCAGTAAAATCTTGAGCACATCACCAAGAGAAAAGAAATTAGTGAAAAGTTCTGACTTCTAGGAAACCAGAACCGACCTCATTTTGACATTGTTTGCATATTTTCTCATTCATATTGATTTTTAGAACTTATGTTTAATTATGTTGTCATATAATGTCTTTGTTTTTACTCTGAATATGTTGTTTTAGGTTCTGATTGATGCATTTTACTTATTCAGTTAAAAGCTCAGCAAAAGAAAAGCGGTAATGGAATACTAAAGCAAGAAACTTTGTGTTATGCATCTGCATCATGATCTGTACTGAAACTAGGGCTGGGTTAAAAAAAATCAATTTAATCGATTTTATTCGATTTTCCCTTTAAATGTTTCATAATCGATCCATAAAATCCAAAGATTGATCTTTTATCGTGGGTAGTTTTTTCTTCATTAGACCGTCCGAGAAGCAGCCTGTGGTATCAACTCTGCTAGTCTTGTGTTAAGTGCTGCTTTCCACTGAACAAGGTCTCATGAGATGTTACTGCAAGCAGTCAATAAAACATGGGGGAAGCAAGTAGCACTACAGGGGCACCACCGGAGAGTTTAATGATTAACGTCTGGACATTTCAGATTTAACAAGCATGAAAGAAAAGACGAGTTGGGCAAAAAACAAGTAACTTGCAGAATATGCATTAATGCATATCATTAATATGTGATTAATGTAACTGCTTTGGGTTCAGTTCTTAATGTAAAAACGGTTTTAATAATGTACAAGGTCAAAAAGTCATTTACAGCATTATTTTTACTGAGACAACCCAGACTGAACCCATTTCAAATCGTGAATCGAATTGATTTGAGACCTCTTAATATCGAATTGAAACGATCCAGAAAATCTGATTCGATACCCAGCCCTAGCTGAAACCATGTTAAACTGCATACACCATGGCTAATTTTAGGAATAAATCGTGTAAATGTGCTGATAGAGAGGGACAAGTGCTGCACTGGGTCAAAAGTAACGTATGGGATGTGAAAATCTTATCTGACCACACTGCTTATGTTAAAAAAGACTTTATTCAACCCTCACCACCACCTTTTTGTTGATTTACAGAGGGCTTTAGGTTAGATGCACGTTCCCCAGGAGATTTTTAATCCCGTTTTTTTCAGAGATTTTACACTGTATGTCCCTGATTATGTGATTATTTCATGTTGGTAATAAAGAGTGATCTGATATGTGGTGTTGAATTTCAGAGGAAGTGACATAAACTTTACTCTCTTTGTCAACCAAACTCAAGTCTTCTCCTCTTGTTTTTTTGACAGTAGCATTCAATCAGTTGCTCCAAAGCTGAACAAGAGACAAAGATACTTCCCTGCCTGGCCAAAAAAGAACAGAAAAGTAGTCCTTCATGACTGAATAATCAGGAAATAAAGAAGAAGATGTTTATGCTGTTTATTATTTAGATGCTGATTGACAAATATAAATATAGATTATATCATAAATAATCTGATAGACAAGGTTGTCTTGATAAAGTAGATGTCTTGAACTTGTTTGCCCTGGAAAGGGTTGAGGTTGTACACGCCAAAAAATCTAGACAAACCAAAAAAAAAATGGCCTGGAGTTACAAGGGTTAACGATATGTGTACGCCTTTTAAATGTAAGACTGAGCCTTCAACAGGAAAAAACAGACACTAAGAACAGAGATAAAGCACAATGAGGTTGTCATGTGACTCATGTTGGAAGTCTCATGACACTCAAGGATACTCAACAAAAAACAGTTCGCAATCAACCAAAGGTGAGAGAGAAGTGAATATAACCTATTTTTAACATGAAATTATAACCCTTCAAAAGCTGTATCATCTCACATGTATCTCTTATAGAAAATTAGAGATGAAAATAATGATTAAAAACACATGAACTCTCTAGAAAGCACTGGTCTGAAAATTTAGGTGAGAGTAGCAACACAGGGTTCACCGCAGATACTATTGGACGGGTCAGTTGTTTTAAAGTAAATTGTACAAATCTGTAATTTATGTGCCAGTTTTGCTCAACTGTTATTTTCTTGCTTTAGGTTTGTGGAGCATTCCTGTCCACAGACTGGGAGGAGAGAAAGAGAGGAGGAAACAAACTAAGTTATTTTGGCACAGGGGAGTGCTTTGTCTTCAGGGTAAGTTTACTGTGCTTTACTTACTAGCTTCCTGTCTTCCTAAATGTGTTCTCTCTTTTGTCTGTAAATGTGTTTGCAATACTTCACTTTTGCCACCAGGTGGAGATATTTGATTCGCTTTCTCATTTCCTGTTGCCACCCAGACTCAACTTGACAGCCCTTCTTTGTGTGGCACAACCTCATAGGTCATAGTTCCCAATATAACAAGTCCTTGTAAAATTATTTTAAAAACCATCCAAACACATAAAGATACTTGACTAACTCGTTTGCTGGTGATAGTGCAGCATTGAGCTTGAGTCATAATAACACCTGGTCCAGAAATAGCAGAGCCGCCTGTTTCTGTGAAGCCCCCCGTATGAATAATTCACCTGGCTCCTGCGTGGATGCACAGCTGCAGGCTGTCTGAGCCAGCAAACCACAAACTATCGTCATCCCACACACTTAATACTTAAACACACACAGTTCGGAAACTCCTGTAACCTGATCATGCAGCGTCTGACACAGCCCTCACCCGACACCAGAAGAGAGAGGGAGACTCTCATCAAGGACTGATGTTTGTCCAAAGTCTTGTTTATGTGTTCGTTTTAACCTCTAATTTGAGCCTTACCAGACTCTCCTGAAGCTCAAAAAATGATTAAACTAGAGACCTCCGCAAGCAGCTCAGTACTGGCAGTGGATTTCCACAACCACTGTAAAATAGAAAGTATAAAGTGCCAGGATCCAAACCAAACTGAGCACAAACATGGAGAGTGTCATTCTGTGTGAACTCAAGTTTTGGGAACATCACCAAATATTTTTGTTTCATATGAATATTTCAATGCTGTTGATGGGATTTTCCATTCTAAAGTTCATAATTTTTGTCACGTCAAATCTGGATCGAAACCTGATGAAATTTACCCTGATGACAGAGACATGGACCCAATATTGTTCTGTAAAATTGGATGTGAATCTGTAGAAAAATGGCAGGAAAATGCCCAGTGTTAACTTATGGGATTCTTTTTTTATTTGGAGAATTTATTTTTGCATCCAGACAAACTTGCATATCACCACCAAAATCTGATCATTTTTAAGCTGGGCAGTTACCAACATCTCCTGAAAATTTGAGCAAAATCTGTCCTGTAGTTCTTGTGTAATCTTGCAAACAAATCAACAGACTAACATACACCAGCAAAAACAAAACCTCCTTGGTGGAGGTAAATATATAACATGTTGTTTGAACAGACAATGAAAAGAGTTTTATTTTCATCTATTCTATTCCAGCATTGACTTTTTGTTTGTGTTTAAAATGCTGGTTTCAGTAAAAGACAATTGCTACACACGCCTCTGATCAGGCCTGTTTCTATGCCCTGCCTAATCATGTTGATCTACCAGAGGAAGTCACAGAAGTTTCTAATCTAGTCTGTTTTTTTTTACATTTTAAAGGAGGAACATAAAAAGACATCATGGCAGATACAGCAGGGAGGGTTAACTGACACAAAGACCCAAAAGAAAGAAAATAAATTTTGAGGATGTTCAGACCAGAGATTCATTAGTTCTCAGTAAAATGTTGAACTGTTATGCGCAGCGTAGAAGAGTCAATATGCTCTTTTAAGGTTTAGTATTTTTCATTTTATGTTTATACAGCTTCAGTGCATGATATTTCTCTCCATACTGGCTCTGCTTCATTTGTGCCTCTGCAGAGCTGGGGATAAATCCAGTCTGGAGTAGCCTAATCCACCACAATTCACTTAAGTTTCAGCCAGATCCCACAGTATTTATCAGTATTTTCAGGATCTAAAAATCAATATAGTTTGTGCTCATCAATACAGCTACAGAATCTAGTGGGTCCTCCTTTGAAATGGCTTCATTCCATTAAACCACTGCTTCATAAATATGCATCAGATCCTCTCGGGGTACATAAGCTCCAAGCTTATTAACACTGATTATCAAATGAGATCATATGTTGTACGTTTCCAACATGAGCTTTGAGGAACTCTGACTCCGCCTTTCAAGAAGTTTATTGCAAGTCTCGATATTTTTTTTTTTTTTATGTTTTGATTTTTTCATTTAGCAAGGGACCTTTCATACAAATATAGTTGAACCAGATTTAGAAAGTTGCAAATTTCCATGTCTTTACCTTTTAAGATGACACAAGATAAACAAGAAACTAGCACATTGTTAGTTCTGTAAAGACAGTGATCATACAAACAGAAAAAGGTGTAAAATTAGGCCAACACTAGATATGATATTATTTTTTTCATATTAAAGTCAGTGTGGAAATTGGCAGTGAGTATTGACTGATAACCTCAAAGAACCTCAATAAGAAGACCTATGGATAAATCATGTTTTCTAAGGCAGCTCAGAACAACTACTAAGCAAGTTAATAAATATCTTTGTGAGTTTGATTGAGTTAAAAAAAAACAGGCAATTTGGTTGATTAGTTTGATGTTACATGTGTGTTGAGTGGTTGTTTTTTATATTGTATTTTGGGATTGCTCAATCTGTAAAACAAATTTTCCGCTTGTACTTGCAAAGAAACCTTGAACCTTAAACAGTTTCAGCTTCCAGGTTTGATGGGCATGTTTCATTTTGAAATTTTAATTTTATTTTGTCTCTGTTTAAGCTTTTGTCTGCTTTTGTCATACGCTGCATCAAGGATGTTGACAGAAAAAATATTTCTTGTTGTTGTTATTTAATCATCAAATCAAAAAAATGATCTTTTATCTTCGCGATAATCACTCTAAAAGGTCTTAGAAGGGAACAGATAAATGTGCACGTCACCACAATATCCAGGGTAATCTGAACCAATCAGAAAACTTACCTGAAGTGTATATTGCACTGCTTGTGTGAGTGAATTATTGGTTTATTGGTTTTATAGGATCCCCATTAGCTGCTACCAAAGCAGCAACTCGTCTCCCTGGGGTCCATGCATCCAACAGTCACACATAACAGAATATTAAAAGACAGCAAGACAGTTTTTTTTAAGTTAATTTTACTGTTTTTTTCTACGGGAACAAGGAGACTTATTCCACTGAGTAGCTGCTGAAACTTTTTTTGCATAGCACATGTTCTTGGCATATAATCGCTTGATCTTGACCACAAAGCTAAACATGCAGCTCTGTTCTGCACAAGCTGGAGCTTATTCAGGTCTTTACTTGATGCACACGACCAGATAACAGAACAGTAACCAAGCTGAGACAAAACCAGCGACTATATGACTTGTCTGACTGAATCTTCAAGTGGCAGATAAAGCTCTCTTTGTTACATACCATCAATGTGACATGATCAATTGGTTTTAGTGACATTTAAGAGCAGTTTGTTGTTATGTATCCAGTTAACTACGCAGTAGAGATCTTTTTGCTATGTCTCACTTAACTGGTTGACACTGTGAGCAGAATCATCGGCATAAATAGTAAATTGATGCAGTTTGTAATACACAAGGTAGAGCATTAATAAAAATGGAGAAGAGGAGCGGACCCAGACAGCTTCCCTGAGAAACTCCATAACACTACCCTATTTGTTCTTGGAAAACTGCCAGTAAAGTTGAGTAACTTTCTAACCATCTAACTGCCTCTGCTTCAAAACCATATGCAGTAAGTTTGTTTTATAAAACTTTATCAGTCACATCGAAAGCAGAACTGAAATCCAACAGAGCTGCACCAACAATTTTCTTTTGATCACTTTGGCATAGCCTATCATCAGTCATTTGTGTGAGTGCAGAGCAGGTATAGTGATCAGCCTTGTAGGCAGGTTGAGACTCAGAGCTAAGTTCATTTATAGAAAAGTATTGTGAAATTTGGGAAGATACAATTTTGCTTAGTTACTTAAAGCTGTGGTCTACGATTTGAAACCGCAGCTTGCCCCTCCTTCCCTCACCTCTCCCCCCCGTGTTCCAAGATCCCGCCCCAAGCTCGTGTCGCCTCGCCTCTTATCAAGCCCCCTCGGACAGAGCTACGAGCGACTAGCACAATATATCAGCAGCAAACTCAATCAAAAACAGCTCAGCTCAACTGAAAGTATCAAACACGACAGACATCCCCCTTGTAACACACAGCAGTAGCCATTTCAATTGGCCCGGCGGCAATGCGGGTCTGGCGCCGCCAGAGCGGAGCCGAGTGTGGGGGAGGATTTATCTTTCTCAGCCTGTCCTCCCCAGCTCTGCTTAACAGTGCAAACGATTAGCGGCTAACAGGCTAACCCGCTCCCCTGCAAGTTATTAGCCCGTGCAGGCACAAACTAACCAGAGTTATTCAGCAGACATCTCCCACTGTAGCAAACAAAGCCATTACCTGATCAACCAGGGGCGAAACGGTCGATGCTGAAGGTCTGACGGCCGGCTGAGGCTATTTATTAGCTGTTAGCCGTTAGCCGTTAGCCGTTAGCCCGCTAACAGGCCTCAACCCGCGGGCAGAGCTCCGTTGGGCCCCGCGGGAGAGGGAGGCGGCTTCGGTCTCGACGCTAGGCTTTTCCGGCTCCATGATAGTTCAGTAGCTAACGCTGCTAGCTGCTCACCGGAGGTAGAGGGGAGGAGACGGGATCATGACGCACTACGCATCGCATGACGATGCGTAGTGAGAGAGACAGGGGATTGGATGGACTCACAGACCAACTCACGGACCAATTAATAGTCGCAGGTTCTTAGGTTTGATTGGTCAGCTAGTATGCAGCTTTTCAGCGGATATACTGAATGGATTATTTTCATTCTTTTTGGTCTTTATACTGTGTAGATAGGACCATAGGACCATAACAGCCTTATAAACGGTGTTATTAATATGTACAAAGCTTCCAAATCGTAGACCATAGCTTTAAATTAAACAAAACATCCAGCACATAAAGTGGCAGAGATTCTGTTATGGAAAGAATTAAAACGTTTTATTTTTACAGGGTGAAATATATCAGTCAGTTCTCTGCTGATTGATTCCTCTTGTCCTATTTCCCTGTCAGTGGAGATTTCCATTTTATTTTAACATTTGATAAAGCTCATTTTAAGAGGATTTTAAGGTTTATAGAATCACTACTGATGGATTTCAAATGGGGCAATTGAGCAGAATATTTCTTAAGATATGAAACAATTTAACATCTACAAAATCATTTCTTTTCCAAAATTTTGTGTCACTTGATTTAACAAGAAGCTGTGTCTTAATCAGAGTAATTTACACTTCACAGGTCATAAAGCCAAAAATAATCTCAGTGCTTGGAGAATGGGGTAACACTCTCTAATCAGACAAACCTGTTTCCTACGTTCAATAATGAATTGAAATAAAAAAAAAAGCAACAGCATTACAGCTTTGTGATTTGACCTCTTTTCATTTAAAGAGACTGAGACTGGTATTCAAGGCCAGTTTAACCAGAATAGTCAGAACATTAAGTTGCTGTTAAAAAAAAGAACAAAATGGACAGAATTTGTATCCTGCATACAGAGGTGTGGGACTTGATAACCTCCTCTTGCCACTACAGTTAGCATATGACCACTTGTTGTGCTCTGTCTCTGTCCCTTGTCCAGCTGAAGCCAGAGATGGAGCGCTATGAGTGGGTGGTGATCCGCCACCCTGAGTTAGCCTCTTCCATCAAGCCTCAAGAGCCAGATGGAGCTGCCTCTGAAGTCCCAAACTCAGAGAACAACGGCTTAGCGCAGCCAGAGAAACCCATCGGAGATCTGTCGCCTTTCCTCTCTGCCCGACATTTCAACCTCAACTCGAGGAACACATCTATGTTCATGGCTGGGAACTTTGACTCCATCATTATTGGTGAGTCGACTGATTCCGGCTTCTGTATATGTTGAATGACCTTGATTTGTCCTTTAAACAGAGTCTAAATGAGTGCTTGAAATATTTAAATACTTTGACCTTAATGCTCTGTGTCACCATCTTTGAAAGTGCTAGAATATCAAGTTAAGTGCTTGAAATAGTTTGGAATTATAGTTTTCTCTCTTTCATCAATCTCAATCAGTCAGTCTTTATTTGTACAGCGCAAATTGATAACAAGTGTTAGCCGAGGACACTTTAAGGTTGAGCAGGCTGAAGCCATACTCTAAATTTTATAGATGCACGTACATGCTTTGATACATTTGTACATACATGTATGAGGCCTAAAATGGTCAAATCCGATAAGTTTTCATTACGTTTCGGCCTTGCGTTTCCATGGAAATGGTACCTGGAGTGCTTAAATCTTCTTAAACCAGACTCCAGAGTGGAGAGTTTTCATTACGCTCTTCATGCAGCGTTGTGTAAATCCATATCAGAGCATTTCAGGGTGAAACGCTGACATCACAGCATGCGCAGTACTCTTTCACATGTCTGGAGTGAGGGTGACAGTTGAAAAAATTGTTCTTGCTTGACATTTCATTTCTTACAGAAATAAACTGTCCCCATACAAGGAGTGGATCAATTTTAGTAAAGTAGAGGTCTTGTGCTCTTAATAAGAAAAAAAAATACAGTATTGATGGATATATTGTTATCAATGATAATGAAATATCATGTGGGATACCAGCGAAATTCCAGTGTCATGCATCCCTACTTATTAGACATGGACCAGAAACTTAGGGCCAGATCCTCAAAAGGATTGCACTGCTTTTGGGAGCGGTAAACCTGTGCATATGACCAAAAAAAAAAACAGAGTGCAATCCACAAAGCGTACGCAAAAGGTGAAATGCATGCAAATTGAACACAAACTGCACTGCCACTGCATTAGGGAATATTCATAAATTCAGTACAAAATTGCCCCCTTCATATGCAAATGAGCCTCGTTGCAAATGGCACCTAATCCACAAAGACCAGCGCTAATTGCCACAGGCAGTGAAGCGGTGCTATTTAACACCAGTGAGACCCATGTATTAAATCCACGCAGTTTCTCTTTCTCCCTCTCTCTCGCTCTCTCTCTTGCTCAAAATGATTGCAAAATGCACTGAGTTGGTGGTAACTGTGGAGCAGACCCTATATAAGGGCTTTCATGCTACTCTCCGGTAATCATGGCAGTAGTGATTGTAGCCAGGTGAAGGCGAAGACACCGTGACAGGAGAGATGGGCCGTGCACAAGAAAGGATTTATCAGAGGAGAGTATCACTTTTTGATTTAAGTGACAATGAAATTGCAGTAGCCTGACCGTATGATCCTTGCGCTACTAGATGATATCAAGGATGACAGTAATAAAGCCTACTGTGTTCTTCTCTGCTACCATTCCACCACTTTTCCAAGTAAACGTGAATAATTTGTCTAAATACAGTCAGTTAAAAATCCTTACGGCCCTCTTGACCACTTTTTGGTGTGCGCTCAGCTGCCAAACTGTGTGGGCGTGTTAGCACTGGCATATGATTTGAGCAAATTCTTTTGAGGATAAGGCACCAAACAGGGCATATTGCTTTAGCTACTTCTGCGCAAATAATGGCTATTAGCAGGAGCAGTCCATTCTTTGTGGATCTGGCCCTTAATGTCAAGTACGAAAATTCAGCATTATGTAATAATTTGGTTTTCAGTCCAAGAGTAACTTAGCTGTCATTTAACACAAGGCAAAAACAAGTATTTGTTGACATACCAAAGTGGGTGAAGCAGACTTGATAAAGGTAAATATGTTCTGATAAACCAGTGAACTTCATTTATTGTGTGATAGGGGACAGTATTCTTATTATTTTTCTTCATGAAAAAATGCGTTTTCTCCTGTCAACTGCCCATTGCTTGCAAACACTTTGTATGTACTGTATGCCTATGTGTTTTCAACTATTAGTCTGTGGCTAAAAGGCCACTGTAGAGAGGCTTAGTTATCACAGAATAGTTGAAATATGTGGAATGGGTAAACTTAAAAAAAAAAGATTATTGACAGCATGAAAGCAAATTCGACAAAAAAGAACTAAAAGCCTAAAATGACCTCTGTACTCACCTGTCTGAAACAACATAGCAGCTGAGCATCTGATTTAAAGCCTGTTGTGTTTTGAGGCTCCCACCAACATGTGAAAGCCTTGCCAGTGTTTACTCTGGTCTGGCCTCTTCAGTCTCCATCATTTTTGTCTCTCGACCTCAGCTCTTTGTTAACCAGTACATTGGCAGATCAGTTACTCCCTTTTTTGGTTGATTGGCTTCCTGTAGCTGAGAGTGAACTCAGGATGTGAGGCAGCACACATTTCTCACATGATGACTGCAGCTTCCCAGCAGACTTACATAGTACTATATGCATGTAA
The DNA here is from genome assembly GCA_036419115.1 of Scarus forsteni. Classification (NCBI taxonomy): domain Eukaryota; kingdom Metazoa; phylum Chordata; class Actinopteri; order Labriformes; family Labridae; genus Scarus; species Scarus forsteni. Next base: position 14,253,814 of record JAZDUH010000043.1, read on the forward strand.
CCAGGGCACTCTTAGGGAGTGGGGTGGATGTTCTCTCTGTTGAAAGTCTCTTACAGTAGGATCAGTTTTGCAGCAACTGTCTAAGGCTAAAAAAAATAACATGAATAACATATTTTTGCTTTACAAGTGCTTTGTGGGTAACTTTGGAAATTGTGTGTTCTGTGTGTGATCAGGTGGAGGTGAAGGCAACGCTCTCTACATCGACTCTGAACTCAACCACGGGCGCACTGGGCCATGCACCACCTTTGACAACCCACCACTATGTGCAGAGACCTTCCAGGTTTCATTGCTGGAGACATGGGGCTTTGAGGATGTCATGTCCAAATGATGCTCTACACAATAACATGAACAATAAACACTTAAAGAATAGCACAAACTAACACACAAATTCCATACAGGCGTCCATGCTTTTACAGTTTACTCTAACACATAAATCAAATGTCCAGCAGAGGAGTTAAGAAAACAAATATGCAAACTAAACCACATCCGTCCCTGAAAAACCTATATAGAAGTCATTTCTTTATTTATTGAAGCACTCAATTTCAGTGTATGATTAAATATTGATTTTCTGTTTATTTTTTTATTTACAGATTTGTTATTGTGTGAAGACGTCCGGCGATATGAAAGAAGTGGTCAGGATTAAAAGCCGATTTAAAGGTTTAAGTCGGTTGTTATGTATTCGTACTGAACAAAAAAAGATGAAAAGTTCAGATTTCCTGAATGTAACTTCAGTCCTCTGTGCTCTGTGGTGACAATTTATCTGCCAAATTTTCTGTGCAAGTAGCTTTCCAGTCCGTTCATGCGTGTTGTTAAGATGACTGTGTTGACAGTGGGGTTTAAGAGAAGAATATGCAGTATGAAGTTGATTTTTTCCTGTGGGATGTGTTTTAATGTATACAGCGACTAACTAGCGTGGACGGTCTTTTCTCCCGTTACCCCGCTTTAGCTGTAAAAACATTTAAGGTCTCCTAATTCAGTGACTGTGGTAAATAATTGTGAATATCAGTGGTGAATGTGAGTGTTGCCATTTTGCACTTAATGTCAAACTTTCCTTTGACCCAGTGACTGCTTCTCCTGTGTGTTGTGTATGGAAACATTTTAAAACAGAACAAACTTTTCAAAGAGAAACTTCGGTTTACAACTTCTAAATGCAGCTTGTTTACATGTCTTTTTTTTCTTGATATTTTCCACTTACTTCCGTCCTCTCTGAAGTAAATTTAGCAACAAAAATGTCAAATCTGTGCCCTTAAGGCAAAATGTTTCGGGGGTTTAACCCTAGTTTGTAACTGTATGTTCAAATGTGCTTTGTTGAAATAACAGTTGGGAAACTACAAATGTATTCTACATGTGAAAATACAGACGTATACTTTCAGACTGACTTTGTTCCTTTTCCTTGTCACTCCTTCCTTTTCTTTTCTCTCAGATCTGTCATGCTAGTCAGCGAAGACTGTCACAGAAGTGTGCCACATACCATTTTCAAGTTGGACGCCTAACAATCTGACCACCAAATCCCTGCACATGTCCTGGCTTTAGTTTTAGCTGTGCTGGTTTGCATTAAAGCTAAAGGTTTTATGATAAAGTGACATAATGTGAAACATGATGAAGGGCAGGGATCACCAGCTCCATTTGTGAAAAGTCCATTTTTTTATTTGATGGATGACATGGGAGCCTCGTGAATTCAAAGGATGAAAATGTGTAGGTTTAACGAACTAATTTTGATTTCATCCAATTATACGTAAATCTTACTCCTTAAATGTGAGATCAGTCCCTATCACACATAGTGCTGCCAGTCACATGGGAGAATCTGGTTCTTATATCTGAAGTTGCCTGTGTCTTTATCATGAACTGCTAAACTTAGATCTACTTTTCTTCAGGTCCTCTCACACTAACACTTAAAGGCAATTTACTGTAACAAGATTTTAATCAGAATGGAACAAGACAATACCACAAGGAATGATTCAAACAATTTAAAATAACACAATGGAAGTGAAACAGAAACAATCAGGACCATGATCATGTGAATCAGAGTTGTCCATTATTGGGTTTGGCACTGATATTCTAGTACTTTTCGTTAGTGGTTTACTGGTTGATTTATGTAAATGAACCAAAGTCACTTCTGTTAAAATCCTCTCTGTCTCAGTTTTTGGATTTCATAACAGCTGCAGGGATTTAAGAAAAGAAGTATGCACAAAAACCACATTAAATCTTTCCTTACATCCTCTACATTTGATACACGGCCTGGCCAAAAAAAAAAGTCACCACCTGAATTTAATTAAAGAGACTGTGATGAGTTTCTAAGTAATTATAAAAAAGTCTCACTTTTAGATATATGCCTGATGGAAATACACACTTTAAGATGAGTTTTATAGCATCAAAATAGGTTATCTATAAATGCTATTCCTTAGCCTTCCAGTCGGGTCGTCCAGGGCTGGACTGACCTGGATACTCAACTTCGGGAACAAGACAATTAAAACTAGAGCAAATTTATATGATTCGGACACGTCTTAGAGAACCGGGCTGTAAGTAGTGACATATAGCCGGCTACAAAACTACGATACTAAGTTTTCCAAAAATTGCTTGTTGTCACACATCAAAAACTACCGCTGCGTAACTAGAAAAAGATACATTACCTCGTCGCTTTGCATCCTGCAAGTTGTTGAAAAAAGAAGTTGCAAAGCAATGCAGAGTTCTGAGGAAGGTCCGAGCTGCATTCATTAGCATCACAACAAAGGCACGTTTTGGCTTGGGTCTTTTGATGCGTTCCAGTTGTAGTCAAAAGTAGTAATTTCTAAGTTCAGAGTAGGAAACTGCAAGCGGAACGTCCCCCGAAGTCGGAATTTCCTTCTGGGAACTCGGTGAAACCTCGCCACTCCCGAGCTAACAACAGCTAACAATAGCCTGGTAGATTAGCATGTTTTTTTCCGACTTCAACTGGAACGCCGATAAGTCTGAGATGATGTCACTCCCAGTTCCAAGGTTACTGGAATGCAGCATTACAGCAGTCGCCGCACATGCTCATGGGTAGCAGAGTCTTAATGTTGCCGGTAATAGATTCTCCTCATAGCACCTTTAAGCAAATAGGTGCTAGCTTCCTATTGGAGAATTACAGCATGGGCGATTATCTTTCAGCTGGCAATAAGTTATTTAACCCCAGCTGATGCAATGAGTAGCTTCTCATCTCTCAGCAACCACGTGGAAAGACACATCTTGTGGTCATGGAAAAGATTTTAGTCTGAATCATAGGCATGCATCAAACAGAAAACATCAAAGGAAATTGCAGAAAATACTAAAACTGGGTTAAGAACTGTCCAACGCATTATTAAAAACTGGAAGGGGAAGGATAGTGGGGAACCATCTTCAAGGAAAAAATGTGGTTGGAATAAAATCCTGAATGATCGTGATTGGCGATCACTTAAATGTTTGGCCAAATCAGATCAAAGATAAACAACAGTAGATCTCAGGGGTATGATAATAAAAGTACAAGCATTTTCACATGCACAATGTGAAGGGAACTCAAGGGATTTGGACTGAACAGCTGTGTAGCCTTAAGAAAACCACTAATCAGTAAGGCTAACGGGGGGAAAAAAAGACTTCAGGTTGCTAGGAAGCATAAAGATTGGACTCAGGAGGACTGGAAGAAGGTCACGTGGTCCGATGAGTTCAGATTTACCCTATTCCAGAGTGATGGGAGCATCAGGGTAAGAAGAGAGGCAGGTGAAGTGATGCACCCATCATGCCAAGTGTCTACTGTACAAGCCTGTGGGGGCAGTGCTATGATCTGTGACAAATCTTGAGACATTGCAGAAGCTTATCGAAACAACGCCACATCAAATGCATGCTGTTATCAAAGCTAAAGGCAGTCCAATAAAATATAAGTTTTTGACCTTGTTTTTTGGTGGCAACTTTTTTTGGCCAGGCAGTGTATTTTAAGGGCCAGATTGTAAACTGTGGGAGGTCTGATGTGGCTGTCTGCCCGCCTGTTGGTGACCAATGATATAGGGTATGATAATATGGTTTTAGACTTTGAAGGATAAAGGTGCTGGCCACAGTGCCCCATGAGAAGATTGTATGCAGCAAGAACAACCACAGTAATGCGCTCATTGCCTCTTCAGTCTCGAAAGGGAATTATTACATCCACCAATGAGGTTGAATATTGAACAGATTTTACGGAAATTTTCAGGAGATGTTGTGATGGCGGAAACTTAAAAATGATTACTGTAGATTTTGGTTGTGATCCAGATAACTGCCTTTAGCAAACCATTGTTTTTGCTCAGTAACTGTTAAATTAATAATGATATCAACATGATTCTGAGTGGTTGGTGTGAGTTCCATGGTCAAGGAATCATATCAGGATAGTAACTTTATCATGAAACTTGCTTATAGATGGAACAGCAAAGTGTGAGCTACCATGGCATAGGGATGGGATGAAATATCGTTTGGCAATTTATCGCGATACAGTACGTGACGAAATGCATCAAAAATGACTATATGCAAAAAGCCAAACGATGGAGTCGAATGAGGTCAAAATTGAGGACGCTCCGCCTGGATACAAGTCATCTGTCTGACAGTATTTTGGCTTTCTCACTAAAAAAGACGAAGACATCAAAAACGAGCCTACTGCTCGTTAGCATACACTCTCTCTAACCTCTCTAGGGTTAGAGAGAGTGTTATTGTTTGTTTTTGGCCTGTTAGGCCTTGTGTTTTCCTGTGTGCAACTCAAACAACATTAAATAAGTTGTAATTACCCAGTAATATTTTTTCTTTCTTACTTTTTTGATATTGTACCGTGACGTATCGTATCGTGACCCGGTCATATCGAGGTGCCAGCGTATCGTGAGTTTAAGTGTATCGTCCCTACCTTGGCAGAGGCTTGCACTCTCAGAGTGCTTTTTAGTCATTTTATTGATAAAGGGGACCTTGTGGATTTGGAAAAAAAAAACCTCTGGATTTGCAGTTTAAAAACTGAAAAAATATATACTGTCAATTGCGGTTTACCCAAAAGTCTTGAGATTTGTGGCATTCATTAAAGGATAGGCCTTTGTAATGAATCATATCTATTAAATAGTCTGGGATATGATTTTTGGTCCATATTATTACATTATTGCATAAAATCGATATGGCTTCATGCTTTTTCTTTCCTTGGCCTCATCAGTCTCCGTCATCTTTGTCTCTTGGCCTCAGCTCTTTGTAGAACACAGTACATTGGCAGATTAATTACCCCCTTTTTTTGGTTGATTGGCTTCCTGTAGCCGAGAGTGAACTCAGGCTGTGAAGCAGTTATTTCTCACATGATGCAGTTTTTATGGCGTTATATAACCATCTGATACACTATCGACCTCAATCACTGACACAAAAGTGAAGTTTTATCAATCTGTCAACTGCCAAATCATAGTAATTGTGGCACCAAGAGGCTTTACAAATGAGTATACAAGTGCGATACTTCCTATATATTTTTATTTATTTAATTAAAAAAAGATGTATAAAGATGACGAGGTGGCAGGAACAGAGGGACTGAAATGAAGGTTCGTGATAGTGGTAACTTGTGGATGCCCCGATTATAAATGTGTCCTTATTGTATTTCTTGCTGTTGAACCTCAAGTGGGTCCTCCTCTCTATGCTATTGTAAAGGTAGTTATTATGGTGGTATTAGCAATATCATTAACAGCAATAACAAAGTGAAGTGGAGAGGACTGATAGGTAGTCATGGTCACAAGAGCAGGAATGTCTTCTAACTGACAGATTATGCTGAGGTTACTGTTTGGAACTGGTGTGATAATAGGATGGGGCTAAAGGAGAGGATAGATACTGTAATATAATTGTAGTAGTTGTAGGTCAATAGCAGTCAGTCGTCCACACCAACAAACCAAATTATCACTTTTAAATAATGAACTCTCTGACAGTACCAATGGCAAATACACTATTTGACAAAGAGCAGGGTCTGAAACATGGACTGTGAGCGTAGATTACTCACTCCTCTGGATATGCTCTTTCTATTTATTGTTTGGGCATTTTGTCGATGTGGAAGCTGACTGAAAGCTGCATGACCGGAAAATATTTGACAGTGATGAATCAGATATGCTACAAATAAATCTGCAAAGCCTCCTGCTTTTAACTGTCAGCTATGTTAGAGAATTCATTCAAGCAGGAATTGGGGAAAACCCTCCTCAGAGCCTTATTTTCAGAGTTTTTATTTATCAAGTCAGTGAAAAAAACCCAATTCATTTTCTGTCAGTGCAGCTCCATTAATAGACATTTTGTTTCACTGGGTGTGGCACATCCTAATGCATCGGGGGAAATGGATCTAAGACTGCAAAGAGTGGAAGTAATTCACTCCCCACAGCACAAAGCACCGACTCCCTGCTTTTCATTCAGGATTCACACTCTGCTAATCGCACATGCAGGTCTATATTTAGCCTCTCTGTTGGGTGTTGGTCTGGCGCATCTCCTGAAAACCACGCTTCCCAGCCTCGAGGAGTAAGATGCTTAAGTGTTTAACCCTACACTGAGATGGGTCTTTGCTCGGACAGCCCCCCACCCCCGAAGGGTTGTAGTGGACGGGGGATTAGAAGGCAGACTGAGGACGTCCCAACTACTAATGTGCAGAATGAAAACAGCAAATAAGCCTGGTCTTTTGTTTGTCTTCAGCTTTGTCTGGCTACTCACTAAGTATGTCTTAAAGACCAGGGTTTTATCAATCCTTAAAATGATTATTAGTGACTTCTAATTGGAGATGGAGTCAATGTACCTACGTTCAGGATCCAGTGAGGAGTGACTAGCTTAGTATAAACCAGCTGAAACTGTTAATGAAGTCTCTTTGAATTGCAGAGCAAACAAACCATCACTCAAGAGGTCAATTATCTCTGCATTAATTCTACAAATCCATTGAAGCTGGGACATTGTAACAAGAAAGCAAACCCCCACCAGTGTTGCTCAGTTATTGCTGTTCCATCTATAAGCAATAATTCCATGATGAAGTTACCATCATAATACGATTCCTTGGCCCTGAAAACCCAAACTTAGCACTCATCATTATGTTGATATCATTATTAGTTTGACAGCTATTGCGCAAAAAAACTGTGTGCAAAAAGCGGTTATCTGGATCACCACCAAAATCAAATCGTTTTTATGTTAGGCCATTCCCAACATCTCCTGAAAACTTCAGCAAAATCCATCAAGTGGTTTTTGTGTAATCTTGCTAACAAACAAACAAACATATACTGGCAGACACACAACCTCCTTGGCGGAGGTAATAAAAATAGAACCGTTTTTATTACCTCCGCCTCCTCCTACAGTGCTTGGCCAATCATTTTTCAACTATATTCAATTGAATGCACGACAAAGACATGACACTTAATGCTGAAACTGATCAAGTTTTTTTTGTTTTTGTAAATGTTCACTCCTTTTTTATTTGATGCAGCACACTCTAAAATGTTGGGACAGTAGCATCTGTACCACTTAGATCAACTTTCCTTCTAACAGCACTCACCAAGCATTTGGGAACTGAGGACACTCGCTGTTAAAGCTTTTCCAGTGGACTTTCCCATTCTTGCTTGATTTATGACTTCAGTTGCTCAACAGTCTGAGGTCTCCCTTGTTGTATTTAGCACTTCATAATGCACCACACATTTTTGATGCGACACAGGTGTGGACTGCAGATAGGCCAGTCTAGTACCTGTAATCTTTTACAACAAAGCCTTGGAGTTGTGATGACCACAATGTGGCTTGGCGTTGCCCTGCTGAAATGTCAGGAATCTCTCTCAAAAAAGGCATGGCTGGTAGCATATGTTGCTCCAAATCTGTATGTCCCTGTCAGCATTGATGGTGCTTTTGAAGGTGTGCATGTGACCCATGCCACGGGCACTAACACCCCCCATACCTTCACAGATACTGGGTTTTGAACTTTGTGCTGACAACAATCTGGATGGTCATTTTCCTCCATAGCCCGGTTGACACTACACCCATGATTTCCAAAAACAAATGTTGACTCATCAGACACCAGCGACTGTTCCACTTTGTGTCAGAAGAAGATCTCAGAAGAACCAGGCCCAGAGAAGCAGGCAGTGTTTCAGTGTTGTTGATATATGGATTTGGCTTTGCATGGTAGAGTTTTAACCTACACTTATGCTGTAGATTTATTGACAATGCATTTTCTAAAGTGTTCCTGAGCCCACATAGTGATATCCTTTTTTTTTTTTTTTTTTTTTAGTCGAGCCACCTGAAGGATTGAATGTCACATTTGGTTTTTGGTCTTGCCACTTATGTGCAGAGATTTCTTTGGGTCCTGTTAATATTTTGATGATATTGTGGTCTGTAGATGATAAAATCCCTAAATTCCTTGCAATTAAAAATCATTCTAAATTTGCTGGGTTATCTGTTCATGCAGTTGTTCACAAAGTGGTGAACCTCTTCACATCTTTTCATTTAAATTTGAGTATTGAGTCTGTGACTGTTTGCTGAAACTGTGCATTACTGCCATTCTGGGTCAGGTCTCCCTTGGAAAGAGATCTGCTGATATAAATAGGACTAACCTAAAAAATAAAATAAAAATGAGTGGGCCTTTTGAAGATGCTCCTTTTATACCCAGTCATGACATTCACCTGCTTCCCATTAACATGTTCACCTGTGGAATTTTCCAAACGGGTGTTTTTGAGTATTACCCAACTCTCCCAGTCTTTAGCTGCCCCTTTCCCAGCTTTTTACCTCCACAAAGGAGCATGTTTGTCTAGTTTTTAGAAAGATTTTGCAAAAACTACTGGATGGATTTTGCTGAAATTTATGCTGAAGATGTTGATCATGGCTAAACTAAAAAATGACAAGGATTTATTGGTGATCCAGATAACAGCCATTAGCAAATGGTTCTTTTTGTTACATAACATGATTCTGAGTGCAAGGTGTGGGATTTCAGGGTCAAGGGATCATATTATTATGGTAACTTTATATGGAATTATTGCTTAAAGATTTAACAGCAATATGTGAGCTACCTTGGCAGAAGGGATCTTTCTCATTTGGACTATGGTGCACGCATAAAATACCAAAAAATTTTAGGGAGAAAACAGTGAACTTTAAAAGTTTCAGCACTGAATTTTCTTGTGTTTGTGGTGTAATCAATTGAATTATAGGCTAAAAAGGATTAATTTATTCAACTCCAAATCATTGTATTCTTTAATTTTCAATTTCTTACCCAATGTCCCAACTTCTTTAGAACTGGGGTTTGTAAATGGCTCATATCTGCACGTGCAAAACAAAATCCTCCCTTTGCTTGAGACTATATCAGTGGAATGTATCAGAAATATAGTATGAGACTAAAGATCTAAGTCTTCAATAAAAAGCCGAGTGTCAGTCTGTTGAATCAGGTTATGCTGGAACAGTTTTAAGCATAAATGCTCCTTGAATAGAATCCTGATCACATCAGCCCCCTGTGATCATTTCTCCTTGTCCCCTGTCCACCTTCCTTAAATAATCTAACCAGCCTTATAAATGAATCTTGGTTTTATCTCATTCAAGTGATCAATTTAACTCAGGGATAACAGCATCAATCTAATCCTTGAATCCATGCTCTCAAAACAAACAATAAGCAAACACAGGGGTGATCATGTTACTGCGACTATACACACTGTTAAATGAGCTGGTTATTTGCTCATGTCTACAAAGAGAAGGGGAGTCATAATCCAATCTGAAGAGAGAAGCTACATCTGTATCCACCTAAGGGAGTCAATCCTGGATCAATGCCCTTGTCAGCCAGTCAGTCAGCTGAGAAGAAGAGAGTGAAACTCCTCCCATCAATCGTGATCTTTCTGATATGTATGCATCACGGCACATGCACATCATACACGCCTCAAATATGCTCTATTCTTGCTGCATTATGAATGGGCGGCAGGGAGTAAGATGTTTGCTGTGTAAAGCGTTTCAAAGGGAAGGAGGTCTCTGATGCTGCTGTAGGAATTGCATCATGAGTGGAGGGGCTTTTCAGTGATATGAGAGGACAGGGGGAGGGGTCCATCTCTGGAGCTACTGACTAGACCGGGCAATGCAGAGGGAGCAGGATGGAGGGATGGATGAAGGAGGAGGAGGAAGCATGAGGACTGCACAGGCTCCCTCTGACTCACTCACACACACACGTTGTCAGCCCTCCTATGGTGTCCTAGCTCTCCCGACCCCTCCTCTTTATGGATCTCTGAGCCTTTACACTTGCTAGGAGCTATACAGTGAAATGGGGATTCTCGGCTCCCTGCCCCCACCACTGCCACATATTCACTCAACCTCAAATTCTCTCACTTCACACGCTCCACGTTGCTGCATATCACAGCTGACTGTAAAACCACCCTCCGCTGCATGGTAGAGTCCTGGTGCAAAATACAGGACACATGCAACATTGGGAATTTCAGCATTCGGAGAGGTCGCTTTGACCAGCTGTTGTGCATTCAAGTTTGGTTTATTCTTTCCCTCTGGCTTTTTGGTGTATCCTTTACCAGAACTATTTTTAGCAGAATTGAAAACACCAGCCATACTCTATCCCAAAATAAAATTAACCGAGCAAAAAAGGCAACAACAGCTCTTGTTAATTGATTGATAAGAAACAGATAGAAGAAAGAAGAGTTAGCACTTCATTTTACACATAATGCAAGACAAGCTTGGCTAGATTTCCATGACACCTGAACATAATATGCAGGGGTGTTGCAAGAAATATTTCTCCAACCCAGTATCTGTTTGTTGAATTGCTCAAGAAATATAGCATTATATATACTCCTCAAGCAAAGTTTGGAAATGTTGTTTCAGTCCATCATGATACTGAATTTTATATCATTTGAAAGCCTCATTGGCCACCTTTCAAAAGAATACAACATGTAAAGGTCATGGAATGAGCAACACAGCTCTACATGTGAGTAGCACCCAAAAAATGTGCCAAAATCCCCTTCAACTGGAAACTGGTGCCCAAGTATGCAGAGTGCAGCATTATTTGGTGTCAGCCCTGGTAATTTCCAAATATAGGACTGAGTTCCATGAAACTAGTTAAGACAAAGACAATGTGGGCATCCCAGGAAGACAACACCTCAAGAAGGCTGGATCCTGTCCTTGCTGTAGAAGGCACCATGTTTTCTTCAAGATGAGAGAAAGAGATTTTTAGGTGCTATTTGCACATTTCACTGTGTCACTCATTATAGATTGTTATCCTGGAGGTAGCTGCCCTGGTTTTGATGTGGCCTGTGGCTCTCTTACTCCATATTATGCCACATTCTCTACCCAGAAAAAAAAATACATATATGCAAAAAAGGCAATAATCATGTCAACATGTGCATGTTGGCTAAGCACCATTAGTGATTAGAGCATTCACATTTTGGGCAGCTTTGGAATTTGGATACAAAAGGACAAAAAGCTTACATACATTATATTGTCCCATCCATAGCATTAATATCATAAATAAGGTTTGTACCTTTTTAGTTGGGGGAAGTTTACATTTTTGAAACAGACACAAGTAAATTTTTTTGTCATACTTCCCCAAACCAAGCATATGCACAATGAGTAAATACATGTGATGTTAATATTTGAAGGATCACTTATAAACAAAAGAAGTATGTTGTTTAAAGACAGAAGTAAGCTTCAAACAGTGGAGAAAATCTTCAGCAAAAAATATTAAATAAATGATGAGTGAAACTAGCACTATAAAGTATTAGCCTACAATGTCAAGTATTAAAAATGTTGTTATTGACCACACAATCAGTCCCTGTGATTTCACTATGTAAAAGACTGAACTGCCCAGATTCTTTGTCTTGCTATGTAACATGTTGTTTTTTTCATCTTTTTTCTTGACACAGATATATCTACATGCTGTTTGGTGCAGCAGAGGCATAAACGAAAGTAATATCATCTAATAAATGTTCAAAGGGGTCTGTTTCAATATAAATGTCATTTAATGGGAGTTAACCCATGCATAAGATGATTGAATCTTTTTTTATCATTTAAAATCAATACAAGCTTGGTATTTTTGAATGTGAAGGGGAAATTAATCTTAACAGACATATGGCAAAAAAAAGGTTAATAAGTATATAAAATAAGTGATAAGTGAGAAATAGGCCTAATGACACTTTCATAGTTTGTAGGGGCCCTTGCCAATCGTAGGCCCTAACAATCATCCTCATCCTCCCTTGCTGCCCACTTCACTGGAATAAGAAATGTCACATAGCAGTGGTCGAAATAAGGGTATAAATTCAGGGTATAAATAAGGTCTAAATTCAAGTTGGACCATGTCTTAACTAACTCTCTAAATGACTGTGGACCCCAGAAAGCTCTCCAGTCATGATGGCTTTGTCTCAGCTTTTGAACCACTGGTTTAGCATATACCTCTATTAAAGGGTTTTATTATAATATGAAAGTGGCAATCATTCCTCTCTCACCTTGCTGCTTATTCTCATTTACCCCCCTGCCTCTGAAGGGTGACTGTGTTGATATCAAAGGGGAAGCCTGCAGCGGAGCACACCAAAGTGATGCCTGATAGGGGTGACCTTCAATAAATAATGAAATAAACAAAAAGTATAAAACACTTCCTGTGCCTATATTAATTCTTCTTTCATGTGACCTATCTTCTCTATGTACTAAAGCGTCGTCACGAAACGCTGTATATCATTAACAAACTTCATAATGGTACGCCCCCCCACACCCAGTACATGATAGGTTTTATCCACACGGCCAGTCAGGTGATACATTTTCCGCTTCGCCATTTTGTGCTGCTGCGCCGGGTATTTATCAGAAGAGTCGTGACTATCCCGTTTACACTGCTTAGTTAGGTGGCCAGACGGTTCCTGGTATACTCGGTTTTAATTTCAAGCTTGTGGCCTTCGATAGGATCCGAAAAGTGCTATTCCTTCGACCTCGCCAATAAATAATTTTGTATATTTAGTTTATTTTTTATACTGTGCGAGCAAGAATGTCGACCGAAATCCCTGAATACTCTCCGTTCTTCGGAGTAATGGGAGCCTCTGCGGCTATGGTGTTCAGCGGTGAGTATCACACATCTATCACCTTTTTATATCCAACATTTTTAACGTTAGAAAATGTCAGCACCTACATTTGCATTTAACCAATGTTGCTTTATATGATTTCCTACAGGGCGCGTTAGCTGTCAGCCATAGCCGTGCTAACGTTAACGTCGTAATGCTAATTTTTGAGCTGTCATTTTTAGACTTAACAGCGCATTGAGACAGCCTCTGGCATTTGTCAGGGTTTAACTTAATAACGCATGGCCAGCTGTAGTAATTAGACTCTTATTTTCTTACTTAGGAAGACAGAAATACGAGTGAGGACGGCGAAGCTTAGCTGATGACGATTACATATGTTAGCTTTACGGTTAGCCTAGCTTGCTATGTGATCAGTTAGTCTTTACTTAAACATTTAGGCCAAAGCGGGATTATTTATTTAGAAAAGGAGAAATCTCATATCAAAAGGTGACTTTAAGGTGATATACATTTGAGACGTGAGGACATTTATTCGAAGCATCATGAAATAGCTTTCTGTTTGCTCTCTTGCTGCTGGATATAGGTTTATATAATTGTAACTAAGTAAATGTTGCACAACAGTCTGCTAAGGTAATCAAGCAAGTGAAAAACTCTGATAAAATGATCAATAAAACGCTTTTAAAAGATAACTAAATATGTTGCATATAAAACAGTTCAACCATTCTGTGGCTTACTACATTAGTTTAAAGTGAAATACTAGGTTATATAAATATGACACCCTATGCACAAGCATTCAGACTAAGTGAAGGATAAAATCAGCAACACCACATGTACACACACATAGTTACAGTTTGAAGGAGTGTAATTGTATCTGCTGACGTACAGGAACTGTATTAACTGGTAAGTGCATTATTTGCTGATCTACCACCCTTCCCCTCATCAAATCTCTGCTACAACTCTAATATATTTGCTCGAACCGTAGTGTAAACTTCTTTTTCTCAGAGCTTAGATTACCACTGGAAACCATGATCAGCTGGTCAACTTCCTTATTGCTGAGAGGAATGACAGAATGTCACATGATAATCACATGATGGGACTTCTGACTTGGAATTGCCCTTCTGATCTGTTAAAATATTACCCTACAAATGAACCCTAAAATGACCATATTAGCTGTGAACATGAAAAGGAACTTTTTATTCAAATACTTTTAAAATCTTTGACACCACTGAATATCATTGTTTTTTTACTGAGCAGAGTAAAGATAGAGGAAGTGAACTTTGTAACTACTTTTTTATAGCAGGTCACACTTCTTGTCTTATGAGATCTTTCTAGGTTGCTTTTTTCTTCTTAGTTAACATAAAGACCTGAACATCTGCTGTATTGTTGCAGCAAAGTCCTGCATGTGACCAGGGTGACGGTAGAGATTGATGCAGCTCCAGTGAGAAGTTAGCAAGGTGCTCGAGCTAATTGAGGATGTCATTGAGGGCATGAACTCCTGCCGACAAGGCCTCTTTGCCAAAACCAACCATTTTGTGGTGTTAGATTTGGATTTGCTCCAACTTGAGCTAGTCCTGAAATACTTATATTTCTGATTTTTTCCCCACGTGACTATTTAGCAGTCAAAGAGCTGAAGGAATTTTTAATCATCTTTTCTCCAATCACACTGAGCTGCATGTGGAACAGAAATCTGATTTTCAAGACCATTTCAGCTTGAGATTTCAGGAATTTGAGAAATTTCAGGCTTAATCCAACACAGCAGCAGCATAACAGCTATGAAGCATCACAATTAAAACCTACCACACAGCTTCTGTGTTTAATATTACATTGTCCCTTCCCACACAGAAATAAGAGGCAGCTGCTTGTTTGCCAAAGCCAACGCTGGTCTTGTCATAGCTCAGGTTTAATGTGTAGTGATGGGGAAGGGCAGCATGGTGGCGGCAGCCCTGCAGGCTAGTAGGGCTACTGGTCTGTGGTGGTGAAGGAGTGACAGCTGGGGAATTAGCTGTTAGGGAGGGAATCATGCTGGCACAAAGTAGAGACACGGCGGCAGTGGTGGTGGTGGGATGGACAGGGAGACTTGATTATTCAGACTTGAGCTGTAAGGATCTTGGAGAGTTGTGGTGTCATTTAAAGGACATTGTAGGGATTTTGGTCCCTTAAAAGTAGCTGAAGAAGTTTCTGAGCGAATAACTTCATGTCATATTCAGCCGCTAAGTTATATTTAAAGGAGTTGCATGTTTCAGCCTCACTTAATCCGACCATAGTCACATTTTTATTTAAGTATTCTGGGGCATGTCATTTGCAGTAATAAGCCATTTTCTGGATGTTTACTGTGATGTTATGGTGTCAGGAGGTGTTACGTCATTTTAGTAGCCTGTAGATTGTGACCTGACGTGAGGGTTTTCTCTTAAATGATGCCTGACTCAAACAGGTGACAATCACAAGGTGCAATAACTTCTGTTTTAAAATCAACACTGTCTGCAGCTTTTACTTTTATTGTCTAACAGCTTCATTTTATGGAGTGTTATTTTTTTAACAGCTTGTTTATTCCTTAAAGAAGATCATGATTAAGCTTTCAAACATAAAGACTTACTAATGACTCATAGTGATGCTGGGAATAATTTTGGAAGGAAAGAATTGCATCTTTTTCTACAGCATCTTCCTTTTTTCTCCCATGCATTTACTGGTACATTTGTTCTAGGAAGGAAAACCAAGTAAATCTGTCAATAATGCAAATGGCTTTAGCCTCATTCAGTGTTAACATCCCTCCCCCTCTCCAGTTCAATAGTTAGATAAAATTGTTCATTTACTCTTCTGTCCCTGACTTTCTGATGCAGTCAGTTGCTCAGAGAGTCTCATAGTTTCTCTTATTTTTAGACCGTGTAGAACACAGTCAGCCTGGCAGGCAGCTGTGAGGACATTTTTTACAATCACGACCTTCCTGTTTTTTAATTCCTTAAAAGCAGTGTGCTTCCCCATTCCCTTCATTATGCGGACCAGACCAATATGCTGCGTTGTGCGTGGGCTCATTGCATGCAAGATCATCCCTCGCTGTAGGCACCTCCCGCTCTGACATCACAAGACGTCACAAGGGCATCCCATACATGAAATATTCTGCAGGGAGGAAAAAAGAGGGAAAAAGCTGTCCACCTAAGCTGAAGGGGATTAGGATTATAAACCCAGAGGTTGTTTCTCTACACAGCAGCAGTAGCTGACATATCGTCCATCAAATGTTTAATCATCAGGGCAGAATGATGTTTGAGGACGTGAGAGTTTCTCCATTGAGCTTCACTTGTCACACCTCTGTGAGGCCGAGTAAGAACAGAGGTGGAGGATAACATTACCCATGGTAACATGTTGCGCTGGCTGTTATGGACGGCTGAAGGTAACCGTTTTTTAGACAAAAGCTGTCGTGTGATCTGGATATTTTCTGCTAAATTAATCTGTAAAGTTAACCGTTGTTATATGGAAGCGTAGTGTTATTGGCATAATTCTAATAATGGCAGATAATAGTAGATATAAACATTAATTTAATAAATCAGAATGATTTTTGCAGAGTTTTTCATACCTGTGTAATTTTAATGTAAAATGTAAGCTCCATGAAAAGGGTAGCTTATTTTAATGCTGTACAGAGCTCACAATGTGTCATCATGTTTTGACATTGCTGTTTATTTTCTGTAAATGTAAAAATACATTTAACTCACTATAAGGAATAGGCACTGCAACCCATTACCCACACATCTGTTAAACCAATAACACAGATTTTGATGCCTCAATTATAAAATGGCAAAAAATAAAATGCTTAGCCCTCCCTGCCTAATTAGCTCATTCTTTTAAAAGTATCCATTTGTAAAGGTTCCTGGCATTGGCTTGGAAAAACAAACGGCAGTATCATTTGTCACTTCAGGAGTAACAGGTCAGTTCAGGTCAAGCACAGGACACACCAGGGGGAAAATGTAAGGATGCATGATGTTGGGTTTTTGCCAACATCCTGTATGCAGATATTTACAAAATCATTATTTCTGACACTGATCTCAATAATAAAAGTCAATAAAAGTACACTTTTTTTGAAAGAGCACATAGTCTTTATTTCAGTAGGATAGACCATTGTCCTTGTAATCTATTTGTTCCTAGAAATAGACATGAAACAAACAGTTGATGCTTTATTTTATAACTCTGTGTTGTATTTTAATTTAAACATTTAGTGATGGTCGTTGGAACATTATGGTACATTTGAACTATCTGCTGATATTACAGCCTGTTTATGTGGTACATATGGTGGATTGTATTGTTAATAAATTGTAGAAGTGTGTAGTTTAGTTTAATTATTTTATTTGACAGAGATATGAACAACATATCTGTAAAGTCCAGGGCTACCTACATAGCTTATTTTCATCTGTGGTCTTTGGACCCCAAACAGAGAAGCCTTTAAAAATAATAGTTTAAATTTGCTTTGTGTTTTGTTGACAGAAAAACAGGATGTTTATATGATAGGCTTTTAATCATGTTTTTTGTGTATGGGCAAAGAACAGGTAGGTGTAACTGGCAGTTTCTGATTTAGTAAAACTCTTTTTAAGTACAAACAAAAATTAGATTTATTTAAAACATTTCAACATCAACTTATTGCACTGAAAATAGTTTTAATCAGCTTCATTCTTTTTCAAGCTCATTACAGTTTGCATTTCATAAGAAAAATTGGTTTCATAAGAAATGAAAGGTATTTATTGTGAGTTTTTTTTTAATTTCTGTTGTATTTCTTCTTGAGACTTTGAGAGGATTATGCATTTGTTCCAACCTGGCCCTCCGTCAGAGGGAGTAAGAACAATATGGCCCTCTTGGTGACCAAAGCTGCCTGTCCCTGCTATAGACCGTAGAATTTATTCTGGCACGTCCACAATGCTGGAAGGAAAAGTCAGGCTTTATTTTTCGTGGGTTTGTGAAAACCTCGCCAGCTCTGACTCAGACACATCTCTATAAATGTGCCGGAGTGATTTAACCTTGTATTGACGGCATCAGCTTGGTAATAGATCAATGAAAGGGACGTGGCCAGTTGCCACGAGCACTTTTGAAGATTGGCCCTGCATCTTCTTCCTGTCTGCCTCCCAGATCTTTTTGCCAGAAAGCCTCAAAGCTCGTTTCTCAGTTAACCAGAACCCTCTCCAAGCTCGTGCAACATATTGTCCTGAGGAAAAGGAAAAACAGAGGGCGGGACACCTCGGGCTGTGTGCACAAGACCACCCCTCAAGATGATCTCTCAAGAGGCATTTCAGATTTAATCATCATCAGTATGTTGGAAATGAAGCTGAAAGTAGACTACGCTGCCAGGCCCCTGTTTCCTGCGCCAGTGACATGGCGAGATCTGCTCGATAATCAAAGCATTCATTTCCTTTAGTTGGTGTTTAACTGTGTTGCTCAAGTTTTACTGACTGGCCCTTTTATTCATGACAAGGTTCAGCAAGCTTTGTTTTGCTGATGCAATAAAAAGTCGTATTTTTGTTTTACAGTCAGCATCTTTTAGAACAGTTTCTTTAATTTCTGTACAGTAGATATGTGATACTGCAATCGAGTGCTGGGTGTTTGAGTTACATCTATGATTTTGTCTCCTAATACGAGAAAATTAATGATTGCCCTGCTGCAGGCTGTTTGTTTTTAAACGTATCAAATCATTTGGTCAAAAAGATAAATGCAATTCTGATGTTATGTATAACATCTAATAAGCTGAACACAGAATTCAGATCAGTTTGTGATATTTTTTTTTGTTACCAATGTATAAAGGAGTCTAAAGGAAACAGTTGCTGCCAGTCATATTTCTACTTTCTTGAAAATTATTATTTTTATGTTTTCATGGCAGATTTAGCAGGTTATCATCATAAACCAATAAACATTTTAAACTGATAGGCTCTAATGGCCGCGTGTGGCTGTTGGTTTGCCAGATGCCGGTCAAGAGCTGTAATAAAGAGAAAAACAGCAGTAATAATGAGCTATGAATGATATTATCTTACTAATATTGGTATAGGATAAAAGTTACTTAAACTGCTAATTGTTATCGGCAGGAGGGATGGGATAAAATATCGCTTGGCAATATATCACGATACAGTACGTGACGAAATGCATCAAGTTTGAAAAAAAATGGATCGAAATAAAGACGTCACGTCCGGTAATAGCTAGGGGTGTAATGATTGGTCGATATATATCGATACATCGATTGGTTAAGCAATGATCCAATCACATCGATGGAAACTCAAAACATCGATTATCATCATGATCTTTGATGTACGCTTTTATTTTGAAATCCCAACCGGACATGCATGTCCGTTTCCGGCCAACCACAAGTCGTTCTGAAGTTTCCTCTCAAGTCTTAGGCGTAGCATATGAGAGTCACATTTGAACCTTTTCACTCTCTGACACGCCACGCCTGATATTTCTCCTGCTGTAAAATGTACTCTTTAGTGCCCACCGAGTAACACCCCTGTAGGCGAACGTGTAGCACGACGCTGTTAGCATCAGAGCTAAACGGGAGCCAGACATATCGGCCAACCATAAAATAGCTCTGCTGTATCCGGGTAAGATATGGTCGACCTGACAGCAGAGGATGCATGCTGCACGCACGACAGGAGAGCATCATCACACGACTGCAGTGAGTTATCTCATTTGATTTTGTAGCGCACTGATTAAAGAAATTTCATAGTTAGAAAGTAAAACAGCGAGAGGTTAATGTCAATCCTCCTCCACATTGACCATTAAACAGTTAAAGTCTGATCACATTGACAAACAATCTGTGGTTACTAGTCATCACAATAAAACAAAGTCATCAATGGTGAGTTAAGTTAATAGCTCTTATTTTGAACATGAAAAATGTTTGGATGTAATTAAAATCAAACTACACATTTTTGGTTTGATAGAGCATGGTCAAATGTTGGGGGTCAATATAATGAAATTTAAATAATCAATATTTTTTATTAAAGTTTTGCATCATTACTTGATATAATAAACAAACGTTACAATGTAACAGTAAGACCCATAAGGTAATAGTGGGGACAAAAAAGAACCTTACCTGCATTAAACCAGTTTTAATTTTAAATATGATTAGATCATACAGACGGTTATAATCCTCTAAAAACTGTCATACCCAAAGGTCAGCACATTGTTCCACATTTCAGTAATAAAACTATCAATTTTTTTTGTATTTATTTCTTGCTTCAGGTGAAATGTAGCTGATTGTGTTCAGTGAGGACATAATATCGTCTTAAATCGATCGAAGGCCCCTGAATTGTATCGTATTGTATCGTGACAGACTTTGTGATATCGGCAAATATCGTATCGTTGTCCAAAGAATCAATATCCTATCGTATCGTCATGAAACTGGTGATTTACAACCCTAGTAATAGCGCATGTGACCAGAAGTGACGACAACAAACATTAGCACCAACTACCTTGCCTCCAAAAAGCCGAATGATGGAGTCGAATGAGGTCAAAATTGAGGACGCTCCGCCTGGATACAAGTCATCTGTCTGGCAGAATTTTGGCTTTCTCATTAAAAAAGACGAAGACAGCGAAAACGAGCCTACTGCTCGTTAGCATACACTCTCTCCAACCTCTCTAGGGTTAGAGAGAGGGTTATTGTTTGTGTTTGGCCTGTGAGGCTTTGTGTTTTCCTGTGTGCAACTCAAACAAAAACAAAAGTTGTAATTACCCAGTAATATTTTTTCTTTTTTACTTTTTTGATATTGTATCATGACGTATCGTATCGATATCGTGACCCGGGCAAATCGAGGTGCAGCGTATCGTGAGTTTAGGTGTATCGTCCCATCCCTAGTTGGCAGACTTGATTGTTTTATCTATGTTTATTATTTTATATTTATATATGTCCCACATATCTGCTTTACTTTTTGGCAGAATGTCCAGTTGTGCCATAAGGGTTTATGTCATCATTGCTGGATGTCCACTTTAAAAATCTAAAGTATAACTAAAGAATTATTAAAGAATAAAATGTTTTTCCTGCTCCAGATCAGTTTCTATCAACATAGACTGTCATCATAAAGAAATACATCAATTTCAGTGAAGTGGAGGCCTCGTGCTCTTGACACAAACAATATAAGTATTGATGCTAGAATGAGTTTGGAAATATTGGTTTATCGTATAATGGCAAAAGTCTCACATCCTGTATCCCTAGTAAAAGTGTTTACTCCTGTCGTGGCTTGTGTGCTCATGCTAGCTTCCCCTGTAATGTCTGTTTCTTCAGCTGGAGGTACATACCGGATGGCTCACTGAACAGAGAAGGCATCTTTGGCTCTTGCTTTTAGAGAGTGGCCCTGAAATGAGGTGCAATGTGGCACTGGTAACCACATCATCACTAGATTTCTGTGCCGAGTCCTACAACCACTGTAGATGGTGACCTCTGAGCTGCATCAGGAGCCGTTTCTTTTCTTTTACGTCTCAGCGTTTGTTCGCAGTGACTGAGGAAGTCCACACGTTCACTTCAGTGCACATGCGCACACGGGTCGTGAGGCCAAGCCTGTCAAACCAGCTTCTGTGCTATGGCAGGCTTTGTTGGATACTACAATAGACCAGTGTGGTTTTATTAGGCAGGTATTAGATTTGTTTATCTGCGTACCTGTCCTGGGAGAAGAAAACTCCTCTGGGCTTCCTCTCTGTGTTTTTTCTTCATCTCTCTTTTGTCAGATGTAATTTAAATCAGTGCTAAACGTATACTCAGTGTTCTTTGTCTTGATACTCATCTTTTCTAATTTTAGAGTGTAGTGATTATCGATTTCCTCCCTCGCTCTCCTCCTGCAGTCGGACTCGTGTGACGTAAATACACTCTCTGCTTTCTCTCCTCGCCCAGCTGAAACGCTGATGCAGCTCTTTCCCCTCCCTTCCTGTCACATCTCACTGATGCTGGCCCTGAGAAAAGCGTGCACTGGAGATTGAGCACAGCAGATGTGTGCACTGCTGCTGCTCCTCTGGTACCCATATTGCTCTGATTCTGCTCCTGGAGATGAAGCATTCTGCCTTAACTGTTCTGATGTCAGCAGATCCCTGTGTGCTTAAGCCCAATGAGGCTTTTTTCATTCAGAGGGTGATTTTCTACTCTGCAGCTGTCTGGCACAGTGGTCCATGAAAGTGCAAGAGCTGAAGCAGTTTTAAGGAGATGAGGAAGTGTGACAGAGGAGGCTTTTGTCTCAAGGCTGTGTAAGAGTGAGATCTATCATTTCCCATTAGAGTAGCAGGGTTCCCCCACTGAAGCCATGTTGGATTTTTGAGGGGAAGAGAAACTGGTGTAGTAGTCATATTGTTTGCCAAGATCTTGTTTCACTTCTGCTTCATTATTCATCTGGGCTTCAAGCTTCTGTAGTCGACCTGTCATCTTATGACCCTCACACCCCACTTCTTAGTTTTGGCAGCTAATTTAGATTTCAGCTTAAGTTAGTGCATTACTTTTAGTCACATTGTAGTTATTTCTGCTCTTAAAGTCCTAAGAAGATCAGATTGTTTAAAGGATAACTTCGGTTCCTGCAGCTTTTACATTGTTTCTAGAATGAAGAACAACAATATACTCACCCAGAAGGCTTTCCTGATGCAAACGGTGCTTCGGGAGATATTTAGATCCAAAATCGAGCAGCGGACACCGATATAATGGTAGCCTGTAGGGCATAGATCGCCGCTCCTAAAACTGCATTAATCGTCCAAAAACTCATGTTTTTCACCAATATTCCATCATGATTCGCGCCGAATGGACCGCCATTGCAGCCTGTGTCTCTCCACACAGCGCTGTGTGGCTGAACCAACGAGTTTGTTTACATGCTCTTCGCGCATGCGCCAGTCTTGACTCATTGTTTCAGGGGAGCTACAAATCGACTTTCTTCTTCCTGTTTTGTGCAAAATGGCGGAATATCTATGGGATGAAGATGTTGTGGAGGAGGACTTTGAATATGATGGACGTCCTTACAGTTTGGAGCCAGATTATACAGATAAGGAGCTGATAGAAATGAGGAAGCGATCTCAACGCTCCAGAGAGTACTGCGCATGCGCGAAGGGCATGCAAACAGACTCGTCTGTTTAGAGGTTAGTACAGCCACACAGCGCTGTGTGGAGAGACACAGGCTACAATGGCCGTCCATTCGGCGCGAATCATGATGGAATATTGGTGAAAAACATGAGTTTTTGGACGATTAATGCAGTTTTTAGGAGCGGCGATCTATGCCCTACAGGCTACCATTATATCGGTGTCCGCTGCTCGATTTTGGATCTAAATATCTCCCGAAGCACCGTTTGCATCAGGAAAGCCTTCTGGGTGAGTATATTGTTGTTCTTCATTCTAGAAACAATGTAAAAGCTGCAGGAACCGAAGTTATCCTTTAACTCATTAAAATCTGTGTCTTCACATTTTTGTTGTTCCTAAATTATCCAAACATTCCAAGTTGTAAAGTTGCCATTATTGGATTCCACTCATGTTATGCCACAGTCAGTACATTTAGTTAGGGATGGATAATGTTTGTAACCAAAGGGGTCACAGTAATTTAAAATGGAAAGAGCTAAGATTGTCCACAGTTTTTCCTGTGAAACTCCCTTTTGTGCATTTATCAAAATAGTAATAAAATGGAAGAACATATTCATTCATGCATTCATTCATTCATGAAAGGCTCATTTTAATGATTTAAAGGTACAAATGGATTTAAAATCTATTTCATTCAAACACAGAATAGTTCATTATCAAAGTTTTGGACTGATTTAAGTCTAAGAGGTTTAAATGTTTTGGTGTTCACGGTGAAAGCTGCAGAAAGCTTAGATAAGCTAAAGGCAGTTTCTCTGGATATAATATTTGTCCATGGTACTTTTAGCATCAGCCAGTAACTAGAAGATGATGAGCTGTGGTAGACTGGTTTAACAGTGATGTGGTATACAGAGGCCTTTTGCCAAACAAAGCTTTATAAATAAATCAAAAAACCCTGTCATGTCTCTCTGAGGTGAATACAGTCTCAATGAGGCGTTTTCTGGTGAGCATCGGATTTTTTTTTTGTTACTATAAAGAAAACCAATAATTTGTCTTAATTTGCCTGCAAGATTGAGCAGCGATATTTCTTGATAAAATAACTTCCATGGCAGTAAAGTTTCCCTTTTAGTACACAGAAAATGTAACCGTTTATGGGAACTCTGGCAATGAGGGTAATTAAATTGTGGCCCTCCTGAGCACCAAAGTTGCCCATCCCTGCTTTAAGCTAACAGTTTCACTGACTTCTATTTGAGCAAAATATTTTGCTGTCAAAAAAGTTAATTTATCAGCATTTATATTTATGTTAACTGTAATCTACACTGTTTTAAAGATTATTTTTGTTGATAGTGTTATGTTTATTCTTTAGAGATGAATATTACATTAACAACATAAGACAAGTTTAGCTTTATTTCTTGCAAATTTTATTATTTTCAACACAGATTTAGTCCTGTTTTCTTTGTGTTAACATATTTTTTGGTCTTTTTAAACAGACTGGCAGGCTTTCTGAATCTTAAGGCAGTATGTGGGCTGTCAGCTGCCCAACACTGCTTTAATTGAATCAAAATACAACAGAAATTCTGATAAACTTCATACAAAATACTTTTGTTGTCATGGAGAAGTGGCTCTGTAGGTTGCCTTCTGTTGCTATCAACCCCACTATTATGAGGAAATGGATAAAGATGTCTTTGTTTTAATTTCCTGTTTCTTGTGTTTGGTCAACCCTGGATTTACCCAGTAACTTTTATACCCATTTTAAGATTAATTTCTAGGTAGTTAAAGGAGACATATCATGCTGATGCATGATTTAATACTTGCATATAATATAATAAATTTGAAAACAAGACTGTACACCCCCTTCATTTTCAAAAAATGAGATATTGTATTTTTTCTGATATCCTAGAACGAGATTTGATGCCTCTGAAAATAGGTCATTGCGAGATGTCCGCGAGATTTCAAACGTCGTGACGACACGAGGTACCTTTCTTTTTATTGGAGTAATCTGATAAAACACTTCCTCCTCTGTGATGTCCGTTAGCCACAAAACCGTCACCGAGGAACACATCCACCAGCAGGGGTATATAGGTCCCTAGCTCACATTCACTCATTACCAGCTCTGGCCTGTAGGGGGACTCAATACCCGGTCGCTGCATTGAGCCTCCCGGAAAATACAGTAGAAGAAGAAGGACAGGCTGGCTCTACCCCCGATAGAATTGACCAATCAGACCACAAAGGGCTGTGACGTTGCGAGGTAACTTTAGGTCATCCTCAGATCCGAGTGTTTTGACGAGGGCTTCATAATGGCCTAAAATGAGGATTTTGAGAATGCTATTGTGGGGCAATGAAGGAACTAAATGACTTGTACTGAGGGCAGAAATGCTTTACAGGCATCCTAGTCTGGCATAGTGAAAAGGAGAAACAAGCATGATATGTCCTCTTTAAGAAAAAAAGGCAATTGATGAAAATTATTTGCCAGATATTTCATCTACAGTCTTTGCATTTAGTGTAATTCAAGATTCAAAGTGTTTATTGTCGTTTGCACACTGAGAAACATGTTTCCCTGCACAATGAAGTTCCTACTCTGCTATCCACAATGACTGCCATGAAAGAGGTATAAAATAATATATATTTAAATAGCAGCACGAAAACATACTTAATAATACTAAATAAAAGCAGCATTAATAAAAAAAAATACTATTCAGATACAAACAAGATGAAGATGGATTCAGACTATATACATGTATGAAGATCACTTTTAAGGATGGAGCTGTTAGGCTGTTGATTTCTGTACATTTCTGTAAACTTGTATAGTACAAGAGCATTTTTATCCATGCAAATGAGCTGTGCAGGTGTATAATTGTTTACAGTGTATGATTTTATCTCCGTTTGACTAATGTTACTCTCTCTCTTCTTTCCCATCAGCCTTGGGAGCAGCCTATGGCACGGCCAAAAGCGGTACGGGGATCGCCGCCATGTCCGTGATGAGGCCGGAGCTCATTATGAAGTCAATCATCCCAGTAGTCATGGCGGGTATTATAGCCATCTACGGCCTGGTAGTAGCAGTGCTGATCGCCAACAACCTCTCAGCAAATGTCACCCTCTACAAGTGAGTGAACGCAGACTCTGTGCACCATTCTGTTGTCTTTACTCGTCAACACGCCACAATGAGACCTTAAATTTAAAGCATTAGACTCTGTTTGGGCTTGTCAACATGGACCACACTTCATATCTCTTATCTTTTTGTTGGATGGGGAAACACAGGACCTATCTTTACTTTTAACCCTGTTGAGAAATGACAAAACATTTGACAAGTAGGACATCAGCAGGAGCCACAGTGAGGTGGTTATGGTGCGTTCCATTTAAATTGGGACTTGGATATGTGAACTGGGAATCACGCCACATCCCACTGAAACACATTACAGTAACAATTCTGACCAGAGGAGGTGTTCCCATTAAGGTTTCTGATTTGCTGCTCTGACAATCCAACTTTAAATGGAACGCACCATTGATAAGAAGTTGAAGGGAGCCCACAAACATCACAGACTTTTATATAATGTAAGTAAAAATTCAAATGTTAAAACCTGTTTGAAGCCACTGCATCACAAAAAGAGGTCTTCTAACACCCAACATTGGGAAATTCATCACTTTTCTTATGTCCCCCCTTTTTTTCAATAAACTCGATTTACAGTTGAATTGATTTTTTTCCTCTCAATGAAAAAACAAAACATACAAAATCCACTTGCTTCAATTTTATGAATATACATGCTGAATCTAAGTAGAATTTCCCTCAAATAGTTCAGTTGCGTGTGGTTATTTTTTCATAAAATGTTAAAAATGTAGTTTGAATGTAGGCAGGTTTGTCTACATGAACATCACTCTCTGATCAATATTTAATCTCAGTTTAAAAACAAAAACTAGTCCAGACACACTTGTGAAAACCTGACAAGACCCACAGTCATGAAAACTGTAAGTTTTCAGTATTTGTAATTTCAAACCTTGCAGCAACTTAAATTAAGTGAAAGTGTCAGTCCAGAAAAAGATTCTTGAGTTTTAGTCTTTAAATCTTCTGCAAAAAATAATTTAATAGATCGATTTAAGGCCTGGCATAAGCATGGCATCCAGTTTGTTTCAAGTCAATATGAGCTCAGTCAATATAAAGAATATCATCTTAAACTGTACTTTTTCTAACTGTATCAGTGTTTCTTAAAAACCAGTATGCTGCCCTGCCTGTCTCTTTGTCACTCTATATATAATGAAAAAAAAGTGACAACTAAAAATGAAAGTAGAACTTGTTCTTTCTTTAAAACCACCGCCCCTGTCTCTCTCTCTTAGCCGACAAGCTCCATTAAGCATGAATTATTGAAGACATACAAGCACAGTGACATATTCCCTCACCACAGTGAACACAGACAGTGCAGTGTAACACCTGTGACAGCAGTTTCAGCCATGTCGCTGCACATTCAGGAGCTTTATTTATCAACAGCTCTGTTTGGCACAGTAAAACATCAGGCCGGGTTTCAAAGCCAGCGTTACCCTGAGCGAACTACAGTGTGTGCTGCAGCACATCTAAGTTGACAAAGTGAAACAAGGTCAACTATGAGAGACTTTGACCTTTACCTTTGCCCAGTAATCCTGTTATCTGTAAAAGGGTTGGACGATATGGCAGAAAATTAAAACACCATATTTTTGTCCACATCACTCAATATACAATTTTATTCGATTTCTTTCCCTCTCAAACAAAAAAAAAGAAAACTCCAAGTGACACAAAAATGACATGAATCAAAATTTGCCTCTTTGTTGTCAAAATATATTCCTGAATTAAACCAGGTGCCCTTCTTAGTTAAAGTGTGTGTCATAAAGTGTTGATTATGTAGGTCAAAGTAGGCAGGTTTGTCTACTTGAAGCTGAGGTATTTTCACATTAAACTAACATGGAGCTCTCTGATCAATATTTAATCACATTTGAAAAAAATTCAAACCTATAAAAGTGCTTATGCAAACCCTGACAGGGCCTACCATTATGAAAACTATATTTTTAGTATAATTCATTTTTCAACAACTTACAATTGGATTGAGTCTTGAAAAAAACCCAGCCCTTATTGTAACTAAGATAGTTTTCCTCTTGAGGGTTGTGTTTTTTTATTATTATTTTAAAGTTAAAGGGTTTACAACTCCTTTTGGAAATGTATGGACTATAAGTACTGATGCAGTTTATTGAAAACTTTTAAAAACCATAATGTGACCTGTTTTAAAGATTAAAAAAGTGTTTTTCCATTGAAAGGTGCCATGTGCCTTTCTTTTGGAGTGCTGGGGGTGGACCGTCACCCCAAACTGATAGAGCTCCCCTGTAAGCAAGAAAAGTAGTTTGTGGCAGACAGAGTTCCCTCTGCGGTCTTTGTGGCACCAGCAGCTGGTCGTTCCATCAGCCTCCTGAATAGACCTACTAGAGTGACGTTGTGCAAGTGTTTTCAGCTTCTGCCCACTGCAGAGCAGAGATGTTAGAGTGTCCAGCACTGAACTGACCAATCACCACAGAGAATACAGCATCAGGGCTACTCTGTATGTGAAAACTAGACACTGTAATAGTGCTTAACATACCCCAGCAGTCATTAAAAATGAAGGGCTGGGGGATATGATCAAAAATTAAAATGCCAGCTTTTTTCCACAAAAATTCCACTTATGAATTCAATTGATATTTTCCCTTTCAAGAAAAATAACACCCTCCAAGTGACACAAATAATATGTGAATCAAGTTTATGTTATCAAAATATTTTCCTAAACAACATGCCTTCTCTCTTAGAGTTAAAATACTTGCTGTAATGTGTCATAAAGTGTTGATTATGCAGTTCAGACTGAGGGAGGCTTGTCTACATAAACAATGAAGGCCGAGCTGTTTTCTCTGCATAATAACATGCAGCTCTCTGAGCAAAATATTATTTTATTTAAAAACAAATACAAGCTAAAACATCTGCTTGTGGAAAACCTGAAAAGGCCTACCACCATGGAAACTTCACATTTTGAGTATTTATATTTTCAAACATTTCAACAACTTATGATGATTTAAAGTTGTGACAGATATTTTGATTTAATTGATTTATTGTCCAGCCCTAATATAAACCAATTTAAGGCCAAATGTGACCTCTTTAAATAGACAAAACTTCCAAGAGTAAAGTTACAAAGCAAACCTTTAGCACTGCTTTATCATTTAGGTGCACGTTTATCATTACCATGGAAACACAGGATGCTGTCAGTGACTGCTGTCTTTCTGTTTCTGCTGCTCTCTATCTATCGAATCTTTTAAAACACTAACCAGCATTTTCTGCTTTAGAAGTCATTTTAGGTAAAGAGGGAGATATAAGCACAAATCAGAAAGTCAACTCTAAACAGGTGTTCTTTCTACAAACTAAAAGTATGTAAGATTAAGAAAATACAACTCATGAAGTGCAGTAGAGTCCGAATTAAAAAAGGGAGTGAACATGAGAAGCAGGCGGAGTCGATAATGTTTTAGTCATATTTTGTAGCTGCATTGATTGAAAGTCTGGCTGCAGAGTTTAAATATGTTTGAACTTTAATTGGGAATACAATTAGTTTTTAGTATGAAGAAATTTTCATTTCATCAAGATACAGCGTCGGGCCAAGATGCATTATTAAGATATAAGACCACCTACTGTACCAAAAAATAAAATGTAAAACTTTGCAAATGTAGTTTTAAAGCTTTTTCTCTAAATACCCCTTTACTTGAGAGATTATTTAGGTATCATAATCAGAAACACTGAAAATTGGTTGTTTCCGGTGCTTTTATACACAGTATAGCAGCAGGAATATCAAATAAAAACATTAAAATAGATAAGAGTGAAGTAGAAAGAATAAGAAAGCAGGTTGCAGAATCTTTGAGCTACATCAGCTTCCTTATGAAGGAAAAATAAATAAACTGAGACTACAGCACCAAAGAATTTACTCATTATAATTCCATTATGAATTTAAACATGTAACAGTAGACTAGGGCTGAACGATTTGAGAAAATAATCTAATTGCGATATTTTTCCCCAATATTGCAATTGCCATTTACTCTGCGATTGTTTTAATGTTCCTCATCTTATGTATTCTTAAACAAACATAAGCAGTAGATCGTTTTATAGTAAAACCAATTTGACATTAAATCAATGTAAGGATAAAAGATTTGAGAAAAAGTGGAGAAGTGAAGAACAGAAGCAAAATAAGTATGAAATTGTAAAAACTGGGTAAAAAAAAATGGTACGAAAGCCGAAAAAAAGTTAATAGGTGCAAAATAGGTATGAAATTGCAAAAAAAAAAAAAAAAAGGCAAAAAAAATCAAAAGTGAGTAAGGAAAATTGATTATAGCGGCAAAATTGGGATTAAATTTCAAAAACCATGTAAAAATTCCAAACATGGTCTGACAGTGGCAAAAAAAAAAGATGAATGGGAGCAAGATAGGCATAAAGTTGTAAACACTGGGTTAAGAAAGGCATGAAATTGCAAGAAACTACATCACAATGCCAAAATGTTCAACACATTTTTAGTTAAAAATATTGCACTGTCTGCGATTTGAAAATTGCAACAAGCCATATTGCAATTTAATCTAATTTGCAATTAATTGTTCAGCCCTACAGTAGACCACCTTTGAATGGTACGTTGGTAGGCTGAGACTTGTTTTTTAAGGTATGATTGGTAAAAATGTCAAACTGCAGTAAGCTTGATTTATTAAAAAAAAAGAAAAAAAAAGGGGGGGGGGGGGCAATAAATCAAACAGCCTCATGTACATTTTAAAGACTTTTTCACTTTCAGCAGTTTCCTCGGTGGCTGAAATCATGACGTTGTGTAATCCTGAACCTTCATGTTGCTGACTAACGCCGCTCTCTCTGTGTTCAGGAGTTTCCTCCATCTGGGCGCCGGCTTGAGCGTGGGCCTCAGCGGGCTGGCGGCGGGCTTCGCCATCGGCATAGTGGGAGACGCGGGCGTGAGGGGCACAGCTCAGCAGCCGCGGCTTTTCGTGGGCATGATCCTCATTTTGATTTTCGCTGAGGTCTTGGGTCTCTACGGGCTCATCGTCGCCCTCATTCTTTCCACGAAATAAAAAAAAGAAAAAGAAGCGCACCCAAAACATCTCCACTACAAGATCTGTCCTTTTATGTTGCTGCTGGAGAAAAAGTGTAAAATGGGAAAAAATTGTAAAAAAAAAAAATAATAATATTCTGCCACACAAGATGAAAGAAGTGAAGGTGGGGAAAAAATGAATTAAAATGGCTCCATAAATATGGTCTTATCTCAACAAATGTGTACAGTCGTCCCGATTTGATAGTCAACTTGTAAATGCGCAATGTAGTGATTCGTCTGTCTTGTGTGCGTGTGTGTGTGTGTTTCAAAACAGTCGTATGATGAAGATTCCTTTTTCTCCCTCCACTTATTTCAGGCCTCGAGGCCGGCCGAGGCAGCCCGGCCTCCGGTCATAGAGAGCTGACCGAGGGGCCGCACAGCTTTTTCTCCTCTCACATCAACCTGGGAGTTGACACAGTTTCTGCATTAATCTTGAGGATCTATTTGTAAAGAGAAATGTATATGGACTTGCGATTTTTTTCCACTGATTTTATTTATAAGAAATTGTTCATTGAACTGTTTAATGCAGCAAAAAGTCTTTAATTCCCCAGGATATATACATATTATATACAGACATATAAATATCTATATAGATAGATTTAATGCACTGTGGGGTAATTGTGATAAGTGGTTGGAATTCCTCTGGATGTAATTCTTGGTTTAATAATGAAGATTGCCTTTAGTATGTTGCTGGTGAAGTGGGAGTTTTTGTGTGTAGCTGTATTCTAATCATTACGCAAACATTCTCAAACTTCAGTGTTTTTCCTGTAGTACTGCTGTTTGCATTAAAGGTGTGTGTGCCCCGTGTCGGGTCTCACAAGTGTAATTTCCAAAAACTTTTCATCTCCGCTCCATCTTATTCACCTCCCTCCCCCCCTCTTCCTCCTCCCTGCTCATCTGTGGCTGTAACTTCATCTCCTCCATATTCCAGCCATTAAACTCCTGCATGGGTTTCAGTGTCTTGTTGCTGTTGGGTATAAAGGCCGAGCAGCAGGCAAGTTTCAGAAGATTAAACCAGATCAAAATGTTTGCCGCACAGCTCCCCTTAAAGAAATATGACACAAGACTTGATAGCCTTTGTGGCGTGTAGCAGAAATCCAGAGGGATTAGCGCTCAGGTTTGGCCTAGTTTTGTGCAGAGATGTGATTTTTTGATCTGGAGTTTGGTTTTCTGGAAACCAGCCTGCTGCAGACGCTTTTACTGAGCGCCAACCTACAATCCTGTATTACCACTGGTATTGAAATTATCCTGATGTGTCGACGTGTGTCACAATCGAATTAAAGAAGATTCCAACTTAGATTTGACTGGCTTCAACACACAGTGAGCTTTTTTCAGATCTGGAGATTTAACTTTCAATGAAGTCCTCTAGTGGGATGTTTAAAAGTTTAATACAAGACTTAAAGTGAAGATGGGACATTCCTGACCACTTGTGACTCTTCAGTGGCATTTTTGATTTAACAAATTGTGTAAATTTCTGATTTAATATAAGAAACATGAACTAAAAAATGCTTAAACGCCCAAATAATTCTGTTGAATTGTGTAAAGATCCACATTCTTCACATGGTGACGCTGAATGTGAAGACTTTTTGAAGTCAAATTAGCTATGGCTGCTTTTGCAAAGAAAAGACATATAGGCTTATTTTGTGGAAACAATGTAGTACTAAAATTAAAAATACCACAGTATAAAAAAACAGTTTCATATATTAAGCTTAACAGGTAATCTTATAGAGAAGGTCATGCAGAAAAAGTTTTAAAAGTTGGAGGGGTGACTTCTTCCTTCACTTTGCTTCTCAAAATTTCTAATGAATTTCTGTCACTTGTCTGGATTTATGAAAAGTGATCTTCATATTTTGACGGGTGAACCAACAGGGTCAAACTTCTCAGGGCTGTTCAGTTAATCACAAGAAAGATGAGAAGAATGTTTGATTTATAAATATTCAAAATTAAAGTAATGTTCCCTTGAGCTGTAGAAAGACACCGAGTTACAACCAAAACATGTGACCTGTCTCACAAAGTTAAATCCTTAAAGCACTTCCTGGATCTGGTTTCTGGTTATCCGAAAAAAAAAGAAAAAAAAATCATTAAAATTTGTTCTGAATTGTTTGACTTATGAGGGAAGATGTTGAAGGTCATGGTTCACGATGTTTTTCATTGTGCCAACAAATCCAGAAAAATCTAGGATATACTCGGAGCACAAACCTCCAACAGGGTAGCTCACATAATGCTGTTACATCTATATATAAGCAACAATTCTATAATAAAAGTTACCACCATAATATGATTCTTGACCCTGAGAACCCACACCTAGCACATTTTGATATGCTTATTAGTTAGACAGTTATTTAACAAAAACAATCATTCGCTAATGGCAGTTAACTGGATCATCACCATAATCCTATCATTTCAGTTCAGGCCATTCCCAACATCTGATCATTTCAGAGTCTGTTAAGAAGTTTTTATGTGATCCTGCTCACAAACAAACATGCTGGTAAAAACAACCTCTGTGGTGGAGGAAAAATCCTGGATCTGCATCAGGTTTGAATCACCAAAGCTTTTCACTTGTTCCTTGTGCCCTGACAATGTCATTTAAAAGCAACTGGAAACTTTAACTGAGCTCAAACAGACAATTGGACAAACAGGCTGAATCCTAAACTCATTGGTGGAGGTAACGATGTAAACTGAAAACATGGATGAGACATTTTTTAAATTGTTTATGTGCAGTATAAATAAATTAAACCAGAACATCATGATGCTTTTTTGTCAATTGTATTGTGAAGACTAGTCCATAATGGGCGGCAACAGTTGTGCACATGTGGTATGTCTCCCCACACTTCGTCTTTCTCCCGCAGATTGAAAAAAAAATCATGCTTATTTGGTTAGTTAGACACTCTAAATTGCCCTTAGGCGTGAGTGTGGATAGTTATCCACCTCTATGTAGCCCTGTAATTGGCTGGTTACCGGTTCAGGGTGTGCCCCGCCTCGTACCCACTGTCAGCTGGGACAGGCTCCAGCCCCTAGAGACACTGAAAGAGATAAGAGCAAATGGTGATGGATGGATGATCTATAATTTAAAAAAACAACTATATTTGTACTTTGTGAAATATCGCATTTCCCTAGGACAGTCAAGCCACCAATAATAAGATTTCCCCAAGAAGCTTTTTCCTGAAAAATGTTCTCTGTTAACCAGCTCTGTGTGCGTTATAAAATAAAAGAGAAAGAATAATGAGTGTCACAAACCGAAAATGATCAAAGTTACAACTGAATTCTTTGTGATAACCTTTACAAACAACCCTACTTAGAGTGTTTTAGGTAAAGTTTAATCACAGTAAAAGGCTATCATTATGCTACTATGGAACTACAACAAATCGGGTCCACTTGGAAGCAACAAAAACTTCAGAATTTACAACATCTTGTTTTGAGAAATTTCTCTGACCTGATAAGTTAGTCTTCATGGCAGTTGTGTTTGAATTATTAATCAAAAATGATCAGAAATGCATACATTGAGGTCCATGTTTGTAGTCCTAATTAGCATTTCATTAGCAGCCATCCTAAACACAACAAAGCTTTAAAATTTAAGAGGACAGCGTCCAATGAGTTTTATAATTTCAGATTAAACATTCAAATCTTGTATGTGTATATACCCTTGAACCTTGTTTCAGGCAGTTAACTGAAATTGTTTTCTAAATCCAAAATACTTTAAACCAGGCAGTGCTTAATGTCAACTCACTTCTGCTTTGTTGGACTCATTGTCTTTAGGACAAAACTGATTTTAACACTTGGAGGGAAAATCATCTTTTGGTGAAAAGCCTCCTGGATCCAGATAACTGTCATTAGTGAGCAATCATTTTTGCTTAACTGTCTAATAATGATGTCAACTTGGTTCTGAGTGCTAGGTTTGGGTTTTAAGGGTCAAGAATTAAGATGATAACTTTATCCTGGAACTATTGCTTATACGTGTAGCAGCAATATGTGAGCTACTTCGGTGGAGATTTGTGCTCTGTAGTTACACACTCG
This sequence comes from Scarus forsteni, assembly GCA_036419115.1. Classification (NCBI taxonomy): domain Eukaryota; kingdom Metazoa; phylum Chordata; class Actinopteri; order Labriformes; family Labridae; genus Scarus; species Scarus forsteni. Next base: position 14,288,883 of record JAZDUH010000043.1, read on the forward strand.
CTGGCCAAAAACAAGGTCACAAACTCTAATATTTCGTTGGACCGCCTTTACCTTTGATTACAGCACATATTCGCTGTCGCATTGTTTTGATAAGCTTCTGCAATGTCACAATGTTTGCCCCAGATCGTAACACTGCCCTCAAAGGCCTGTACAGTAGGCACCAGGCATGGGTGCATCACTTCACCTGCCTCTCTTCTTACCCTGATGCTCCCATCACTCTGGAACAGGGTCAATCTGGACTCATCAGACCACTTGACCTTCCAGTCCTCCAGAGTCCAATCTTTGTGCTGCCTAGGAAACTGAAGCCTTTCTTCCCAGCTGGCCTTACTGACTAGTGGTTTTCCAAGGCTACACAGCTGCTCAGTTCCAAACCCTTGAGTTCCCTTCACAACGTGCATGTGAAAATGCTCTTTTATTATTAAACACCCCCCTGAGTTCTACTGTTTTTCTTCGATGTGCAAACACATAATGGATCTGCCGATCACAATCATTCAGGATTTTATTCCATCCACATTTCTTCCTTGAAGAAGATGGTTCCCCACTATCCTTCTGGTTTTTAATAATAGGTTGGACAGTTCTTAACCCAGTTTTAGTAGTTTCTGCAATCTCCTTAAATGTTTTCTCTGTTTGATGCATGCCAGTGATTCAGAACATCTTTTCCACGAACTCAGGATGAGTCTTTCCTCATAGTTGAAGAAATGAGAAGCTACTCATTGCATCAGCTGGGGTTAAATAACTTGTTGGCAGCTGAAAGATAATCACCCATGCCGTAATTCTCCAATAGGAGGCTCGTACCTATTTGCTGAGTTAAATCCAGGTGGCAACTTTGTTTTAGCCAGGCAGTGTATATGTGGGCTCATTTAAATGGATGATGAGGAAATAACATTTGAAACTGAATGCATAATACATTTTTGAAAGGCACTTAAGGCAGCATGACTGTACAATTTTATCACACAATTGTGTCTCCAGATTTCCTGTTACTGAACAAAAGTGGCCGTTATTGTCTCTGGTGAGATGTGATAATCTTCACAGTGTGGTTAACACCCTGCTGCTGAGAGACCTGCTAACAAAGCCTGCTCTCTTCTGTCAGATCTGAAATAATGACACAAGGCTGTGAGTAAAAGGCTTTATATGATGAAAAAGATCACATAGAAATAATTACATCTGCATTCCTCAAAGTTCAAACTGAACTAACTGGTTCTCATGCTGCTTGGAGGCTGGTCAGCAGAGTCTGACAGATACTGCTGATGGCACTGAAGGTGGCGCTGTCGGGGAATGACTGGAGGAAGTCTTTACCCTGCTCTATGCTGGAGCTGAGCTGAGGATCCAAGGGCACAGAACCTGAAACACAGAAATCCTCATGAACCACTTTAACACATTTAAAGCCTCATGTTGATGTGATACTGATCTACCTCCACCTTAATATCTGAAAGAATCACTCAAATCAGGCCAGAATAGTCGAGGACAGAGGATAAAGCTCATATTTAACAGCACTGACCTATGAAATATTTGCATAGCTAAAGCATCACAGCACAATCTGCCTCCTCCTGGCCACTGGCTAAGCTGAATTAGCTGCATCATTACTCAGGAGATTGATCGGCACACAAAGCGGATAACCAAACATTAAAGGATCGATTAATCTGAACAACAACTATTGATACGATGCAGCTATTTCTGAAGCTCTGCACTGAAGCCTGGATCGACCATTTTAGCAGCAGGACGATGATGTAAAATGCCTCCTCTGTCATGAATGGATGGTGTGTGAGGAGTGAGGGGGAGGAAGGAGAGTGTGTAGTGACACCTTGTGGATGAAAGTGCACATTACATAATCTCACCTAAAAAGACAGAGCCGGTCAGCTTGGCTAACTCTTCACCTCCACCCTTTGAGAAGATGTTACTGCACTCCTGCAGAGACAAGAAAATGATTATAGACAAAGAGTCATTCACTCTGAGACGCTAAGATTAGTGTGTTGAGTCCAAAATAATGTGGTACCAAAACAGAACAGTGATTTATACCCGTCTACAACATGTATCAATTAAGACAAGAAACAAGATGTATGTTTGAATAGATTAAAATAAACACACATTCTGACTGTATTGTCTGTAAGCTTTGGAGAGTTGTGCAATGCCCAAATCAGAGAGCGCAGACCCCCACCAAGCAGCTCAGATACGGCAGTGGCTTTTACCACAACCCCTGTAAAAGACTCAATTCTGGATTACCACATCCAGAATTTACCAGGATCCAGGCCAAACTCAACACATACAAAGAGGCTGTTATTCTGTATGAACAAGTTGTGGAAACATAACATAATATTTTGATTTTATATGAATTATTGAATGTCATCGATGAGATTTACTATTATAAAGTTTAAAGTTTTTTTGTGACGTCAATCTGGTTCTGATCCAGATGAAATTTTCCTTGATGATACAGACATGGACCCCATATTATTCTGTAAAATTGGAAGCTTATCCATAAAAAATGGCAGACACAGGATTTGAAAAAAAAAATCCAATTGGTGTTAATTTATGGGATTTTTTGAAAATTTGGAATTTTTTGCATCCAGACAAATATACGCATCACCACCAAAATCTAATCATTTCTAAGTTGGGTCATTACCAACATCTCCTGAAAATTTTAGCCATCCTGTAGTTTTTGTGTAATCATGCTAATAAACAAACAGACAGACGCGGATAAAACATAACCTCCTCGTTGGAGGTAAAAACCCACATTTAATTGGGTTAACTAGTGCCAGGCGGTAGCTTTATGACTGGATATAAAAGGTGCACATCACCTTAAGAAATATCCAAAGGTAAAAGCCCATCACTTATGAATGTTAATCAACAGGTAATTGCAAGGAACTTGGAGTTTTCACCCAAATTTCAAAGTTACGTATGCCCTTGGCATAGGTAACTTGCACATCTGCAAAGTGGCCTCATAGAGAAAGAGTGAAGGTACTCCGCTGATCTGTCTGCAGACAGAACTGGTCTCACATTGATAATGTGTGGCACATTATAACAGACTAAATACAACAACCACAGTTTAGAAATGTGTTTAATATGTTCATCATGAACTAACACAATAAATTAATTGTAAGTGTACTTACTGAACAATGTGGGCAAACAAAGCCGCTCATATTCTCTACGATTCCCAGGATCCTTAGGCCGGTCTTCTTACAGAAGGTGATCTCCCTTCTTACATCCCCCGTCGATACTGCCTGTAGTCAACACAAGACCAAACTATCTGTGATACATCTACAGAGGTGTGCCATAAAGTCAAGGACAAGGGTAAAAAAAACCTTACTAACCAATGAAAACCTGACACAAACACAACATTTTAATGAAAGTAAAAGAAATTTAACTCAGAGTTTATCCACTTTGGTTTTCTGCAAGCCCCCCTGGTATTTTACCCTTTCCATCCCCTCGATTACCCAACAGATATGAGAATGGACAGGGGATTGGACCGTCACAGTCGATCACATGCACTAAGGGCCAATCAGGTAATGTAGTAGGTTTGCACAACAAACTCCAAAATGAGAACCACTTTGTAGAACAAACGCCCCAAAACATGTCTGAAGTGGTGTGAAAATATTTTTTTCCCTTGAGAAGTGTTTTCAAAGTTATCTGTTTTCCATTTAACAACAAAATGCAGTCCAGATCTGATAAGGCTACTGCTTAAGCTGTTAGCATCTCTGCTAATCTCTGTACGAGCAGTCATTTCCTGTCGTCTCACCACCTCTTCCTGCGTTAAAGAACTCTGACGGGGCAGTTCTGCTTTGTGCCGAGCACAATCATTGTCGATAACAGCAGTATAAGATGGATCTACTTGACTGCAGACACTGAATCGGGCAGATCCAGCAGCTGCACAGGGTTGTAGTACCTGAGGAGTGGTAACTAAAATGGCTCCGTCCACTCTGTGTTTTTTGAGGTTTTCCAGCACAGCTATGTGCTCGTCCGATGTTCCTGGTGGTGTGTCTACCAGCAGCACATCCAGCTCACCCCATGCCACGTCGGACACAAACTGGCCAATCAGAGCTGCAGGACAGGGGAAAGCAGATGATTAAAGCAGATACAGAGCAAGATGTTCTTAGGTGCAAAACTATACAGTGACCAAGCCTGTGAAGAGACAACACCTGTCTTCTTTGGTCCTCTCCACACCACAGCTTCATCAGGGTCCTCCAGCAGGAAGCCTATGGACATAAGGGCCAGGCTTTTCTCTGCATCCGTGTACACAGGCACCCACCCCGAGTCACACTGGTGCACATCAGGACGACCCATACTCAACATACGGGGGATGCTGGGACCACACAGGTCGACGTCCAGTATGCCAACCTGATCGAGTGAAAGAGTCAAACATTCTTTACATCATCAGCTCATTTAAATAACAGGTACAAGACATTCAATATGTGGTTAATTCATGTTTTAAGTACGGACGGGAATTGAGAACCAAAGAAACCAGCTCCATCAAAGAATTGAAATCATGAATCTTTCTGCTAATCAATTCCCTTATCAATTCCTTCCACTGACAGGGTTCAGAAGCGTCAGAATTGTGGCTTAATTTTTTACAAAAAGTGCCTACTGCTCAACCTTAAGTCAGTGGAAACACCAGCAACTTGCAGAAGCAGTTTTCTATGCTGTGATGTGTGTTTGACATTGTTGCCACTGAAAATCTACAAGAATCAATAAGGGAATTGTTATTGAATGGATCGATAGCAGGATCGTTAATGGAAGTGGTATTGATGAAATCTGATCAATTCCCATCCCTAGTTTTTACTGACCTTATATGGCAGGCCAGCTGATGCACAGTAAAGATTAATGTTTTTCTAACAGTACTTTGATGGTGGTAGAAAAACATAGATATATCACTCAGAACCACAATATTTTTTTAAAGCTTTGGTACGTTAAATACCATTGGACGTTACAATCTTGGAGATTACAATGTTGAAGGGAACTTGATATAGAAAAGCATGAAGATATTGAGGAATTTAATGATCTTAGACCATAACATATTGACCTAATGACTTTCAGCCCTCTTATGTCTTAATCATGATATAATGTGTCGGTATTAGGGATCAGTTTGATATTGGTATCGGCGGATATCAGCCTAAATAGTTAAGTATCGGTATCAGCCGATATTGAAATTTTTGCAGATATTTACAGACAATATATCATCAAATTATACAAATGTTTAAAATTGATGCACCTTCTCATCACTGCACAGGTACATTTAAATATCGAGGGTTTCATTTTTGCAAGAGCTAAAAGCTGTTTCTTGTTTTACATCTGTTCATGTGATAATATGTTCTAACACTGAAAGAAACAAGTTCATTTTTGTTAAGAACAGAGCTTGTGCTCTTGATCTAAAATATCAGAATTGGTAATAATGAATCAAAAAAATATCGGCATATCAGACATCGGCAAAAATCCAATATCATGCATCCCTTGTCCAGGGTTCCCACTCGTTTTAGAAATCATTTTCCAGGACTTTTCCAGGACATTTTCCAGGATTTTTCCAGGACTTTTTCCAGTGTCACATAACCAACTGAAGTTACATTGTTGCTGTGGGCAGTTTTCAATTCTAGTTAGCCTTCTGAAAAACAAGATTAGAGGCTGATGAACAGTATCTCTAGCTATCAATCAAATTGATCTTAGAATTTCTTTATTTCTAACTCTCCAACACGATACACATAAGTATTTTTTAATCTTTATTTCCTCTGCTTTTTTATGAAAAGTTTTTTTGAATTTAGCCAAAATTTTATTTGGTCATTTTTTTTATTATTTCTTTTTGTCCCCATTGTTTTAAGTTTTTATATTTTATGCCTTAACTTGCATTATTTTACCTACTCACTTTTTCTGGCTACGTGTACATTAGTTACCAAGTACATTTTTACTTCATTTTCTATGTTTCAAGCTAGAAGGAAGACAAATAATTTTCCAGGACAATTTAAGCTTTTCCGGGGCATTTTTGTGACGAACGTGCCCCAGCAAAATATAACCTTCTTGGTGGAGGTAATAATCGAATACTGTGCATCTCCACTTTGTGCCTGTGTAACAATCATTATCACTAATCAAAAACTTAATTCTGAACGTCTTAACAGAACTTTTCTAATTAATTTTTAATAAATCCATTGGGAGTAATCATTCACAAAAAATGTATTACAATTCTAAATACATTGACAAACACTGCTGGTACTAATAATAGTTTGAGAAGAACCCTGTATCCTGGTGAGTCCGAGCTCACCTTCTTCCCAGCATGTTTCAGAGCCAGAGCTAACTCTGTGGTGATGGTGCTTTTGCCCACCCCTCCTTTTCCAGACAGGACCAGGACGACGTGCTGGACCTGAGACAAACTCCCCTCTGACACAGGGAAATAGACAAAGTGTGTTAACGTTGGCACAAGCGAATAGAATAAAAGCTCACATGTCAGATCAATAGTCGACAAACCAATGACACCAGTATCTGAACTTCCATCAGCCCTGTATGGAAATGACGCAGTTTAAAAGTTATGTTTCATAAACCAGCTCAGAAATTCAATTAAAGTACATCTCTATTTGGACTTATGCTTCATTAATATCAGCCATTCTGTTCCAGCTTTCTAAAGGTAATCTATTAATCAAAATTAAAATCTTTTTCTAAATCTATCTGTAAGACGTATGACAAGCTGACAAAGCAGAACTTTAACTCTAAGCTGCTTTCTTAGCTTGACTTAGCCTCTCTGCTTAGCTATATCAGACTAATAAACAAACTGCAGCCTTCAGCAGCTTCCACTTCTACAAAATTTAATTCGCTTTAAATCGGGAGAGATAAAAAGCGCTGCTGTCTTCATAAACTGTTGTCAGGTAACTTTCGTCCTACCATTATTTTGTTCCATGTTTTGAATGTGAGGCTTCAGTCATGCACGCCGCACAGCTCGGTCACTTCCGCACAGCGTCGTATGATGCAGCCAATCAGTGAGCGTATGCCACACTCTGGTCCCGCCTCCTATTCCAATGCAATCAATAGGGTGCCGGTGCAACCGTGGTGCCTTCAAGAGCGTCAGAAACTACATAAGCATCACAACAAACACATTTGTTTCCTTGAGTTTTTAGGTTGAATTAGCTTCTAATGTAAAATACACCCATTCGTATTAAAGATAAATACCATGCGTAGTTTCAAACATTCTAATCTGCTATGAATCACCTTTCTCGTGTTGTTCATTTTAGGTTACTTGAGGTTACGTCATGTCAAAGCTTTCGTCGGCCTTTAAGTATAATTTTATTATTTAAAAAAACAACTCCACGTATATCTCCGTTTCCCGTTACCAGTGATTTTCCTCCACAACTCCGAGAACACGACTTTAATTATTTTGAACATCATAATGCAATATTATGTGCCTGAAAGCATACTTCAGCATTTGGGTTAGAAAAAAAAACATCTTGCAGTTATGGTGGCTGGGAAGTGCAAAAAAAATGTCAAAACTGCATCAAATTATTAAAAAAAACTGTACATACTGGAAATTAATTTCTGCAGATTTTTTTTTACCAGCACAAAACAATCTCATTCCATAAAACAACACAAAAAAACAAGAAACACTTTCACAAAACTTTAAAAAAAAACTGCATTTCAGATAATAATAATCCTATATATATATATATATATATATATATATATATATATATATATATATATATATATATATATATATATATATATATATATATATATATAAATATATATATATATATATATATATATATATATATATATATATATATATATATATATATATGAAAAAAAATCAAATTTTGATGGAAATTTTTAACCATTTTTGTTATTTAAAAAAAAAAGTCAGTAAAAAAAAAAAGAAAGAAAAAAAAAGGTCTGCCTTTCTGCCAAACAAATTAGATTAAGTATTGCTCATTTACTACTGATTTATGTCGGATACCTGATGCATCCACCATCTGTGAGACCCAAGATCAGGTCTTTTATTAAAATGTTATGAAACTTGTATGATTGTCTTAGTACTCGTTAAACTTTTTTTTGCTTCTAGTTAATTTCTATTCGGAAATTGAAATTTCTTTTATGTTCATTAAAGTGTCCTCTTAATGTCTCGTTTCTAAAATTTAAATTTGTTCCACATTTTGTAATCCTGTTCCCAAAAACAAAATCAAGATTTTTGAAATAGTTTCACATTTTGTTTTGTCAGTTTTCACTTCCCTGTCAATCAGCTTATTTTGCAATGATTTTTCAGCGCTGTGTGGGATTGGGTACTATTGCCTTGACATGAGGCTGATTTGGCCCAAGTAAAGAACTTAAGTTGTCTTTGAATGGGCAGTACTGGTGTGTACTTTGTTGTTGGCCAAGTTATTTATTTATTACATATAAATGACTGTAAAGTCCAACCACTTTACATCCAGTTTCTTAAAACCCTCAAAAAAGCTTAATTCTACTTTCTTAAAAATTGTAGAAAGATCAGTTTTAAGATTTTTAGTAGTGTCAACCATCACAATTTTTTATTTACTCATTTAAAAATTCCTTGTTTTTGATTTTGTACTTAATGTTTAAATTAGTGTTTTTTTTTTAAAGCAACGACTCTGTTATCCTAATATTACCTGCCTTTTACTTTATTACATATTAATACACGTATGCAGAGTTCAGTTGTACTGGTGTATGTGTACAGCAGCCACACACTGTAATACTGATTGACTTTGAATTTGGGATCATTATCTGTGCATAAGTGTTTGTATGTGTGTGTGCATTCTCTATTTTATTTTGTTTTGTATTCATTGTACTGTACATATGTCCAGTAACAACCCCCTTAAAAAAAGATGGCCCACGTCAAGGGCCTACCCTTTAAATAAAAAATAAATAAATAACCTGTAAGAAGCGTTCTTATGCAGATTTTTGTCAGCAAGCTATGCACAAGAATTGTACAGCATTCAAAGCTAAACACAAACATAGATTGTATTAAAGAGAATGACAAACTGAATCAACCTCAATCCTAAATAAACTACACAGTTCTCTGCAACAATATTTGGTAATAAGCAATATGACATTAAATCAATATCCAAGTATTGGTATAAATCAATCAATCAATTAATACATTTTTATTTGTATAGTGAAAAATTAAAAGAATTTGTATTCCAAGACATTTCACAAAAAAATGAGTCAATGCCATACTCTTTCTTTTTATTTTAATTCTTTTATTTATTTAATTTATTTATTTATTATTAACAGTAGATTTGTTCTCACGTGCTTATATGGATGGGACATTTTGTTAAATGTAATACAAATGACATTCTTTTCTTTCAAATGTGCAGCATAAACATTCCTACATTTCCTTTGAGTTGACTTCACAAATGAACATAAACCCCTCCCCCTCATCCTTCTTATCCAATCAGAGGACGAGTAGGCGTGGGGCTGTAATGTTTATGTGGGCCTGTTCAGAAGTGGGACAGAGTGCAAACTACACCTGTCACACAGGAGGATATAGAGGCACAGGAGTGTCCAATGAGCCACTGCAAGACTGTGTACAGGAAAACTACTGCAAGGTAAGAACACACACTGTCTTTAAAATGTGTTTATCAATGTTAGTTTGTAGATATTTATGTCAGAGACTGAGTTCCAGACAGAGAGAGCAAAGAGCAGCAGCTGAAGTGTCACATGAACTTAGTGTAGACACATTTATGCTGAGTTATTTGTATAAATCAGCAGCTTTTCTTTAGAGTAACTTTAAAAGGAAATCAATATATGATTTATTTTATGGATGACTCAGAGTGGACTGTATCTGTGTTTGGACTGTAAAAGTAGAGGTTATGGTGGGACTTGGACAGTCCTCTAAATATCTGACACATGAGGATAACAGTGCTGTCACTGTCACATCTCAAACAAGACTGCATTTTCATCATATCAGCATTATTGATGGCTGACAAAGTTACTGTTGTGTGTCTTCACCAGGTTGTCCAGATGATGCATTTACAGTATGTAGGGTAAAGACCAATTAAATTGAGACTAGCTCCAGACTAGATAATCTAAATTAATGGCAGTTATCTCCTGCACCTGCTTGTAAAGTAGTCACCAGCTGCTGTGTTCAGAGGAGGCATTAACAGAGACATGCTATCAAGAAGAGGAAAGAAAAGGCTCCTTACAGACATTTGTGTTATTTTAATATTATGAGATACTTAAATAATTTTCAATCAGGGTACATGCAAGAATAAGATGTTTGTATAGGGTGTAAACAAAGAAACTTAGACAATCGCTGCTAAGAGTTGTTACATTAAATTCATAAAATAAACTAGACAGGGGAAAATAAACCTTTCCTATCACTGTATTTGCTTCTAATTTACAGTGATTCATCCCCAGAAACCTTATTGGCAACTAGCCTCGATACCCCTCATTGATAAGAACAAATGTCAACACAAATCTCTAAAAAGTTCCAATAATTCAAATTTATTTAATACAAAAATGCACTCAGAGAAACAGAACAGAACCAGATGATTACAAACAGAAGAGTATAAAGGGTAAAGTATGAAAAAAGGCAGGGGATGTGATGAACATTGATTAAATAATCAAAATGGCAAAATGTTCAGAAAAAAATGTTGAAAATGTTTTTGAGGAAAAGAAAAGTCAACATAAAATATGATGCATAATAGAATTTAATGTAATATCAAGAAAAGGTTCAAACAAAGCTTGGCATGACAGTAATAATTCTAAAATACTACATTGTATATTAAGTCAAAGTTAATAAATTAAATATTAAAATGTGGACACATAGTTTTCAAGGGTCACCTACTTTTAGATTTCAACTGGATTTTCAATGTGGGGTTATTCTTGACTTCTTTTCCTCCAAATATGTCGTAGAAATATTGCCCTCTTTTCAATATTGTGATTTTTTTTCAAATCTGACCTAATACTCCTGTTCACCACAGTAACCTTGTTATGGGGCTTTAGTTATTTAGTTATATTTAGTATTTCATTATTCAAAAAATATTAAATTATTAATTATTGAAAAAACTATGTCATTCTGAAAAAAAGAATGAAAGAAGAATTTAAGTTGATTTTTTATGTGCATGATGTTTTAATTTAATAAGTTCTAAAAGCTGAAAAGTGTTTCAGACATGTCAGACTAATTCTGGCAATGTTGGCATGGCAAACATTTGCAACAAACTGAAGTCAAGTCTATGACCCACTTCTGGACCCTGACCCTGCACCAGAGAAACACCCCTAGAAAAAATAAAACTAATGGTGCCAGTCTGTGTAATCTATGTTCTTTTTTCATTTTAAAGCTGCTTTGACAGTCATAATCATCCAAACTATTAAAGTTAGTACGAGGATCTTTCTGATTGGGTTGATTTGTGGGCAAAATGAGACAATTAATCTCTTATTAGACTGGACTGTTAGATTGAATTGGTGTCTCAGTGCACATCAAATCTTTGGCATAAAAAATAATGTGTGTGTCTGACACCAACCCTCACCACCAGTACTGAGGATTACAGTAATAACTGTGTGGTAGGGGGTGCTTTGGCACCATTGGTAATGTGATGCAGGGGGAGATGATAATAAAAACAGAATACTTTTACAAAACCTCCAGAAGGCAACACATCAGACTTTTTAAGGTCTATTTTTGGAGGGAAAAAAATCTATTTTATTTTACACTACAAACTGGCAGTTCTATGCATAATAGGTGATTTTCTATTCATTGTTTTCTATGTAAATCATGGTGGTGGATAGAACTTATCATCTGACCAAGTGACAGAAATAATAACAAGGACTGTAACCGTGAGACGGAGAGTAAAAACGACTGAACTTTTGCTTCTCATCAGTGGCTATTGGCCAAATTATTCATTGATAAGATATTCTGTGAGAGCACAAACCTCCACAAAGGCATTTCGAACATTGTTGGACAAATACCGCCCAGTCTCAGACTGTTAACAAATCCTTTAAAAATCCTGGATCTGCATGGTAGTGAGAATCACCACCAAATGTAACAATTCTGTCTCGTGCCTAATGAACATCCAGATTTTCATTTTCAGAACAAAAAATATCACAAAAATATTCAGAACTTATTGAGTTATAAGCAAAAATGTGGAAAACTGCCCTATCACGCAATGCTACTAAAATCCTTTAAAAATCCCTGAACCACATCTGGGTTCACCAAAATCTTTTCACTTCACTTCTTTCTTGTGCCATGACCAACATTTCCTAAAGATTCATTTTGATTTGTTTGTTTGTTTTTGAAAAGTCTGGTTCGAAAGAAACACAAAAAAACAACCAAATGCTGGGTGGAGGAATTAAAATATTAATATTGCACTGTTAAATATTCATACAGTATTGAGCCTAATATTTTGACATATTGGTGTGGCAATATTTCTTCCACCCCTACTGCATAGATATTGTAATTCTTGTTGCTGGTGTACTTCTTGATTGTTTTTTAGGTAATAGTAAGTATTAACTAATATTTCAATACTTAAATTTGCCAGAATTTAATCTTACATTAAAAAAAAACATCAACATGCTGAAGATTCATACAACCTTAAATGATCTTACACAGCTTGTCTGATAAAATAAGCAGAAAGCTGCCACATTTTTTTTCCTTTTGCAAACAGTCACAACCCACTGAAAACTGCTGTGACCCATTTCTTTGTCCTGACTCCAGTTGAGAAACACGGCCATAAAATTGACTCTTGGTGTTGCAAAAATAGCAATCAGGCTTTGTTTGCACATCGTGAAGTTTCCCCTGAGGCCACATTCTTGTGAACTTTAAGTGACAAATTCCTTTAAAGTTTCTATGAGGAGTGTCCTGGCTGTGGTGGTTTTGGCGACCCCTACAGAAAAAAGCAGAAACATTTATCTTGTGTTGATCTTACTTTGTACATCCCGTATATAAGTGGTGTTTCAATCTTTTCACCAGCTGTGCCCTAAGACAACAATAATAGAAAGGAGTACATCCTCTATAGGTCTTGACTGCTTTATGTGTCATCCATAAATGTCAATATTTATCTCAGTCAGCTTCGTTATCCAAAAAAGAAACTCCTCACAGGAATTCGACATTTACCAATAGTTGAACCTACGGTTAAGAAATCAATGCAGCAAAAATAAAATGTCAGATGACACATGCAAACAGTCAAATCAAGCATCAACAGATACAATATTTGATTTGTTGTGTTGAAGCAATGCAGTCAATGTGTCTTGTGACCTTATCTGACTGCCGTGATGTAGCTCGCTGACGAACAAGCTGCCACAGTGGCAGAACAGAGCGATGGGTTTAAAGGTTAAACAAGTACACAGAAACACTTTCTGCTGCCAACTGTAGCATATGGGCTGGATGGAACAAAAAATCAAGCCAGCACATAAAGAACATCCCTGCAGGGATGTTCACTACTTCACAGTCAGTATGAAGGCTTGTAGGTTATGTTGCAGTCCCTGATTCAGCTGACCTACTTTAGCTGCTCTGCAAGTCTGAGGAAGTATAAGGAACATGCACACAAGCGCAAACATGTCAAGAATTTAGGCCCCATTTTCAACATGAGGTTGAGCTGCTGTGAGGTTCATCAACGGAATATCCTCCTTAACTTAAAACATGGACTTCTGTCATTTTCTGTCACGTGTCAAGCAGACCATATAATCTGGGGAGTGTAGCTCGACTCTGACCTCTCTTGACATACATATGATAAAAGTATGTGACCTATGCTGCTCAAGCCAGCTGGCGGTAAAGTGTGCTCATGGTCTGACGTCCACAGAGCTGCCATGCTGAGGAGAGGCAGGAGCGGCCGGGCTCGTCATGTGACCCCCAGCGAAGCGCGGCACGAGACAGATGCCGTGGCAGTGGTCCAGACGTCGGGCAGGGGAGAGTGGGGGGGACGCACAACTACACAGGTAAGACAACTTGGGGAGTTTTTAGGGGGAATAAAATGTAAGAAAAAACACAAATGTGAGACTTTGAAGAGAGAACTTTGAGTTTAAATTTTTCTGGAGCTAGGGAAAACTTTTATTTTGAGTGCATAAGTGTAATCACACTGACTGATAAGCTTTTTGTTGGGATTGTTTATTATTTGGGAGGTGGCTAACGGTCACATATTTGACTCATTTTTTTTTTTAAAGTTACTCTGGTTCCAGATGTGCGGAATATACTGTATTTCAGATGTTTATTACCTCTCAGATATTGGATTTTGGAATGCCCATAAACCCTACTGTTTTAGCCTTGCACAGAACAGGCTGTTTTACTGTAAATGATAACAAATGATGTCTTCTGAATTAAATACAAGGACACTTATGGCCCTTTTCCACTAGCACGCCTTGGCCCTACTCTAGTTGGCCCTACTCAATTTGCAGGGTGTTTCCACTAGCCCGGTACCTCCTAAAACAAGCTAGTTTTAGTACTTACTCCGCTCTGGTTCCAAGCGAGCAGAGTCGATACTAAAAGATGACGTCACCGACTGCCGGCTACTGATTGGGCAGACAATGTCCTCATCGATGAGTCATGAGCGCGACGACCTAGCATGCTAGCGGTAGCTACTGTTAGCTTACCCTCATACGTCTTTTCCTTGCAGCTCGATTGCTCTCGTCCTCGGCTTCATTCTGTTGTATATCCTGTGCTTCTCAAGGGGTATTTCTTCTTGCCACCTGCAGCCTTCTTCTGCTTTCCTTTTTTACTCAGTTTGTGACAAAAAGCCACAGATTGTTGTGTTGAGCTCAAATGACGTCACTGCAGAGCCGCTCAGCGACATTACACCCCGTTGGGCAGGCAACTGGGGCTAATGAAAAAGCAGCACAAGGCGAGGGTAGAGCGGGGTAGAGTCGAGTAGAGTAGAGTAGGGCTAATGGAAAAGGGCCAATAGAAACAGTTCATCCTTCAACAACACACCTTACCTTAGTCCAAAACATCCAAATTCATCATTAACCCAATGAATACTTTGCATTCCACTAATCAAATCAATTAAACCAGAATTATGCCCAGTGTGCAATACACATGAAATAAAATCCTTGACAGCCAAAAATGACCAGGACATTTTTAAATTGTAGAAATTTACAATAAGCTGTCTGTGTATGCTTGCTTTTAAAAGTGCCTCTCAGTGCTGCCATGCTTGAGGTGAAACAGGAGTAGGCATTGGATGGGGTTTCAGCCTCCATGTGCCTTGGAGCTTTAGCTTTCTTGCGCTGTGCTCTAATGTTTACAGCAACCACACAGACATGCCATGACATTTTCCTTTAATCTAAAGCAGTTGAGAGCTGAACAATCACACCCAGCCCAGGAGGTGTCTCTAATCGGAGTATGTGTCATTTCTCCAAGAGAAGTCATTAAGGGAGAACTTTTAAACTGACTGAGCACACATGGATCAAGCAACCGAGACCTGTCTGTGAGCCTCTAATGTTCAAGGGGTTTGGAGACAGGCCCTGGACAACTATATTTTGTGTTTGATAAAATGTCAAAAAATGCGTTTTTATGTGATTCTTAAATAAAATTGAATTTCCCTAAATGACCTATAGCTCCAAAGAAGTCTATCTGCTTAAAGATGAACCAACTCTCTATTGTTAGTTATGCCCATAATTGCTGCTGTAAACGTATATTTAAAACAAATAAAAGATAATAAGAGATATGATAACATGCTGGTGGACAAAAATATGTATAAATTAGTCTGAATTTTTATATACACGTTGACATATTAGTCTGATGGAAATAGCCCTTTATAAAATTTCCTGAGGTCAAACTGACTATGATGTTGTGGAGATCAAAACTCTCCTGACTGTTTACTTCTCTATTAGACCAGGATGAGATGTTGTAGGTGGCCCGTGTATGCTTTTGTCTTTGCATAGAGTGATGCAGGGATGATGTTTTTGACAGCCAATGCTGATGTTAGCACCTCACTGGTTTCTTCAATGAAAAGCCTACGGGATTTTTCACTGTGTACTTGCCTCATGGCTAATAATGAGGTCAGCAGTGAAAAAAATCTTCAGGATAATCTTCATGAACAAACCTACCGTTCATGATATTTAAGCTTGTACTTATAGGCAAGAGTAAAGAGCTATTATTCAGTTACTATGGAACTACAACATGGCAATTTGACTTATAAGCACCTACTCCATTTATATGCATCTGTTCATCGCAGATCTCAAGTATTCATCCAAAAAATCTATTTTAAAATACTGTATATGGTTTTGTCTTTCATGAAGCACATTGAACTTACACTTGTATGAAATGTGCAAAACAAATAAAATTAAATTGAATAATTGAATTGAATATAGCCTACTTCTGGCCTTGGGAACCATTAAATGCTAAATGCTAACTCGCTTCTCCATTCCAATATTCATTCTTGCACCACTCTGTAAGGCTTTGACTCACAATACCATCAGCATGCTAATGCTTAGCATGTTAGCAACATGTTCATATTTTCATCGTTCACTTAGTGATTTCTAACTTGTGAGCAACATCAAATGGAAGAGGCTTCACTGTAACTGTCTGAAGAGTGTACTTATTGTCTCAGTGCAGTGGAGGCAGATGTGGCCCAGATACTTTAATCAACTCTCTTTTGATGCATGAATAGCAGGACAAAGACAGTAGTTCAGTCAGAGCAATTATATGTAGCTTTTCTGTCTTGAAATAATAGTTTCAGTGCTATGATTGTTTTTCAGGGAGGTTGATATCAATCAAATTCTTTTGTCCAGTTTTTTGTTTGGCCACTTTCTCGAACCCTTTCACGCTGCCTTTGGTCAAAGGTGCTGCAAAGATGCTCCGTCATTGCGTGTCAAGACATCCACATTGATTCCACAAGAGCATGATATCTGTTTCATTTCAGGTGCAACACAACTTGGAACCCCCGACACGACACATGCTCCCCATACACACTAAAACGGAGATACTCACAGCGTTTCTGTCTCCCCACTCTGTTCCCCCCTTCTGTCTTTGGGATATTCGGAGTGCCTGAAATGGCAGCTTGAGTGGGGCGTCAGTTTCACTAATTAGCTTCATCCAATACCATTCTCTTTATCTGAGCTATTTTATCAGAGATAAGCTATATTTTAGTCTTTTTTCATTAAGGCTGTTACGTCAATTAATGCTGTAAAACTGTCAGACCTCTTGCAAGAGAATGGCGGCCCCATGCCATAGGTACATAGAACTCAACGCAGGCAACCAGTGTGTCTGCTTGAAAAAAGGATGAATGTCCTTTACTATGTGGAAAGTTAGTGTGCATTTCAACTTTAAAATCATAAATAGGAAAACATATTCAAAGCCAAGGCACCTACCATGCACTCCCAGCACAGCTACCTATGGTTTATTAATGTAAACTGCATCTATAGAACTGAAGTATACACATACTTGCATTTTTTCTTAAAGTACAGGAGTTATAATGGGCATAAAGAGTGAAACACGTGATGAACTTTCTCAAGAGCGCCAGTAGTTTTCCACTGGGACTGCCTTCAGTCTGAAAAGGATGTGTGGAGGACCAGGTCAGGTCACTTAATGGGGGCTCAGTATATTTGGAAGGGGTCTCATTTTACTTTAGGGCATGTGTCATCTCACACCAATAGGAAACGGGAACAGCTTTTAGGGTAAAGGTTGTCTAGCTGAGTCCTTCAAACATGGCATATGAGTCAGATGGCCCTCATTTTTGCCCTCATTGCAACCTCCAGACACGACAAGCTGCACTTCCTTTATTCCTTTCTGGTTCTTCTGCACAAAAAGGCGCCACAGCTTTTGTAAAATCCTCTGAGTCCTCCACTTGATCTAATTCCTTTTCCCTTGTACTGAGCCAACATCCCTGCCTGGACCATGGCCACATCTATGGGCTCACCAGCTGCTGTTTGTGATGTTTGTGTCAACCAGATCAGCGACCCGCAGGAGTCGGAGGTGGATTATCTGGCCACTTCTCAGATGGTATCTGGAGCGGTGGCCCTGCCCACCACCGAGCCGGTGACAGGGGAGTCCTTCTGCCAGTGCGAGCGGCAGGAAGAGTTCAGCATGGACTTCGGTGTCATCGGCGACTGCCTCTGTGGGGAAGAGGATCAGGGTGAGCGTGATACAGAGATAACACAAATGAACACAGCAGGTCAGTGTGTAGGATTTCAGAGGTCAAGGTAGACAGACTCAGGTGATACTACAAGGCCTCAGTGAGGACGTGGAAATACAATATGATTTGATTCATTACAGTTCTGGATATGATGTGCTCAATGTAATATCAGGCATACCATGCAGTACACAATATGATAAGATACAAGCCATTATATCAGACATATGATACAATATACAACAATTTGACATTATGTTTGACATGATACAATACAGTAAAATAAAGTCATTTGATCAATCAAGAATATATGACAGAATATAATACCTCTGATAAGATATTAAGGAGACTGTAACATACTGTATGTTAGCATCACGCTTGTTCCCTCAACTGCAAGCCAATTAAAAGCCTATGAGATTCTTCACTGTGCTTTGGATCATTGCTAATGAGCAAACAAACATCTGCCAAACATCTTTCTGATCATTTTAACAAACAAACCATCTTTTCCCCATTTTTTTTAAGCTCAGGCGTAATTGGCAAGAGTGAAAAGCTATTAGGCTACTGAACTATACATGGAACTACAACATGGCGGTTCGACTTAGAAGCAACTACAATATTTTCAATGTATGGCATCTTTTTGTAACCTTTTGTTTGAGAGTTTCCTCTTAATCTAATGATCTGATCACACTGGTCCTCGTAGCTGTAGCAGTAGTGTTTGAATTACAGGTTGTCGACAAATGATCAGAAATTCTTGCTGTCAAGCAACATTGTTAGTAATTAGTTAGTATTGTGGTATTGTTTAAAACACACAACAATAGTTTAAGTTTCAGAAGCAGGCAACATCAGCTGCCTTCATTAGTTCAGATTAAACATTAAAATCTCATGTACATGTGGGTACCACAAACCTTATTTCAGACATTTATACAAAATCAGTATGCTGAATCAATTCAGTTTCAGGCTTGTGAACCAGACATGCTAATGCTAACTCACTTTTGCCTTTTTGGCCTCATTTCCGTACCACTCTATAAGATACCATTGGTTCACTTCAATGTTATAGGTATAACAGGAATTTTTCACCACTAGGTTGTATAATGATACCACAGAACAGTGGTTTTTTAACAACTACTTCTCACACACACCTAAAATCAAGGCTAGTTCTCAAAGTACTCCTTATCACAAATGTGCAACATAGCCACTTAGACTTGCAATGCAATATTTTAGATATCTGGTAAAGTTTGTTCATATTTAATGCCCAACATAATATATTCAAAAAATTCTTACTATTATAATTACATTTGAAATATATACTAACACATTTTGCTGAATTTGGAGAACTAATTATTAGAGAAAATAATAGAAAGTCTTATACATCCCTGTCCTTTTGTTCTATTAACTGTAGTTCCTTTTAAGTTTTAAAGAGTTTGTTAAAAGTTATAAACTTTTTTGTATCAGTTTAAGAAAATGAATGCACTTAAAAAGTTATTCGTAATACCTTTTGGTTGTTGAAATTCCAACTGCCATTGAATAAATCAAAATCAAGCAGCAAGCACTCATGTTGAAAACTGTATTGCTATCATAGGCTGTGCACATAAGCGTTAGAGGTCGTAACACACTTATTTTTGAATTGCTTCTTTTTACAGCCATATCAAATATGTGAACAGCTGAGCTCAAAACAGTTGAAGTCCCAGTGGATCATGTTTTATGTCCTCACACTGTGAGGGTGGTTCATCCATAGCTTATTTATTTTATTGTATTCAGGATATTGAACTTATAGGTAACACTTTCTATGAAGCCCATTTTTAATGCATTATAAACACATTAGAAGCATGTTATAATGTTCTTATGATGCTGTATGATCCTGTTCATAAGCATTTATGGCAATCATTTACAGTTATTTATTTTAGTAATCAAAATTCATTATAATGCCAGGATTTATAAGTTATAAGCATACCTGCATAGATCAGCTCTGCTCCTGTGAGGAGAGATCTATCTCAGAGGTTAGAATACACATGCATACATTTAAGATGGGGCCAAGGGTTCTACATCATTCAGTCAATTTTAGCTGAGAGCAAGCTTAAAAAAAGAACTGAGTTGATTATTCACTGTGCTGGACAGAGTAACTAAGATTTACTTTTATGCTAGCAAGCTCCATTATTTTGGTAAAAATGAACTCTTCTCAACAGGACATGAAGGCCATGCAGTGTGCTGGAGGAAACAAAAAAATACATAAACAAAGAACTAATGCAAACTTAAAGCTTTGTAAATGTGTTTATTACAGTAAACAATCACCTTTTAATTGACCTCTTGGCCCCATCTGCAGCAATGTATAGCTGAGTTTCAATGTCGGTTCTTTCCTTACAGTCGCAGAAATCATTAAAATGACTCTGGATAATGTATTTACACTTTCAATGAACCTCCTCCAATCCCATTACAGAAACATTAAAGTATCACCGTATACTTTGATCAACTATGACAAAAAAACAGTGCATATGTTTTCTTCTATCATGTCGTCAGCCTTTTTTTCCCCAATGAATTCTTGGTCATGTTACCTTTATAAGTGTCATTAGAAGTCATTAATAAGTGAAACCATGTGTAAGATTGGCAAGCAGATCTATTCAGCAGGACATATTTGTGATAACAGTAATTATGACTTGTCAGGGCTGCTGTGTTTTGCCATATTATTATATATAGGCCTACACATATACATAAAGATAAATTACATATATTGTCTCACATCTTGAATATTATGCCACAGTATAAAATGTGTTGTGATTGTTATATTTCAGAATATTGCTATGTATTAATTGTTGAGTTTGTGTCCTTTCCTCAGGTTTTGATTGGGTCTGGGATGATCACTTCAAGTCCTCTGGAGCTTACCTTAGCTGTGACAGCAGGAAGGTGACGTTTCACTCAGACTACAGCTGCGGCACAGCGGCCATCCGAGGCACCAAGGAGCTCGCAGACGGCCAACACTTCTGGGAAGTCAAGATGACTTCTCCTGTTTATGGAACTGACATGGTACTTTACAGACACCAAATATTTGCTTGGTTTCATAGATGCTGACAATCATCTATGAGCAGATTTTGTGTCTTCTGCTGTTTCACCTGGCCTGATCTCGTCTTTGTTGATTCATCACACAGATGGTGGGCATCGGTACCTCTGAGGTGAACCTGGAGAAGTTTAAGTTCAGCTTTGGCAGCCTGCTGGGCCATGATGAAGATAGCTGGGGGCTCTCATACACAGGTCAGAGAACACAGATGTACCAATTGATTATCAGAGTTAGTTAGACTTCAGCTGATTAAGGCTTCAGAGATAAAAAAAAAAAAAAAGTATTTTTAGTTTGGGAATAAAATTGAAGTCAGTTTCGTGTGCTTATACTTAAAGCTTTTGACTTGTAAGGCTTTTGGTGGGCAGCTTACTGGTGTTGGCGCTGTAGCCTCACAGGAAGGTCTCCAGGCTCCATTCTCTGTCTGAATTTAAATGCATACATGGGTTGTCTGGGTTCTCTTGCTTCCTCCCACAGTCCAAAAACATGCAAGTTAGGTTAGTTAGCCACTCTAAATGACCCAATAACAGCTTTGGTGGCTGACTGGCAGGCAGCCTTGGGTCTATCCTGCTTTACAAAAATATCAATTAAAGGGAGGCAGGACTTCAAATATCCCAAACTATCTCTTTAAATCTAACATCTCTGCACAGTGTTGGGCTTGTTATGCCAAGCCAGTGGGCTTAAACTTGTGGTAGGCCTTTTTGAGGGGGCAGGGCAAATGTGCTGTTTCTACTAGTGCCATACAAGAAGTAAAGATTGTTCGATAACACTTTCTATGAAGCCCACATTTATAATGCATTATAACGGCATTCATAATGCATTATGCATTCATAATGACTCATAACTACACTTATAAGCAAACTTAATGCTTCATGATGCTTTATATCAACATTCATAAAACATTATAATGTCATTTATAATGAATGTTAATGACTTGTTCCATGGATGCTCATGAATACTCATGAACACTACATCCATAATGCTCTATGAGGTATGAAGCCCCGACAATCACAATGCATTATGAGGGCATTCATAATACTTCATAACTACACTCTAAGCGTGAAAAATGTGAAAGGAGATCCGCACACCAAAAAGTAGCTCCCTTGAAAATTTTTATTTATAACAGTGACGTTTCAAACAGGACCGCTCTTCCTCAGACTTTTAAAAGTAAAGTCTGAGGAAGAGCGGTTCTGCTCGAAACATCACTGGTATGAATAAAAATTTTCAAGGGAGCTACTTTTTGGTGTGCGGATCTCCTTACACATTTTTCATGCTTAGAATCTTTTGGATCCAGCCCCTTTTATTTTTTCAACTTTTATTTTTTCATAACTACACTCATAATGCTTTATGATGCACTATATCAACAGTCATTATGATAACATTATGATATCACTTACAATGAATTATAATGAAGTCATTATAAGTCATTATAATGACTAGCTCTGTAATGCCAGTAATGTATGTAATGCATTATAAATGTGGGCTTCATAGAAAGTGTTACTGATTGTTCTTTTAGTCTTATTAATAGGAGCGCTCTATCACATGTAGGAGACATGTTTAACACAATAAAGGATATATGCAAGTCAAACGATAATATTGGCTCTTTAATACATCTTTATGTTCAGTCCAATTTGCCTCCAGGAAGTAGGTTGGGCTGTTGTGTTCATATGTTTACGTCTGCAAAGGAGGTTATGTTATTGCCGGCGCCTGTTTGTTTTTATTGTTTGTTTGTTTCTCTGTTAGCAACATAACTCAAAAAGTTATGAATGTATTTCGATGAAATATCCATAAAATGTCCAGATTGTGACAAGGAACAAATGATTCGATTTTGGGACTGATCTAGATCACCGTCTAGATCCAGACATTTTTAAGGATTCTTTAACATTGCGAGATAAGACCATTTTCAGCATTTGTGCATATTTGTATGTTTCGTGGTCAATGAATCTAAACATTTTGAGAAAATAAAGGTAGGAATAATATTTACGGGGAAATCACAATATGGGTGGGGACTGTGGCACTGGCGGAGGTCTGCGCTCTCCGACTGCTTTTCTAGTTGCTTCTTTGTTTGTTAGCAAGATTACAAAAAAACTACAGAACGGATTTTGATAAATTTTCAGATGTTGGGAATGGTCCAACTTAAAAAATGATAAGACTGTGCTGGTGATCCACACAACCACCATCAACAAATGATCATTTTTGCTCAATAACTGGGAAACTGATAATGATACCAACATGTTTCCAAGTGCTAGTTGTGGGTTTTAAGGGTCAATGAATGTTGGTAACTTTATCATGGAACATTTGCTTAGGGATGTAACAGCAATATCTGAGCTACCTTGGCAGAGGTTTGCGCTCTCCAAGTGCTTTCTAATTTAAAATTTATGACTTAGAGCTTCATAACCCCTTAAATCTCTGGCAAACCCTGTGTGGGGTGAAGGGGGCTCAGGCTGGGAGCATATCCCAGCCCAACAAATTGCCAATCAGAGCATAGACCGACTTTCTAAGTTGCTGTTTTTAAGGTTTTACATTTATTTTTGTATTTCCTTTTTGTTTAAAGGTCATCTGCAGCACAAAGGGGACAAAGTGAAGTTCTCCTCTCGGTTTGGTCAAGGCTCCATCATCGGAGTTCACCTGGACACCTGGCATGGCACCCTGACTTTTTACAAGAACAGATATTGCATTGGTGTGTTTCTCTCTTAAAACAAGTCTTACAAATTGTCAGCATTTTAGCTTCCCGCAGTTTTTCATAATGCATTATCTCCTGCTCCAAACAGGCATCGCTGCAACTCGGCTGCAGAACAAGAAGTTCTTCCCCATGGTTTGCTCCACAGCAGCGAAAAGCAGTATGAAGGTGATCCGTGCCTGCTACACACCCACCTCCCTACAGTACCTCTGCTGCGCTCGACTCAGACAAATCTTACCCTCCTGCCCTGACGTGCTCAACACCATAGAGCTGCCCCCGGGCCTTCGGACCCTCCTCCAAACACAGCTGGGCTGGGTGTTCACACTCAGCAGCAGCCCTGAACCCGAAATACCAGAGCACATGGACTTGAATGAGGACTTCCAGGAGGTGATGAGTCTGCCTTCAAGCCCCATCCCAAGCCCCATATCCACCCTGAGTGCCTGCGCCTCACCGAGCCCCTGCACCAGCCCGTTTCCTGACTCTGTCCCGCTCCCATGCTCATGTCAGACATCACTGCAGGCTCAGCAGTGCACATGCCCCTGCCCCCCTACCCCACCCAGCAGCGACTACGACAGCTGCTGCTCTGAACCAGAGGACTACCAGTGTAAAAGATGCCGCTGGACATGATTCAGTGAAAAGTTTGGCATAAAGGTTTCTGCTACAGCCATGGATCTCTCCTGTCAGAAACTTGAAGAGCTATCCCAGCTTTAGCCAAAATATGAAAAAAAGAAAAATGAATGCTCCACCTTTCAGTCATTTAAAGGAGACATATCATGCTGATGCATGATTTAATACTTACATATAATAGAATAAATTTGAAAACAAAACCTTACACCCCCTTAATTTTCAAAAAATGAGATATTGTATTTTTTCTGATATCCTAGAACGAGATTTGATGCCTCTGAAAATAGGTCATTGCGAGATGTCCGCGAGATTTCAAACGTCGTGATGACATGAGGTACCTTTCTTTTTATTGTAGTAATCTGATAAAACACTTCCTCCTCTGTGATGTCCGTTAGCCACAAAACCGTCACCGAGGAACACATCCACCAGCAGGGGTATATAGATCCCTAGCTCACACTCACTCATTACCAGCTCTGGCCTGTAGGGGGACTCAATACGCAGTCGCTGCTTTGAGCCTGCCGGAAAATACAGTAGAAGAAGGAGGACAGGCTGGCTCAGCCCCTGATAGAATTGACCAATCAGACCACAAAGGGCTGTGACATTGCGAGGTAACTTCAGGTCATCCTCAGATCCTCGTGTTTCAACAAGGGCTTCATGATGGCCTAAAATGAGGATATTGAGAACGCTATTGTGGGGCAATGAAGGAACAAAATGACTTGTACTAAGGGCAGAAATGCTTTACAGGCATCCTAGTCTGGCATAGTGAAAAGGAGAAACAAGCATGATATGTCCTCTTTAAATAATGACTGAAGGACAAGGAAAATGCATGGTAAGTAATTCACTCAAGGAGGTTGAGATGTTAGCGTTCTAATTGTTTCAGACTTTATAACAGCGGTTACGGGGATTTATTCTTGATCTTTTTTGTTACTGCTTTTGAATAATGCCAACGCCCCATCGTTAGAGGGAGTTCCAGGTTAAACTGTCTTAATAATCTGAAAGGAGGAGTCCAGGCAGGAGGGGATCTGCTTTTTGATACTATGAAAATGACTTTTGTACAGTTTAAGTGTGTTTTTATAATCAAGGTTTGGCTCGAACACCATAAATAAATGGTGCTCTTTCTGAAAATGTGATTTGTTTTTCTATATGCAGTTTGTAATGAACTTTCTTACTCAGGAAATTATATAAAATAAAAATGAGAAATTTCTGTTGCATATCTTTTTTTTCAACATTTCAAAAACAAAAGGATCTCTACATTTATCTTACATTTACTAATAAACACAATATCTGATCAAAATAATGCACATGATCAAGGTTATGACGTCAGCAGCAGGCTATTAGACGTGAGTCAGTTATATTGTTCATAAAGTGCGCTCCACTGAGAGGCAAACATGATATCTGGAGCTTATTTTTAGCTTGTAAACATCAACATATTAGCAGCCAAGTGGTGACACACTTATTTTAGAGCATTAGTCCAAGACCAGCTGGGGATTCTGGGCCGTGAAGCAGCGGTACACTCTGGCTGAAATGTCAGGGCCCACACGTCTCTCTTTGCCTCCACTTTTCACCAACAGATTGGCAAGAAGCCCTTTTCTGTCCGCCTCCAACACCAAGTTCTGGTAGGCCTGAAAGACATTTCAAATTAAAATAAAATATGTTTAGTATGTTACTTTATTATGTTTTCTTCTTTAAGGTACAACAGGGAAGGTTTCACACACATGCTGGAGACACACTTTGAGCCAGGTGTTTGTTTAGAAAGGACATGTCTGTGCAGCCACAGTAAACATTAGAGCATGGATGACTCATATTTTTAGGGGGGAGTGGTCAGAAACATGTTAAAAGTACCCTTGTTGAATATGAGCAAAATATGTGGCCCTTAAGGTGCAGACAGAAGCCCAATTCATAGTGTACCCCCTGTGGTGTTTTGCCTCTACTGTGAATGTTCTGGAGGTGGGCTGGCAGGAATGAGTTAACCTCCCTCTTTGTTTCCTCTACAGAGGTAGTGACAGAGACATGATATTAGAGATGAGGGGAACACGGACTTAGCAGGAAACAGGTGCACTATAGTGAGCGTCTCTGCCTTTGAGAGCATGAATCCAAAGGGTGTTGTGGCCTTGCAGAATTAGTCTGAATGTCTCTACATGTTGTGGCACTATTGCATAAAGGCACTGATAACTGGGCTATGGATGTATGTATCTATGCTTGCTTGTATGGAGGGATGGACATATGAATGGATTGATGTTCACACGGCACAGAAGAATACTGAGAGACAAATATTTAGTAGTATCATTACTTAATAAGTTGCACTTGTACTTTGGTCTGAGCAAAAAAATGAAATAGCTATACCTGAAGTACAAGAGGGAGCTAGATTTATTGAGTTTGCAGTTACACATGCAGGGCTAAAGTATCTACTCTGAAAGAAGATGGTGTTATTAGTAGTTCTGTAAAGGGCTACCAGTTTTACATGCATATTCAAATTTCATAATTCTCCGTAACATTTGTTATAGCGGCACCTAAAAGAACAAAAACTTTAGATTTTTGAATAAAGGAACATGGTCTTGGAGTGTTTCCAACATTTTCTGGAACTGTCTTTTTCCTTTAACAGAATTATCAAATAGATTTAAAGGATGTTGTCATGAAACTTATGACTTTCCCAAAAATGTTGGGAATTTTATTTCTGGATTTTCTGAACATTTTAGGAGCTATTTCTTGTGATCTTCTGTTATTTTTTTCTCCTTTTTCAGATTTTTTTTCCAAATATTTTTCAAGTATTTTCATGTAATATAAGAACGTTTGATAATTTAAAAATGTTTAAAAGATTAAGAATCAATTTTTCACAGAAATGCTCTGTTATTAGATTTCTGTTTTCCAATTTGGTTGTCCTTTTTGTGATATATTTTACCCTAACATGAATGTGTACGAACTACTGTTGTCAGACGATTAAAAAAGTTAATCTAATTAATTACCAGATTTTTAATTAATTAACCTAATTAGTCACATTTTAATCTCATATCTGCTTAAAGTACCCAGATAAAGAATTTGAATTCTAGGATATTATAAAATTGTGGCAACTCAAATTACACTTTAAGTGTGTTTCATAAATCAAATTCAAAATAAGAAAAAGGTCGAGGACATCCAGCAAACCAATTCGGCCTGATATTAAAGAATGTAGTACAAATATAGATAAATAACTTCTAAAATAATATAACACTAAGTCTTAAATATGCCATTCCTGTTGTCACCTGGGCTTTGTTGGTTTGACTAGAGACGCATGTGTGAAGTGACGTGCCACTGCCATGTACGGGTCCTCCAGCTGGCCAATATCAAAATGTTTGTGTGCTATGATTAATCGGGATTAATTTTTTTAACGCATTAATTTGCGGTGTAATTAATTCATCTAATTAATGCACTAAAGTGACAGCCCTAGTACAAACATTTAAAGATTCAATTATTTCCCCCTTTTTTTCCTTTATCCATTCAAAGTGATGTATAATATTGATTCACATTCCTCCTTTTCAAAAGCTATGGGAAAAGACTCATCCTAAATCTCCAGAGTGTACAGTCTTGGGGGAAAGTTAGACCACGCCCCCTGCACATATTTCAGCGTACCTGCAGGAGCAGCTGAGGTGATGGATACGCTGCTGTCACTGCTGAGGCAACAGCAGGACTGACTCTGTTTAGCTGCTGGATCTGTCGGCTCCAAACCTGCATCAGCCCTGAGCCGTCCTTCTCCACCCGGATCCCGCTCGCCCAGGAGCCATCCACACAAAACGGTAGCTCTGCTCTCTCTGTCAGCAGCCTGAGAGTTTGAGAAAATAACCGTTCATGAGCAGAGGTGGATGAGCCTTTTTAAGATAATGAACATGTAAGAAAAGATGACTGATGTTTTAAAGCTTTCTCATTTGTTTTTTTTTTTGTATATGTAGGAAAGAGGCTGCTTACTTAAAGGGGCGTTTTGATAAGGCCTTGGTGGCAGCACAGACATGCTCAGTGACCTCCTGCCAGCTATCCGGAAACACCACAGAGATGTTTTTACAGAGCTGCAGGTATACGAGAACCTGCAGAGAGATGAAAAAAACTATTTTATTAGCTCCTTATTCTCTAAAGAAAGTCAGTTTCCTGAAGTGAAGCCAAACCATTTGGATTTCCTCCTACTGGCAGGCTACAGTACAGATCACAGGCTGGAATTTGGGTAGCAAAAAGTATTTAATAGTAACAACTAAAAACAGCAAATACAAAAAAACAACCACAGAAAACTGACCTCCTCCATGTCCATGCTCTCAAATCCTAGTCTGGATTGGAGCGTCTCATCTAATGAATGCACACCAATGGTTCTGAAGGAGAGTAAACAATTACAGTTTGTGCATGAAGAATACAATAATGTTACGGATGATCAAGTGGCTTGCTTGCTCAGTTTGTTTTCCTCACACACTGACCTGTAGTCTTGATGAGAGTCCATCACTAAGAGAGTAAACACCTTCTTGGCATCTCGGTTCAGACACTCCAACAGAGGGCTGAGGACTGACCCTGAACCCATTTCTTCCTCTTCACTGTTCAGCATCTGTAAAGGAAACAAAAAATATGACATCCACAGAAAAGTGTCATGGATGTAAGTAAAACCATGGCAACCAGACTTAAATGTTGCTAATTTCAATGTCAGTGATAGCTCACTTTTTTCGCAAAGATCACCAGGTCCATAAATTCAGTCAGATTCAGCACCAGGACCACCTGCTCCTCTTCAACCAAACCTTTGCCGTCCTCTCCAGGCTGCAGACAAACATGCAGATTTGACAATATAGATTAAATGTTGGTACTAGTTAAGAGTGTGAAGTTGATCAAGTTTTAGTATTTACTAGGGGTGAACAATGTATACACATAAATCAATCGATCAATCAATCAATGTTTATTTCTAAAGCCCTTTACAGTAACCAAAAAGGCCCCCAAAGTGCTTTAGAGCAGGGTCAGAAAATAAATAAGAGCTCTATGGATACAAGCAATATAAAACAATACCATACGAACAATACATAAAAGAAAAAGATACATAAAAATGCAACGGAAGGTGTGACCCAGCAGCAAGGTGCTTAAGAGCCATTCAGAAAAGATAAAACAGAATAAAACTAACTAACGTGAACATAAGATCTAGAAGCCTTAGTCCGATTAAAAGCCATAGGGAACCATGTTTTTGGTTATGGTAGTATCACAGTTTTGATTTCATTATCATTTATCTACTCCTGTTAACACGTATTGAGAATTTACAACCAGAACTCTCACTGTAAGGTCCTGTTTACAAGACAACATTGTCACCACAAAAGAAAAGGCTTTCCTTTGCGTTTTCAAAAGCACTCCACATTTACACAGAGACATCGACCCTGTTTACGTGGGTATTTTTCCACAATCTGATTGAAATCGATCGGATTTAGTGAATCTGATTCGATCTGTATACATGAACTTTGAGTAAAGAGATCCACGTTCAATCCGCGTTTGCATGGCCCCAGTTGAATCTGATTATATTGGGTTTTTTTGACGTGCACAGAAGGTCACTCTGAAAATACCTTTCACTACCTGAAAATGTGTAAGAGAAGAAGAGGTGCACTTCCTGCTTACCTCTAGAAAGATGGATCCACCTCATGTTTTGTTAGGGTTTCTATTAAACAGTTTGTTTAATTGCTGTATCTGCTGTATCTGAATGTGTCTGCTGGTCAGAATATTACCACATCAAATCCACATTTTGTTGGAGGAGTGATAACAAACCGAGCACAGTTAGCAGCACACATGTTGCTCGGTAATCGGCTGTTGTTGTTCCTTAATGCGTGTGCAACCTTTGTCTGAAATAGTACTGTGCATGCACCCTGTATCACCATTTTACCTCACAACGCTGATTTGATTATAAAGTTTGCGGATTCAAGCCCTCCAGGCAGCATTATCCTGCAAACAGAAGGTGCAAACGCAACAAAAACTCTCGTGTAAATGGCCCCTTACTCAGCAATAACATTTTAGTCAGTGAATGGAGCATTAAAATATTTGCCATTTTACTGTAAGAACCGTTGGGCAATTGGGATGTGAGGGTCTGCCATAAAAAGTATCATCCTATTAATCCCCTCCTCTTTCTGAATAATTTTCATTTGACTATATAGAGAAAAAGAGACCTGATTTTTGGTCCACATCACCCAGTCCTCATGCCAGCCACAGAGTGTAGAAGTGAAATGCTTGTGTACCTGGGGCAAGTCCCTTGTCCAGGCGATGCTGCATGGGAGCTCCTGGTTTTCAATGCTGAACCTCCAGTCATGCGCTACAAGAGTGTCCAGCAAGACGTCTGAGCCATGCTGCTGCAGGAGAGCTGGAGGAAAAAAAGTCAAGAGTTTTCACACTTGTACAATATGAACACAAATCCATCCTGTCATTTCTTCGTTTACAATCCACCACATTTCTTTATTCTTGCCAGTCGTGTCTCCGCTCTGTATGATTCGAAGAAAGCTATTGTGCCAAACAGTGCTAAGATTGCCATTAACTGGCTTCTTTTTAGCTGTAGGGTTGTGCGTGAACTTGTGTTGTCCATCCTTCATATTTCCTCTCGTTAGAAAACCCTGGTCTTCTGCATAGTTACACAGTGCTGGCACCCACAGCCACTGTCCTAATAAATTTTGAAACCATTCATTTAAGAAAAGCTACAGTAAAAAGATAGTAAAAAAAATATCAAAAACATTCAGACAACCTTTTGAGAATAAGTGAATATCAGGAAATGGCAAATTATGACTGACTAATGATTTTGTTTTTATTAATTTACTATCAGTTGCTCTGGATAAATAAACTGTTTTTTTAATGAAACCTATTATTAAGTCATTACCTTTGCCAAGGAGGATATGTTTTTGTAGGTGTTTTCATATTTGTCTGTTTCCACGATAAATTAAAAAAGTTAAGAACTAATTTTGATGACATTTTCAGGGACTGTTGGCCATAGCACACGGAAATAGTGATGGTGGTGATCTGAATCCGAAATCGAACCCAGGGATTTTTCTTCACGGAGTTGTAAACAATGTAAGTTTGATCAGTTTTTCCAGATTTTGGAAACGTTAATTCAGTTGATTATTTCTCCCCTTTAAAAATACCAGTTGTTGTATTTTATATTGCTGGACATCCTGATTAGTCCCTTTAGTGAGGTACAACTTTTAAGGATCATACATTCCTGGAGCAGCATGTGGGTATGTGCCAAAATCCCAAGTAACTGGAAGCTGTTGTTCTAGTTCACAGAGTGACAGAGGTGTTTGGTGTCAGCCCTCATGCCATCTCCAAACTTAGGACCAAGTTCTGTGAGTCTGGTGAAGTCTTAGACAGACCACAAAGTAGGCATCCCAGACAACTGATTCCTTGAGGAAAAGTTAAGATTTATTTATTTATTTATTTGCTGAATTATACGCAAAATAAACCTTGCTGCCAAGACCATTGTACCTGGTAGTCTGGGTTTGGTCTCCTTAAAGGGGTAGTGCTGCAGGGAGCCCCTTTAACTACCTCACTGGCTGTTCTCAGGTGCCTGATACAATCCAACAGAAACACTGAGACAGCCCTTTATTCCATTTGTATTTCTTTACCAGTCAAGCACAGTGTTCATGGCTTTCGGCCGTGTTTTATCTTACTGTTTTGGAATTTGCTTAAAGCTGAATGAAAATAGTGATAGTGATAATAGTTGGTCCCTGGATCATAGATTGGACTCTCAGATCTAAAGAGTGTAGTTCTGGAAACAAAAATCAACCACAAGTCAAGGGGGGAAGTTGTAGTATTGGTTTCGTATTATTTAAGTATTATAACCAAAATATCTCACTTATATCCTGACTTTGTACAAGCTAACCTTCAGCACCTGTTGGAATGATAGTTTCCGACAGCCCGTGAATGCAGCACGGTGAACCTGTACCTGGGTCTATGCAGACGGTCAGACTCTTGAGGCAATTCTCCGGCCGCAGACTCTTCAGACTCTCCGCGGCCTCCCTCCTCCTCTGCTGCTCCTGTCTCCTCTCCTCTTTCTCTTGGGCCCTGGCTGTTCTCCTCCTCTCCCTCTCCTCCCTCCGCTCTTTGGCTCTCTCTCTGTCCGCCTCTATCTCCTCTTTGGTGCGGCGTTTTCTCGCTTTGCCCGGGGTTACTTCGCGTTCTTCGTGTAGCGGTGGAGACAGAGAAGAAGTTTTAACTTTGTCTTCTGGTTCTTTTTCGGGTGGTTTGAGAGTTTTACTCTTAAGTCCTGAATCCTGAGTCCCTGAAGTGTCAGCACTACCTGCTGTCAGGCTGCCCTCATCGTGGTTTAAGGAGATTTTTGTCTCTCCGTCGCTGTCTTCAGATTCAGATATTTCCCATGTTTTGGCTCTGCGTAGAACAGACATTTCCTACATTTAATAAACCCTTAAAGCCACCATTAGCTCAATCATGTCTCCTACGTGCTACTCAGTTAAAGCCCCACAGCATTGTTTACACGAACGCGACGGTGTGTGCTGAGGGACAAAAAGGCTGACAACGCGTTTTTTTCAACCTAAGAAGCCGGAGATGGGATGGGCACTGGCGGCCCGGGGACCACATGCGGCCCTCCCACTACCCCATGTGGTCTGCCAGCAAGTTTTAATTATCACAAACTAGAAGAGCACAAACCTCCAGTGAGATGTCTCACAGGTTCCTGGATCCACATGTTGAATCGGATCACCAACAAAATAGAATCACCTTTATCTTGTACCATAACCTGCTGACACTGAAACCAGTTGATAACTTATTAACTTAAAACTATCAGAATGACTTTCAGAGCTCACACTGATAACAATTAGGCCTAGGTTTAAGGAAGCCCTGTTTCTATATTCATGTGTGGAGCAACCCCAAAATAAATTCAGTGGCCAACATTTCATCAAATTCCATTTTCTGTAAAAATATGACATATTGAGTCATCCTGTTAACAAACAAACGTAGCCTTAAACTCCTTGATTGAGGTAAAAATGTTACAGCAGGGCTGGACAACTGGAAACTGGGGGGGCAGATGCAGACCTCCTACTACGTTGTGTGGCCAGCAAAAAAAAATATATATAAATAAATTGTAGCCTTCTTGTAGAAAACCTGACAAAACCTTGTCAAAATTAAAATTGAAATACGAAAGCAGAACAATAGTTTCTGTAGTTGTTTCTGTGAACCTGTCTTTGTGGATTTGACAATATAAAGAAAATTGTTAAGTAAATTCATTTTAAGAAACTGCAAAGACTTTACTTGCAACCAGGGTTGCCATAAGGCGAGGAAAGTTCAGAAGATTGTAAGGGCCTATGACTGGCAGGGAAACCTCATAAAATAAGTATATGTATGTATGTATGTATGTATGTATGTATGTATGTATGTATGTATGTATGTATGTATGTATCTATCTTTCTATATATCTATATATTTATATATATATATATATATATATATATATATATATATATATATATATATATAATTATATATATATATATATATAGAAATAGATAGATAGATAGATAGATAGATAGATAGATAGATAGATAGATAGATAGATAGATAGATAGATTTACTTACTTCAGTATCACCATAATTACTTATTTGCCTAACAGATGCTGGTTAGGGAAATTGTGCGGTACGGGATATGACCCAATCTGATATCTTTTCATGAGGCCCAGTATTTCTCCCAGCTTTGCTGCTTGCAGTAAAGAAAAGGCTAAAATGGCTTGAATTCTGTGCTTCCCTAATTTGATTAAGTATTTCTGATAATTGTACGTAGATGTTGAATACCTGACACCTTATGACAGTTTAAAACATTTATCCCTTGTAGTGTTTAGTTTTAGGATTTGTGTCTTTGAGTTCATCTTAAACAACAGAAGGCAGAGAGACACGGCAGCTGTCAGCACAGTCTGCTCCATCTCCTGACTGACACCTGTGCCGGCTTTATTGGATTAAATATCAGTGCACAGTCACATAGACCAGAGGCTGAGGGCGAGGAAACATTTATAGAAATTCAGGATAATTTTTCCCTTCATTTTGTTTCTTTTCTTATGAGACCACTTTTGGTGCATTGTGCAGCAATAAGATAGGCTTTATTTTTGTTTATGAGCTCAGTTTTATATTTAACATTTAAACAAGCGTCACAGAAAAATTGGCAAGAATAATTTCCCAGTGGAAATTAAAAGAAGCAGTGGTAAATATTAAAAATTGAATAATTTAAGTTTGTTTATGGATTTATAATATCAAACATATTTTACAAACACACACAAAATTTGACCCATTATATACATTAAGTACATTCCATATGGGTGGTTATACACTAATAATATGGAGTTTTTTGTGCAAATGAATAAAAAAATAAAGAAAAATAAAAATTTCACAAAATCCCTTTTTTAGAATTACAAAAAGACATAAAGCTGATGATTGATTTGAATTTCTTATAATGAAAAAGTAAAAATCATACAAAATACAATTTTGAGAGTAAGTTTTGATAAATAAATACAAACACCTTTTAGACTGAAGGCTGAAAATATTCACTATATAAAAAATTCACTATAATAAAAACCCTGAAAATAATGATATTGATAAGTAAAATTATGAGATTTATTATAAATATTAAATAAAAAGCCAAGATACAAAGGTAAAAACTGAGCAAAATATTGAGATTTAAAGTCAACATTATGTTGGTTTGATTAAAGCCCCAATTTTAAATTAAAATGTAGATATAATAAGATTAGTCTGAATAGATCAAAATCCATATGTGAATGAACATTCATAGAATGAGATTTCAAAACTCAACAAACAAAAAAATGAGTCAAAAAATCTAAAATAATAAAAAATTAAGCAAAAAATTTGCATAGAAAATGTCAAAATATTGAAACAAGTCATGGACAATAAAAGGGTCAATAAAATGTAACGGCCATTATACAGGAATAAGCAATTTCATAATGATTGCATGTCCTTTAAATACTAATCAACTCATTATTTCAACTTTTCATTTCTGTATAATCTTTCAATTCTGTATTTTAACACTTAGAGTCTAGATTACTGTGCTAGAAAAGAAAAGCTTTATTTCTTTGTTTCAGTTTAGTTAACAGAAATGGTTGTTGATATATAATAAATATAAATGTTACAGGATTGATGCCATGGTAATCCCCATCACTGAATGAAATTTAAAATAAATTATCTAATCATAAGAACAATAACTGTCAGTGGAGCATAAGGCATTGTCCCTGTCACCCTCCAGTTCAAACAAAGCATTTACCAATGATCATAGAAATAAGGAGACTTCCTGTATAACATTATTTGAATGCATCACAAACATTATTTAGAAAAACAACAACCATATTGTACCACTCTATCTGCTTGCATGTTTTGAAATATTTCACATCAACCAGCCCTAGCAAAATATTTTTTTTTAACTTCATAATAAATGATTTTATTCTTTGCTGGCTTTTAAGAAATGCCCACGCAATTGAACCAGGACTGGTAAATCCACCATGAGTATGCTGATAGGCTAAATGAAGAATTAACCATCATTATCAGAGTTTTGAAGTGAATGTGGAACATAAATCATCTGTCTTTCACTGTTAAAGGATATCTTCTTCTATTTCTATCTGTTTACAAACACCATGAATTTACTATCATTTCGTTTCTATACATTTTTAAAATAAAAATTAAAGAGGAAAATACTTGGCAAAGAAAATAAAATAAATAAGCTTTAAATTACATTTTTGAAGTATAAAGTAATAAATGTATGTTTTTTCCATGCAAATATTATATTTATTACAGAGGCTATCATACATACAGGACGTTTGTTTTTCATTTTTAAACAAGCTCAGAATCCAAAGATTGAAGTTGGGATTTAGACTTTTTGCAGACTGAAAATGCTCTTTTTTATTTTATTTTATTTTTCATCAGTGTCACTAATCCTCTTGTTTACAGATTTTTAATGATTGTTTTCACAGTATTTTTCCTTTGGTGTCAAAGTATCTTGTTCCTGAATAAAGTTTTGGGGGTTACAAAAAACAACGGAAGCGTGTACGGCAGGACTGTTTCTATGTGCGCAGATCTACAAACAACCTGCTGCTTCCTCTCTGAGCCAGAGCTCCGCCGACGTCTCCTACAGATCTGCGGTCCGTGAAGGCAGCGGGAGGAGCGTAGCAGCGAACCTGAACGCAACATTAGCCAACCTGCCGCTCCAGCTTTTCCATGTAAACAACAGAGAATGATGTGGTTTCCAACTTTTCTGTTTTAGTCACTTAAATCAGCGCTCACCATGACACAGCCTGCGGAGAAAGGTAAGTCTGATAAAGAGTTTTATTTCTAAATTGGCTGCTTTCAGCTCATTGTGCACATTCAGACCTCTGTCTCGAAACCTTCTTGAACTTCCCTGAAAAACCGGGCCACTAAAAAGCTTGTCAGCGTTTTACAGCAAAAGTGACTGACATAAAGCTCATGTGATGGACTGAGAGGAGGCTAAACCTTGAGTTAGCATATAAGCTGTGAGCATTTACACCCGAACAATAAAAAATACATCAGCTGTTCAATTTAGGTCAGTGGAGCTAAGCTAACTTTGGTCTTCAGAAAACATAATTCAGACTGAGACACAAATAATGTCCCATGTGTTTTAAAAAACAGGGCTCAACACACTGGGACAGGTGTTCTTATGGTGTTTATTTACTTTTTGTTTTTGATGTCCAATTATCACATTTTTTTCTGCGTTGAAACGCTTATAAATGTTTTCTTTTTTTTTTTTTTTTTAAGTTTGTACAGTCTGAGTTACTGTGACTGATCAGGAGTTTATCCATTTGATTGAGCTCCAAAATTACTGAACTTCTTAAATAATTTCATTTTAGGCTACTTTTGTTACTTCTTTAAATTATTCGAGAATAAACTTGCACATTTTCACATGTTAATAGGGATGGAAAATGAGAACCAACTCCTGCTGAAAACTGATAGCAGCTCCTACAAGGAACCAATATCATTAGTTTATTCAGTTATCAATTTCCTTATTTGTTCCTTTCACTTTGTTTTGAATGTCCTGGAATCCAAGGATGCCACACTCTCATCAAAAACAATGAGCAGAAATAACAAAAAAGTGAACAAAAAACATGGCAGACAGTTGACAGAGCTCTTCAAAGTCAAGGAAATCAAAGTGATCTGATAAAAGTCCAAATCATAAAATAAAATGTACAAAAATTTAAAAAAGTCTGAATTATTAGATCAAAATAAATATGTTGAGAATGAACAGCCATGGAGTGAGATTTAAAAACTTCAAGAACTCTGAATAATGGGTCAAAAAATCTAGACTAATTAAAAATTAAGAACAATAAGATTTGTTGACCTCTAGTATAAAAATTAGCACCCAGATTGCTGTGCTATAAAAAGAAAACATGTTCATTAGGTTGATTGGTAACTCTAAATTGTCCTTAGGTATAAGTGTGAGCGTGAATGGTTGTCTGTCTCTCTATGTGGCCCTGCGATCGACTGGCGACCGATTCAGGGTGTACCCTGCCTCTCGCCCGATGATAGCTGGGATAGGCTCCAGCCTCCGCAACCCTGAAAGAGATAGCTGGGTATAGAAAATGAATGAATGAATGAATGAATTATGAGATCAAAATAAATATGTTGAGAATTAACAGCTATGGAGTGAGATTTAAAAACTTCAAGAACTCTGAATAATGGGTCAAAAAATCTAGACTAATTAAAAATTTAGAACAATAAGATTTTTTGACCTCTGATTATAAAATAAACAATCTAGATTGCTGCTATAAAAGAAAAGCTTCCTTTCTGCATTTGTTTTAGTTTAATTGACAGAAATGATTTCATTGATGTTTTGCTTACCCTCACTTCCTTCCACTTTGCTTTGTTTTGCTTGTCCTGTTAACTGAAGGATGTCACATTCTCATCAGAACCAATAAGCAGAAAGAACAAGAAGTCAAAATAATAACAGGCTGTTGGCAGAGGTGGTCAAAGTTATGTCTTGATTTTTCCAAAAAGACAGCAACTGGAAACAGGAAGTGGAAACAACATCAACTTGCAGAAGCATCCATTGCTGGAGCTCTGCATTGAATACCAGGAGTGTCATGTGTTGCCACTGAAACTCACAAATAAACCAGGATATTAAGTCTCTGGTGAGGAACGAAGTCATCAGGGCTGTGGATAGTTTCTCGTTGTCTGAGCCTTCTCTCAAAATCTGATCCTCTCCATTCGTGAAGCAGACGTCAAATGAACAAAGGGGGTGAAGAGGACTTCAATTCTCTCAGGATGACTTTTTTGGCGTAGGCTGTGCTGTTACCAGGGACGTTTAATGGGTAAAGAAGCACAAACAGCCTGTGGAAAACATTTAGAAATAATAAGTCTGGGATCAGGTAAAATCAGTTTTCTGTAAACCAGTCACATATTTCAAATATTTTAATTGTTTGTAAGCACCGTTCCCCAACTTCAGCTAAATGAGAGATTTCTCATCTATAGTCAGTACAGACTAGTGTGTCATGTGTTAACAGACGTGATCATGTCTACAATCACTCTGAAGAGAATGTCGAGTATGTTGTGTTTTATGTTGGAAGAGCTCAAAGTTTTGAAAAGTCTGGACAACTTTTAGGGCCTCCCTGCTCATTTCAGCATGAGAATAAAACTCTGCACACATTGTGTCAGTGTGACTTCACAGATACAGAGTTTGGGCACCAGACTGGACTGCTTGTCTCCTACTGACAACTAAAGGCAAAATATGAAGCACAAAATACAACAATTTAAATCTGCACTGTTTAGCGATGCATGATGCAAATCGGGGAAGGAAATAAAAGAACTATGCTTTCAATATTTAACATTTAGAATCATCTGCCCTGAGTTAATCACAGAAAAGCTGGAAAAAAGTCATATAACACTACCTCCAACAGTGTTGAAACAGTTTCTGGCTTCAGGAAATGTGTAAACTATAGAAATCAAAAGTTTAACTTCATCAATTGAAGAGCTTGTCTTGTGCTGTACACGCTCTCCCAGCTGTTTTATCACTGAGGTTTTACCATTGCCAAAGGAGGTTATGTTTTTGTCAGAGTGTGTTTGTTTGTTTGCTTGTTTGTCATCAATATTATGCAACAACTACTTGATGGATTTAGCTATTTTTTTCAGGAGATGGCCCAACTTAAAAATGATTGATTATTGTCATAATATAATGAAATCAAAATTATTCTGAGTGCTAGGTGTGGGTTTTCAAGCTCATGAATCATATTATGATGGTAACTTTATCATGGACCTATTGCTTATAAATGTAACAGCAATATGTGAGCTACCTTGGCAGAGGCTTGGGCTCTCCAAGTGCTTTCTTTTTTAAATATGTTTTTGTATTTTCTAGACATTGTTTGTACAGTTGTGCAGTTTTATGTAGGCCAAAATATTGATATGGCAAAATATCATCATGCACCCTATGCTGATGCATCTATCGACGCAGATTCCACAGAATCAATGCAGCCAAATGCTGTGACAGCTGTTGTCGATGCACTTTAGGTAATGTTATCAATGGCACGGTTCAAAGTCGAAGCCAGACTACATGAAGCAAAATTTAAGCTGAGGTCTGAAGTCTTTCAGGACCTAAATTTAAATGTCTTCAGTTAATAAAAAAAAGGTAACTTTTGCAATGAAAAAACAAATTTAAAGTTGTCAAGAATTCTGATGAAGGCATAATAAATGTCCATAACTATGCCTATTGGGATTAGGGCTGGGACAATTCACTTTTCTCACTATTCAGTTTTAAGATTTTTTAGGTGCCAATTCAATTTAAATTTCAATTCCATAGTACTTTGGATTTTTGCAATCTTTGGTTAGCTTTTTTAACACCAGCCAAAAAGATGAACACTGATGATGCCTACAGACTATATCAGGAAGAAATACACATCACATGTGAGTCCATTTTTAGGATTTATTCGGCAATATATTTTAGCCAGCTGTTTATACTCTGTCTTCAAAAGCCTGGGCTGCATTTAAAAGCAGTGATAATCAGTATAGAAAACATCAAAAACATTCCAACAAAATGAGATAGAATGATGGTAGAGATGGACGAAGAAAAACATGTCGCCCTCTGCTGGAGAAAAGCTGTACCTTTTTTATTAACACAGGCTTAGAAACACAGACTAAAATGAAGCATTTAAATTTGAAACAAATTGACATGTAACTAATAGATCAACTTAAAAATCATCAAACAGTAATCCTTATTCTTATGTGAATCGTTTTTTTCTCCCACCGCCAATTGGGATACATATTGTATTGTGAAGTTGCTTGAAACACCCAGCTCTAGTTTTATGTGTGAAATATTCAGTGTGTTTTCATAAGAATCTTATAATCAAACCTTCACTGCTGTTCCTTTTACAGCGTATTACCGCTTTGTGGTGCTCTTCTTCAACTGCCTGCTGACATTCGGCTCCTACTTCTGCTTTGACATCCCCAGTGTTCTGCAGGATCAGTTTCAAGGGGTAAGTAAGAAAAATGTGACCATCTCTTTAATGATTTCTCTGTGCACCATGACAAAATGTGTGGCATTAGTCCCTGGATAACCAAAGTCTATCCTCCATGTAAAACCTGTAACCTCTGGCCTCTCTTTATTTGACAGAACCTGACGTGTCCCAATGCCACAGTGATCAATGGGACAGTGGACTGTGTGGAGGGGCTGGGGATGAGTCCTCAGCAGTATAATCTTCTTTATGCAATATATGCGTGGACGTAAGTAAACAAACTCACGTAGTCACATAACATCCTGACGATGTTAAAACAGCTTCAGCTTGTGTTTTTCCTTTCCTCAGGAATGCTGTAGTGGTCGTCCTCGCTGGTTTCCTCATTGACAAATTAGGAAATCGCTGTGAGTTGACACAGTTTTTATCTGCGTGACTTTGAAAACAAAAATAAAATCTCCCTCTCTTAATGCAGCTCATGGTTCATTAATGTCATTTCCTCCTCTCTGTAGTTGGAGTGTTTCTCTTCTCTTTCCTGTGCGTCTTGGGCTCCTCTCTCTTTGCACTGGGCTCCCACTTTAAAGGAACGCCCTACCTGCTGCCGCTCATGCTCACAGGCCGACTGCTGTTCGGATCAGGGAACGGATCTCTGACAAGTAAGACCCCTGTAAAGAAGTCTTTTCAGTTTCTTTGCCGAGAAATGTGTCTAAACTGTTCTCAATTTGATCTTCTCAGTCGTTCAGAACCGAATCACAGCATTCTGGTTCAAAGGAAAGGAGCTGGCGTTGGCTTTCGGAGTGACATTGGCCTTCTCTCGCCTGGGTTCAGTCCTGAACTTCTTCTTCACCCAAAAGTTTGAGGAAAAATATGGCATGCAGTGGACGCTCTGGGGGGGTACGTATCAAGAGATGGGACACTCAAACCTGACATTACGGTTGTGGACTGTACATACGTGAGCAAAGCCTTCTGAGGTGAAATTAAAAATCGTTCTTGAAAGGGTTAAAAAGTTCACAAAGGAATGCGCCAACATTTTCTTTGTTTTCCTGTCTTCCCTTACCAATGAGTCCATGAAAAGCAGGTAGACACCATTCTCTCAACTGTGCATCCAGTAACAAGAGACAGTCAAAGCTCGTCCACTGCTAGTTAGCTTAGCTCTTCTGGAAAAATACTCCCTCTAATTTCCCCTTAACAATCTGCCTCTGACAAGGTCACCCATAAGGGGGAATGAAGAGTAGAGCTTCCTCGGGCCCAGAGTCATGTTGGGGCCCACAGTGGGTTTAAATGTGTCATTTTTTGGTCTTAATGGGCTCAGTGTCGTTATTTTGATCACACAGAGCACCCTGGGGCTTTGATAGCAGATGAAGTCATAACTCCAAAATTCTAGGACAACACACATTTCTGCGAAGTTTCACATCATATGAAGTGCTGATTGAACAAAGTGACCTTTTTAAAAGGTCATACAATGCTTCTTTCAAGAGTTCGCTATGCACTTTATTCTGTCAAAGGGATATGTCAACCTCTTTTTCTTTTTGTTTCCCCACTCACAAATCCATAAGAAGCAGATAGATACCATTATCTCAACTTTGCATGCAGTAACAAGAAAGAGACACTCATTGCGAATAAGCTTCGCTCAAGCACTGGGCATTGAGGTATAGCTAGCCTGCCTCTGCCTACAGTCATCAGATAAACTCTTCAGCAACTCTAAACGGTCCTGTGTGCATCTAATGACTCTTTTTGCTGTGTTAGGTTACATTCTTTTCTTCGGTTGCTTATTATCTTCTTCTACTCCTAAACAGAGGCTCTGTTTTGTTGATATACTTTCGGGGTGGTTTGCACTAGGGCCGAAAGATATGGCCAAAATTTCATATCTCTATATTCATGCCAGATATTTTGATATTGCTACAATTTGGTATGACTACCGGTTTGGTGAAAAACCATGCGGTGCATTCAAGGGCAATCGGAAAAATGAAATTTGTTGTGACTTCCAGAGCTGTACTTGTAGGTTAAGCAGGGGGAAAATCTATATTGTTTATATCGTTGCTTTTTTGATATTAATATCTTGAATGTTCATATCTCAATATGGATACGATAACGATATATCTTTCAGCTCTAGTTTGCAC
This sequence comes from Scarus forsteni, assembly GCA_036419115.1. Lineage (NCBI taxonomy): Eukaryota > Metazoa > Chordata > Actinopteri > Labriformes > Labridae > Scarus > Scarus forsteni. The sequence continues at coordinate 14,331,749 of JAZDUH010000043.1, forward strand.
TAAAGATGTGACGTTCATGAACGAGTCGAGTTTTTTGAACAGCTGTTGTAAGTGAACAATGAGAATTGATTCACAGTGAGCCGGTCTGGTGGGCGAGCTCTACCAGCCTTTTTCTTGACGCTGCACATACAAACAAATGAATGGAGTCCATCTGCTTTTCATGAACTCCGGACTGAGGCGAGACACAAAAACAAATGCTGGTGTGGGTTAAGGTGTCAAGACATGTTCTTATAAAAGTCATTTAAAGTAGGAAAGTTGTTCTTACGCTGATAACACCTGATTGTTGGTTTCTAGGTGCAATATTGTGTATTCTGGGCTTCAGTTCGGCCATCATCGTCAGCGCACTGGACAAGATCGGAATGAAGCAGCTTGGTCTGGATGGCGCCATCCAAGAGGGGTCTCGCAAAGTGGTATGAACACAATCTGACCTTTGTGGTAATAACATCTTCATGTCACTCTCTGTTTATTTGATTATGCCCTTATGAAATTCTTTTCTGCATGTTTGTGTTTATGCAGAGGATTCAGGATGTGAAGCTCCTCTCGCTGAGATACTGGCTGCTGGTTCTCACCATCATGTTCTTCTACAACGGCATCTTCCCGTTCATCGCAGACGCCAGGTACAAATGGGATCTGATTTACCTCTTAGGCAAAAAAGAAGTAATGTTTGGAATAAAACATGTCGCCAGTGACATCTTGTCCTCATGACATGATAGTTATAAACAGGAGAACATGTACTGTCAGTTAATCCCTTCAGTGTGCCACAGTCATGTCAGTCTGGGTTTCACAGCTCCATCTTCTGAGTGTAAGTCAGTTTTGTCTATTCACTTTTCACCATGATGTTACTCAGCCTGATGTTCGATCCCTTTCAATTCTTGGCTTCAATCCCTCTTTAAAACAAGATTCAAAAATCATCTGTTCAAGCTCTAAGTGCAAGAGATCTTGTGATCTTTTGCACTGTCTATTATATTGTATTGTTTGTTTTTATACTTGGTTTATGCCTATTTTAATGCACTTTTTAATGTTTGAAAGGTGCCCTGAAATAAAATGTATTATTAATAAAATTCAATCTGAATGTTACAAAAGGGGAATGAGTGAGAAAATGATCCTGCTTCTTTCCTAGTTTTGAGGTTGTAACATCATAAATAGTTTGATATTAGCAGTACAACATCTGTCAGCTTTTCTGCATTAATCACAAAACTCACAACAGATGTGTCTCAGAAAAGATTTAGTTAAATTCAAATGGCTTATTTTTAGAGAAAGACACGATAAAGGGCCTGAAAGGGTTGTGTCAGGTTTTCAAAGTGGGGTTGCTCGAGGTCTATGGCACTAGTAATTAAGACTGCCAATAAAACAACCGGCCAGCCTGACACTGGTGAGAGATGGAAGGCTGAGGATGTTAGCCGATAAATATCAGTCAGTGGTGCCACCTAACATGCCACAGACGTGGAGCAACCCCACTCCAAACCACCTGAACTATTCTTTTAAGACATGTCTTACTCACTTGTAAGAAATAAATCATCCTGGTCTGTTGTATTGTCGCGGCCAAAACTAACAAACGTTACAAACTAAACTTCTTAAAATCAGCCCTGTTCTCAGCAGCTTTCCAAAAGGCTAGTCAAGAGTCACCGTACTGAAGATTTTCTCTTTTTAAGTGGAGATGGAATCCTTTCATTTGATTCTCCATGAGTCTTTTCAATGTGGTATTAGTGTTTTCTCTATCTTTTACCGCAGGTTTTTAAATCCCCCTCTAAGGCTGTTTTGATTTTCTGAAATCCAGAAGTGATCAATTTGACCAGAAAACATATATTTAATAGGGCTGTCACTTTAGTGCATTAATTAGATGAATTAATTACACCGCAAATTAATGCGTTTAAAAAATTAATCCCGATTAATCATAGCACACAAACATTTTGATATTGGCCAGCTGGAGGACCTGTACATGGCAGTGGCACGTCACTTCACACATGCGTCTCTAGTCAAACCAAACAAAGCCCAGGTGACAACAGGAATGACCTATTTAAGACTTAGTCTTATTTTATTTTTGAATTTATTTATCTATATTTGTACTACATTCTTTAATAATGCATCAGGCCTAATTGGTTTGCTGGATGTCCTCGACCTTTTTCTTATTTTGAATTTGATTTATGAAACACACTTAAAGCTTAATTTGAGTTACCTGATTGAGCTTAGAATTTTCTGGACAAGTTGCCCTGACTTTGGTTTTATTCTGTCACCAATAAAAATGTGGATTTACAAATCTTCACTTCTTAGTGTATTCATTTGATTAGTCATGCACTACAATTTTATAATATCCTAGAATTCAAATTGTTGATATGAGATGAAAATGCGATTAATTAGATTAATTAGATTAATTAATTATAAATCCGGTAATTAATTAGATTAATTTTTTCAATTGTCTGACAGCACTAATATTTAACTGTCCCACTGTGTTTGTGTTTTACAGTAAGTTCATTCAGGACAAGTATGAAGGCTATAGTCAGAAGGAGGCGTCCTACATCGCTGGAGCTGTTTATGACTGCTCACTGGTCCTCTCAGCCAGTGTTGGCATTCTTATTGTAAGTGTCTCTAACATGAATACGTTCCATCACTTGAAGTGTTGATAACTGGTCAAGTTTGTGCAGTGTCCAACCCCAAAGTCCAATGAAACTGGAACAGTGTGCAGTACAATGATTTGCCAATCCTTTTTGATCTTTATTCAGTTTAATAAACTGCGAAGACAAGATATTTAATATCCAAACAGACAATCTTCTTTTTTCTTTCAAGTATTCCTTCATATTGAATTCAATGCTTGCAGTGTGTTCCAAAAATGTTGGGACAGGGGCATGTTCACCACTGCGTTACATCAATTTCCTTTTAACAACACTCAATAACTGTTCAGGAACCATGCCCAATTCTTGTTTGTGAATGCCTGAGCCTTTCATGGATGCTCCTTTTTACATTCAATCATAACATTTACCTGTTTCTGATTAAGCTGTTAACCTGAGGATTGTTCCAGACAGGTGGATTTTTAATATTGCTCAACTTTTCCAGTCTTTTATTACCCCTGTCCCATCTTTTTCGGAACATGTCACAGGCATTAAAGTCAAAATGAGTGAATATTTGAAAAAAAAACCCATCAGGTTTAAAAGTTAAAACATTGAGTATCTTGTCTTTGTAGTGCAGACAATTAAGTATGGGACAAAAAGGATTAACAAATCATTTTATTCTGTTTTACCTTTTTATACAATGTCCCAACTTCATTGTAATTTGAGATTGTAATAGGTTGATATTGAATGGCAGTGGGCCAAGGATAGAGCCCTGAGGAACACTGATGGCATAAGCAAGTGTCCTGTTCCTTATTTATTTACCATATCTTTAAACTGTTCTTACTTTTATTGTTCTTATTACCTCCGCCAAGGAGGTATGTTTTCAGGAGAGTTTGTCTGTCTGTCTATCTGTCTGTTTGTGAACAAAATAACTCAAAAAATTATGGATGGATTTTGATGAAATCTTCAGGAAATGTTCAGCATCTTAAAAGGAAGAAGTGATTCAATTTTGGTGTTGATCCGGATCAGCGTCTGGATCCGCCATGGCGAAAAATGTGATTTTCGTGAATAACTACTGAACTAAAATAGATATCATTATGAATCCAATTGCTGATAGTATGTTTTCATGGTCAAGGAATCTAAATATTTACATGAAATAAAGGTAGGACTCATATTTATGGTGAAAATCACAATATGGGAGAGGACTGTGGTGCTGGCGGGGGTCTGCGCTCTCCGAGTGCTTTTCTAGTTGATTCTTTATCTAAGTCTTTAACTTGGCAGCCCCTTTTTTCTTTGGTTTTATTATCATCTATCCTAACCCAGGTTTCTACCTGAATGTTTTACTGATTTACATAAATGCCCAATAATAATTAACCTCTTGTTTTTCAGGATTATGTGGGTCTTCGAGGCGTTTTCGCAGTAACCTGTGCTGTCCTCACGCTGCCTGTGTTTGGTCTGCTTGCCTTTACATTTGTCCCTCCTCTTGTTTCCACCATATGGCTCGGGATCACCTACTCTTTCGCTGCTGTAGGTTTATGTCCAGAAGACAAAACTGAAAATTCCATAAAAGTACATTTTTTCATCACATCACCAACAAGCTCTTAGTTAAACTCTGTGTTCTGTTCTCCAGGCCAGCATGTGGCCATCCATCCCACTTGTGGTTCCTCAGGCGACTCTGGGAACAGCCATGGGTCTGGCCACCTCCATTCAGATGATCGGCATTGGGATATCTAACCTGGTTGTCGGGCAGATTTTGGGCACAAAGTCCAGGTGGATGTTGGTTGTTGCTACAGTGCACAGACAGCTCGCACTAAAGTTAAATTATTTACCTACTTCCCTTTTCCCCTCTCTAGTGAGACGAAAATCCCGCTGTGGCGTTGGCAGAGGATGATGATCTTCATGTTGGCTAACACCATCAGCTGCATCGTTGCCTCAGTGCTGCTGAATATTGTAGACCACAGACAGGTGAGACGTCTCACAGAACACTTATTTATGTACAAATACAGCCACAATCAAAAAAAAGTTACTGCAGAGTAGATTTACACATACAGAGATGTTTTGTGTGTTTAGATACAAAACAGTGAGCGGAGAATTTATGAAAAGGAAGACTCCTAATGCCAAGAAAATTAGAGATGTTGAACTTTCTGAAAACTAAAATCTGACAAAACATTCCAGACTGGTTCTTCACCTTTGACTAACTGAGGAACCGAAGGCTGTCTTTCAGGGGAAGAGAGGATTTGGCACATTTTTGGGGGGTGTTACTCACACATTAAGAGGTGTCACTCAGTCCACAAATACTTTCTTTCTAGTTGCACCTTGTTGTAAAGTTGACTAATCAAGTTTTCCGACAATATCAATTTGGTATTTTTAAAGGGGAAGATCAGAATGTTTTAGTTCATTACATTTGCAGGCTATTATTACGTGGGCAGGGATCTGTATTCTTGTGGCTATTGGGGCATACAGTAAACATTACTGTAAACCCAGAGTCAATTTCCAAAAATGTAGAATATCATGGAAAGTTTCTTATTTTCTATAATATCATTCAAAAAGTTTCTTCCATGGGTCATAGTTCAGGGCCCACAATTTAAACGATTTCAGGAATTTAATGGTTAATGTTTTAGTGGGTTTTATGAGCTGGAAGCCCAAATTCTGAAAAAATAAACAAAGAAATACTTGAAATTATTTAAATTGTGGGCCCTGAATCTATCATGTATGAAAATCTAACTTTTTGAATGGAATCATTGAAATAAACGTTTTCATGATATTCTTATTTTTTGGAAAGGGTCTATAAATGGGGCAAGTAATGGAAATTTTTTCAGATGTGAGATGGGATCCAACACAGTGGCCCCGTTTATAAGGGTCAAAAAATCTTATTTACAATCAAATTGAAAGGTCAATCAGATTAGAAATGTCTCATGTAAACACCTTAGCCAATCTGATTCACCCGGATCTGATTGTATTTTGGATCGGATTGTAAGAGGTAGTCTACGCTGATGGATAATCCGCTCCTTGCTTCATGTAAACGGCTGAGTGGAGCGGATTGGGTTGATAGAGAGGATTGTTCGATCTGTGCAGGCACTCCGTAGTACGTAAGAGGCATGTAATGATGCCCAAACAAACATGGCGAACAAACAGAAGAACTGGACAATGGAGGAAACAAACTTTTTCATAGAAACCACAACAAAACACGACGTGGATCCATCTTTCTAGACTAGGGAAGCAGGAAGTGCACTTCTTCTCTTACACATTTGCAGGTAGTGGCAGAGTGACCTGCATATGACAAAAAAAACAATACAATCGAATTCAGCTGGGGCCATGCAAACGCGGATTGAACGTGGATCTCTTTACTCAAAGTTCATGTATACAGATCGAATCAGATTCACTTAATCCCATCGATTTCAATCAGATTGAGGAAAACTACCCATGTAAACGGGGCCACTGTGGACTGTGGCTCAGGGTACAAATCTTACATTGTTGCTGAATCAATTACTGTTTTAGCTCTTGCTGTGTTGAGGATATAATCTGTAAAAAGTCTAAGTGTGACAATTCCATATTTGCTTTTCTTTTCAGGGAGGGACTTTAAACAAAACAACCAAAAAGTCAGAGGCCACTCAGAGAGACTCGGACAGAGAGCCGCTCAACCAGGCAGAGGAAGAGCCGGAGGAGGACGAGGGTGAAGAGGGGGTCAGATCTCGTTCAATCAACTCCTAAAGTTTGTCCTTAAATCTCAAACATTTCTCTTTTCTCTTTATGTCTTTTTAAATGTACTAGTTATCAAATTGATCATTGAATACCTCACATGCACATCAGTTGTCACTACATTGAATGAGCATTTTGATGAATGAAATCAGTCCCGGTGAAACAGTATTTACAAACATCAAGTATCAGTGCATTAAAGTATGGAAACATGTTTTAATAGTTTTTTTTAATGTATAATGATATGAAGAATCATTATTAAATCTCATGCTTTAAATTTAATTTCTTGACAAGTGATTTTTAAAAAAATAAATGATCACTCAGCTGTTATCCTAACTGCCATGACCGACTGTTCAGAGTGTTTGGAGTCCAAAAGTCATGATTGTCAAATTTAAGCAAACATGTGTGTCTTTTGACACGATTGTTTTGTGATTTTAAACCCCATAGTGAAATATATGTGTCTTGACTTTTTGTGTACATGATTGAACTTTTGTTTTTATACTTGAAGAAGGGAATTTGATTATGTTACATGTCATAAAGCAAAAATAAAGTGCTGTTTTAACAGCTGACTTTTCTATGGTTTTACTGTTTGTTCTGACAGTCTGATATCTCCATGTTTTTAGTTTTGTCTGGTTGATTATAATCCAGCTCTTCTGTTTAGTACATTAAAGAAACAGTAGACAATTCCTGTGTGAATCGTGAGGTGGGCTCGGGCTTTATCTTTTTAATACAGGCCAGCCTCAAGCAGCATTTCAGCTGGATGACATGCTGAAATAGTTCTGGAGATAGCCGGAGACTTTGTTCATGTGTTTAAGTCATGTGTGGCCTGATTAAGTTATGATCATCAACTGGCACCTGACCTTGATGTCATAAGTACAAGCACACACTCATGTACACAGACCACAGAGACTAATGTCCACAAACACTTTATAAGTGGGCTTGCTGTTTAGACTTCAATGTCTTTAATTCACACACAAAAACACTCACAAACGTGTGCTTTGCACACAATTTTGTATTAAGTGAGACATACTACACATTTATAGTAAGTGTCCCCATTAATATTGTGTCCCCAAATACTGATACTGTGTAAAGTCAAGGTTCCCCCAATGTCATCAGTACACACTTACACACACAGACCATAGAGACTAATGTCCACAAACACTTTATAAATGGGCGTGCTGTTAAAGCTCCCATGTCCTTAATTCACACACACACACACACACACACACACACACACTCACAGACATGTGTGCTTCGCACAGTTTCATTTAGGGCCACATGCTATACCAGGGCTCTCAAGTGCGACCATTAAATTTGTAAGAGTGCTCCTAACATTATTTGTTGGTCGCACAGGTGCACCCTCCCGAAAACAAGTCCCTCATCTCCCTCTCTCAAAGCTAAAATTTAGAAGTTGAGAGAGCACATCTCGATATACTTACAAAGGTAATATAGCCTATTAATGTTGACAAAAGTGACGGCTGTGGCGGAAAATCTGCCTAAAACTGACAAAACACATCACCTCCTTTTCCTCCTCTGTCTCCGTTTTACAGCAGCCCCATCACACACATGCACAGGTTACAGCAGGGATCGATAAAGCCGAAGACAGAGCGGAGCGCTGCCGAATACGTCTAAAGGTGCGTTCACACCACAAGCGACCCAGATACCAAAGTCGCGCTGCCCACTGATGTAGCGTCGCGCGTCCATAAATACCTGTTTGGTCGCCGTTGGCGTCGGCCGTCGGTCGGTGACGTCACGTCCGCTCGAGTTTTACCGCGATTATATCATATAGGCTATCACATTATAGGATGTATAAGCGGACATTATTCCAGCTGTGTCCTTTTCACTCACTTATCAGACACAAAACTCTGCAGCTGATGATGCAGCAGCATCATCTGTGAGTTTACCGCGGTCCGTCTGCAAATGTCCTCACTGAGATTAGTTCCGCCTAGAAGGAAGTCATCCGCCCTGTAGTCCGGATGAATAACGGTACCGTCACACGTACACACACCACTGATTGGCTGTTGCTGCACAGCCACGCACGACATCGCCTTAATAGATCAACTTTTTTTTAACTTTGACATCGTGCGACGAGTGAAGTGGTCGTCTTGTCGCCGGCTGTCACATCGTGGGACAGTTAGCCCCGCCCCATCGCGGCTGTACATTCACTTTGAATGGAGAGTGATCGCCGAGGTAGTACAGGTAGCGTCCAGTATGAACGCACCTTTAGAGACTGTCAGATAATTCATAATTAAATACAATTACAAATAAAACAAAGTAAAGTTTCATATAACATCTATATTTGTTCAGTCCTTATTCCTGTTAAGGGGAAAGTTACTTTGTCACACAGGCACAGATGTGAGTGCTCACACTCACTGAGGACAAATGACTTGACAGCCTCCGACTGAACATTAAGCTGGGCTGTAAAAAAAAAAAAAAAAAAAGGGCTGAAACAAGAGAAAAAAATAAAGATAAAAAGTAATAAATGCTCTGCCCTTAAAGTCGTTTTCATAAAGTAGTTTGAGAATTGTTTATTATTTACCTTAGTTTCAGTTTTGTAAATATTGACTGTAGTGTGTGTGAAGTCTTATTCTGGGTTCAAATTTATTGGAGAGTAAGTCCATCCAGTTAAATATTATGTTGTTGGTTGTTAAAATATGAATATTTATTTCATTTTCAGCTCAGTATAACACATTAGCTCTTAATATTTTGAACTATTTTATTTAACTTGAGATGTTTGAAATATTAAATTTCAGTTCAGTAAAGCACTTCAAGCACTTTTATTTGGAGATGTTTTATTCTGCTTAATGTTTTAGCTTGAATTTGTAAATTTTATTCAGTGAAGCACTTTAAACGCTGTTTTTCTCCAAATGTATATTTTTGCTTCAAATAAAGACAAGCATCTTATTCTTGTTTAAAAAGCATTTACATGATATTAAAGTTGTGGACGGTGATAAAATGGTGACCCTATGGCATTAAAGGCGACACTGAAAAATTTGGGTGCACCTAATTTTTGTGCTGGTGCACCTGAAAATTGTTTTTTAGGTGCACCATTGCAACCAACTCAAAAAGTTAGTCGAGAGCCCTGTATACATTTACAGTATGTGTCCCCGTTTATATTATGTGTCTCCCAATTTTGGTGCTGTTTAACCCTCTGGGCCTCCCGGGACCCAACAGGGGTCCTTTAAGCAACTTTTACATTTTTAAAAGTCAATATTTTTGCCTGTGTTAATGTTAATGGCATGAGATTTTTCAAAGATTATTGGTATAGAACAAAGTTAAAAATTCCAACCTCACTTCTCATCACTCTCCCACAGTTTCAAAGTTACACACACACTCCACGTTCAGTACCCTTGGCCCAAGAGGGTCCCCATTGACTGCCATTCAAACTACTCTTTTGGATATACTCTTGTTTAGTCATCCCATGATGTAATACCTGTGACTACCTTTTCAATCTAAGCCTCTGGGTTGAAAATTTAATTTTTTGACAATTTTAATGAAATTACATATTTAACCCTTAGTTGGCAGCAGAGCTAAATCGAGCCTCTCCATTATATTTTGTTATATTATTGCATAGAAATAAAATTGATTATCACAATAAAAATAGTCTTGATGAGTCGGTAGTAAGGTGAAGGTGTGCTGTGTATCTGCTTGAGAAAAAAATCTTGTGTGCATGTGTGAGTACTTGTGTCTTAAGTTGTCACCTTCATATTGCAACAGAAATTATACATTTTGATTCGTCCACACACAAACATGAAAAACTGTCCAGAGACAAACCCACAACAAAACATCTTATTGCTGTCAAAAAGATCAAAGATCTGTTTGATCTGTAAATCTATAACAAAAAAATGTAGTTTTACTGGCCGGTCTTTTTTTTTTTAACAGTAATCTATGATAAAGAAAATGAAATGAAGGCACAGTACAAAGGAGGCTCTCCCAGCTGTTCTGAGGCCTGCTACAGATGAAGAGGACTTCACAGCAGTGAGGAAGAGGAGCTGGAAGAGGAGGAAAGCTCAACTTCTAAACCAGAAGAAGAGTCCTTTCCAGAGGAGATTCCCAGTATGGATGAAATCTCAAATGAGGGCAAGGAGGAGGAGGATGTAACTGTCAGCTGGAGGTCTAGAAATGGGGCCCCAACTCATGGGCCCCAACTCATCAGCATGTGAAGTATGGATCCTTCAAATCCAGCCTCTGGGATAACATGTTTTGTTCCAACCAGAATCAGCAACTTTCAAACAAAGTTTGGTCTACTCTCCACAGATCAATCAGTGTCAATCAATCAATCTTCCTTGAAGAACCAGAAAAAAGTCTGGTGGCTCCTGCAATCGCTTGGAGAAAATGCCTACAGACGTTTTACTGGCTGGTAATTTTTTTTTTTAACAGCAGTCTATGATAAAGAAAATGAAATGAAGGCACAGTACAAAGGAGGCTCTCCCAGCTGTTCTGAGGCCTGCTACAGATGAAGAGGACTTCACAGCAGTGAGGAAGAGGAGCTGGAAGAGGAGGAAAGCTCAACTTCTAAACCAGAAGAAGAGTCCTTTCCAGAGGAGATTCCCAGTATGGATGAAATCTCAAATGAGGTCAAGGAGGAGGAGGATGTAACTGTCAGCTGGAGGTCTAGAAATGGAGCAGTAATTTGGGCCCCAACTCATCAGGAGAGTTCACAGCATGTGAAGTATGGATCCTTCAAATCCAGCCTCTGGGATAACATGTTTTGTTGCAACCAGAATCAGCAACTTTCAAACAAAGTTTGGTCCACTCTCCACAGATCAATCAATCAATCTTCCTTGAAGAACCAGAAAAAAGTCTGGTGGCTCCTGCAATCGCTTGGAGAAAATGCCTACCACAGACTGCTGGTGCAATTTCAGTGGTTAGGCAAGCCCAGGATCATATTCAGACTCAGGATCAGGCCGAGGCCCCCTTAGCAATGTAAAACCTGAGTGAGTCGATGTCTGAATGCAGCAGTGAATTGCCTGAATTATTCATGAACGAAACTGGAAAAGGAAGACTTGACAGGATGAAATAAAAACACCCACTGCAGAGTGAGAGGTCGATCAGACTGTAAGGGGGGTAAACTATACTCAAATATGCATCTGGACATTTAGAAGTGTTGTTTTCATTGTACATCATTAAAGTCCTGTGGTACATGTGGTCTAAAATGATCATCATTGGGTCTCTTGCACATCCAAAGAGCATTCTTGCACAGCTGTTGGTTGTGTGAAGCTAAAATTCTGCAGCTTTTTTCTGTGGTGTAAACTGCTTCATATTCACTTCTACATGCTACGTGCTCCTCTCAAATCTTCCTTCAGTGCTGTTGATATGCTTTTTAACATGTATCACTTTAGTAAAATCACAAAGCTGTGCTTTGCCTTGGTGCTGTATCATAAATAACAACTGCTGATGTGTATTTTTGATGTGGTAATGGCCAGCAACCTTCTCCCCATCCAGCATGGCATTCTCCCTGGGGAGAAAAGCAAGTGTGAGCTGCCCCGACATTACCCTCATAACATCAGGGTTGGACATGTGAAAAAGGGCTTCAGATTCAGGTCCAGACCTAGGCTCAGGTTCAGGCTGTACAGGAGCAGGCAGGGATGGGGAACACAGGAGGGAGGGAGCCCTTCAAGAAAAGGCAACCGTGCTGCCTCTGCCAAAAGCCAGAGAAGACAGTGCAGCATGTGCAACAATACTATTGCAAGCTGCACTTCATCCTTTTGTGCACCTTATATTCACAGACACACATAAACAAACACATACAGAAATTGGTGTGTCTTTCAAATCAGGTCCGGGTAGGAATGTCTTTAGAGAAGATTCTAATCAATCATGATCTTCACATGTGTTTTCAACGTCTGGCAAAAGATTTGCAGGATTTGGACTGTGCAGCGCACTATTTCTAAGTGCGGCTGAGACAGGAGTACAGTCATACAGTGCAGATGTCTAGCAGGCGAGAGGAAATGAATTTTATCTTGTTGTAGCAGTGCATATACATCATGGTTCACATGCAAGGTCAAAGGATGAAAAAGAACGACATCAGCACTGGATGAGACTGCTTCTGCAGCTGCTGTGACAGTCATAACACAAGGAGGGAGGCCTTGTGCTACGGGGTCAAGCTTTTTGGAGTAATAGGCTATAGGTCGGTAGCTTCCTGTTTCTTTCTGGGCTAAAACTGCAGACATGTGGCCACCTTTAGAGTGGCAGAAAAGATGAAATGGTTTGTCATAGTCAGGTAGCTTTAATGACAGGGACTGATGTACCGCCTCTTTCAATAAATCACAGAGTTTTTTATTCTCTGTAGATAATGGAAAAACTGTATCTTTTGATGTTAACAGCGAGTACAGCAGTCCTGACATAGCAGAGAAATTTGGAATCCTTTGTCTGCAGTAATTAAGAGTTCCTAAGAACGCCATAAGTTCTTTAGGTGTTTCTGGACAAGGTAATTCAGAAATCATCTTAATATGTCATGTTGTAAGAGATTTGGAACTTTGAGAAATAGTGTGACCTAGGAATTTAACTGATTGTTAAACAAATTGCAATTTATTTTGGCTGCATTTATGTCCTTGTTCAGCTAGAAATTTAAGCAATGCCAATGAGTCTTTGCAGCATTTAATTTCATCATCTGAGGCGAGAGGGATATCATCCACATACAAAATATTTTGTGAGCCACAAGGTTGGTTAAATTTGGAAAGGTTTGCAGTCATAGCCTGAGAAAATATGGTTGGTGAATAAGGCGGGTATAAGTATACCTCTTATTTTCAAAAGCAAATGCAAACCAAAATTGTGACTTTTCATTTACAGGTATAGAAAAAAATGCATTTGCTAGATCCACAACTGTAAAAATTTTTTCTTTGGTCATAAGTTATTTAACAATGTATGTGGATCAGGCACAAGGGGTGCACGTGTTTGAACAGCTTTGTTTACAGCTTGTAAATCCTGCACCATTCTCCATCCTGTACTGGGTAGAGCTTTCTTTACAGGAAAAATAGGTGTATTTACTGGTGAGTCCTCGCATGGTATAATGACTCCAGCCTTTAATAAGTCCTGTATGACAGGTGTAATACCTGCTATTGCATCAGGTTTTAATGGATATTTTCTCTGTCTAGGCCTATATTCATTTTTTTCTTTAATTATGACAGGTTTTACATCTTTTATTAGGCCTACATCAGATGGGCCTTGAGACCAAAGAGTTTCTGGAACGTCATTCAAAGGTCACTCAATAGTACTCAGATGTAACTGCGTCAAAGGAATGCACTTTTTGGTGCCCTGTAGTAATGCTGGATAAAATCTATTAAAGATTCGGGCACTCGGGGACCATTTAAGGTCACAATGTCCTGGTACAGAGGTCCAATCCTGTATTAAGGCTGCAGTCAATGCAAGGTCACCACATTCTTTCCATTTTCTGTCTTTTGGTTTGTACACAGAAATGTGTGGTCTTTTACCTTTAAACTGAGAATGGATCTCAGGTTGCAAATAGACTGAGAAACAACAAAGTCCTTCCACTGTCCATAAAAGTGAACCACATCTCAAAGTAGTGGTTTCAGGCAAGTTATGACAATGATCAATATCACGTGTCACATCTGTTAAGGAAACTGCCATGGTTGTGTGAAGCTGGACAGGGGTGTCTAGCTTAGTGATATCCATGCCAGCATCAGTTAGCATGTTTTCAGCATCTAATCGCAGTTGTTTTGCTTGGTCACCTTCAATGTTAAAGCCATACCAGTATCCTGGTGGGGTGACATAAAACTGTTCTGCAGTTTCTGTTCTTAAAACTGTGTAGTCATCTTTCTTTATGCCTATGGTCAAATCAAGGGCAGAGAGTAAGTAAGAGATAATATATTCCTGTAATGCATCTACAGTGAATTTCAAGTTTTTGAAACACATTAATTTCATAAAAGTTCATATGGGGCAGGAACAGGTAATGCATCTCACTTTTTTATGTTAACATTCAGAATCAAGTTCAGTAGTGCCTTATAATAACCATGGATTATGTTTTGACCATATATGTGACTATATATGATGAAGTGCTGATTATGTTACTTAACCATATATTATGTGTTCACTATGTAATTACCGCATATACTTGTTATCTTAACAATAAAATAACCATATATTAAGTAGTGATTATCATGTTTTCACTATGTCATATCCATAGATGCTGTATAGGTTATGGACAAACTTTTCAAAACTAGCTGCTTGTTGGTTTTGGTGGGGGTAGCTAGCCAACATCATCAAATTGTTGTTGTGTTTAACTGAGGTTTTGTGTGTTTATATTTAGACTAGAATTAAGCTCTTTAGATGCAGTGCTGAGAGAAATGGATCAAAGATTCACTGAGAGCGACTCACAGCTGGCCACTGAATCCCCAAAGGGAAAACTTTCTGGAAGCAACAGCTTTGTGGCTCATAATGAAACTCACAGGTTCAGCTGTTATTGAGACAATGTTTAAGGTTGCCACAGAGTTTTTAATTTGGCAGAAATCAAGTCAAAATGAAGAAAACATTTTGCACAGTTTTCTCCTCAGTTGATCTCGTGGTGTATTTGATTAATTTGGTTTGGAAAATAAAAACCTTTTCAAGTAAAATCAAAATGCATTGTAACATGTGTTACTGACATTAGTATCAAGTACAATATTATCTTTTTTTGAACTGCCTTACATTACTGCATTACAGCAAGAAGCAATGCATTACAGTTATCACATTACTTTTTTATTGCATTACTCCCAACACTGGTAATAATGCTAATGTGACAGTGAACTAACTGTGTATATTGTTCCATCATACGGTGTTGCTTAATAACTAAAACTTCATTTTATTGTTCTCTTATATTCTGAGGACATTTTAGGTTTTTCCCTATTAAAAAATACGGGTTTTTTTGATAACAAAAAGGTCATAAAAACATATGTTACTGTCAGGATTTTGTCCCTCCGCAATTCTAAAAGCTCAGTATAATTTTCACGGTTCGTACCAAAAACCCCTGACATAACTCAAAAATGAATGACGATGAGACAGCTGAAGACAGTGGTGTAAAAAGTCCTTGAAACCCATACTTGAGTAAAAGTAAAGATACCTTATATAAAATATACTCAACTAAAAGTGAAAGTCACTCATTAAAAAATCACTTAAGTAAAAGTCTTAAAGTAGCGCCTATTAAATGTACTTAAGTATTAAAAGTAAAAGTACAAACAAAGAGAACAGGTACAAATAGTTGTTGCTCTCCCAAGCTTTATAAAGTTTAACTCTTCCTCCCTCCCTCAGCTCCCTTCACCTCTTACTCCCTCTCTCCATTCCTCCCTTACATAAAGTCCACAAACTTGACGGTTCACCTTTAGCAGAAGTTGATTTTCAAAATTGCTTGAGTTCAGTCGTGCTCTTCGCGGGCTGAATACAAGTCCTGCAATGCCAAACAGTCGTTCACAGGCTGTAGAAGCAGGCAGAGGTGTGTTCAGCTTCGTGCAAGAGCACGAACAGTCAGTACGGTCCTCTTCAAAATAAAATGTGAAAATAAGTATAATTTATTTTCACATTTTATTATGTAGCGAGTAACTAAGTTGACAATTTAAATGTAATGAAGTAAAAGTATAATTTTTTAATTTTTAATGTAGTGAAGTAAAAGTAAAAGTTGCAAAAAACATATAAACTCAAGTAAAGTATAGATACTCCCAAAACATACTTAAGTACTGTAACTAAGTACTTTTACTTCGTTCCTTTACACCACTGGCTGAAGACAATCAGATTTACTTTGCAGCGCGTTGAGTACAACATACAACAAACAGAGCTGGATGCTGAACTGTGGATGCTGTTTTCTCTCTTTTATAAGAGTGACAAGAAAGGTGTGTGTATGTAGTGACCTCTGTACATCACCGTCTCGGACTGAGCCAGACTGAGCTGGTATGGAAGATGTCCCTCAGCCCGATAAAAGGACGAGAGACAGCCTCCATACGAGGTTACGTACGGAGGTCACATTGTGAAATCAGTATGTAAGGTATTTGTGTGTGTTTGTGTCAGAAGTATGCAAAAGCTAGACAATGATTACAAGCATGATTATGACAGGATTGAAACAGGGTTATAAAGGTATATAGGTTACATATAAAGAGACAAATACATGAAAAGAATATATACAATATGTACAAAGCTTGAATACATAAAATATGTTCAAAGGTCAAATTATTCTTCATAAAATAATAATAAATTCATAATAAAAAATTATGAAATATTTTAGATCTATGGTAAGGTTAGAAGTTGTTGAAAAGATCTGAAGCAGTAAAAGTAAAAAAAATATATATTGATTTAACTTTTTAATCACACTTTTATGAGAGGAACGGTTTAGGTACACAAGGGACTTTAGTATGTATTAATTTTTTGGTGCCTCAAGGGTTAAAGACCCTCACAGCGCTCCTCCTCCTGAATGAACTCTGAGCTGGACGGCCCCTCCCTCCTCTCTCTCGTTCACTCCCCTCCAGATCTACAGTTTAAAGGTTAAGAAACCAACGAGCTCACAGCTCAAACACATGCTGTGTAGTCATGTCAGACCTCCAGAAAATTTCTTGTTGCCTCTGTCTGGATGTCCTGAAGGTTCCAGTGACTACAGCCTGTGGACACAGCTACTGTAGGAGCTGTATCAAAGACCACTGGGATACAGAAGATCAGAGGGGGGTCTACAGCTGCCCTCAGTGTAGAGAGAGATTCATGCCGAGGCCTGTCTTGAAGAAAAGCACCATGTTAGCAGAGTTAGTGGAGGACATGAAAAAGACTGGACTCCAAGCTGTCCAGCCGTCCAAGAAGCTCCAGGGGAGTCGACTAAACATCCAGCAGAGAATCCAGCAGAGAGAGAGAGACGTGAAGCTGCTGCAGCAGGAGGTGAAGGCCATCAACGGCTCTGCTGATGAAGCAGTGGAGAGCAGTGAGAAGATCTTCACTGAGCTGATCCGTGTGCTGGAGCAAAGACGCTCTGATGTGAAGCAGCAGGTCAGATCCCAGCAGCAGACTGAAGTGAGTCGAGTCAGGGAGCTTCAGGAGAAGCTGGAGCAGGAGATCACTGAGCTGAAGAGGAAGGACCAGGAGCTGGAGAAGCTCTCACACACACAGGACCACGACCAGTTTCTACAGGACGACCCCTCACTGTCACAGCTCAGAGAAGCTCCAGACTCATCCAGTATCTCTGAACGTCCTCGGAGCTACTTTGAGGCTGTGACAGCAGCTGTGTCAGAGCTCAGAGAGAAACTTCAGGACGTCCTGAGAGGAACATGGACAAACATCTCAGAGACTCAAGTGGATGTTTTACTGTCAGAGTCAGAGCCCAGGACCAGAGCTGAGTTCATCAGATATGCACGAGACATCACACTGGATCCAAACACAGCCTACAGAGAAATGTTATTATCTGATGGGAACAGAAAAGTAACATTAAAGAGCGAAGATCAGCCTTATTCTGATCACCCAGACAGATTCACTGATTATGAGCAGGTCCTGAGTAAAGAGAGTCTGACTGGACGTTGTTACTGGGAGGTGGAGCTGAGAGGAGGAGTTTTTGTAGCAGTCTCATACAAGACCATCAGGAGAGACAGGGGGTCAGCTGAAAGTGGGTTTGGATACAATAACAAGTCTTGGTCTTTATACTGTGACACACGCAGATATGTCTTTTGGTACAACAGTGTTGGCACTAATGTCTCAGGTCCTCTGTCCTCCAGAGTAGGAGTGTACCTGGATCACAGAGCAGGTATTCTGTCCTTCTACAGCGTCTCTGAAACCATGACTCTGCTCCACAGAGTCCAGACCACCTTCACTGAACCTCTACATGCTGGATTCTGGACTTATTGTTTTGGAGACACTGCTGAGTTTTGTAAACTAAAATAGACAGAAATCATTAATTTTAGGGACAGTGGGTTAACTTCTGTGTTTTCATTCTTCTTCTTCATTTTTATTCATGTTTGCTGCTCAGAGCTGATTCTTGTCACCTGTCAATCAAACTCTGTGGGCGGGACTTTGATGTCCTTTCATTTGTTTCTGAGTATTAAATCACAAAAGAAAATTAAATGTAAAACTGTTTTTTAAAAAATGACAGAGGAGCTCCACACACGAGCTTCTTGGGATTTGACGTAAAAATGATCGTATTTGAAGTCTCTTGTCCAACAGATGTGACCGTAAACAGCCAATATTACAATAACACTAAGATTGAAAAAATGTGATTCCATTTGCTGTTTTTTTATTTCAAATGTTTATCTGATAAATACAACCTACAAGTCTTTATTTGTATTTTATTTTGAGAACATAAACAGAAAAATAATATAAAATAAATCTGCATAAATGTCAGTAAGCCTGCATATTATCTGTACCTGCTGTTAAGAGTATTGCATAGTGCACAGTTGTTCAATTTGTTTTTTTCTCCAGGTTTTTCCTTTCATCTTTTCATATTCACGTGTTATATTTTGTCTCAGTGCTGTCTGAATTCATATGTGACATTTTAATGAAGTCATATATAACCTTTGAGCTTTTTTTTAGACCATACACTGTGGGTGGATATGTTTAGGTTTGGCTGTGTTAAATGTAAAATATGTGGACCTTGGCCCTTCGAGTTAGATTGAACTTTATGCTCTAGTTTGAACCTGCAAAGAAAGATGTTGTGGTTTAGTTATGATCTAAGGATGTTTACTGGAGACAGTTTTGCTTGTAGGTCTTACAAAGGTTTCTGTTCAGGGAGAGGCTCCATCTTTACCTTCTGAACATGGTTGGTGAATCTGATGATCATTTGTTGTTGTTTTACTCTTATTTCAGTGTAAAGCTTTTAATCTGGTTTTGAGTTTGATGTAAAAATCCAAAGTTTTGTTCATTTGTTTGACTTTTCAATAAATGTTCAAACTTGTGGAGAGTTTTCAGTGAATTTGTCTTTGGCGTTTTAGGTGGTCTACACTTAGTTAATTTTTCTGACAAAGACACTCACTCCACACAACTTCCACACCACAGCATCCACACCTTATCCACCTACACACGCGCATTTAACATCTCACAACACTTATTAGCATCCAAGTGAGGAAGGTCAGCAGTTAGCTCTCACCCAGGGAGCTTCCTCTGTCAGGCCTTGGTGCGGGGTCTTAAATAAAAATATCTTAGGTATTTAAGCCAAAGAGGCTAAACAAGTGCTAGATGTTCTCCTTGATGTTATAAAGTAATTATTATGATAATCAAAATGTTTGAATGATTATTCTATGCAGAATACACGCAGATGATCAAAATGCACAAAATTCTGAGGGAAGATGCAAATATAATCATTTAGCACTGGAAACTGGAAATTATTAAACATCAGAGATGGGCACTCGAGTTAAAGACTCGTACTCGAGTGGCACTCGAGTCGCATTTTTGGAGACTCCAGACTTGACTTGACTCGACCCTGAAAGACTCAGGAATTGACTCGATTGAGATCAAAGACTCGTGGCCAATCTTAATTTTATGGAGGTTTTTTTGAGTGTGCTGGGAGCGTTTTTTCCCCTCTCTTACCTCGCCTCGCTTTTCTCCCTCTTCGTGGCCACTTCCAAACCTCGTAAATTCACTGTCGTTAAGAAAGCACCAGACAGGAAGTCACCATATGGAGTATCCGGAAGTTTCAAAATAAAATACAATGCACGGACTCTTGCGCGTAAGGCACGACGTCAGGTCAGCAGTCGATCAGAGGGTCCCAGAGACAACACGACACCATGGACGAAGAAAAGTGCACCATAGAGGTACAGAAACATATAACACTGCATGCACGAAACATCTTTTCTGCACGACTATAGGTGGATAGAAGTTGAATAATTCACGAAGCTGTGTGGTTGGGACCAGCAAAGGGACCTTAGAAAAGCGAAGTGAGGTGTTGTTTATTTCTTTTCTCAGTCATGTTTTAAGAGCGTGTGACGTCACTATACTCATGAGAGCCTGTCCTGTCTCTCCGGGGATCAGGCCTCCACCTCTGGGGCTGCATGCAACGGCTCTGCTCGGCGCCTTCAGTGGGTCTGTCGGTGCAAAACCGCACTCTGCGGCTTTCGTGGAATTTGAGGTTCCGTTCCACCCACATATCAGTCATCAGTCATTCAGTCATCATCATCCATCAAGGCAAGCACAAACGCTCCCCCGCCAGCTTTGCTACCCTTTATAATGACCTACTGCTACACAAACGTCCAACAGCATGGCTACCACCACTCACTACTTTATTTTATTGTGTTGTTAAATGCTATATAGTTTCTTTTTGGCCGCTGATGGCAAGTTTGTTCACACACACATATGTATAGATATATATATATATATATATATATATATATATATATATATATGTATGTATGTATGTATATATGTATATATATATATATATGTATATATATATATATATATATATATATATATGTAGATATATATATATGTAGATATAGATATATATGTATATGTATATATATAAATATATATATGTGTGTGTGTGTATCTATATATATATATATAAATATATATATGTATATATATATATACATATATATATGTGTGTGTGTGTGTGTATATATATATATATATATATATATATATATATATATATGTATATGTGTGTGTGTGAGAAGACTCATGACTCGAAACGGACTCTAGATCAAAGACTCGTGACTCGTCAAGTCTTGCCCCTCAAAGACTCGAGAATTGACTCGACTCGAGGTCAAAGACTCGTGACTCGACTCGGACTCTAACTCAGAGACTCGTGGTCATCTCTGTTAAACATGAAACTGATTGTGGTTGGTTGGGTAGGTAGGTAGGTAGGTAGGTAGGATTTTTATTCAGTCAGCATACATTGTACAATTTTTGTCACAAAATAGACATTTTAAACAAACCAGAATTCTTATATGAAGAAGTGACTGAAATACTGCTATTTAAGCCCATATATTTAACAAAAATAAGCTACCAAAAACCAAAGATAAAGAATCAACAACATTAACAACCTCATTACATGACCAACACTTATAATTTTCAAAAATAACTTTGGAGACCATTTTTCTGAAGATATAACTTGACATGCAGGTTTTTAAATTTAGACTTTGCATCATTCCATAGTTTAACCCTAACAACAGAAACACATCTCCTTTTTATAACTTTTCTAGCTTTCTGAACAGAAAACTTGCAAACACCTCTTAAATTGTATTGAGTCTCCCGAATTGAGAAGAACTCTCGCACAGCACTAGGAAGAGAGTTTAGTTTTGCAGTAAACATAGTAACATTATTTTATAATAAAACTAGAAAGCACTCGGAGAGCGCAGACCTCCGCGAGCGCCACAGTCCTCAGCCATATTGTCATTTTGATCATAAACATTACTCCTACCTTTATTTCATCTAAATATGTAGATTCCTTGACCATGAAAACATACCATTAGCAACTGGATTCATCATGATATCTATTTTAGTTCAGTAGTAATTCACAGAAATCACATTTTTGGCCATGGCAGCCAGACGCTGATCCCGATCAACACCAAAATCGAACCAGTTCTTCCTTGTCCCATGCTGAACATTTCCTGAAAATTTCATCCAAATCCATCCATAACTTTTTGAGTTATTTTGTTCACAGACGGACGGCCAGACGGACGGCCAGACGGACGGCCAGACGAATGGACAGACGGACGGACAAACTCTCCCGAAAACATAACCTCCTTGGCGGAGGTAACAAGTCAGAAAATTTCATAATGTGTGAATTTAAATACAAGGGATCAGTGTGAGCATAATAATCTGTATTATTGATGGTACGTATGGCTCTTTTTCGTAAGACAACTATTGAATTCATATGTTTTATATGTGGATCCCCACAGTTCTATACAGTAAGACATGTAAAGAAAAATAAGTGAATTATAGATTATTCTCAATGCCTTATAATTTAAAACATATCTAGATTTTGACAGAATTGTAACTGACTTTAAAATTTTACCTTTCATGTAATCAATATGTTGTTTCCATGTTAACCTACTGTCAATCATAACCCCAAGAAATTTGGTTTTAATAACTCTTTCTGTGCAAAAATTACTGATTTTAAGTGTAATTTCCCCATTTATTTCATTTTGATTTCCAAAAACCATGAACTTAGTCTTTTTAACATTAAGGGATAATTTATTTACATCAAACCAAGTTTTGAGACTTTCCAGCTCACTTTCAATAACAGTCAATAGATCTTTTAAGTTTTTACCTGAACAAACTAAGTTTGTGTCATCTGTAAAAATAATGTGTCTAAAAAAATTTGTGACCCTGCAGATATTGTTGATATACAGTATGAACAATATTGGTCCAATAACAGATCCTTGGGGTACTCCACAGGTGATCCTCTTTAGTTCTGAAGCTGAATCATTAATCTGTACACACTGTTGTCTTTATCTAAGTAACTTTCCACCCAAGAATAAGCGATACCTCGTACCCCATACTTCTCTAATTTTCACAATAAAAGTCTGTGGTCTATCGTATCGAAGACTTTCTGCAGGTCAATAAACAAATCAATGGAATATTCTTTATTTTCATTTGCTTTTGTTTTTTCCTCCACCATTTGCATCACTGCATGAGTGGTGGTCCTATTTTCCCTAAATCAATACTGGTTTTCACTTCACTTACTGGTCTATAGTTTTCCATCACGTTTATCTCCATTTTTAAAGATTGGAATTACCTTTGCGACTTCCATATTAATAGGAAAAACTCCTTTTTGAAAGGACAGATTACTTACGTAAGCCAGAGGTTTTACAATACAATCAATGACCTTTTTAATGACCATCATATCAATGCTATTTATGTCTGTTGATCTTTTGTTTTTCATCTGTCTTACGATTTCAATTATATCTGTTTCGTCTATTCCACTAAGAAACATTTAACTAACATTACTATCTATCAAGTTATTAATCATGTCTCTGTTATCATCAGGAGCTCTAATCCTTTTTGCCAAAGTTGGGCCGACATTCACAAAATAGCTGTTGAATTCATCCACAATATTTTCTAAATTGCTTATTGTATTGTTAGAGCTGTTAACAAAGTGACCAGGATATTCAGATGAAAAACATCGATTCTGAGTAATATAATTAATTACTCTCCAAGTCCTCTGCATATTGCTTTTGTTCTCCTCTATCATTTTACTGTAGTAGTCCTTTTTCTGTGCTCTCATAACAACGATTAGTTAATTTGGATACAACTTATATCTTGCCTCACTATCACTAGTTCTTAGTTTTAAGAATGTCTTGTATAGCAGATATTTTCTTTTTGCATGCCTTCTTTAGACCCTTTGTCATCCATGCTTTACCTTTATGTTTACCCTTGAGCTTACACTTCCATATAGGACAGTTTTTATTGTATAATTTAAAAAATGTAAACAAAAAGCCATCGTAGGCTTGATTAGGATCATCACATGAAAAAATGTGTAAGGAGATCCGCACACCAAAAAGTAGCTCCCCTTGGAAATTTGTATTTATAACAGTGACGTTTCGAGCAGAGCCGCTCTTCCTCAGACTTTACAAAGTCATCAGTGAGAAGCCGTTTAAATAGAAGTAGGTACATGTGAAGAATAATTTGACCTTTGTACACATTTGATGTATTCAACCTTTGTACATAGTTTATGTAACCTTTTTCATGTATTTGTAACCCTGTTCTAACCTTGTTCAATTATCCATGTACTTGAACATTTCTTTATAATCTCATTGTAATCATATTTGATAATCATTGTTTAGCTTTTGCGTTCTTCTGACACAAACACACATCCACACATTACATATTACATATGCGACCTCTGTGGAGACCCTTTCTTATCAACATTGTGATCGGGCTGAGGACATCTTCCACAGACCGGCTCAGCCCGGCTCATTCGCTCATTCTGAACGTGTGGTCGATTTTGAATATGCAAAGGAAAAATCTTTGGGTTTTAAGTAACAGAGTCTCTGTTTAAACACAGCCTCAGTCATTCTTTTCTTAACTTCTGACACAAACTCAAAATGTGTTCCATTGAACACATTATTGATTTTAGGTAAAAGGAAAAAGTCACAGGATACTTAATCTGGTGAAAAGAAAGGTTGATCAAGCACTGCGATACGTTATTCACGAGTTGTCTCAAAGAGGAATGAAACCCTTTTTCCAAATTTGGTCTCTTTCTTCTGATGTTGAAGATTCCTGAGCATTGATTCACTGTTGACTGTACTAGAGCCACTCCTCCAAAGTGATCCTTGTATTGTCAAAGAAAACAATCAACATGGCTGAGAATTTGGACTTACTTTGTCTTGCTCTCTTTATCCTTGGCGAAGACGGTGTTTTCCAATGCACTGGCTGCTGTTTTGTCTGAATAGAAGAACATTCATGTTTCATGGAATCCACCCTTAAAAAATGTGGGTTTCCTTCAAATAGTTCCAAAAATGTCTCCAAAGATATTCTTGCATTTTTCCTTTTTCAACAGAAGCAATTTCTGCTACAATTCTTTGATTCTTTGATCACTTTGTTGAACGTTTTCAGGTTGTTGTTTTTTGAGTGTATGGGCATTAAGGCTGTTCATCGTGTATCATCCTCTCTTTTCCATCACAACCCTAACCCATGTGCCATTCAAACACATGTACATCAGACATGCAGTGTTCCAAACTACACCACAATTAATGCATGTAAAAACTCTGCTGCTGTTTTGATTAAATTCAGCAAAAAATGTCAAGTTAATGTGTTGCCAAACTTTAAGCTGATCATTTTTCATTGTCTTTGTAAAACAAGTGAACGTCAAACAGTTACTAGCAGTGAACTAAAGAAGTCAATTGTTGGAAACTTACTCAGTTGTGCATCAATACTTCACCTTTAATATGTGAAACTCAGTGTGACTGTGAACCATGAGGATTCATCTGCATTAAGTTTCATCTGATTATTTAATAGCCACGCTTATGTGTCCCAAAATTTGACACATTGCAGAAAAGCCATTGAATTACCAGATATAAATATTTAGTTTGTTCACTGTGTCAGATATTCTCACCTACTTCAGTCTTGCTCATGAATACGAAGCAAAAAAGTAATTCAAAAGTAAATATGTGATACACTGACTTTTTTTTAAGAAAAAAATAATTCTTTGTAAAAAAAAAAATATATAAAAAAAGGTATCACTATGAAATAAAAGAGGAGAAAAACACTTGTTGGACATTCACAGTCCAGGATGTGGCACTGTGCATCAATAAAATGGATTTTCTCCTTTTATATTGTTTTGCGCTGGTCTATCTTTATGTTAATTAAAAGGTGGATAGATCTCTAATGGCCACAGTGAGAAATATATGATTTTTTTGAGTTCCCTCGTGAGATTGGTTTGGATTTCCATACTATGTTGGACAACATCACTGACTTTGGCATTTTTTATTAAGTCTAGCAGAAATGTTTGCAGTGCTTTTTAAACTTTTAAGTCTTAAAATTGAATCCAATCTCTTAAAAAAGAATTGGTGTGTGAAACAAAAGGTTTAAATTAACTTTGCTTTACAAAATATGGCAAAAAAAAATCACATTATTTGGAAACTCATCTTAAAGCAGTTGTACTGTCCTGCTGCCACTAGGTGGAGCTCTTTTCATTTGTTTCGTTTGAGAAACTGAAGCATCTCTTGTCATATAAAACTACCCTTCATTGCTTGTTTATCTCTGTGGCTTGTACCGCAGTGCTCTTAAGATTTTGTTCCATGTCTAGCCTTTAATTAAGTTTGCTTGGAAATCTGATCAGAGGAGTCCTGCAGGCAAGAAACCTTTTGATAAAGCCATTGTGGGCAGTGAATGTTGTCATGGTATCAGCTCTTCATATCATATCCATCATAGTGTCAGCACTGAAAGAATGTAGACTGTGTTTAGAGGAAAGCAGAGAGAAATGGCTGCAATGTGCTTTGGATATGTTCTAGATTAGGGATGGGCAACTTTGGTGACCAAGAGGACCACATTAAAATTATGTTCATTTTATGGTCAAATTGTTGCAAATAGCTCATCAAAATGACATAATATAACCAACATTACAATGTGTAAAACTGTCGTTAGATGCTGATCATCAGTATGTACATTCAGGTATATCAAAACTCAAGTACAAGTTGCAATATGTAATCTTATGAGCTAAATACTGAGTCCATGCGAGCTTCTTTTTGATGGAAGTCAAAAGTACTTACTGGTTGTTAAAGTGCATCTTAAAGACAATGTATGCCCATTGAACAAATACACAAAAGGAAGAATCACAGAACTTACAGATATTCTTCCAACTGTACTCAAATATTAAAGGATGGCAGCCTCATTCAAGATTAGATAAATCAGTCTGAGTCCATGTTGAGATCCTCCGGTAAGTGTTTCTAATGCCAAGTACAGCAAGAAAGAAGAAGTAGACAACATACCTAATCAGGTATTCATACTTCTGATAAAAACATTTGGAAACATTATTTTGATTAATTTTTCCTCCCCTTTAAGAACACCAGTTGGTAGTGTATTTTAGATTGTTGGAAAGCCTCATTACCTTACAATCTTGTAATGATTGTGTTGAAATCCCCTGCACCTGGAGGCTGGTGTTCTGGTACATTAGCGGCAGCATTGTTTGGAGTCAGTCCTGGTACCTTTTCCAAACTTAGGACCAAATTCTGTGAGACTGTTGAAGTCAAAGACAGACCACAAAGTGGACGTCACAGGACGAACTCCTGAAGAAGACCAGTTCCTTACCCTTGCTTCTATGAGGAATTGTACACTTTCTTCCTGGGGATTTATGGCACTCTATTTGGGGGATTCTATCCACATTTTTAGCTGTGTTTCTCACTCCTCGAACACAAGTTGTGCCTCAGTGTGAAGGGGACTAATGAGGCTTTCCAACAATCTAAAATATAACACCATTTTGCATTATGGAAGGAAGGGAATAATCAACCAGGTATATATACTCCTGTTTTTACAGGAATATATATACCTGATTGAGCAAGTCTTCTGCTTGGCATAAAAATCTAACAAAACACAGAGTCTCTACATGGATCTAAACTGACTTATCTGCTCTTAATGAGGCTACCGTCCTTAAATACTTGAGTACTTTTACTAAAGAGGCAGAGTTTTAGAGTGCCATCCTCTAGTCCTGACTCTGGTCAGGGGGCAGAGTCTCCTGCCCTGGAGACAGGACTTTAAAGTCTGTTTCAGGAGCGGCTTACTAAAAGACAGAATCAATCACATATTTAATACTGGCAGTTGAAAGAATATCTCTGAAAGTTAATAACCGTTGTCCAGCTTTTCTTTGTAATCAGACATAATCCAGTCAAAGATTGGACTGAGCATGCACTGCTATTCCAGACTTTGTGGTAATTTACTGCAGATAAAGTTAACATGATTATAACTGGATGATACGGCACTGTTTATGGTCTATAATCTAGATTAGAGGGATGTATTCTTCTTCTGTGGAAGTGAAGTCAAAGTCAGCGGAATGGAGGGAAGAAGGTCACCCCATTAAGAGTCTCTCATCCTCTGTTTACCATGCAGATAAAACCCTAAAAATACACCGTACTTAATCTTCTTAGAGGGTGTGTGGTAGGAGTTAGTCTTTGACTGCCTGATGGACACACACATACACACACAAGCACACACACAAACACACGCTGAGTCAGTCGCACAGTCTTAGAGGCCACCTAATACCTGACTTTCAGCGGAGGGCTTCTATATTCTTGACGTTTGCTTTATGCTTTCTCACTTGGAGTCCATCTGTGGCCTCAACTGCTTGGCTGAAGGCCCGGACGGCACAAGCATGGCAGGCCTCCTCAACCTCAGCACCCTGGGCCGGATCTGCGGCTCTAGCAACGACATGGTGGTCCTGGACCGGGTCAAGAGGAAGAACTCTGTTAGGCGGATGTCTATTATAGAAGATGGGGAGATAGCCGAGGTGCTCTACCTGATTCCTAAACAGTCCATGATGGAGCAGCTGCCTTTTATAAACCCCAATGACTACATCCTGTGTGAGAAGCTGGCCTCCTCGACAGCAGAAATGAGCAGCTGTGAGTATTTACCAACACTAACCATGTGATTACACAGGCAGTATCTATGAGGTGATACTTTTGTGTGTTGACCCTTTTCATAATGCTGAACCTGTTGTGAATCTGAGGATAGTAAATTGATTTATAACAAGAAAAATGCCAATGATGAAGTACAACAACACAATCATTTGTTTCCTGACGTGGGAATATTTAAAACTCTAATGTGGAAGAAATTTGGAAAAAAAAATAAAAATTTTCCTCCTATATCAGGTTTCTAAACTCACACTCTCTTGTTGACATCAAAAATGCAGTAAAGTTTATTTGTCCAATCTGTTTACTGTTGAAGCATGCTGTGGAAGATGGCAGTCTCTGCGAGGGTAAACTTGATTATACTTTAGATATAAAATGCTGTTTATAGGTCATAAAAATTAACATTTTTTTTTCATTTTGGCAGTAATACATTATTTTAAGCACACATATGTCTGCTATGTTTTCTTTCCACACAGACTGTTCTGTCAAATTCTACTTTTAAAAAGCTAAATATCTTACATTGCTCCTTTGAATTATGTCTTGACTTTTTATTATCCAGAATCAGAGGCTTCAGACTGCTCAACACCTTAGTTTACTGTGGTACATGAGACTTATTTTAATCATTCAACTAGAAAACACTTGGAGAGCGTGAACCTCCACCAAGGTAGCTCACATATTGCGGTTAAATCTATAAGCAATAGTATAAAAAGTTACCATCATAATCTGATTCCTTAACCCTGAAAACCCAAACCTAGCACACAGAATCATGTTGATATCATTATTAGTTAGACAGTTATTGAGCAAACATGATGGTTCACAAATGGAGTTTATCTGGATCACCACCAAAATCTAATCACATTTAAGTTGGACCATTACCAACATCTGCTGAAAATGTCAGCAAAGTCTGCCTTGTAGTTTGTTTTTTGTTTTTTACATACAAACATATAAGGACAGAAACAGAACTTCCTGACAGAGGTAATTACTGCCCAATACATTTTCTATCATATTTAAGGTTTTTATATTCAGTTGCTCCAGAGGCACAGTTTTGCTTGCTTCAGTTTAACACCTCATAATGGCCTTTTTTTTCTCCCCAAGCATGTGTGGGGTTTTGTCCGAATATCCCAGTTTCCTCCCACAGACAAAAAATACGCTCATTAGGTTTAAAGGTTACTCCAAACTGCTGTTAGGTGTGAGTGTGCATGGAAATGGTTTCCCTTCTCCCCTTGTGACCCTGTGATTGGCTGGGGACTGGTTCAGGGTGTATCCAGCTGCTTCAGGATATGTTTCAGCCTCTGGTGACTCTGAAAGGTAGAAATGCCATTGATGACGCATGGATGAGTAGATTAGTGGACAGTGAAATCCCAAGAAGAATGACAAATGTAGTTTCTTTCAAAGTGTCATTGGTAGATCATTATTGGCATTCAACTTTGAGTCAAAGGGGCAAGTTTGTTTTGAAGGAGCTATTGTGTTCACCAGTAAGGGATGAAACTGAGGTCCACTGGCAACAGGCCTTTAAGATCAAGTCAGTTTACCACTGAGTCAAAGTGGACATTAGTCTGAGAAAAGCCCTCATAACCTTTTCAACATATGTTTATGGACAGGAATGGGAAGCATAATGCTTGGACCCTGATTTAAATATTGAATTTATTCAGAAATTTGCCAAAGTTTGAAAATGCCCCTATGAGTTATTCAGACATTACTTTCAGGCAAACAAGGGATGAACATGAGGTCCCATGACCTTAACATTTGACCTATGACATTTAAAATCTAAGAAATTCATTTCTGAGTCACAAAATACAATTTTAAGTCACCACTTCAAAAGCAAGGAATGGAGACAAAGTCCACGTAGAGTGATGGAAATCAGTACTGTGACCATTTGTTTAGCCAGTTTTTACATAAGGGATAAATACAGGAGGAATCCCTCTTCTAAATATTCAGGAGAGCTAAATTTATATCTGTTAATGTTTCAATAACTGCATACTGAGGCTACTGCAGAACCCTGACCTGTACAGCTGAAGAGAGGCGTATGTTTGTTTTTTAGCAAGATTACGCAAAAACTGCTGGACGGACTTTGCTGAAATTTCCAGAAGATGTTGGTAATGACCTCACTTAGAAATGATTAGATTTTCAGGATGATATGTAAATTTGGATGCAAAAAGTTTCATAAAATCCCATAAGTTAACATAAGACAGATTTTTTCTTTTTTAATTATTATTAAATTCTTTAAAATCCTATCTGTGATCTCCACACTATTTTCATCAATGACACTTGTAAATATAATTATCTGTAAGGAAACTGCCCAGCCTGTTAGGATGGATGTTACATAGCAGTCAATGGGGCCATTAACAGCCTCTTATTTACCACACTCTGAGAGGAAAACTGTACAAAACTACGATGGCTCAGCTCGATGCAACGGTAAGATTCATTGCAGTGTTTATCTTTTCCTGTGCAGAGCCCCTAGGTTTGGGAAGATTTTATAATAAAACTAGGAAAGCACTCGGAGAGCGCAGACTTCTGCCAAGCTGCTCAGTTCCGGCATTGGCTTTTCCACAGCTCCTATAAAAGATACTTTTCTAGATCAACAGATACAGAATAGAGCCGGGATCCAGACCAAACTCAACACATACAAAGACACTGTTATTCTGTATGGACACAACGAGCTTTGGGAAAATCACTTAATATTCTGATTTAATATGAACTATTGAATGTCGTCAAAGGGATATACCATCATAAAGTTCAAATTTTTGTGACATCAGTGTGGATCCACATGGAATTTAGTTTGATGATAGAGACATGGGCCCCATATTATCCTGTAAAATTGGAAGTGAATGCATGTAGGAAATGATAGATTGATAGATAGATATTGTATAATTATTATAATATTAATGTATTGTTATTGTTATGATTGTTATTTATTATTGTATATGACTGTTCATTGTTATGCCTTGGCAACAATGTATTTTTCCATTCATGCCAATAAAGCTTTTATTGAATTGAATAGATAGATAGATAGATAGATAGATAGATAGATAGATAGATAGATAGATAGATAGATAGATAGATAGATAGATAGATAGATAGATAGATAGATAGATAGATAGATAGATAGATAGATAGATAGATAGATAGATAGATAGATAGATAGATAGATAGATAGATAGATAGATAGATAGATAGATAGATAGATAGATAGATAGATAGATAGATAGATAGACAGATTGGGAAGGTTCCCTCAGGAAATTCAAAATGTCACAAATATGATTTTAAAGAATTTAATAATAATTAAAAAAGATAAACCCATTTTCCCAAAACTTGTTGTGTCCATACAGAATAACAGTGTCTTTGCATGTGTTGAGTTTGATCTGGATCCTGGCTCTATTCTGGATCTGCTGATCTAGAAAAGTATCTTTTATAGGAGTTGTGGAAAAGCCACTGCCCGAACTAAGTGGCTTGGCAGAAGTCTGCGCTCTCCGAGTGCTTTCCTAGTTTTATTATAAATTAGTTCCAAACCAAGGGGCTCTGCACAGGAAAAGATAAACACTGCAAAGAATCTTACTGTGCCATATAGCCCAGCCATCATAGTTTTGTATAGTTTTCCTCTCAAAGTGGGGTAACTACGAGGCTTTTGATGGCTCCATTGACTGCTATGTATGGCATCCATATATAACCATCCCCTAACAGGCTGGGCAGTTTCCTTATTGATAATTATATTTACAAGTGTCATTGATGAAAATAGTGTGGATAAAGTGTGATCTCAAGGCCTGCATGGACTCACTGATAGCAGACATAGCTGTCTTTGGCCCAGCTGTGACATAGAGGGCATTAACAATCATAACATAGCTTTGAGTTTCAGTGGGCGGTCCATCATGTTGTCTCTCTTTGTCCAGATTACAGATGAATTGAAACGTTCTCTTGTTTAACATGATTGAGGGCATGTTTCAGAAACACAAGGGGAGCTGATGCCACTCCCACTGTCCTCTTTGGGAACACACACACACAAACACACACACACATACGCTCTGTCCCTCTGTGTTTTGGACAGCCCCCTTTCCTCTTGTACCAGCCATCCAGTTAGCTCCTCTCCTCACTCTGACCTGCTGCCTACTGACGAACAGAAACCAGCCATCATGAAAGAGCCAGGTAGACTTTTGAAGATTTGTACACACATTACAGTAACAGCACATTTAAACTTTTTAAACCTTTTGTAGTTTGAAACTTGACTGGTAAATAATAAGAAAGACATGTTTCTATTCTATTCTTCTGAGTTGTTTACAGCTTGTTGTCAAGTAAATCCAGTTTGGTCATGCACATCCAAAGCCTAAGCTCACATGTCAATTCTTAAAATGAATACCATAATTATTGTTTCATACATCAAAATAACTCATTATTATGATAGTAAAGGGTGTACTTTTTGCTCTTAACCTGTCACTAAGGTTAGATCAGTGTGGGATTTTTAATCATTTGATACCTCCACCAAGCAGATTATGTCTTTGCTGGAGTTTCTTAGTTTGGTTATAGGATAACTCAAAAATGTATTAAAAGAATTTGTTAAATTTTCAGGGAATGTTGGTTATGGCATAAGGTAGACGTGATTAGATTTTGGTGATCTGGATGTGGATCATGGATTTCTTAACAGTGTGAGACAGAGTATTTTTGACAGTATCTCAGCCGACAATGTCTCAAAATGCTTGGATGAGGTTTGTTCACCAGGAGAACTTCTGCTGATCTAAAGTTCATTTTGACTTTCTGTTTTCAGTTTTTGGTTTATGGGGGTTTGAGGCCTATCCCAGCTGACATCGGGCAAGTGGCAGGGTACAGCCTGGACTTGTACCCAGCCAATCACAGGACTGTCGTAGAGACAGACAACCATTCGCATACATGTGCACTACCTGTTGCAGCACTGTGCAATACATTTCACTTGAGTTCAGTTGAGAGTAAGATCAAATGAAACAAAGTTGTAGTATTAGTTTAGTATTAGTATTAGTTTAGTATTAGTATTAGTTTACCTCTGTTAAAGCCAGAAACAGAAGACCTACTGTCAAGAATTAATTTAAAGTGCAATACTTAAACTTCATTCTATTTTGTAAACAAAACATACAATTTGTTATTATTTATTTAATTTCTTTTTTATTTATTTTTGTCATACTTTTTGGATTTTTTTGTAATTTTATTATCTTTAGTGATGAATAAACCTTTTCTAATACCAGATATCAGTATATGGTCAAATCACTAAGGACCTGTAATAATCCTACTTTGTACTTGCCACGCATTTCAAAGTAATTAAGTTACTTTTCTCATTATCTGGTTTCAAAATAACTAAATTCTTTATTTTTCGTCAACTTTACCACCTTCAAAAAAACCTTCCATACAGCAGATTTGAAACAAAGTATATAATGTCCAACAATGTTACATTCATCTTTTTGATGCACAAACTAAAACAGTCAACACTTTGAGCTGTTAAAACACAGCTCACTCATTTTCTCTAATTCTTTGAGCTGTGCTGAACTTTTTAGTCACTGTTCTTGTATAAGTGAAAGCAACATTGAATATACAGAACGTCAAACTTGAATAATCATTGTTAACTACAGTATTATGTTTTGAAATTACACTGTACTGAAAAAAGCAACACTGACAATAAGATATATTAATAATTATAATGCTGCCAGATGCAAGGAGGCTTTTGATGATTTGACGTTCATGACAATTAAACTGTTTGAAATACTTCCATTTATGCAACATGCTACAGGCGTTGGTGAATTTTGCTGTACAACAAATCAACATAGAGCTTTTTAGTTTAAAAAAAAATCAGTGAAATTTGTTTTAAATCCCATTTCACCTTATTAGGGAAGCATTAACATTAAAGGGATTGTGAGGAGTTTCTAAATAATGACAAAAAAGTCTCACTTTTAGATATATGCTTGATCGAAATACACACTTATCGATGAGTTTTATAGCATCAAAATAGGTTATCTATAAATGCTATTCCTTAGCCTTCTGGTCGGGTCGGACAGAACTGGACTGGCCTGGATACTCAACTTCAGGAACAAGACAATTAAAACTAGAGCAAATTTATATTATTCGAACACGTCTTAGAGCACCGGGCTGTAAGTAGTGATATATAGTCGGCTACAAAACTACGATACTAAGTTTTCCTAAAATTGCTTGTTGTCACACATCAAAAACTACCGCTACATAACTAGAAAGAGATACATTACCTCGTCGCTTTGCATCCTGTAAGTTGTTGAAAAAAGAAGTTGTAAAGCAATGTAGAGGTCCGAGTTTCATTCATTTAGCATCACAACAAACACACATTTTGGCTTGTGGTGCGTTCAAGTTGTAGTCAGAAGTAGGAATTTTGAGCTCCGAGTAGGAAACTACAACTGAAACGTCCCCCGAAGTCAGAATTTCCTACTGGGAACTCGGTGAAACCTCGCCACCCCCGAGTTGACAATCGAAGATAGATGCCCACAGTGTGAACAGTTATTTAGCTCCTGTAATAATCAATTTATTTGCACTTCTGACTGGGGTGTGTCGCTCTAGATCAGCTGTATACATAGTATTGTTAGACTTATATTTACAAAAATGCTGCCATAGTGATAATCACATTCTTCATGTGATATTTGTGAACAACAATGCAGGGCGTGCTAACAACAGCTAACAATAGCCTGGTAGATCGGCATGTTTTTTTCCGACTTCAACTGGAACGCCGATGAGTCGGAGATGATGTCACTCCCAGTTCCGAGGTTACTGGAGTGCAGCATTACGACAGTCGCCACGCGTGCTCATGGGTAGCAGAGTCTTAATGTCGCCGTAAACAGATTCTCCTCACAGTCCCTTTAAGTTAATTAATGCTAAAGTTTGCCAGTGTTGCTGAAAACTTATCAAAACTACCTTATGCCAATACTTATGGTGCTATAAATTAAGCAAGTGTACTATTAAGTAGCTCACACGAACTGGGCATTTCATATCATCAGTTTTAAAAAGTAAAACAATTAGGGTGCCGGTTTGGCGGAGTGGTTAGTGGCCAGGCACCCCATGGACTTGCTTCTGCCGGTCCAGGTTCGAGTCCCACCTGTGACCAGTTTGCAGAGTGTCTTCCCCTACTCTCTCACCCCCTTTCACAAGACTATCCACTGTCTCTCCTATCAGTAAAGGCACAAAATGCCCAAAAAATTCATAATAAAAAAAAAAAAAAGTAAAACAATTCATACACTTGACCAAGTGTAAGAATTTTTTAAAATGATGCTGGAAATTTTATAGGATTTCTTAATATATGAAACAGGGCAGTCACCCACATTTTTGTCAATGACTCACCCAACGATGTTTGAAATGCCCTGGTGGGGATTGGAGCACTTTTGTTACCTCTGTCAAGGAGGTCATGTTTTCGGGAGAGTTTGTTTGTCTGTCTGTTCGTCTGTCCGTCCGTCCGTCTGTCTGTGAACAAAATACCTCAAAAAGTTATGGATGGATTTTGATGAAACTTAGGAAATGTTCAGCATGGAAAAAGGACGAACGGATTTGATTTTGGTGTTGATCCAGATCAGCGTCTGGCCTCCATGATGAAAAATGTGAGTTTGGTGAATAACTACTGAACTAAAATAGATATCATTATGAATCCAGTTGCTAATGGTATGTTTTCATGGTCAAGAAATCTAAATATTTAGATGACATAAAGGTAGGACTAATATTTATGGTGAAAATCACAATATGGGTGAGGACTGTGGCGCTGGCGGAGGTCTGTGCTCTCCGAGTGCTTTTCTAGTTGAAGATATGTTGGTTGTCAGTGTTGTTGTCCACAGTGTAGAATCCATAAAAGACATTCTGCATTATTAACCTTTAATTTTAACAGCAAGATAAATATTTGTGTATTACAGCACAAGTTTTGAGTTGGCTTTGCAGACATTACACATACATTTTATTTATGGATAAAGTAACTAAATTATGGTTTCATTTCACCTGACTGGATGAAAAGAGAAGGTCAAGGCCAACATTTATGTATTTGGATGAAGTCCCATAAGTATGAGTGGGGCTTTCTAATCAGAGGGTCACCCAACAAAGGGTCAGTTGTAACTGCTCATGATCTTTTTCACATGCAATTCTGCTAAGACTCTAAAAATGTCTCTTAAATCCAGACACTTAATGTGGAGTTAAAAACTTGGGCTGCCAAGTAGGCTGAAGTGCAAGCTCTGCCTTCACTTTAAATGGTACCTCATCATTGTTGAATAAGACCAACATGTGATTTAAGGAATAATAGGGAAGGTATGCAGGGTTTTATACTATTATGCAGCTAAGATAACATAATCCACCAGTGTTGGGCTATTTGGTTGTCGATGAGGCAGTAATAAGAGGCATCAAGTTGTGGAAAAATACTCTCACTTACTCTGCCACTGCCCATAAGGGGGAATAAAGGGTACAGTTTTCTAGGCCCACAGTCATGCTGGGGCCCACAGTTCATTTAAACATGTCATTTTTTGTCTCAATGAACAAAGAGTCACGATTTTGATCACACCAAGTCCAAACTCCAAAATTCTAGGAGATTTCTGCCAAGTTACACATCATGTGCAGTATTGATTTTTTTTTTTTAAATTACATTACAAAGGTCATATCATGCTTTTTAAAGAGTTTTATATGCACTTTAGTCTGTTAAAGGGATACGCCAACTTTTTTCTTTGATTTTGTGTCTTGCCTCACTCCAGAGTCTATGACAAGCAGATAGACACTGTTTTTTCAAGTGTGCATGCTGTAACAAGAAAAAGACTGGCAGAGCGTACCTACTGCAAACTAGCTTAGCCCTAACACTGGAAGTAAGTGGGTAGCATTAGCCTGCCTCTGCCTACAGCCATCAGATAAACTTTTCAGCAATTTTAAATGGTCCTGTGGGCTTGTTATTACTCCTTTTTCGACCCCATTATGTTACGTTATCCATTTTTAGACTAAGTTTAGCACCTTAATTTTTTGAAAGAAATGCAAAACTACACAGCTCATTTGTAAACCATCAAGGATGTTAGGTAAAAAAAAAAAAAAAAGCATGTCCAATATAGTTAACGCATGCACCCTGTTGTTTGGTTTTGTAAATTGCCTGGAGTTTTGAAGTTTTGGAGTTTGGACTTCATCTGCCATAAAAAGCTCCAGTGTGCACTGTGTGATCAAAATAATGACACTTAGCCCATTAAGACCAACAAATGACACATTTAAACCCACTGTGGGCCCTAATGTGACTCTGCGCCCCAACATGACTCTGGGCCAGAGAAAGCTCTATTCTTCATTCCCCCTTATGGATGGCCTTGTCAGTGTCAGGTTTTTATGGGGGAAATAAGTGGAAGTATTTTTCCACAAGAGCTAAGCTAACTAGCAGTGGACAGTCTTTGCCTGTCTCTTCCTTGTTCCTGCACACCAGACACCAAAACACAAAAATCTTGGTGTATCCTTTTAAGCTTTTCTCCTCAGCTTGACAGAATATCTCTATTAACAAAACAATAATTTTGTAGTATTAAGACTTTTTCCTCTCCCCATCTTTACAGTGCCAGATTTGCCCAAAACATTTTGTTCCACATCCCTCTAATAGACCTACCAGGGTGATGTCCTATCAGCACTATTAGCCTGTTGGCTCTTGGTTGTAAGCCCAGGCTGAAATCAGAATGAATGCAGAGTTGATGACAACATGGTGCTGGGCAGCGCTGAATTGACCAGTTACCACAGAGTAGACCTGTAAACCAATCAGAGCAGACTGGCTTTACTGGGGGAGGGGCTCTCAAAGTGGTATGAGCTCAAACAGAGCTTCTAAAACAGACTGAGATTACAGCACTATCTGCGGTACTCTGCAAATGAATTTTTTATTTTTTATTTTTTTACTTAAGTGAATGTGAACATACCCTTGCACTCATCCATAAAGAATATATGAATCTGATTTAAGAAAAAACAAAAATGGGATAAAAACATGGGCTGAGCGTTAAGTGCAGAGCTCAGGTAATCAGTTTCTTTGTGTCCACTTCTGACATTATTAGTATTAATGCGACTGGCATGACCATACCCAGCCTGCAGACTGTATAATTACAGTCATATGACCTTATTGTCCTGCAGCAGGAGGCTAAATTAAGTGAGCATACCAAACATTTCATTCTCTCTGTTCAAATAAAAATAGACTCCGATGTACTTTTGCAAAGAAACTTCTGGAAACTTAAAATAGACATCCTCTTGCCCCTACATGCCTCCCTCACCCAAACTCACACACAAAAATACACACAAATATACTCTCTGAAATACAGGTTTGAATAGCAGCAGATAGTGTGTGTAGTGATTAGCTGTGTGTCTCGTGTTTCTCTCCATTTGCTGTCTTTCTAAATCCACCGTCTGCTAAGACCTGACACAAGATCAGCTTCACATTGTGGGCGAGATCAAGACAGAGCCGAGGACATTTTGGAATAAATCCAGTCAGGGAGTCCATGTATCAGTTTAAACAAGTCCAAAAGCTACAGAGAGCAAAAATATACCTGTTCTTTTCTTTTAAAGGATTGTACAGCCACTGTAATGCTCTGGCTTGGAAATGTATACACTCTACTCAACATTCTGTTCTTCTCTTCAGACATTACAAAGTGTATATCTTAAAATCTACACTGAGACATACACTGTTCTTGTCATTAAATGCTTCAGAGCATCTGTGTTATTATCACATCCCATAAACATCATACATAAATATACCGGTGTTCTGGGACAAAGGCCACTGTGTTGTAGTTTAAACTATAACACAAAACGCCATTGTTAAGGATCTGGATGTTAGAGATGAGATTATCAATATTAAGTATTCAAGTTTGAGTACTTTCAAAAGCACTTTTTGGAATTGAATTCTCCCCCAAAATATTGATACCAAAAGATTACTCTCACAAAAAGTTTATCTGTTAAGCTCATTGTACAGTTTTCAGTATCTCTCTCATTCTTTGTGCCAAGGGAGCACCACTCTTCATCATCTCAGGACCAAGCAAAAGTATCGTTTTCAGCTGCAACAGGAAGCATGCACACAGACACATAAAACAGTTTTGTGGCAAACTAATGAACTGAAAAAAAGGAATGAAGAAATAACACCCAAAACAATATTTTAATATCTTGTATTAAATAATGTAGACTTGATTCTATTTAGGTTAAAAGATTTATAAATCAGTGCAACATAGGTCTACATTATTACACTTGTTCATTTTCACAAGTCTTTATTGGTGGAACGTCTTCTAAATGTAGCAGATATTCCTCTTCAAGATCTGACGGTCTAGAGGCTGGACCACATGCTGCCTTTTTATGCCTATTGTCAATGAAAAATGTAAAAACATTATCATAATTATGTTTTGCATTGTAGGTGAAGATTGATATATTAGTATCATGAG
Organism: Scarus forsteni; assembly: GCA_036419115.1. NCBI lineage: Eukaryota > Metazoa > Chordata > Actinopteri > Labriformes > Labridae > Scarus > Scarus forsteni. The sequence continues at coordinate 14,371,319 of JAZDUH010000043.1, forward strand.
CATACGTAGTGCTGTCTGGTAGTCTGCTTGGTAGGGGTGTAACGAAATGGTCAACTCACGAAACAATACAAAATATGAAAAAGGGCTCACGATACGAAATACTCACGATACGAAATTAAGATTATAGAAAATCCCCAACAGTAGGAAGTTGTGCAAAAATCTCTTATTTGACAAAGAAGCGTCAACTAATTCCTCGACCTTGTCTTCCTCCATTTTGAAACGAGTGTTTTGCTACGGTAGGCAAGGAGGGTAAAAAATCACCAGCACCCCCTCGCGTTTTTTTATTTTGTGCTTTCATTTTGTGCGTCTTTGAATTTTGTTTCCTCATTTTTTATTTTGCAAAATTTCGTGGCACGAAATTTAGTTACACCTCTAGCGCTTGGTTGGAAATCAGAGGGTTGCAGGTTTGAGGATAACTCTGACTGTCACAGGGGGATGTGTCCTTGGGCAAGACACTTCCTCCCACTTCTGTTTCAGTGTCGTGTAAATGGGCATCAAAGGGCGTGAATGTGTTAATACATACTGATGGACAACAGACAAAAAGTCTAAACCACCTGTGAATTAATGTGAAAGGGTGTGAATGGGTAGGCAGGACCTACAGTGTAAAACAGCTTTGAGTAGTCAAAGAGACTAGAAAAACACCACATAAGCTCAAGTCCATTTACCATTTACCATCAGCGTTAAAAAATAACAGCAAAAAGTACCATCAAGTGATGATTTAAAAAAGTCTGGTGTCACCCATCACTACTGTTTCTTCAATGTTGGACTTACATAAGACTTTAATTTCCAGTATTTTTAAAGGTCTATTTGCAAAACCAGATTTTTCATTAGCAGTATATGTTTGCTGATAGAGAAAATATTTTACCTTAAATATGTGCAGAATATTTATGTAATGTACAGGAAAGTTACTATTTGAACCATTTTGGGGTTTTGTTCATTGCCTTATAAAGGAGTACCTCAGGGATTTCTCCTGGGGCCACATATCTTTGGCTAATTAATGACATTACAGAGACAAAAAAATATAGTGCAGTTCAGTTCAGTAATACAAACAACTTGTAAGTGTATTAAAAGAGACAAAGAATAGAACATGTCCATTCTGTGATTGTAAACAGTATCACATCTCTTTAGTGGGCAGGGATTAGTGGGAGGCAAAACAATCCTCCAAACACGTCATCCAGTGTTGGCAAGTAAATTGTTTTGTGTTTGTTCTCAACAACAGTGAGAGATTCCACTCGAGATGGAATTACCATCCAGGTCCAAGACTGTCATTTGAAAAGGAAAAAAGTTACTCTGATAAATGTGTACGCTGGCCAAGCTTTGGACCATTACTATTTTCCATTTTTAGACCCTGTTCATAAACATTAACACTGATAATTATCCATTTGGGCATTGAGATAAGAAGTTTACCACACTCTGCATTGCCAATATGACCTAAGTGACAACCTAGGATGTATTTGCACCCGTCTAGCACAAGCTAAGAGTCTAGCAGTGCTTTACGACAGCTTTTCTCCTTCAATTAGCCATAAAACATGCTATAAAAGAAACAAAAGGGATATATATTTTAGCAGATTGCCATAAGAGGTGCTCGGTAAAATTGAATAATCACTCAATTCAGGATGAAAAGAGTAACTAGTTATATGTTGTTTGCTAAAAAGTTACATTGGTTATTTCTTACTGTGAACAACGGGAGCGAGCTTATACACAGTAGGTTGTGAAAATAATGGCACTGATGAGGAGTCTTCAGAGAGCTTTTAAAAATATCTGGTTCCATCATGAACCGTGGCACAGAAAAGGGAGGACAGAAATGCACAACTATGACAGGAGAAAAACAGGCAAAAAGTTTTATTCTAAAAAGAAAAAGACAAAAGGTCCATACACAGTGAGGCAAACAAGAGGGGCTAAGGTATCCAAATGCTAGGCTAGAGTCAGGATCAAATAAATTAGGCTTGGCCATACACAGCTTGACTATGACAAAAAGGAATGCTGGAATGCAGACTACAGTCTACAACAATCTGGAAATGAGACAAGGGAAACATGAGGATTTTATACATGAGGTGATTGTGGGTGGTTAGACACAGCTGGGGAGGACATGGACGTAAAACCAAGAAACAAGGGTTAGACGTTTCAAACTAAAACAGGAAACACAAGACAAAACATGACACGAGGAAGCAGAAAAGGGAACTTAACTAACAAGGCTGTGACCATGACAGGTACATATGATCTGGATCTTCAAAAAATAGCTTAAAGTCTCATCATAACAAGTAAGGCTGGGCAAACCTGGTTAGGTTTAACTGCAAAGATGCCTGCTAGCCTGTGCTAACAGTTTACCTTTAGCTTCATTAACTGCTAAGGAGGTAATTTTTTTGCTGCAATATTTTTGTGTCTGCCTGTCCTTAAAATTACAATAACTGAAATTCTTACCAGATATAAATGCAAGAATATGAAGTCATAGCCTGAGGAAGAACTGATTTGATTTTGATGTTTCGTATGAGAGAGACTCGGAAGCAGGCAAAACACCAATGATTTATTGTTGAGGGTTTGGATATGGCTTTTGGTTAGCTGGTTGAAGTTGAGTGAAGTTTTATGCAAAGTGGGCCTTTCATAAAATGTCATCAGTTTCCCTGAAATACTTCTGAGCAGCTGACTAAATACTAACAAATTGTAGAGAAATAATCTGTTCAGTTGAGCTGCAGCAGCGTTCTTACAGGGGCTGATTACGAGCTGCAGGTGTCTTCCTCACCCAGATGGTTGATTGCACAAGCAAAGCCTTATGGGAAACACACACACAGCCAAGGGGGAAGGGAAAACAGGGACATTGTGACATTGTGTGACATTGTGTGACATTGTTGACATTGCGAAGTATTGCAGTTTTCCACATTTTTGCTAATGACTTAAAAAGCTCTCAAAGATTTGAAATGAAAATTTTAAGGAATGTAAGGCCCCATCCACACGAAGACAAAACGCTGAACAGTTTTCAAAACGATTGTCATCAAGACGAAGGCGTCTCAGAAAATGTGTGCGTCTACATGAATGCACTCGATACGCATCAAAACACTGTATAACACATGCCAGACCTCTAGGGGCGCTGTAACAATATGACGGAAACAAGTGGAAACAGACGAAAAAACAGTGAGCATGCGCACTTGCAGCAAAAGTTGTAAACAGAGATTGTGATAAAGTGATCATAAAGTGCTGTAATGTGCCCTTGATAATTGTTTGTTCGACTCAGTGGTGATTGAGAAGGAGATTTTGCTGCAGCAGGGATAGTAGGGTCACTAGCTTCATTAGCACATATGCCACACCGTACCCCGCCATTGTTGTTGCTGTTGTTGCCGTGTGTGGCGCATGTGTGTCAATGACGATATGAAACTATGATGTAAGCGTATCAGAAAAGTTACAGAGAGCCAGTAAACACGGAGCTGCGTATACGGCATTTCAAAATCTTTCCACTCTGGAACCTGGTTTCAAAAATGTTCGTTTACAGACCCCCAAAACGCCGTCTTCGTATGGATGATACGCAGATTCAGCAAAAAATGTATGCGTTTAGACCTCGGTTTGGCTTCGTATGGATGGGGCCTAAGTCATGGCAGAAGGGAGCAGTGATTCCATACTAGCAGTGATCCAAATACTGATGTGGATCCCACAAATTTTGAGATAAGTTGACATTTTGCAACAGGGCAGTTTTTCCACATTTTGCAAAATGACACAATAATGTCAGAAATGCCTTGGCGAAGGTTTGTGCTCCTTGAGCATTTCTTCTTTTTGCTGTGTTTTATTTGTACCTTATGATTTGCTGTCACAGTCATGTGCTAGGCATGAAAAGCATTTACAAAATAAAATAGAATTGTATAGATTTTTAAGAGTAAGACTAATAAGCAATTAAAGTACAATATATCTGTTAAATAAAAATGCAATATCTATATTGCCATATCATTAGTTACATTAAAAATATTAAGAACTTTCTATTGACATGACATAAGTTGGTGTTTAGACTGTAGAATTTAGGCTCATAAACATATGTTTAGAAGGTGTTGGAACTGGCCCACTGTCATGGCTATAACGAAATCCCCAGCAGGTAAGTGGTTAATGCTTCTCTAATAAAGACAAAGGTTGAGTAGGTTTATGCTGAAATTTAGGCACACCCCCAAAGAGCAGAGGGGTTATCCCACTGGCTGGAAATTGGCAGGCATTTGGCTGGAAGGGACTACTTCAAGCAGCTGCATCTTTATGTGTAAAGAAGAATTCCTGCAACTGTGCAAAACTTAGGTGCAGCTTATTTCCCATTATGCACAATGTTGCTAAACTGTTTTTTTTATTTTCCAAAAGCACAGGAAGTCAGCATGTATTCAAGACTCAAGACAATCAGATCTTGAAGTGAACTTGAGGTCTTGGTCCAAATAATGTAGATTTAATTCCACCAATCAAAACTGAAAAGACATGTTTGTTTGTATTTTGTTTTGTTTTGTTTTTTGATGGCTTGATATTAATCCTGTAGAAACAAATGCACTGATTTAGATATTTTAAACTAAGCTTAATCAATTCTTTGTTATTCTAAACATGACATGACATATTTTTTTGGAGAGTGGCATTGCTTAAAATTGTGTATTCTTTTTGTTATTCCTACATTAGTTTGCCACAAAGCTGTACTAAGTTTCTTGCAGGTGCAGCTGAGAGCTGTTTGATGAGACTGATTGGTTGTCATAGTGACAGTCTGAAAGTGGTGCTGTCTTGACACAAAGAAAGAAAGACTGAAACCAGTCCACAGAACATCACAGATAAACATTTTGTCCATACTTATTTGGTTTCTATATTTTAGGGGAGTAATAGATACCAAAAGTCTATTGAAACTTAAGTTGATATTGATACTCTGATCCCTATCAAACAGTAAGAGGTATCATTGAGTGCAGAGGGTGTTTTGTTTCTTTAATTTACACTGTAAGGTACTGTTGTGTTACTCAAGACCGGTCTTGGTCTCCGGACCGGTCTTGAGACCACATTTAGAAGGTCTCGGTCTTGTCTGGACTCGAGAGCATCTTTACTGGGTCTTGTCTCAGTCTTGGACAGGTCTGATCTGCTGTTCTTCAGCTTCATTAATGTGAATAAGGAGGAACACTTGGTAAAACAACAAAAAGCTTCAGTTCATGTGTTATTACTCCGGTAATGACAACAGTCTTCCCAGTGTTGTGACTGAGGGACACCCCCCTTAACTGTTCAACCTTGTCACAGTTTTTAAAATTGATTTTAATGGTCTTGGTCTTGTCACGGTCTCAGCTTGTCTCGGTCTTGGTCTCGACTTGGTCTTGACTACAAAAAGTCTTGGTCTTGTCTTGGTCTCGGTGCATTCTGGTCTTGGGCAAGTCTTGGTCACGGATGGTGTGGTCTTGAGCACAACACTGCTGTAAAGTTTACTTAAGTGTATAAATTAAAGAAGAGGCGGTGCACACCCTAGACTCATCGCCAGTCAATCACAGGGCTGTGTAGAGAGACATTTTACACTCACAGTCATACCTAACGGCAATTTTGAGTTGCCATTTATGGGCACGTTTTTGGTCTGTGAGAGGAAGCCGGAGTGCACGGAAAGAACCCACTCATGCACAGCAAGAACATGCAAACTCCACACTGAAAGGCCCTGAGGTATACTCAAGACCTAATCCAGCTCAAGACCTTTTTGATGTGAAGCACGTGAACTATTGCTGTGCCACCGTGCCGCACGTAAACCAATATGTAGTTTTCCTTATTTGTTCTTTTGACCAAAAGTTACTTTTTCTCCTTGTTTTCGGAGGGTGCTGGTATAAATGATTTTCCCTGAAGGGAACAGGATGATCTCATAACACCTTGTCTTTTTGATAAACTAACAGAGAACTATTTCATTAATCAAACAGTCTGAAAAAGCATACAGCCCATAGTTTATACATAATGTAAACACAGCCCCTACACAGTCAGTTACAGTGAACTCTGCGTTGACCTCTGTAAAGCATGGTCTCTTAATCCAGTTTGTTACTGCATACTTGTTACCATAGAGACAAATCTCTCCTGTTGTGGGCCTGACTCTGGGTTGCATACCAGTGGTGTCTGACTCAGTTTTGGAGAAACTTACAAAGCTGAGTTGTGCAGTTGAGAAAACATTTTGCCTTCCAGCTTTGGGTGTGTAACAAAGATGTCTGTTTTCATCAAATAAAAGTGGAAACCCGTGTTATTGCTGATTATTAGAAGGTGTATTTCAGCGTGATCTTATTTCCTTAAGATTAGCAGGGATTATTTTGTAACTGAGAGTGTACATACCAAGAAATGAAGCTCAAGTGTCTCTTTATCTATTTGTGTGCTGAGTGTCGAAACACTGGGAGATGAAGAGCCCTCGCCGTGCCACATTCTTTCCCCTCTCTCCTCTGCTAATCACATTCAAGACCTCTCCAGTGGGCTGTGATTAGATTGTACAGGCATCCAGCGCTTCTGCTGACATACAAACATGAAAGAGACAGAAAAAAGACAGGCAGTCATAGATGATGAGAAAAGTTTTGCCAGACCAGTGATCTCACTGGTGTTGTCATTGTTTGTCTGAGGAGAAATTATGTCATTTTGAGCTCGCTTTTGTCTTTGTGTGGCATGCCTCAGACTGATTTGACTCTGTACATGTCTGCGTGTGTTTCCATACCAATGCCAGGCTTGTTTGTAGTTATGTTCTCTTATGTAATCACTGACAGCACAATTTCCAGAGGGAGTGATGTATTGTAATAAACATCTCATACAGAAAAGGATAAACCTGCGACAAAGACCTTTACTCTGAGAGGATTGGGCAGCTGATTTTCTTTTTTCAATCAAACAGAAACATTTCAAATTTTGTTTTACATGGCATTACATTCATCTTAACATTTTCAAGCTGATTCAGAGCAAACATTAATATTTAATCTTTTTGTGATAATGCTTGATTTCAAGCATTGTTAAAATGCTACTTACATCATGTAAGGTAACATCTTTTCTTTATTACTAGTTTTGTTTACCTTTTACAGGCCCACAAAGTGACCCTTTTAACATTTTCCTCGATTTTTTAAAAATACAATATGAACTATAAATGACATGCAACTGCTGCATCATAAATCGTATGTGAGTTTAAAACAAATATTTTCTGAAAGAATCTGATTTTAAACAAGATAACAATTTCTGTTTGTCCTGGATATTTTTTTTGTGTATTTGCTTTGAATAATTGGTCAGTTTACCTAAGGTGGCCATTTATAGTCATGTAGGAATGGGTCCAATACTGTGGAAGTTGATGAGCATATAATATCTATATATCCATGTTCAATAGGCTGATATTATACGGGATCTAGAATAGGCTACTGGTTCTCGATAAATCCCTGAATAAAGGCCCGTGTTTGACACACACACACACACAAGATTTTGCTTAATCTGAAATTATTTAATACATAATGATGTTACCTGTTGAATTGTCTGTGAATTTTTGTTGTGTGCTAGCTAATGAACTGCTAATAAGGATAAAAAATGGCCAGAGACCTCACTGTAAACATTTAACATGCCAGTGCTCTGTTGTGAAAAAAAAATGTGGCACTAGCCATTAGCTTGGCAATCATTTGTGTTGAAGACCAGAAACAGACATCTGCTGAACCGTCGGCTTTAGGAGGGGAAACACACAGCCTTGTTTCCATTAACAAAACAATCTGCACTGTATGGAGTGTATGTGTTTAACAGTTTTTGTGTTGGAGACATAGTTGCTCTGGCTGACAGTGAAGCATGGTAGGTGGGGGTAACACATGTTAACACATAATAGATGCCACCAGCCAAATAAAACAAGAGAAAGAAGAATCACCTTGGCCAGGTCTAGCAAATTGACAGCCTTATGACGGTCATATTTTTCTACCACTTGATCATTTACTGTCAGAGAGAATCAGACAGTGTCATGTGACGTTAGTCATTGGTTATCAGAAGGTTTTGGACTGATTCTACAGACTGTTTTCAGTCTTTTTTCTTTTTGTGCCAAGGCAGCACCATTTTCATACTGTGACTATAAAGACCAATCAAACTCAGCTGCTCAAGAAGCAGGACTTGAGACCATCTGGGTGTAGAAATGGCCATAGCCCGTTTGCTAGCTACAACAGTTATGAGAATGTTACCGCTTCAGTTAACCTTTTGCTTCTCTCTGCAGTGCTACATAAACATGATGGCGACCACACACGTTCACCTGGAAAGCGGGTCATCCAGTGCTTCAGATGTGGGGAGCCATGCAAGGGAGAGGTGCTGCGGGTCCAGAGCAGCTACTTCCACATAAAGTGCTTCTCATGCAAAGGTGAGTGTCAATAGGCCTGTGTGTTTTAGTTAGCCCTTTGCTAGTGAAGCTGTTAGCTAGGTGTTATGCTGCCAAAAGTCATCAAAGCCTTAAATCTGAGGCACAATGTTTTTATGGTCATGTTTATTAAGCAGAATTTACTGGTCATTAACTAGCTACTACAAAACCCATCTCTGTTAGACTGCTGGTTGTCTCCTGGTTGTCTTTCAAAGGAGTTACTGGGTTTCGTGGCACACATATTTGCTCTGTATGCTTTTGTACGCTCTAATTAAAACGGACAAGCTTGTTGTGCCGTTCCCTTTCACTGCATTGTGAACATGTTTACAGCCAAGACCAAACAAAGAGACTCAGTACTCTTGTCACAGGATTTTAACAGTATGGAGACCTGGAGATTGAAGGGGTCTGTGGACTTCACTGGACCAGATTAGCATCACAGTGAATGTAATAAATAGAAATACAAATGAGCATCAGGAAACTGAGGGTTTGCCGATGAGTTCTTGATTGAGTGATGATGCTTTAATATGTGTGTCTAGAATGACGCTTAAAGATGATAATTGTATGTAACATTCCTCTGTATACAGATAATTATACCCCAAAGACTCTAACTGGACTAGATGCACTGGCATGATTGTGTACCTTTGGCACAAAGCCTTCAACTTGATGCCAATGACTGAAGCAAACCATTTTGTTTTTTAGAGAAGCAGCATATTCAGCAGGGTAGTTGAACACTTTTCAAAATCATCAGTAAGTGGCTCTCAAAGACCTTTAAAAAGAATAAGCTAATTTGTCTTCTGTAATTTTTGTTTTTTGTTTTTGTTTTTTACCAAGGATGCAACGTTTTTTTTCCTGGAATTTGTAAGTTAGCTTGTTTGTTAGATTGTCAACAAGACAACTGAACATTTATGGATGGAATTTTCAGGTTAGGTCAGCAATTTAACTACCGATTTGGTTCTGTGATCTGATTGAGTGATCTGTATTCAGGTGCTTATCCAGAAAATGTTGAACGGATTTGTTAGCATTGAAAGATAGGTTAGTTTTCCAAATTTTTATCTCAATAGATTTTGGTTACATTTTCAAGCAATGTTGGTCATGGCACAGGGGACAAGTGATTACATACTCTTGGTGATGCCATTCCAGATGGAACCAGGATTTTTTTAAATTTATTATTTATAGTGCGAGAACAACTTTGGTGGAGGTTTGTGCTCTGAAAGCACGAATACTTAATTTGTTTGTTTAATTATTAACAGGATTACTCAAACTGTGATGAGGTATTTTATTAAGTTTTCAGGATTTTTTTGTTTTTGGCACAAAGAAGAAGTTATAACTGATTAGTACTGGTTAAAATAGATTTGGATCACGGAAATGTTTTCAAGGATTTATGAAAAGTGCAAGATAGACAGACTGGCCCCGTTTACATGCATCAAAAATCCTATTTACAATCAGATTAAAAGGTCAATCAGATTAGAAATGTCTCATGTAAACACCTTAGCCAATCTGATTCACCCAGATCTGATTGTATTTCGGATCGGATTGTAAGAGGTAGTCTACGCTGATTGATAATCCGCTCCATGCTTCATGTAAACGGCTGAGCGGAACAGACTGGGTTGACAGAGAGGATTGTTCGGTCTGCGCAGGCGCTCCGTAGTACGGAAGAGGCATGTAGTGACATATGCAGAGCGTCCCCAACAAAATACGACGTGGATCCATCTTTCTAGAGGTAAACAGGAAGTGGGAAGTGCACCTCTTCTCTTACACATTTGCAGGTAGTGGCAGAGTGACCTTCTGTGCATGTCAAAAAAACAATACAATTGGATTCAGCTGGGGCCATGCAAACGCGGATTGAACGTGGATCTCTTTACTCAAAGTTCATGTATACAGATCGAATCAGATTCACTTAATCTGATCAATTTCAATCAGATGAGGAAAACTACCCATGTAAACGGGGCCACTCTGTTGGAAGAGCCTTTGGGGGTTTGTTCTCTTTAAGCGCGAATAAGTTTGTTTGTTTGTTAAAAGTATAGCTGAAAGAGTTAAATGATTTTTGAAGGAACATTTGACTTGACACAAGAAAAAATATTTTATTTGGCTGGATATCTTCATACACATGCTGATTCAGGGATTTAAAGATTTGCTAACATTGTGAAATAGAGCAGTTTTCCTACATTTCTCTTACAAATCAATAACTTATCAACAAATTTTAATGGGAATGTTGGTCTGTCACATGAGACAAGAGCTTAAATTATTGTGGTCAATGCAGTCCAGATGTGGATCCAGAATTTTTTTTTCTAGGATTTGTATACAAAGCAAAAAAGGGCAGTTTCCCACATTTTTGATAATAACTCACCCAACAATGTTAGAAAAGCCTTGGTTGAGGTGTGTGCTTTCAGAGCACTCCTAGTCTGGACTGTAAAGCTATGAGGCTCTTCAAAGATAATCCATTGTCCCAATTTTTTGTCTTTTGAAAGACATCTCATCATTTAACAACAACACATGCACAGAAAAATGATGAGATGACTTACTAGATGGTATCAACTATGTCTCAAGTTTCCAAAGAATAACTCAAGACTTTTTAGGACTTTATAGAGATCTACAGAAATCCCGATTAAACAATCAGCTACTGCTCTTTTACACAAAACTGCCATGAGGCAATCTTAAAAAATGTATGTGAAACAATATTTATATAACAATTATTGTACAATAGATTCCCAAACCACTAGGTCAATATTAGGCTGTAGATCATTTGGCACCAGGCTGTTGATAAAAAAAAAAAGAAATACATTCAAGTCGCTTGTCTGAATGTTGGAAACAAAAGGATGTTTTATTTCTAAAGGATGACCAGTTCCTCACATATCCATCTGTGTTGCTTGACTGTGCAGACTTTACACTTTGGCTCTCTGTCCCTGTCAACATGAGTGACAAAATGAGCTATTTTATGGACACATGGCACAATTTGGGTGGGCAACGTGATCTTGGCTGCTAACACGTGTTAGGTGTGAACAAACATTTCAGCAGCTAATAAAAAAAGATTGAGTCATTGTGATTGACTTTTTTTGGCCCATGCTTCTTCTGAAACGGAATAATGGTGTTCGGGGACCACTGGTACACATCAAACGCTACTTGCAGTGGGATAAAACAAGCAGCAATAATTTGTCCTTGTTGTCTCAGCACTCTGTTGTGATGTGTTCAAAGGGACAAATGTCAAAAACGGGTTTAGGGGGGTGTCATATGACTGTGAATGCACTGTGGCACAACCCCATCTCCCTGTTGGTAACTTGTCACTGGGCTGATCTTCAAAAATACTTTCACACTGACTTGAACATTGAGACACGTGCACACATACACAATGGTACAAAGACACATTAACACCACAGATGCCCTGGCAGTCATAAGGTTAGAAAGCTCAAATAACCTTATGTAATCCCGCGGAGGAAGGAAGTGCTGTTTACTGATGTCAGCTGTCAAATGTGTGACACTTGAAACAGTGAATTTATGTGCTCACTCTTGCTCTCATCTTGAAGATAACATGGTCTGCTCGTACAGGACAGACACATCCTGCAATCCATATAATTACCTCTAAGTTGTACAATACCTCTTAACAAAGTAAAAAGAGAGAAAACAATATGTCAAGATAAAGGCAGTGTTCATTAACACATTCACATTATAAGCTAAAAAATAATGAAGACAGAAGACTGGGAAATTTGAGGAATTCTTTTATGAATGAATGAATGTTTTATTTATTTTGAACTTAAATGGAAACGTACATATGTATATCTCTGTACAAATCCAACAAAAATAAAATATAAAAGGTAAGCAAAGGCAAACAGCAATTACAGCATTTTTTCTACTATCATTAATCTTTGCAAGAAAATATAACAGATTCAGTTTGAAAAGGGTGTAGGAAGAAGTAACAAACTTATCTAGTCCCACCCTTTTTTTCTACTATCATTAAATTCACCCTGAAGCCTCTTCAGGTCATAGCATCAACATATTTAGCAGCAAAAGCAACAGCAAGCTCAGACAAGTAATAGCAATAACAACAAATTTCAAAACAAAGACAATGATGACACATCACTGGATCCACATACCCCTGATGTTACAGATTTTCTCTTTGTTTGCCTCCGCCAAGGAGGTTATGTTTTCGGGAGAGTTTGTTTGTCCGTCTGTCCGTCTGTCTGTCTGTCTGTTCGTCTGTGAACAAAATAACTCAAAAAGTAATGGATGGATTTTGATGAAATTTTCAGGAAATGTTCAGCATGGAAAAGGGAAGAACTGATTCAATTTTGGTGTCGATCCAGATCAGCGTCTGGCCGCCATGATGAAAATGTGATTTCTGTGAATAACTACTGAACTAAAATAGATATCATGATGAATCAAGTTGCTAATGGTATGTTTTCATGGTCAAGAAATCTAAATATTTAGATGAAATAAAGGTAGGACTAATATTTATGGTCAAAATCACAATATGGCAAAGGACTGTGGCGCTGGCGGAGGTCTGCGCTCTCCGAGTGCTTTTCTAGTTTTCTATTCTGTATCTGTTTAATATTTCAGTTTTAAAGATGAATTTAAACCTAACTATTTTTTTTACATGATTTTAAGGAATGCTTGGAACATCCCACTGGTGAACAGGTTAATTGGAAACATGTGAGTGTCATGATTGGGTATCAACAGAGGATAAGAGGTCATACATCAACCAAGAATAGAAAAGAATTCAGCCTTCAGCGCTTCAACAATTAGTGTCCTCACTTCCCAAACATGCTAACTGAGTGTTAAAAGGAAAGGTGATGTAACACAGTGGGACAAATGTCTCTGTCCTAGCTTCTTTGGAACATGTTGCGAGTATCAAGTTCTAAATGAGCAACTGCAAATAAAAAAAGTCTGTCAGTTTGAGCATTAAATATCTTGTCTTTGTAGTTTAATTAGTTGAATATAGATCAAAATGGATTTGCAAGTCTTTATGTTTTGTTTAATTTACATTTGACACAATGTCCTATATTCATTGGAATTGAGTTTTGTAATTTGGAGTTTAATACATCAGGCCAAAGGCAGCTTTAGCAACTTTTCACTTAACCCAGGAACTAGGAACCTTGTAGGGAGCCCAGTGTGTTTTGATAGCAGGACCCAGGCTCTAATTGCAGCTATGGGGTATTTCTCCATACTATTAAAAATCCATGCTCTGTCACTTCTTTCTGATTTTCATGGTGTCACTGTAGTTTTAGCTGTTCTTTGACGTACCCACCTTCCTTTTAGAGGTACCGTTGACGTGCACACTTTATATATACTGAAATGGAAAACAAAACGGGTTGTGCCTAAACTGTGTAAATTGAGCCGAGATGTTTGGACACCACAAATGGATGAAGCCCCTTTAGACTCTTTTTTAACTACTTATTGGACTGACTATTGTTGTGCGGTGTGGTAACAATGCCTTTTTTTTGTTTACTATGCTCCTGGTCTGATGACTGCCAAGATCTTTGGCTGTAATGGAAACCACATACAGAATTGAGCCAGAGGAACAATCTTCCTTTGGGGGAACTTTTTAGCCAAAAAACAGCTGAAATGATGTTTCCACAAGTTTTGGTTGTTGTATACTGTGTATTTAACGTGACAGGAAGGGTTTCGACTAAAGCACAAAACAGGCAGATACAGGCAAAAATAATAGGATTGAGCATTTATCAAATTTTATATTATGAAGCTGTTTTAGCTGAGATCTTTGACTTACAGAGAAGCTAAGCTAAAATGGTAGCAGCCATGCTTTCAAGGTATGAAGCTACAGACACGTTTAAATGAATGGGGTCAAGGCTCTTTACTCCATAAGCTGCTTAACATTTAGCAGTTCTTCACCAGCTGTAGTAGCTCAACAGCTAGTTATTAACTTTGACTGTCTGCTGGAGCATGACATGCTACCAGTCTCAAGCCAATGCAAAGCTGTTTCTAAGAAAACCAAGCAGTAATCTCTGGTTTCAGAATAGAAGGTGGGGCAGAAGACATGCAATTAACTGCAGTTCCCTAAGTGCCCACTTGGGGCTGGCTCCGAAAACCATTAAATCCCAATTAGAGCCCATATTGAACTTTTAATTAATTAATTTATTTATTTATTTATTTTTACAGCTGCGTAAAAATATTTTCCTCTTTTAATATTTTTTTTTTTCACAAGGGGTGACTTTTTCCATTCATCTTTATGCATATTTAGGCCAAGAGTATGCATAAAAAGGCCTAGCAAATGTTATGGCAGATTTAACAGGTGCCAGTGAGTGAAGCTTTACTTAAGCTGAACTTGCCTACTAGTTCATAAAAAGGGTTGTAATGTAATTTAATCAGCAACAATGAAACCTTTTCATTCATCTTTTTATGGAACTCTTTTTTCTGGACATTTCAATTCTTATGTACTTTTTAATGAACTGTGTTACTGTGTTTTAGTGTTACTGTGTGTCCATGTCAAATAAACACTAAATAAAAATAAATAATACGGATGACAAAAGACGTCAGTGTGGACCACGACCATCACTTTCCGAAGCCCTATATTATATATATTAAACACAACTGTGCTATTTAAGAAAATTGTTTTAACTACAGGAAGTAGCAAAACGATGCACAATGACTGCAAAAACTTTTTAAAATATATGTTAACAAATGATACCACCAAAAAAAGCACTTTTGTATCACCAGTCAAAGCTCGATACCCGTTTGTCTGCATGTGTCAGTCAAATGTTGCTTTGGTTGTTGTACCAGCAGCCGCAAAATATCAGGTAGGGTAGATCTTATGGAAAAAAATCAGTGTTTTCAAAGTGCTGCATGAGAGGTGCAGATTCCCTCAAGATGTACTAAGCAATAAATATATTGCATTTTGCACATGCATAATTTATCCATATTCAGGCAGCCACATTGCAAATGCCAACATAAAGGGTCATAATAAAGCAGCAATATGCATTTTTGTTCTACCTTGAAGTAGTAGCAGTGATTAAATTGTGCAATCACTTTAAACAGGGAGAATAACGTAAACAGGGAGAATAACGTGCATCTCATCTCTCACTGTGCTGTAAAAATAACTGATTTACCAAGAAAGAACCACAGCCAGCTCACAAAGGTGCATGAACCTCAAAAAAGTTACACAAGTTATTCTGCCTGTTGATATTAAAGGTAGTTTTGGTGGAAAAATTGTATGTAGTTTGGCTCTAAAATGAACAAACACCAAGGGTTCGTGCAGACTGGACTCCGTTTTGACCTACTTTAGAGAGGCAAAAGCTTTTGATAACAACCTAATAGAACAAATATAATCTATTACACCACTGCAGTCCTTGTGTTTTGCATTTACTGATGTTATTGAATTAAATTTTTCAGATAAACTGTTGTTTAGTTTAGGGGATATCATTATTCTGTTTATACTTCCTACACAATAAACAATTTTATCCCAGATTTTTGACCCAATTTTTCCTTTTTAGTGACCAGGAGGCATGACCAATTTCAGAAGTTGTTGCCACCTTTTTTTCCAAATAAAAAAAATGACTATTTTATTGCTCCCACTTAAGTCACAGGCTTTACAGTCTCAAATTGTAAATGAAGACTCAGGTTAGGCTGCCTATGGCATAATACCTGAATCAGTCGATGAGAGTAAGCAAAACAGGAAGCATAAACAACCAGATATAACTTAGTTTTAAAGCTCGCAATACAAAAGTGAACAATAATGCAATTTTACGTCAGTGTCAAACAGGATCCCTTCATTTGCTACCTGTTTTTGATTTTGCTGCAAGACAAAACTCATTCAAGGAGAGCCAGCTGAGGACGTTGATAGTCAGGGTACCAAAGTATAACTTAAATTTGGATTACAATTGATCAAAGAAAAATACACAGACAGATCATTATCAGTGGAGAAGAACAGAACTAAGGGTACAATGATATATTTCACTTAGGCCTATTTTCTTTATAAAACATGGTACCACAACAAATTATACTCTGGTCGCCTGACCATTAAATCTCAATCATAAGTTTCTGTGAGATCTCATGTCTGTAATCAGGTGTGTGGTCTCAAGATCTGGCTGAATTGTCTAATGTGTGTGTTTAGAGGTCTTTAAGTAAAACAAATATTGAAACTGTCCCTCTGTCTTTTGTTGTCTTTCCCACTATTTCAAATCTGTCAACACATAAAAAATGTTAGTCTGTTGCTAGCAAAAGTCAAATTTTCAACACCTCTAAGCCCATATATGTAGGTTTTACATCAAATTAAAGCATCCTTAAATTAAAGATTTTTTAGCTCAACCTCATTAGTCTTCCTCTGACACTTTGTTTGATATCACTTACATGGCATCCGTGTTTTATAAAGTCCACGAGGAGCAAACTTTTATCATAAAATATTGAAAGAAAATATTGAAAGCGTATTGAAATAATACGCTGAAATATCCAAAAAGTACAAAAAGCTTTGGCTCAATTAGTAGGTCAATATTTTTCTGTTACACAGTCGCATGGTCTAAAGATATCTTAAAATATTCACTGCAACTTCAATGATCTCTGCTGATGACTGTTTTAAAAATCTTCCATTTTTATTTTGTGTGTACTTGTGTATTTGTTTGCAGTGTGTGGCTGCGACCTGGCACAAAGTGGCTTCTTCTCAAGGAACGGAGACTACCTCTGCCCTCTGGACTTCCAGAGGCTCCATGGCACGCTCTGCAGCAGCTGTGGCGAGTTTGTCGAGGGGGAGGTGGTCACAGTCCTGGGGAAGACGTACCACCCAGCATGCTTTGTGTGCACACGCTGCAAGTGAGTGAAACTTTTAGCCATGCAATCATACTCTGAGACAATTGACCACCTCACTTTGAGCACACTTTTGACTTTTTATTGTATTTTAGGCAGCGCTTTCCTGCAGGGGAATGTGTTACATTCAGTGGAAAAGAATGTCTCTGTCAGCGCTGCATCCGACCAATTTCTCCTACTCCCAACAACATCAGCTACCCCAGCAGTAAGTGCATCCTTTCACAGTTTGCATCATTTTATATTCTCACAGTCATTTCTGGAAGCAAGAAGATCACTCAAAAAAGGCAGGGCTGGTCTCATGCCATTTTGTAACAGGTGGCATCGCTATGACAACAAGGCACGCTCTGCATTATGGGAAGAGAGCTAGCAGGCTAAAGTACTCACAAAATGAATTGTTGTTTAATAAAGTAGGTCAAATGCTTTCTGAACAATTACGCTGATGAAAATATATTGATCAGTGTTTAACACACCTTAAGATATGAATGTAAACAAACTTGGTGCCCACAGAAGAATTGTAAATACTTACCAGTGTCCACAGTTGACCACAGAGGACACCAGATTGCATGGAGACTTATTACACCCTAACACTGTAGAACCATCTGCCAATAATGCAGAAAAGTAGCAAGTAACTTAAAACAGGATATATTATCCTGCTCTAACAAGCTGGAATAAATTCTTGGAAGGGTTAGGGTTAGGGTAGTAGGTAGGGAAGTTGCCATTTTCACGGTTTGTTGTTCCTGGCCTTAGAAAGTGATGCTGTAGTTTCAGTTTAAAAACATTAAGAAGTGCTTTGTTGCTGGCCTGGTTGCTTGGCAGCTGCCTATATATCTACAACAGTGTGATAAGATAATGTGTCACCCTGTTTGTGCTGGTTGCTGGGTTGAAAGTCTCCTCTTTACAAACAAACTGCTTTAATAGTTTGGCTTGATTGGAAGCAAGCCAAGAGCACCTCTTTCAGGCAAGCTCTGTGCTGTTGTGTGGGCCAAAACAGGGATCAATCACACTTTTCTCATATATCAAACTGACCATGCAGATTACAAACATATATCAAGAAAAACAACAGCCCTCAGACAAACGTAGTTGATGACCCCTACCCTTTATAGTGTCCTTATTCTAGCCCAAATTGATGTGTAAGACGGAATGTAACTAAGGTTCACATTAACCAGCATAACAAAGTTATTTAAACCTTTAAGTGTATGTACTTTCCAGGACTTTATAGTATCTCTTGTTTTATATTTTTTCCCAATCTAACCACTTAAAATAGCTTTAAACAGCCCAAACCTCTATTTAAAACCACATTCTGCCCCCCTATCTTTAGTCACTTTGATGCCATCTGAAAACATTTTAATTAGAGCAGTCTTATGACACATATTAAGAACTCTAATAACTAGATCAGAGCAAAGTCATGCCCAAGGAAATCCCCAGTTCAACCCAAAATAAGGTCAAATTCCTAGAGGTAACTTGTAATGTCTTTAGATATCATTTTGTTATCTGTTGCACGGAATAAAAGATAAACAGTAGAACTCCAGTCTTAGCTCCTCCTGGTGCTCTCTTTATACAAACTCTGCTTCCAGTGAAATTTGGACATTGTGTTTAACTCAAATAAAAACAAAGTACAATGATTTGCAACCCTTTTCCACCTTTATTTAACTGACTACACTACAAAGACAAAATATTTTGAAGTTAATGCTTGCAACTTTTTTCCAAACAAGCTGCGCCAAAGCTAACAAAAGACTGGGAAGTTAAGGAATGCTCAAAAACACCTGTTTGGAACATGAGCATCCCTAAAAAGGCTCAGTCATTTACAGATAATGATAGAGACAGGTTCACCAAACAGCTTTGTAAGCAAATGGTCTAACAGTTTATGAACACTGCACAACATACAGCTGCAAGGATTTGAAGGATTTTATCATCTAGAGTCCATAATATTATTAAAAGATTCTGGGAATCAAAAGAAATCTTTTCACATAAGTGGCAAGGCCAAAAAAAACAACTCTGAATGACCTTTAATCCCTCAGGTGGCACTGCATTAAAAACCAACATCAGTCTGGAAAGAATAAATATCCATGTGGGCTCAGGAACATTTTGGAAAACCATAGTCCGTTAAAGATGCTATTAGGAGTTTCAAAGTAATTACAAAAAAGTCTCACTTTTAGATATATGCCTGATCGAAATACACACTTTAAGATGAGTTTTATAGCATCAAAATAGGTTATCTATAAATGCTATTCCTTAGCTTCGAGGTCGGGTCAGACAGGGCTGGACTGGCCTGGATACTCAACTTTGGGAATAAGACAATTAAAAATTTATATTATTCGGACACGTCTTAGAGCACCGGGCTGTGAGTAGCGATACATAGCCGGCTACAAAACTACGATACTAAGTTTTCCCAAAATTGCTTGTTGTCACATCAAAAACTACCACTACGCAACTAGAAAGAGATACATTACCTCATCACTTTGCATCTTGTAAGTTGTTGAAAAAAGAAGTTGTAAAACAATGCAGAGTTCTGAGGAAGGTCTGAGCTGCATTCATACGCATCGCAACAAACACACACTTTGGCTTGAGTCACGTCTTTACGACAGTCGCCGCGAGTGCTCATGGGTAGCAGAATCTTTATGTTGCCAGTACTAGATTCTCTTCATAGCACCTTTAACATCTACAAACGCCATTTGCCAGCAACACCCAGAAATGCTGGCTGCTTCTCTGGGTCCAGACTAATCCAAGACGGACTGATGTAAAGTGGAAAAGCTTGCTGTGGTCTGACAAGTCCTCTAATGATATTGTTTTAGAAGACACAGAACTCCAAGCTGAAAAGGAAAAAGTTGTCAAAGTTTTCAGTGCAGTTCCAAAGCCAGCATCTGTGGTGGTATGAGGGTGTGTTAGTGCCCATGGCATGGGTATCTTGCACATCAGTGAAGGCACCACTAGTGCTAAAAGGTACATATGGGATTTGGAGCAACATATGCTGCCATCCAAGCAACGTTTTTTCCAGGGATGGCCTGCTCACTTTCAGCAAGACAATGCTAAGTCACATTCTAATGTTACAGCAGCGGGGCTTCATAGAAAAAGAGTCTGCATAGATCTGTCTGCCGTTGCAAATGTGTGATGTATTATGAAGCACAAAACAAAACATTGACCACAGACTGCTGAGCTGCTGAAGTCGTACATTTAGCAAGAATGAGAAAGAATTCCACTGATAAAGCTTCCAAAATTAGTGTCCTCAGTTTCCAAATGTTGCAGGCATAAAACCCAGAATGAGAGAATATTCACAAAAAACAATGGAGTTTATCAGTTTGGCAGTAAATGTTTTGCATTTGTAATGTTTTAAATGAAATAAAGTTAAAAAAAAAAAAAAAAAAAGATTTGCAAAGCATTGTTTTGATTTTTTTACATCTCAAACAATGTCCCGACTTCATTGGAATTGGGGCATGTATTCACGCGTATTCACAACACTGAGATGACTTTACCTGAAAAAACCTGTCAACCTCTTAAATCTTCTCAGGTCAAGTACGTACTAATAACATAGAGTAGAAGAACGCTATATATAGAAGAGGGATCAATAGAGGATACAGACTCACAAAGCCTGAGGATTATGAGGATTTCACTATAAGACTAAACAGAAAAGACCTTGGTCATTACTGTATTGGCGCATAGACTTTCACTTGAATTGTTTGTTTTACTCAGTTAAGTCTAAGAATAGACAAAGGTGGTGACATAAAGAAAGCCTGTTAGCAATCTGTTCTTGTTACGCTGCTACATTCAATGTACAGTCTAGGTCTATATCCCTCTATAACACGTCCATCTAGAATTACAACACATAGTGCCACATTAATAGACAACATTTTTACAAATGTAAGTAATAAGACAGTAGATAGTGGATTGATTATAAATGACACAACTGATCATCTGCCAGTGTTTGCAATTATACAGAGCTGCAGTAGTGAAAAGATACAGGCTACAGATTACAAAATTATTAGACACAAAACTGAATATGCAATTAATTCATTTAAATTAGATTTAATGAGCCACAATTGGAGTGAAGTCTACGTAGAAGATGTGGATGAAGCATATGATATGTTTCTGTCCAAAATAACTTCCCTTTATGATAAACACTGTCCTCTGGTAAAGAAAACAGTTAGCCAGAAAACTGTTGAAAAACCTTGGCTTACAAAGGGAATACAGAATTCATGTAAGAAAAAAAATATATTATACAAAGATTTTTTAAAGAGGAGAACAAACGAAGCAGAATTGAAATATAAGACATATAAAAATAAACTGACACAAATTATAAGAAACAGCAAAAGAACTTACTACAGTAATTTACTGGAAACAAACAAGAACAACATTAAATATACATGGAAACCACTAAATGAAATTACTAGAAACAGGGCTGGGAAAACAGGATACCCAAACTATTTCTTAACCCCAAACAATGAGAGTATAGATGATATAACTTTAATTACAAAGGAATTTAGTGAATATTTTGGCAGTGTTGGTCCTGATTTAGCGAGAGACATTATAAGCTCAAGTAACACAAATTCAGTTGAAAGTAAAAATATACATGTAACCGAAACCATGTTTCTAAAGGGCACAAATGAAAAAGAAATTACTGATATTGTAAAAGCTTTTGATGGTAAGAAATCTGCAGATTGTGATGGTTTTGACATGTCCTTGGTTAAGCAAATTATTGACTGTGTAGTACAACCGTTTACGTATATTTGTAATCAATCTCTGAAAACTGGTGTGTTTCCAAAAAAAATGAAAACAGCAAAAGTAATACCTTGTTATAAGGCGGGAGATTGTCACATTTTCTCTAACTACAGACCAATTTCTTTACTCTGTCAATTCTCAAAAATAATGGAGAAAATATTTTACATAAGATTACATGACTTCATCACAAAGCACAGTATACTTTATGATCAACAATATGGGTTCAGGAAAAATAGGACTACCTAAATGGCACTCATGGAATTTGTTGAAGAGATAACAACTGCAATAGAAAAAAGAAGATATGCCGTAGGAGTTTTCTTAGATTTAAAAAAAGCGTTTGACACAGTTGACCACAATTTATTAATAAACAAGCTACAAAAATATGGGATACGAGGAGTAGCACTTGCATGGATTATCAGTTATTTGAACAATAGGAACCAGTATGTAGAGATGGGTCAGGTAAAATCACAACTCTTGGGGGTAAAGTGTGGGGTTCCTCAGGGTTCAGTATTGGGACCATTGTTGTTTATTTTGTATATAAATAATATCTGTGAAGTCTCTGATAAATTAAGGTTTACACTATTCGCTGATGATACTAATTTGTTTTGTTGTGGGGATAATTTGGAAAAACTTTTGGATGAATTTGGTGAAGAGTTAAAAAAATTGAAGAGTTGGTTTGACTCAAATAAGTTAACACTAAGTTTAAATAAAACTAAATATATTATATTTGGGAACCGTCCCATTTGCTCAACCAAAAAGCTTGTTACAAATGGTATAGAAATCGAAAGAGTATCTGAAATTAAATTTCTTGGTGTGATGATAGATGAGAAACTGAGTTGGAAATCACACATTAACTACATCAAAGGAAAAATATCAAAGTCAGTTGCAATTTTATATAAAGTCCAGTATTTCCTAAATAAATCTTCGTTGTACATTTTGTACTGCTCCTTCATACTCCCATACGTGAATTACTGTGTTGAGGTGTGGGGGAACACATACAAAACAAACACAGAGCCGATCTTCATCCTACAGAAAAGAGCAATACGAATTATAAACAAAACCACATACAGAGAACCAACAAACCAACTCTTCATTGAACTTAAGGCATTAAAATTTAAGGACCTGGTTGATTATAAAACTATCCAAATTATGTATAAAGTAAAAAATGATATGTTACCAAACAGAATCCAAAGGTTTTTTCAACTGAGAGATGACAAACATCATCTTCGAGGAAATTTTATGTTCAAAAAACAACCAGTAAGAACA
The DNA here is from genome assembly GCA_036419115.1 of Scarus forsteni. Lineage (NCBI taxonomy): Eukaryota > Metazoa > Chordata > Actinopteri > Labriformes > Labridae > Scarus > Scarus forsteni. The sequence goes on from JAZDUH010000043.1 coordinate 14,394,339, forward strand.
AATATGAAACTTCACTGTGTCTCAGTTAAAGGAGTTACTTGATGGAATAGCTGCAGTGATGAACTGAAATCATGTAAAACAACAGGTAGGTTTAAATTCATCTTTAAAGCTGAAATATTAAACAGATACAGAATGGAAAAACAACGAGAAAATCAGTAACACCAGGGGTATTGTCTGTCCAGTAATGTGTCATTATTGTCTTTATTTTGAAATTTGTTGTTATAACTACTATTTGTCTGAGCTTGTTGTTGCTTTTGTTGCTAAAAATGTTGACGGCTATGACCTGAAGAGGCTTCAGCGTGAATTTAAGTAAGACATCTTTAAAATGAAAAAGGGGTGGGACTAGATAAGTTTGCTACTTCTTCCTACACCCTTTTCGAACTGAATCTGTCATAATTTCTTGTAAATATTGATAGAAGAAAAAATGCTGTAATTTCTATTTGCCTTTGCTTACCTTTTGTATTTTATTTTTGTTGGATTTGTATGGAGATATACATGTGTATGTTTTCCATTTTGGGTTCGAAATAAACATTCATTCATTCATTCATTCACATTAACCCAAACTTAAGTGCACAACCTTGTTCTGGGGTTCGTAAGCCAGTAACACAGTTTCTCTTCCTGTTTGATCTATAAAACTGTAAAATGTTTACTAAGCTTCCCTGAATTAGAGCAAGCTATCGTTTCTGTTTTGGCTTTGTGTGCTGGGATGACTCGACCTCACACAGTCATATTCAGGCCACAAGAAGCCAATTTTACAATAGATCCAGATCACTGGTCTTGGTGACAGGTTATTCAGGTTAAATAGATGCAATAAAAACCCTAAGTGTAGTGAAGTGTCAGAAACCAGTAACATTATGTTGGTCTCCTATTGTCTCCAGTGTCTTGTGCCCTGGCGTTTTCCCTACATGTTATTTGTTCAACAGTATTTCCTCCCCTGCTCAACCTCTGATGCAGCTAATCAAAGCTGTTGAGTCAAACATACCATCACTCAATGTGTGACATCCTCACAGACCCTGATAATCAATACACTCCTGTTAATAAGTGTGTTTGTCTGTGTTTTTTCAGACTGCTCTGGCTGTGGCAGAGACATAAAGAATGGACAGGCTTTGCTAGCCATGGGGGGTCAATGGCACCTTGGCTGCTTCAAGTGTAAAATCTGCAAGAAAGTGCTGAGCGGAGAATATATCAGCAAGTAAATGTCCTCCCTTATTCATAAATCTTACACTGTCATCACTTTTTAAGAAGCACTTTTCTTTAAAAAAGTGATTAATTTTGTATTTGTGTTTCAGGGATGGGGTCCCATATTGTGAGAGGGATTACCAAATTCAGTTTGGGGTTCAGTGTCATGCATGTCACAAGTTTATAACAGGAAAAGTCTTAGAGGTAAGAGATGTTGAATTTTATGATTGAATTGTATGTGGATAAATCATAAATATGTCATGTCATCTTTTGATGATTTCTTTAAAGTAATACTAGAATCTAAAACAATATAAATTTGTATACATTTTTTTATTTCCAAGCTTAAGCAGTTGTTTTTTAAGAAGACCCGCCACTATCTCCTGAATAAAAAAAATATCCAGGTGAAATCTTTGAAATAAACAAAATAGTCAAATCTACTCTGTGAATAATGTTGCATTACTGATAGTAAATAAGACAAAAAATGTTAAAATTATGAGGAATAAATTATGAGGCATTCCTACACAAAAATGTTCAAAAACAGACGTTTTAGGGGTTCAGATGGCCTAGTGTTTAAGCAGGTGGCCCGGGTCTACATCCCACCTGACCCTAACCCTAACCCCCCACTCTTGTCCCACTTCGTACTCTATCCGCTGTTCTAATTAAAGGCATAAAAGCCTCAAAAAATACCTTAAGACAAAACAAAACAGACGTTATAACAGAAGCCCTACAACACACCTGTATTTAGTTTATTACAAAATCTTTCCTCTTTGTCTTACAAACCTTTCAAAGACTTATTTCAAACTAAAAATGTTATTGTTAATGGACTTAAATTTTAAACAGAAATAAGGAATTTCAAACTGGCTTCACCTTTTTACCCAATTTTGAGCTGCTTACTGGGCATCTCTAAGAAAACAGAATTGATCACGCATAACGTTCAACCACTAAACTATTTTTCTGTTCAGCAATTCAAATAAATAACTACAATTTGACATCTTCATCAAGAAATAAAACTGTTCTTCTCTTTGATAATACCAGATGGTATTATATATATATTGTTGGAAAGCCTGATTAATCCCAAATAGATTAATACAAATAGATGCTAAACAAAAGCAAACAGCCTCATCACAATTACAAACTGCCATAACCAGAATAAAAATGCCTCAAACACCAAAACAGATGGCCACAACCACAATTAAAATGCTGGCAACATAAATATAAACATCCGCAACCACAATTTAAAGCAACCACATCACAAAAATGGCTACAACCAGAATACAACTGCCACAAATAGAAAGAGTCAAGATTCCAATACAAGCTTCATTAAAATAAATACAAGCAAGTGCCACAGCTCCTATATGAAGATTAGCTGTCTGCATGAGCCACACAACTAAACTTTTGGGCAGCTCCCCCCAAAAAGTGTCTTATAATCCCCTTTTCCCCTCAAAGAAAGCTTAAACTTCCTCATTGAAGCAGGAGTGAGGAACTGGTCTTCTTGGGGTGTAGTCTTCCTGGGACTAGTTCAGGCCAGAGCCATGCAAAACAAAATCCCCACTTAGACCTGACAATAGGGTCAATATACAGGAGGTCCTATTTTACATGTTCTTCTTTTTGACTCCTTAAAGAAATTTGATTAAATACATAAAGGTTACAAATGGGTTGAACAACATTTGATGAATATAACATCTAGAGGTCAAAGTATGTATGAACTATATCCAGTTAGACCACCCCTGTCAAAATAACCTGGACATAGCTCTGTATCATCACTTTGTGATTGGTAGTCTTGGCTAACTGCCTTTGCTTCTCTCTCTGTCCAGGCAGGTCACAAACATTATCACCCCAACTGTGCGAGGTGCAGCCGATGTGACAAGGTCTTTAGAGAAGGTGAAGAAATGTATCTGCAAGGTCAGTTCCACATTCTATCTTTTTAAGTGTTTACTTCTCTATCATGTTGTTATCTATTTGTCACTGATTACTAATACTTTTCAGATTACTAATACTACCTGTGCTTACCTAACTGTTCCGGCCTTTACAGGAAAAACAATTTGGCATCCAAACTGCAGAGACATCAGCAGCAGAATGGAGGACACCTACAGGGTAACATCTCCCTCAAACACATTTTACATGTATGATTAACATCACAAAGAGCAAACCAGTGTGAAAGCAGTTCTCAATAAGATAACCGAAATACTTTCATTTCATTCACGTTCTCTTCCTCTCCAGGTCAGCAGAAAAAAAACATCTTGTCTTGATTTCTTTTACCCCCTACATGAACTGAAGGTTAATATTGTCGGAGCAGCTGCCTGCTGTGTGCTCTCGTAGATTTCCTAGAGCGTGTGGGTTTAATCTCACGTCTGGAGATTAACAGTATTTGCTTGTTTCACACGCGATGTGAACACTTTGCTCGCTGGGCTGGCCAATTAGAAAGTGTGTTTGTGATTCAAAGAAGCAAGAGGAAAACTACAGATGCTTCAAATAAGACCTCTTCTTTTAAAGTACATTTTTATTAAAAAAAATGTACTGCAGAATATCTCAGTCTGTAGAGCTCCTATTAAAGTAAAGTTAGTCATTATATTTTAATGTATTCCTTTTAAATCAAATAAGCCTTAGTGTATAAAATATGGATATTGATGTTGCTGCAGTGCTTGGCTGTTTGATTTGCTGTTGCTTCATGCACAATGATAAAACATTCAAGTTGAGGCCATTGAAAACCCAATTCATTAGAGATTTAGCTGTGATTTGAATTGTTTGGTTCATGGGATTATATGGGGGGTGGGGAGGGGGGCACAGCTACTTTTATATCAAGCTCTTTTCTCCCTGTGCCAATTACAAATCAAAGCATTGCTTTCAAGATTACTCATTAACCAATCAATCATTCAATCAATCAACCAATCTATCTTTATTTGTAAAGTGCTAAATCATAACAAGTGCTACCTCAAGACACATATGTGTGTGTCTATCTATCTATCTATCTATCTATCTATCTATCTATCTATCTATCTATCTATCTATCTATCTATCTATCTATCTATTTAAATAAATATATTTATATATAAATATATACATATATACATATATATATGTATTTATGTGTGTGTGTGTTTATATATATATATATGTTAGTTTTTGCTAAATCGTGCTTTCAACACAACACCATCATGTGGTTTACTCTCACTCAATTATGTGAAATAACTGTACCCACCAACATCAGAGACTTCAGCTGTAGTCTGAGATGATTCTCCTTGAAGCTACAGTGCTGCCTGGAGCCCTATCAGCCCTATATTGTCAAGTACCTGGTACAACCTTACTTTAAAAATACTGAAATGTTCCTATAAAGACCATATTTTTTGGAATAGACTTAAAGAGGGTTAATAACATGATCTTATAGGGCACGCTTCAAAAACAGAATAGAAAGCTGATCTACAAGGACTGGGAAAGACAAAGATTACGAGGTATCAAAATCTCACTTTGAAAGACATTTAGTTCTTTAATGAGAGTCTTGAAAAAGAAAATCTATTCAAGGACTCAGAAGGCCGAGGACAGGGATGGGCATCTTGCAGGCTCAGGGTCACATGCAGCCCCCTCTCTACATACTCATTGTAGCCTGGGAGTCTCTGTAAATATGAAGAGTGCTATGAAGGAATGTAGTCTAAGCTGCCAATATAACCCTATAAACATATGAAAAAGTGCACTGAGCTTTAAAAAGAGAGATTATTCTGTAATTTTCCCTGACCTCTAGTACATGTTTTATTTCCATAAGGATCTGTTTCTGTAAAAACACTGACATGAAGCAGAATTAAACAAAGAAATGTGAAGAAAAGAAACCATAAATAACCAGTTTATAGCTAGTTTACTGGATGAAACGATTAAAAGTATTGTTTTTGATTCTGTTTACTTTATAAAATCAAGCAATAACATTTATATTAAGTATAAAAATGTCATATTTGATGTCTGATGTCCCTGATAGAAGCTATTTGCATCTATTTATAAGTTATAAGTAAATAGGATTGACAAATATACAATTTTCTTTTTCTTACACTTTCGCCATCCTGGAATGCGATTGTAATTAATGTGGCCTTTGTTGCAATCAAAGTTGCTCCTCCCTGGCCTGCAGGATGGGTCATGCCCCACATAATGAGGCTACAATCCTCTAAGCAGATGACCTGGCTGTATGTCCTGCCAGTAGCACTTTTACAGTGTTACACTTCACACTTTCTTAACAGAGTTTATCCTCAGTCATGTTTAATCAAGGACAACAGGCCTCGCACATAAAAATTCAGCTGTAGAAAATTCATTTAAAATACAATTTCAAATAAATCATGAAAAAGTCGCTTATAAAAGTAGAAGGGACTTTAAAGAGATGTCTGACTCAGCTGATGCTGCATGTGTTTGCTGACTGCTACCTACAAATAGAGAAGTATTTTGCCGCTGGCTTTGCTTGTCAAGCTGCACAGACTGAACCACACAGACTCTTAAGGTTTAAATGTTGTTTGGTGTTTGCTTTGTTTAGCATCCAGCTTCCTAAAAGCTGAACTCCATTTACTCTGCAAATCATCACAGAGCTGAAAAACATAACAGCTTGAAATGACAGATGATGGCGAATAGGGCTTCTGAGAAATGGTCACAGACAGAAAAACATCAATGTAGCCAGAGTGCCAACGCCAACTTGTTTCTGTAGATTTGTTATGAAGTAGAAGGATGGGGGTAGCCATATTGGAGATGTAATTGTTTTATTGGTCTTCCAACATTCAAAGAAGTAGCAGGGGATTAGCCTACAGATAAGTAGCTATGATACTCCATTGAAAGTCAATACAGCCATAATTATCCAAATTTAGTTACGCTTTGTAGCCTACAGTGAATCAACAGTGGTAAGATATACAAAAAATCAAACTTCTGTTGTTTACAGATGAAGAATGGACCAAAAAGCAAAATATTTTATTGAATCAGGATGTAAAGAAGTTTTCATTGTAAAAGTAGCTACTTTGCACTGGCTAAAATTTTATTTAATAGTAATAATTGCAGTAATTTCACAGTAGAAAAGAAATGTAAGTAGTTCACTGCATCATAAATGAAAATAAGAGTAAGTTGTGTTTTCACAGGACACTGACACATAGATACTGTAAAGTTAGAGCAGCGTGTTAGAAAATAACAGTTACTTATTGTGAATTTGCAGTTATATGATGCATTTTACAGTATAATACTGTGATTTTAGGCTTGACTGTAATTTTAGTGACCCAGACTTAACTCTGCTGTGAAACTGCAGTTAAGTGTTGTAAAATCACTGTATTCTGTAAAATTATTAAAGCACTGTGAATTTACAGCGTTTTTCTGTTTTTACAACAATTAAACTGATTGTAAAATCACAGTGTTCTTAAGTAAAATTACAGAATGACGCTGTCTCGTGCTCATTAGTCATTTGTAATTTAATATCCATCCTGTATAATGGAGCAACTCAGTAGCAAACACATTCCTATAAATTTACAGTATCCATGCCCAATGAAATACAGTGAAGTCTTTACCCAGCATGCCCAACAAAAGTCTCATTACAATGCTTAAAAGTGGAAATTCACAGCAAGAACCTATGAGAACCTGTTTGTTTTCAACAGTGTCACATGGGGCTAGTTGGGACTTGCAGGACTTTGTAGCAAGGATCCAGTGGACATTGCATGTTTTTAAGCTTTTGCGTCAGAGGAACTTTAGGTTGATATTTGAATTGAGCAGCAAATGAACTGTTTTTTACTTTAATATGTGTTTGGTTTAAAGATGCTATGAGGACTTTCAAAAAAGTCTCACTTTTAGATATATCCCTGATCGAAATATGCACTTTAAGATGAGTTTTAAAGCATCAAAATAGGTTATCTATAAATGCTATTCCTTAGCTTCGCGGTCAGGTCGGACAAGGCTGGACTGGCCTGGATACTCAACTTTGGGAATAAGACAATTAAAACTAGAGCAAATTTATATTGTTCGGACATGTCTTAGAGCACCGGGCTGTAAGTAGTGATATATAGCCAGCTACAAAACTACGATACTAAGTTTTCCCAAAATTGCTTGTTGTCACACATCAAAAACTACCGCTACGTAACTAGAAAGAGACACATTACCTCATCGCTTTGCATCCTGTAAGTTGTTGAAAAAGGAAGTTGTAAAGCAATGCAGAGTTCTGAGGAAGGTCCGAGCTGCATTCATTAGCATCACAGCAAACTTTAGCTTTGGTTTGGGTCACGTCTTTACGACAGTCGCCGCGCGTGCTCATGGGTAGCAGAGTCTTTATGTCGCCAGAAATAGATTCTCCTCATAGCACCTTTAAGTCTCAATTTTAAATTTGTATCCTTTATTGTGCTTTTTAAGTGTCATTGAATAGTTTTACCTTTAAAAACTTATTTTAAAATAGATAGTAACATCTGTTTGGTGAAATTTTTAGCAACAACCAGATGGAGGAAAATCAAGCTTTCTTCTCCCAGGATGCTATGCTGCTTCGTATTGATCCCTTTAGGTGCTTTTATCCACATCAATAAAAGAAAACTTGCCATGCTAGTGCTGGTGAGACAAAATGCCAAAAAGCTGACTATAGACAACAGCTGAAGTTTTTCATTTGTGTCCTCAGCCGACGTCTTCGTCTGAAAGCTCGTCCTCCAGACCCGGCTCATGCACCCCGGGGAGTCCTGGTCGAACCATCTGTGTAAGTTCAACCTCCAGTGTTTCTTTTACGTCTTCCATGGTGCAGATTTCACCGTGGGTTGATTTACATTTATCCTTTATCCATACAGGGGAATCGCATGGACAAAGGGTCTCTCATGCAAGATGTTGCTTTTTGACTGTAACTGTATGATTCTTTTCTAGGAAAAAAATAGAAAATGTGAAATAAAATTTAATTTATTTCCATAAACAAACTTTTTTACCTTGACTGGTCGGAACTAGTTTCATCTTGCTTGTGAGAGAGAAACAGGGTTTCAATTGTGGTTGAATGATGCCTGAACACATTTTCAATTTAATCCTTAAGCTACGGATAAAAGATCAACCACATATTGAACGAGAATTTAGATGAATTTGTTGATCAATTTGAATTTGCTGGCAATTCAGATTGTATTTGACTGTAAAAAGAAAAACAACCCGATGCTTTCAGTGTCCTTTTGATTCCTCCACTTTAGTCTACATTGATCCAAACCCTGTGATTTACTGTGTCCAATAAGCTTTACACCCATGAAAACACCCAAAATGAGCTGAAAATCCTCACTCCACACTTCAAGCCTTTAACTGTTTTAATATCAAAGTATAAGAGATGAGTATTTCTCATCATGTGCCAAAATGACCTGGATGTGGTGTTGTGGGTTTAAAGTTTCATTCCTCCATAATGTGATGCATTGAGTGTCCTTGACCTTTCCTTACATCTCCCCCTCCCCTCTGTCTCCCCCATGTGTCCCCCTTTTCTCCCTTCTCCTTGCTGTCCTGGTCTCAGGCAAAAGTAGATAATGAGATCATTGATTATCGAGACTTAGCAGCAATTCCCAGAGTCAAGGCTATATACGATATAGAGCATCCTGATATGATATCTTATAAGAGTGTGAACGACACCTCCTCTACTTTGGACTACAAGGCCCACAGACAGGACAGGCAGAGCCCCTCAGAGGTAACTCCATTCAACGCTCCCACTTTGGTCCAGTGGCATGTTTGTGTGGCAGTGTTTAGTGTCTTTTTTTTTTTCTTGGTTTGATGTACGAGTCAAACCAAGTGAGGCTGTGTTTGGTGTCATGATATGTGACTGTGCTTGGCCTGAATGCAGGACATCAATTCTTTAATGAGATTCAGGTTTTAGGATGTGTTGAGGGCCTCTTGGAGCAGAATGTGCCTTCGTTCATAAAATAACTTTGAGAATTCATGGCAAATCCAGGCAGATATACAGGGCAAACTCCCCCCTTCAGCAGGATGAGTTGTAAAGTGTCAGCGAGCAATATTGACCAAAATCATGTCAACATATATCTAAGCTTTATGACTGAGCTCAATGTTTCTCAATAGGTTTTCTGTAAAGAAAGAAGAAGTGGTTGTCCCAATCCTAGACTAATATACTATGATCTGATTCTAGTTAAAGTCTAACAATACTGCGACTGTAACTAAAAAAGAAGTCCAACTCACTCAATATTGAGCTTTAACTTTTTTGAACATTTTTATTTGGCTTTTAATATTTCTACATCTCAAATGCTTAAACACAAATAACTTTTTAAGAAATATTTCAAATTCGGCAAACATGTAGTATATGTATAAAAAAAGAAAAAACAAAATTCATGGCAACATCTTCACCCATATAATGAGGAAGCCTGAAAATATATATTAAAAAAGGGGGAAATGTTTCTTTAAAATGGGCATCAAATGTCTTTCTATAAATACATCAAAATACATTATCCATTATCCTTTCACACATTCCTCATTTCATATTGAGCATTTTTTTTTAACATTTATTCACTAAGAATTATAGTTAACTGAAAAAAAACTCCTTTTTTTTTCAGAAAACTATAACATTTCTATATATGTGCATGCTTGTAAGGGCCAGAATTATAATCTAAGTGCTGTATCTTTTTAGCCATCTTAGAAACAACATGGTATGTATCTTAATATTTCCTTGTAAAAATATAAAAGGGTTGTCCCTATTTGTATAACAAACTTCAAAATGAGTTTTATTTGAATGAGGGGATATTGCTATCTCTTAGATGTCGGTATGTTTAACCCTTTAAAGCCCAAGACCATAGATTATAGCCAGAAAATTCTATTTTCTTTTTGGAGCTGAAATGTTTGTTTCACTTTCTGCTAATATCCATAAAAATCAAAATGTCCATAAAATTCAACACATAGATTTTCCATATCTCATTTGATACATTAGGTGTTTTTGGCAACTGATAATCCATTTGAGGACATTTTTATCATTTATCTGATTGTATTCAGATGGGGTTTTTTGTAATTTGTTGATCATATTGAGTAAAAAGAGGTATTATAAAAGTATGTATCAAATATGATACAATTGACTTTATATGGTTAAATTTAACCTAACTTTTGCAAACACTGAGACTGTCAAAACTTTCAACACTTTCAAATAAAATGTGGAAAAATTAAAGAAGCTTTTTTGTTAAAATTTGGGCTCACTAAGAAAGGCAAGGCTGACTGTACTGCATAAGCAACAGTACGTTGGCTATTTTAGGAAAAATGAGTTGAGATATCAAATAGCAAGAATTTCCTTGCCTGTTCAATCTACATTTTCTGTGGTACCAAAGTATCTGTGTGATTATGGCAGTGTTTGGATTATTAAAACTTGTAAAAAACTAGACAGTAATCACAGAGCTAACCTTCACCGAGGTAGTTCACACATAGCTGTTACACCTATAAGCAGTAGTTTCATGATAAAGTAACATATTATGATAACATCATATTATGATTTAGGACCTTAAAAATCCACCTCTAGGGACTGTTATCGTGGTGATATCATCATCAGTTTAACTGTTACCAGGTGAAAATGACCAATCACTATTTGCAGATATCCAGATCACTACCAAAATCTAATAATTTTTGAGTTGGACTATTACGAACATCTCTTGAAAATTCCACTAAAATCTGTGGAGTAGCTTTGTGTAATATTGCCAACAAACAAACAGACAAACACAAGCAAAAACATAACCTCCTTGGCAGAGGTAACAATTATTCTTACTCTTTGACTTGTTAAAAACAAGGTTTTTGTGCCAGTTAGTAAGTCATTACGTGGCTTTTGGAAATAATTCATCAGTCATTTGGAAATTTGTGGTTAAACTCATTTTAAATGTCTCACATACTTGCGCAGAAATAACTGCACAAACACCTCCTTGTATCCGTTATAATGGAGCAATACCAGGGTGTTGGGCTACAGCAGAGATGCAAATGAACTTACTCAGAGGCAACTTACCAGTGCTTCAAAGTTAAGCTGAAATTTCTTTCATTACCAGCTCATTTCTAAGTTGGTCCAACAGAGACAACTAGCAACCCTATGCAATGCAAATACCCATGGGACAAGGGTGCGTGGGTGTTTTATTTTCTCTTGCCAAACAATCAAATATATATTAATATTGTTGGACATGTACTAAGAGTATAATTTTCAGTATCCAATATTGTCTGACCAAATGTCTCATCTTAAAACACATACTGTAATTAATTTCTGAAACTCATTACCAAGCCATGAAACTCAGATCTTCAGTTGTGATTAACCTGCTGCAGGGTGTAATGTAACTGATGGATATCAAAATCTTGTTTGTAAAGAAATGTTTATTCAGGGTCTAAGACGTCAGCATCAAAACACAGAGTAGGGTAAAGAATCAAGAAGAGAGGGTGAGGGTATGACGTGCTTCAAAGTGCTAAGTGTTGGCATCAAACCAGGCTGCTTCAGGGCTACAGTCTGTGTACATTTAGCACTATCTAACCACTTAGACAACCAAGCTGCTGGCAGAAACATATTTAAAATGCAGTGCACTTTCCTTGAAGTGTTTTTTTAAGATAGAATTTATAAAGTAAGACAGTTAATACCTAAGTAAATGTATTGTTTTGGTTAAAGAGTCATTTTTTCTTATCAACCTGCATTCACAGTGCTTCAGCCAGCCACAAGTGGACACTTTATATAGTTGGAGTTATTCCTGCATAGGCTTGAGGTTGCCAGTCGATTATAGGAGTGTTGATTTTTCACAAAAATACACAAAGCAAGCAAAACTGAATAGGCTATCTGTAGCATGACTGCACTGAGCAAACTTCACCCTGCACTAGCAAGCGCTGCTTGTAGCATGTTTTTCACAGCTGGTGTTAGCATGTGTTTCTTGCTATAACCCATATTTCCTTTGTAGGTTTAACAATGTCCATTGATGGTTTATTTTTCAGTGACAGATAAACATGTGGTTAGGGGAGTTAAAAAACGGTAAAGTAGGACTAGCCAACTCCACAGTATCCATGTCAGCTAACATTGGCATGAAGCTAACTATGATATGGAAGAAAACTTTTAAAAACATAATTTAGCATAGGGTTCAATAAGCAGTGCTCTGACTCAGATGCCACAAACACAACATAACAAAATAGTGAGAGAAGTTATTAAGAAACAACATTGTTTAGTGGCTGTGTAGAGGCTTTGGCTAGCTAACCGAGAGCACTAGCCTAGCTTGTATTCCCTTATAATAACATCCATCTGCTTTCTCCCTTCATTTTTTCATTTGAAAACCTCTACCTCCAAATTGTTTTACTTTTCTAAGTTTAGTTGAATCATTAAAGAATTAAACTCTTGTATTACTGCAGACTAATTTGGAGATAAAGGTTTTCACTTCAAGTGCAACTCACAATATGCTTTGTTTATAATGATCAAATCTCTAAATATTCGTTTTCTTTTTTTAGTCACCAGGAAATGTGTCTGATGCCACTGAGGTAAACAACTACTTCTATGAACTTTTCTCTAAGATGAACAGAAATCCAAATGAGAAGGTTACAACAGCAATGTGCAAACAAATATTCATATTTTTAGCTGAATTGCAATGAATGATATTCAGCTTCACATGTTTTTGTAAAGATGTAACAAATGGTTGGGCAATAATTATACCTGTAACCCCTGTTTTTTCTTTTTTTTCCTATTCCCTTTCTGTCCTCAATATTTTAAAGGAGAGTTTAGAAGTGAGGAGGTACATACCAAAATCTACAAGCCATGGATCTTTTGGAGGACATGGCACGTACAACCGTCACAGCTACACACCCTCACTTTCCAGATCCCCTCAACACTTCCACAGGCCAGGTATGATGAGACCATTGGAGATATTTTTGGAACAAAACATATTGCAAACGTGCAAGTAAGACTTTGACTTGGTTTTTGAGGTAATTCAGTGTTGAGAAAAAGATACAAACTCCAATTCCATTGACGTTGGTACATGGTTTAAAACATACACAAAAACAGGATGCAATTGTTTGCAATTTCTACTATGATTAGCAAAACCCTTATTCAATTGAATGTGCTAAGAAGGCAAGATTTGAGGACTATATCTTTAAACTGATAATCACTCTGTTGAATTATTTACTTGCAATCAAAAAGCTAGACAAGGGAATGTTTACCACTATGTTACATCACATTTCCTTTTAACACTCAGTGCCTTTTGGGACAGAAGACACTACATTTTGAATATTTTTCAATTCTTGCTTGATGTATGACTAGTTGCTCAACAGTCTGAAAAGACAGAAAATTGTTGGACTATTTGCTCATGCAGTTGTTCACAAATTGGTGAACATTGCTCTATTACTGTTCGTGAATGACTGAGTCTATTGGGGAGCTCTTTTTGAACCCAATGAGGACGCATTTTTGAACATTAGATATCTTGTCTTTGTAGTGGATTCAATTGAATGTAGGTTAAGAAGGATTTGCAAATTATTTCCATTTTACATAAAATCCCAACTTTATTTGAATTGTGGTTTAATGTTTTTCATCATTGTTTTTTTAACAAGACTAAAATATTGCATGACGCAGATTTCTTAAGATGCTTTAGTAGACACCCTTTTTAAACATGTTTAAGACAAAAAATAGTTACAGTAGAACTGCAACACTTAAAGTTTGTCCGACCAGAGGTACTCTATTAATCATTGCTTGTGAATCGTTTTATACATTTGTAATAAGTTTTGCAACATTAATAGCTCCATAGAGAACAAACTATTTCTTCTTCCTTACCCTTTTGCACAGATGTAAACCCCTCTGCATACTTTTCCTGTGCTTCATGTGTCTGCACCTTGAAAAACTCCTCCACTTTCTCTTCACTTTTTCCTTTACAACAAGCAGGGTCGAAGCTCTCCCCCTCTATTAGCCCTGACCACATCACCTGTCCCACCTCCCCTTCTTTTCACAATACCCTCCCTCACACTGAAGGTAAGACCCCCACTTCTCTGCACTCCATCCACTTCTTTTTGCTGTGTCTACAGAACTGCTAACCCACGATTACAAAAGACTTTGAGTTCAGTGGTAAAAATAGTCAAAACAGATCAGTTTGAGGGTCAGAGTTGAAGTCTCTTTCAGAGCTGAGAATAACTTTTTTCTTGGAAGCACTGAGCCCTCTAGTGGTCAAAGTTCAGAGACTGTCAGACGCCCACACTCACTTCTTTTATAACCCAGTGAGTTTTATGAGACAGTTTCCTGCACACTGTACCAACACTGCCTCCACATATTTCACTTCTGCTCAGAGCTGGTTTGATTGACCAAATTATTAAATATTCTTGAGCTGGTTTCCTTTTTTAGTCATCATTCCTCTGACGTTAATAATAGCAGCTCTGTGACTGTTTCAAAGCCTTTTTGTGTGTTTGTGTTTGGAGAGGATATGGCAAGTTCAGACAAGGAATCTTAGTTTTTTCCATCATTTGATCTAAAAATATTCGTCCACCCACTAACAAACTGCTCTGCATCACTGTTACAGCACAGATCTGTGATTTTCCTTTTTTGGGTAGATTCTTTAAATAATGGTAATGATTATTCTTGAGCAATTCAAACATGTTTTTCCTTGATTGGATCTGTTTGATTTTTCCTTCATACGATAACAATATATTTTATTTAAAGGCCACTGCAGCTATTCATATATTGAAGATTTTATGCAATTTATGTTCTTACTTTAAGGTCTAATTCCAGTTTTGAAGTGAGTAAAATGTGTGTAAAACTTAACAAAAATGTGTAAAAACTTAACCCTTTAGCTCCCTGCTCAACTGTTTGGCAGAAGTCACTAAACTCACGATAGTTAATGTGTAAAAAAAAACATAACACGTCATTGCTTGTTTCTCTCAATGTTTTACAATACAGAAATAAATGCAAACAAACCAAAAGAAGAGATATTTTCTTTGTTTGGGATTTAAAGGTTTAAAAAGCAAAGAGCTATTATTATTTTTACTATTATTATCATTTATATTTTAAATACTTAACCATTTTACTGACATGATGATTTATATATATATATCTATACATATATATATATATATATATATATATATATATATATATATATATATATATATCTATATACATCTATATCTATCTATATATATATATATATATGTATATATATATATATATGTATATATTTATATATTATCTGTTATTCATCAAAAACATTTATTTTGTGTTTTCCAAACGTAACATAATTTTAAGTTATTTTTGATTGATATTTTATTAACAAAACTTTCTGCCTTTTCTGATTGATTTGATTTTGTGCATTTTTATGTCTTCACGTTTCTGCTTTTCGAAATTGTAGCTCACAGAGGGAATTTTGTCCCTGCATTTGGACCTTTTTAAGCTTTACATTTTTGATTTGATTGCTCATAAGTCGAGATATTTTAATGAATCAGCCGCATTCACACACTGATGTTTGGCCCACTTTTGTTGATGTTTTGGGTTATATCAAGCAATGTTGAGCTAAGTCAAGCTATGCAGGACAATTAATCAGTTGCTGATGTTTCTCGAGTATGTCAGTAAATTTTATGCATGCTTAAAAAGTACAATGTTTGATCAAACATGCTTGTAAACACCAGCAAAGCAAGACAGCAGCAAGACCCTGCCTGTATTCAGCATGCATCAGCTCTGTTGGCCCCAGCTGCTCCTCCTAAGGACTAGACTCCTGTTTTGTAACTTAAGGCGGCCTTTTTCTAAAAACTTATTGGGTAAAAAAGCTGTTTGTATTCACACATGCAGCTCGCTCAGAGCAAAAAGATATTGTCATTGATTTTGTGTATACATAAAGGGGCTGTATTACAAACCGTTGCTCTGCAGGATGTGCATATCAAATTAGTCCAGAATTTTTTATGTGTGTTATCTATATTTATTCATATGTTAACGAGGATTATTTGTCAAGAATAGCGGCTCTTCCCACAAATCTTTAAATTCTGCTGAGGGTTAGCTGCATTTGCGAATGTAAGCAACTCAGTTCTTCACCTGCATTCCTCCCTCCATTTCACCTGCTTGGCCCCCTTTGGCAGTTCTCCCATCCCCACTGACACTCCAGCCAGAATTTTTCATACCAGACCCCATGTACAGCTCCCCCTCCTTTCCTGTCCTCTGCTTGGCAGGAACATTTTCGGTTGTGTTTAAAAAGTGTGAACACTGAACTCTGAAAAAAGAAAAGTAAGGTGCACAGTATCTGAAATTTTCTATGATTTAACAAGAGTGCATGTGGGACAAAAACTCATGTTTCTGGTTACTTTATACAAATTATTGCCATTAAAAACAGATGATGATATTAGTACCACGAATATTGTAGCTCATTCTTATCTACACAAGCAACAGTATATGTTGTTTTTGATAAAATACTCTGACATTTGTTTTGTTTTTTTGTTCCGAGCTCCTGAAATGCACTTTGTCTAAGTTTGTGTCACCATCATCAGACTGAAAAGTTTAATCCAAAAATATACTTTTTGGTTACAATTTGCTACTGATACACAGCAAAATGCAATCTATGATGAAACAAGTAAGTTTAATTATTGCTCTTCTTTATGCTTTTCTCTGTTGATGTTGATTTAATTTCTGTTTGCAGATGAAGAGTTCAACATGTACAGGAGGCCTCCCATTTACAAGAGAGGTACATCAATACATTTTTCTCCTTCAGTTATGTTAAATTGTTTACATTATCCTATTCAGGAAGAGATATCTATGGGCTATCTTTTACCTGATATATCGAACATTAGGGCAGCCAAGGACTGAGTCAGACTGTGAGATGTAAGGTCACCATACAGTGTAAGTCAGTAAGCTATTTACAGTAAGCTGCCAGTAGACCATTTGAGAAGTAAACAAGTTTCACCTCAACAATAGTGTCAAACTTACACTAAATCTAAAAATATAGTGTTAAAAGAAGCCTATTTAAATGAACAATTAACCACAGGCTAAAGAACCTTGTTAGATGTACTTTGTGGAGTTAGACTGATCTATTTTGGCAAAGACCAACATGAGACTGCCTCAGAAAGAGTTAATCTGCTGTTTCACTTTCACACAGATCCAAACTCGCCCACCTCCCAAACGTTGTCCCTGCCTGGATACGGTCGCAGCATGCTCAATCCGGTAAGAGTGAAGCCACTGATATCTGAGTAATATTTTTTTATTACGATGGTTTTATTCTAATTCATAGCTGTAAGATTATTTTACTTTTTATGGTTACTTTAGTGAACTCCATCAATATCTGTTTTGACTTTCTCTTAAATTATAGTATTATTGGTCCATAGATGTACAGTTAAAATACTTTAACACTTGAGGAACTTTGAGTGAATTATTAATTAAATGGCAAGTTTCCTCACCTTTAAACGAATTCAAGAGACGACACTAATGTGACTCAGTGTTATAAATCTAATAATAAAGTTAATGATTAACCTGATATTAATAAAGCTATGTACTCCCTCTTGCACTGTGTGATAATCCAGCCATAAACTCGGCTTCTTGGCACCAGCCCACCATCATCTCTGATGACAACAGAAGTGTTGAAGATATCTCACTGCTACTGTACTATTTTAAAAAAAAATACATGTGATGTGTCAAGGAACGAGGCTCAAAGGGAAAGGACACAAATGCAAAACACTTCACCAGTTGACAAAAGGCAGTAGGGTTTAACAGGCAGGGTTCGGTACACAAAGAAGCAGTCAGAGCAGACGACAGCATCCAAGACATGACTAAGAGGAGATCTGGGCAGAAAAGTGCAACGAACTGGCACAAGACAATGGGAGACATGAGATTAAATGCACAGAGTAATGAAGGGTGATGAGAGACAGGTGGGGAAGAAACACTCAGCATGCAGGTGTGACAAGACAGGGACAGAGCAGACAGGAACACACCTGTGACAGGGACAAGGGTAAGTGATTTCAGAATAAAACAGGAAGGACAAGACAAGGACATGCACAAAATAAAAGAAAACCTTACAGGCATTACACCATGAGGACAGAATACTTGTGCAGACTCGTCAAGATATAGGACATTCAAGTTAAGCTAGTAAATGCATATGATAGATAGATATATGCAAGAGTGCAAAGCTCTGCCAAGACATTTCCAATAATGTTGGGCAGCTTGTCGTCAAAAATGAAAACTGCCATATTTGTTGATAAATTATTGAAAAGATCCTGGATCCACAACTGGATTTGGATCATCACCACAATCTAAGTACTTCTTACTTGTGCCATGACCAACATTCCCTGAAAATTTCATCAAACTATGTGGATAAGTTTTTGAGTTATCCTGTTCACAAGCAAACAAGCTAACTAACTAATGGCGGCAACAAAAAAAACATTGCCTTCTTGACAAAGGTAATTATAACAGAAGTACAGTATATTGAGTGCCTTACAGTCATTTTTGTTGTTTTTACCTCTAAGAATATGTAATTCAAAAACATTTATATTGGAAAAATTATTAAAATTTAGAAAAATGGAAACATACAATAAAAACACCTTTGGTTACAGCTGTAATCAATAAAGTGATTTTTGCGAGCAAAGCCCAAATGGCTAAATAAGAAGTCATATTATTACATATACATACAGAATTGTAGCTGGTTTGTCCAGTGTCTGACTATGTCTCTGGTGTTCAAGGTTTAAGAGAACAAAACAACTGTAATGAAGTTTAACTGAGAGCTATGAGATCCTTATAAGGAGTGCATACATGTACATCAGTTTTGGCTATAAGTGAAGATATGGGACAAGAGACTTACAAAAAAGATATTTCTTTGGGATGGTCTTTACGGTCTTTCCTGGATAAATGAGTAGAAATCTGCATTTTACAAGAGTTTTATGTCATGTTTTTGAAAATAGGTTACTTTGTGAAATTTAGAAGATTAGGAATCAATTGTTTATCAAGTACAAAGGATAATGGCATTTTGAAAATAGTGTAATCTAACATTACAGACTTACTGTCTCATAAAAAAAAGTTATGATGCAGAATCATATGTTCAGTACAATTTAACTAAAAGACAAAGATTAGAAGAAGGTAACATGGTGATAGTAGGAGATAACATAACATAAAGGGTAAAATCAATGAGTCAAAACAAGCACACAGAAATATTAAGAGTTGCAGAAGAGTTTATCTGATGACTGTTGGCAGAGGCAGACTAGCCATACCCATTGTTTGTGCTAAGTTAACTAGCGGTGGGTAAGTCGAAAGAATGGTGTCCATCTGCTTGTCATGTTCAGGGAGTAAGGCAAGACTCAAAAACAATGAAAAAGTTGACATACCCCTTTAAGGCTCCCGTCCCCACATGGCTCACTTTGCCCTGATTGGTTAACAGGTCAATTCTGTGGTGATTGACCAGGTCAGCGAGCCAATGGGCTTAAATAGTGGTGTTATGTTAGACAGGTAGGTCTGTTTGGAGGGGTCAAGCTGTTTTACGTAGCTTATTGCTCCACATAGAGGGCGAGAGGGAGGTGCTCTATCATACAGGGGAAGCATGTTAAACGCATATACGAAACAAAAAAAGCAGACTATATCCTATAAGTCAACTAAAAGAGTGGAAATAAAAACTTTTTTGAGCTTGTTTTGTTCTTCTCCACTTTCATTTTCTGTTTTATCACAGTGTGATGTCCCCTCTGACCATAAAACTTCACTAATCTGAGCTGATGTTTTATTAGATGTTGCTGTTGGTTTGTGTATAATGGGATATAATGTTAAGGTCTTAAGGTGCTTTCTTTTTACTCATACAGCCACGGTCAGCTGATTTTACCAATTACGGCAGTGACAGATTCAGAGGTGAGTACATCATGTTCATATATTGTGCATGTTCGTACTTTTATTGAGTTTATCCCTGAGGCATTTATATTTTCTCTGTTTTTTTCCCTCTTCAATGCCCTGCAGAATATAAGGTACGTGAGAGGACCTGATTGGTGTGATTTGAACCGTGCTGCTCCTCTCTGCTTTCTGCATCTGTCAAGGACTTATTCTGCTTTGGCATGTTTTTATTAAGTGGTGATACAGTCTGTGTTTTGAGTGCAATAGTAGATATCCTTATGGATATCTTTGATACACTTTAAATAAGCGATTCTGTCTGAAACTGTTCAAGGTTTTGTATATTTGGTGGGTATGTTTGGAGCTCTGCAGTGGCTAATGAGGTTGTGAAACTGTCCATTTGCATGTGTTTGCTTCATCCCTTAGTTCCATGATGGTCAGCATCCATTAACACACATGGACCGAGGAGTGTCCATGCCTAATTTATTGGAACCAAAAGCAAGTATCATTTTCTCTGTTCTGGATTTCGAGTTCTGTTTGCATCAGTGAAGTAAACAAAAACCTTCAGACAAAAGCATGCTGCTTTAATGGCTGGAATGTTGTGCTTTCAAGGACAACTTCATAATCATTCTCCTTTTATAAGAGCAATAATACAGTCATAATTACTCTGAAGGGAGCAAACAGAAAACATGCTCATAACTGCATTTGCCTGAAGGCCAAAGTACTGTTTATAATTATCCATGATAAATATACACGTGGCTTAATGTGACGATTACATGCATGGCAGATATGCTCTAACTCCTCTCTGTTTGTCAAAAGCTTTTGGTAAAGTCTTAAGCACATTATGTTTAGGTGGATTATCTGTGTTGATTAAATAATAGATGAATTTGTTTGTCATGTCCAGGTCTATCCATATGAAATCCTCACTGTGGCAAATAGAGGGCGAGTGAAACTTCCCAAGGATGTGGACAGAACGAGACTCGAGGTACTGTAACATGTGAGCAGAAGCAAAGCTGAAAAAGTGTTGGATAAAAATAAACCTTTGCACAAAGAATTGTACCTGGTGGAGGGTAATACTGCAGAATCATGTTCCGCAAATGTTTATCATAGAAGTTTCAGAATAGATATTTGAGCATATCATACATAAAGAATATTTTCATCTGTAACTGACTGCCTTTCCCGTTAAGATCACAGTGGACTAGATGCAACAGTTGCTGAACAGCAAATGCACACGCAAGAACATAGTGTAAATACATGAAGCTTGATACATAGATTGAAATATTACTGGTATGAGGGGAAAGGGTTTTAATGTGTCAAAAATGTCAGTGTAGGAATGAACTTCAGCAACAACTCTGAGTTGAATATACACTTTTTTAAACTCAAGACTTAAACAAACAGTTGTGGCTCATTTTATTGTGAAAGAGTGGTACTCCGTATAATGCTTTAGCACTTTATAAGCCTCTATTATGATAAAAAAACAGACACATCTCGCTAGAAGTGGGCTTAAAGAACACATACAGGGGTGCTGGTTTGGCGGAGTGGTTAGCAACCAGGCACCCCATGTACTTGCTTCTGCCGGTCCAGGTTCAAATCCTGCCTGTGACCAGTTTGCAGAGTGTCTTCCCCTGCTCTCTCTCCCCCTTCACAAACCTATCCACTGTCTCTCTCCAATCTATAAAGGCACAAAATGCCCAAAAAATACATTTTAAAAAATAGAACACAAACACACCAACAATGCTGCAGTAAACATCTGCAAAAATTTCAATCTCTGCAGATACTGATATTTTCTATCCCTATAATACACCATGGACAGCCTACCCCTTAGGCTGAACTCAGCATTCATTCAGAAAATGTATTTTGTTTTCTTTCTCTCTTTGCAGCGCCACCTGTCCAGGGAGTCATTCTTTGAGATCTTTGGCATGGACTTTCAAGAATTTGACAAACTTCCTCTCTGGAAACGAAATGACATGAAGAAGGCGGCAAATCTCTTCTAAATAAATGCTGTGTGAAGCACGTTTGAACTGATCGGGAATACCCTGTTGTGCATTGACTTTGGGGAAAAAAAAAGCTGTTTTCTTTTAGCCAAGAACTGGATCAATGTAGTATTTTTGGGGAATGGTCATTTTCACTTTAAATTGGGCTATGGGGCATATATTGTGTTGATCAACTTCAGAACTCACGAACATGAGAACTCATCTTGGCTACACATCTACTCACTGGACATATTTGTTAACTTTATGTTGTTCTACCCAGATTGTATCCTATTTTTATTGCATGTTGGAACCTGATGTTAGTGTGTTTACTTGCAAGCCTTTTCACATTATACCTACCCTTTGAAAACACTCATGGCAGATTTGAACTGAACACATTTTCCTTTGTTGTCATGGTAACAACTTCAAGTTTCCTTTTTGTTTCTCCAGCTACACGCTGAAATGTTTCACACAAAACTGAGAAAACGTGTTTTATTTCTTTATCACCCACTCATACCTGAACTATTATTTTGAAATGTTAGATAACAGTTGTCTTTTGTTTGCTCTGACTTAGCTTTGTTAGCATCACCATATTTGTTATGTTTACACTGGTCAACCTTCACAACACCTCAAGCGCCCTAAATAAAGTGTCTCACTTCTTCTGATTTGTGGAGTCATGAATGATTATCTCTGCCATGGAGGTTTTGTTTTTGCCAGCAAACATTTGTTTGTCCATTGGTTAGCAAGATTATACAAACTCAACTGAATGGATCATGCATCATTCATTTCTATTAACTGCAATGAGCTATAATATGAGTTCAAAGCTAAAACTGAATGCTCCAAAAGACAAAAATACAGGCCCTGTATATTACAATCTCCTTTTTATTAGTGTACTTTATTTTTATAAAACAATGCTATATGTCACCTTCCATTAGGGCTGGGTATTTCCAGCAACTTCACGATATGACACGTATCCCGATACTAAGGCCACGATACGATACGTATCCCGATACACGTAAATTGTGAACATTGACTATGTTTTAAGCAAAACTCTTGACAAGTTTAGTTTTTTCTTATAAGAAGAAAAAGAACAAGGATGAGTTTTAAGTGGTTCTACAACTTGAGAGACATAAATTCAGATCCTCAAAGATGGTAGATCTAAGTTTAAATTTAGAACATATGCTTCATTATGTAGCTCGTCTTCTACCTTGAACTGAGCCACTGTTAACATTACCCAAAGTGTATTTACAACAACTGTCAAAATATTTAGGCTGTATCGATTCTGTGGAATCCGTATCGATACACGTCTCCCAAAGGAGTGCGATACGATATTTTGTCGTATCGTATAGATATTTTTGAACACAGGCCTACCTTCCATGTTGGTGATGGGTTTTATAAACTTTTAATAAAATAAAGTGCAAAAAATATTTTTTCAGCAGGAAAATGAAAATATCTGTTTCATTCAGTGGTAAAGCTGTTTTTCCATTTAGATAGAAGATAAGAGAGAGTATTGTGACACCACTGATGCTACTTTGGCTACTTTAAAGAGATCATTCAATAAAAATGGTCAGTATTATAAATATGCCAATATCTGGCTTTTATCAAGATTTGTCTTTTATGTCAGATGTTTTAAATGTATTCTTATATAAAAACCCAAACTCTTGTTGTTTGTCATAGGAATATGGGTTTCTTGGTATTAAAACACAGATAGTGTGCAAATGACAATGCTCTGTATTGTAGTCACTGTCTTTACACTAGTATTTGCTTCATTTCTGAAGTCATGTAGAATTTTTCTCACTTATTTTAAAAAGAACTTTCACAGGTGTCAGATTTTAATTTTTTTAGGACTTTGAGAGTTCTATTGGATAGTCTTTACTGGGTCAAGGGCAGAAATCAGCAAAGGCATCTGTTTATCAGTATTTAAGAAAAAAAGTAATTTTCTTGTGTACCCAGACAAGAGTAAAAGTTTCTTGATTTTTTCCAAACTAATTAAAATTCCAACTTACAGTCTGTAACTCCAGGGTGGTTTCTAGTTAAGGGTCAAGATCTATGCCTTTTCATCTTCATCTAATCTTAAAATGAAACCCTATCAAGAATTTAAACCAAATATATTTATGTTTTTATGCCATTATCCTTATAGTGAGCAGAATGCAATTATTTTGATGAAAGATAGTGTGAAGCCTGTCTTTGTATTTCAACTAAAGGGTAGAGGGTCTGTTCATTGCAAGTACATTTGGCAAATTTATTTAAAAAAAAAAAGAAGTTTGGGTGAAATAGTTTGGATAATCTATTGGCCATAATAAAGATATATGAGACAATCACAAACAAAAAAGTGTCTCATGAAAATAAATGAGCTTTTGTGTAATTTGTTGGTTTAAAATGTGCTAATTTTAACAATGCATAGTTTTTTTTCTGCTGAATTTTATTGAACTTACAGGAGGACGCCCTTAGGACAGAGATCTGAGTCCCAGTGGGCTCTCTCAGCTAGAATTATCAAAGATAAAAAAATAAAAATAAACATGGAAAAAAAGAAAGTTGTGGGAAAATATTACATAATTTCCATTAATACTGATACTACCGTTTTTAAAATGAATCATGGGGTAACACTTTTATTGAGGAACATGCCAAACCAGCATTCCACAAAGCATGACAGCATCTTCATTACATCACAACATGGAGCAACACTTCATATTGTCACTCATAAAACATGAAACAAGCTGCATGTTGGGAAATATTGCAAAATACTCTGTCTTAACACCAGCTGTTCATAACTCATAAAATCCTCTTTGATTTGGCTCCAGCATATTTGTGCAATCAGCTTAGGCCAGGCCCCGTGAAGATGTAAGACCAACAGATGGTGCTCTGGAGCCTGGAATCAAATGCCAATCCAGGATTAGTTTCATGCTTAAAGGGAACATGTAATAGCTGATTGAATGCTTGTTTTCTGACAAGTATTTACATTATTTTCCATCATAAAATGTTCTGCTGTTGCAGCAGCCCTCACTCATTTACCCTTATTATTACCATTTTATTACAGTCAGTCACAAAACAGATTATGTATTATTAAGCATATCAAATCAACATTACATGAACTATATAGTTTTAACTCTTCTTTAGTCTGTTATAATGCACATGTTCTGAATATTTCAAATCAAGGAAATACAGAAACACATGTTGGGTGGTTGGTTTCCTTTCTTAATCCTTTAATGGCAGATAATGGGGAAAATCCTCTTATTGTGTATTTTATTACCGGTATGCATAGTTTTGCTTATGACTCTAGTGTGAACTTGCCTCAAGTTCAATGACTTAAAAGACTTTTAGTGTTTTGGGGAAAAAAAGGGGTAAATTGTAATATTCAGTAACAGCTGATAGAGGATTAGCAAAATGTAAAAAAGCATTTATGTAATATAACATACAAAAACACACATTTTAGTGATTTATTGAGCTTTAATGAACCACACTAAAGCCAAGTATGGAGTCAGTCGCCCGCCCCTGATGTTGAAGCTGTGATGTGCCTGTGGAGTTCAGCTGAGGCAGTGATGTCTTATAGATATTTTTTTCAGACTCATTTTCAGTGGTGAGCCCTCCCTTATTTTACTTGTTTATTTTATTGTATGTTATAAATTTTGAATGAATTTGAGTTTTAAACTCCATTGACGTGAAAAAATAGCTCTTTCAAATGATTTTTTAACGTCTACCTGTTGTTTTGCTGTATGTTTAATTGATTTTTCATTTTTTAAGTCCCTGTGATGCATTTTGTAACTTAAGTTTGTGTGCTACATAAATAAAGATGACTATGATTATACATTAAGTGGAAAAAAGTAAGCAAACTAGCAGCACCATTAATATTTACTAAAAGAAAGATAAAACAGACAGTTAGAGGAGGACACATGGAGAATATAGAAAGGATATGTTCTATTAGGAAATAATTGGCTCCTATTAGTCTTGAAAACAATGCAGTTTCATAAAAGGTTTTTTTTTTTTCTCACCAGGGGCTCTTTAAAGCCCACCTAGCATGAGTGAAAGTTCTGAAGTTTTCCTTTGACGCTTCCTATTGGACACCATCTGGCTTATGGGCGTGCCCTTGGCTGTGATTGGTCGAGCCTGCTGTCGCTCGTAAGTCAGTCTCTCGTGAGCCCCTCCCCTTCTCCCCAAGCAACTGTATGTTCAGCCCGGGCGAGGATTTTCACGAAAACATCCACTGCAGACTGCGCATTAGTGCGAACGAGGAGGGTGCATCGACGAACGGGACGTGTAGCTGTGGATTCAGCGCAGTGACAGCCGAGTCGATGGCGTTTCTTCACTCGCCTAACGGTTTTTGGCCTTAAACGGGGACGAGTTGTAACGGCAATGAATGTGGTATCACTTGTTTGACAGAGAGACGGAGAGAGAGGGGGGCCAAACTCCCTCCCTCTGAAGGGCTCGTTCTGCTCCATGGAGGCTGACGGGACGTTTGCAGAGAGCTCCAGGCCCAGAATTTCACCTGTGAAACGTCGGGACGTCGACGCGGGACGCAATTAAGGAGAGCTCACGCGCACCTGCCTTCGTTTTGAGTACTTCTGTTGGCCAACTTGTTTGCAAACCTGAAGAAGTTAGCAGCATTAGCAGCGTGAGGCGCACCATGACTATCATTGACAACACATAACGAGAGGTTACTCACCGCCTCAGGTAACCTACCAGGACAGGTGGAAGACGCTCTCATAGCTTGTTAACAGACTTTTATTCTCATGGGACTGCTCTAGAAAGTTGTCTCACTGTATCTGAACAACAGCAACTTCACTCAAACCCAAACTGCAGGCAGAACTGAGCACCTTTGCTCGGGAAACAGGGAATTCTTTGGTATTTATTCACCTTGTTCCTCATCAATCATGTCACTTAAAGACAACCCCTGTCGGAAATTTCAAGCCAACATATTCAACAAAAGTAAATGCCAGAACTGCTTCAAGCCCAGAGAGTCACACTTGCTGAATGACGAGGACCTGAGCCAGGTAAACAAATGCATTACATTCACACTTTTGATATTATATGCTGTAAGGACCACCAAATAATCCTTATAAGGGGTTTACAAAGTAGTCCATCTTAAATCCAAGCACCTATGTGCTAATATGACCAATATTTGACTATTAACCCAAATACTCACATTTATTATTAGGGTAACAAAAATGCTAAGGATGCACAGAAGTGAATTTTTGCTGATATCTGCTGTACTGCTATTTCTGAAATCATTATCGCAGGTACCAATGTTTCTCATCAAGAGCACAAAGTCTTCATGGTCTGAAAATGTATTTATTTCTCATCAAGAATACAGTAAGATTATGAATATGAATGTGTATTTGTTTCTTATTGAGAGCATTAAGTCCCAGCCTTACAAAAATGTGTTTGTTCCTCATCAGGAGCACAAAGTCTTAACATTATGAAAATGCATTTGTGTCTAATGAAGAGCAAAATGTCCTTATGTTAAAAAAAAAGCATTTACTTCTCATTAAGACCACAAAGTCCTAACCTTACAAAAATGTGTTTGTTTCTCATCAAGACCACAAAGACCGAACTTTACGAAAATGTATTTGTGTCTAACGAAGAGCAAAATGCCCTTATGTTAAAAAACGTAATTTGTTTTTCATTAAGAGCACAAAGTCTTTACGTTATGAAAATGTATTTACTTCTCATCAAGAGCACAAAGTCTTTATGTTATGAAAATGTATTTACTTCTCATCAAGAGCACAAAGTCTTTGTGGTATGAAATGGCAGGCTTTTTGTAGAAGGAACACTTGTAAACACGAGAAAATGTCCTTTTCAAAAAATGAAACTGACACATGGGACCTATCAGGCATAACGTTATAACATCCTGCTTAATATTTTCTTGTTCCCCATTTTGCTTCTAAACAGCCAACAGTGATCCACTGTGCATTCTGACACTTTTCAATAACCACCATTAACTTCTTCTTTCAGCATATTTAGCAACAGTAGTCATCTCTTTGATTGGACCACAGGGGCCAGCATCAGTGAGCCTTGGTCTCCCATGACTATATCGCTGTAACATCGCTGTTGCTTCCTTGAACTACTTTTGATAGAAACCGACCACTGCAGACCAGGAGTCCCCACAAGAGCTGCAGTTCCGAAGATGCTCTGACCCAGGCATCTAGCCATCAGAATTTGGTCCTTGTTAAACTTGCTCAAATTTAAAAAAAAAAAAGGATACGCCAACTTTTTTTTTTTGCTTTTTGTGTCTTTCCTCACTCCTGAGTCTATGACAAGTTGTGAGTGAGCTGTTTGTTTACGACCCATTCTAAAATTTGTAGGCAGTTTGCATTTAGGAATAGCTTGCACACAAACGGCAGAGGCAGGCTAGCTTTACCCCTTGACTCCCAGTGTTTGAGCTAAGCTAATTAGCAGTGGGAGAGCTTCTGCAAGACACTAACTAGACACAAAAAGAAAAAAAAAACAGTTGGCATCTCGCTTCAAGCTTGCCCATTTTTTCTGCTTCTAACATCAACTTTGAGGACAAAATATTCTTTGCTGTCTAATATTTCCCACACACTAAAAGTTGCCAGTTATTTTTTCCCTTTTTTTTCCCTTTAAATTTTTTGAGAATTTTTTTTCTCCATATTTTACGCAGATTAAACCCAGAGACACTGTATTACGTAATCCTGACACATCATAATCATTGGGAAACCGCCCCGTACTCTGGAGTTTCATAGCTCCTTTGCCAACTTACACGCCGTTTGAGGTCGCACCGCTTGTCACCCCTCGAACACCAGTGATCATTTAAAATGAAAGGCAGCTCGATGCAGAGGATGCACAGATCACTTTTGGTGTAAACTCAGGGTCAGCCGGTGTCTCAGAAGTCTGCTCTGACATGTTGACATCGTTAATGGGGAAGGGAGGAGAGGGAGAGGAAGTGAAGCGTACATTGTCCGCAGCGTCAGTGGATGACATTTTCCCAAGAGATATGTTCTGTTTTAGGCTGCATTTACATGGCGCCGAAAACGGTCAGATCTTATAAGTTTTCATTGCGTTTTGGCCTTACGTCTAAATGGAAACTCGTTGAAAACAGAAACTTTTGAAAACAGGCTCCAGAGTGGAAAGATTTGAATCCGCTCTCCATTCGGCTCAGTGTAAACCGCATCGGAGTGTTTCAGGGTGAAACACTGACGTCGCCGCATGCGCAGTACTCTTTCAGATGAACGCTGCGCGCGCATACCAGGAACAACAACAGCTTCGGCTGTCTGCCGTGTGACGTGTGGGCCTCTCCCCGTGCTCGGTTTGTTATCCAGACAAAACTATCCAGACAGATATGTTGCCTGAACTGATTTGTTGTCCAGAAAAGAAACTCCTGCGTCTCTGTGCGTCTATTCACCGTTGTTGTTTGTGAAAGTTTTTCTTCTTCGTTCGTGTGTTGTAGCAGCGCTGCCTCTCTGCAGACCTACAGTGCCATCTACTGAACCAGCATGCACACTACAGGAGACGAACTCGTCTCCGAGCGTCGTCGTCTGAACGCAGAAGAGTTCTAAAACGCAAAGGACAAATCTTTGCGTCTCTATGTCAGGAGCGTCCGTGTAAACGTAGCTTTAGTCTAAAATAAAAAAACGCCTTTTTGTAAGATGTGAGACAAACTGTGACATTCTGTGTTTATATTGAAATTTGCGTTCAATGCCTAATTCCGTGATTCCGTCCGCGATTCTGTGATCACGGATTATATAGGGCCCTACATAATTACAAGATAATCAAGATTATTCACTGAGCCTGTCAGTGGTCATGATGTTATGCCTGATCGATGTATGGCTGAGTAAATAGCAGTACAAGTTTTGATACTAGTTGATACCAATATTGTAGCAGTAGTATTGTACATCCCTAAATGATATACTTCTTAATGAGTAGAACATTTTACCGATCTGGAGAGGTAAACCCCTCAAACTTAAAACATGGCTGACTTTTTATTAAATTATCATTTTTTAACCCAACTGTTGGACTGTGTATTGCCATCTGAAGACCAGAAGATAAACTGAGTTTCTAGATGAAATGAGGAAACCTGTTGTTGATCAGGATTCCTACAATAAGCCGTTTGAAACCAGGCATGGTGCCTCTGATCCGGTGCATAGGTTTATATGACTAAATCCTATCTGAGAGGGTCGCTAATGGGTCTTTCAGGGGCCCAACCGTTTCTTTGTGTGGCCCTGTATTCCTAAAGTAAGGTAAAGGCCTGTTTGTGCTCATGATTGATGCACTGCTCTGACTATTTGTCATGTGTCAATAGACCATAAAGTGCAATGGTTAGGTTAATTGGACGTAATTAGTTTCCAGCTCCAGGGGCATATTGACCTTTATGTAGATGTATACCTATGTGCAGCACTTAAGCCTCTATCTATTGCTTTCAGCTCTATCTTTTAGTTTAGAGTCATCTTTGCAAATGAAGTAAGCTAATGGCTAGCACACTGTCTCATCCATCTAGATTACTTTATTTCTCATTATGCCCTCAGTTTGTAAATCAAAGTCTAATTTGGCACTCCAGGTCCCCCTTGGAGCCCCAGCACATAGGAGACTTGATTTTATTTTGCTTCTCATAGTCCAAAGATCGCAATTGAATTAATCCCACCCACACTGCCTGCTGGACTGTGTTGTTGATGTTGGCAGTCCATGAATGGTGGCATCAGGTCACAGTGAACTCCATTGACCTGTATCGTGATCATTCCCCTTGGTAAGCTGATTAATGGGACAGGTTAAGGCTATCTGTCTGCAGGGAGAAAGTTTGGATCACAGACAGGATCAACAAAAACGATGGAGATTGCAGAGCAAACCATTATGTGCCACGATGTTGGACAAAACAATATGAAACACAGGATCAAAACTAGTAAGAACTCGGAGAGCATGGATGTCGGCCGAGGCAGCGAACTTTAGAATAACCTTAAAAAATAAAAAAGAAGTGAAATCCAAGTTTTGGTAAAGTTCTACATTTTCTTTAAACATGGTGTAAACAGTGTAATGCATGTTTACATCAGCGTATTGTCATAGATGTTTGTAGTTATCAACATAGTCTGAGCTACAATTTGGTGTTAGTTACCACTTTAAATCTTGTGTGTTATCTGACAACATTAATGACAAAATCAACTAAGGGTAGACAATAAACTTAATGCAGATAGGGCTGGGAATCACGTATGAGATACATGGTATTTGATCTGCAATATCATTAATACCATGATATCTTACATCAGTGCATCTTACAAGAATGTTATGCAACAATATGCCATACTGTTCAGATTTATTTTGAAAGCAGAGGGTCTTTTTAGTCACCTTAATTCCTGTTTGACAGACTAACTGCGGCCCTCTATTTCCCCATTAAGGTCTGCCAGGCAATGTCAAATGTAAAAACAAATACAGCAAATATATGAAAAAATCTGTATGTATTTTAGTCTAATGTCCCACAACACTATGCACACAAGCAAAGTATATTACAACCTGAAAAATGAAAACTGCTTCTATTTGAAGAGTTATGGGAATTTGGTTTCTGAAAAGCTCTTTTGAAGCATTTTTAATTTATTTAGTAAAGAAGTGGCACATAGACTTAGCTAACCTTTCAACAACCAACATTTTTATAACTGCTACATTAGCTACTTTGGTAATATGATTTTATGAAATGATTATTCTCATTGGGACATGGCTAGTAAAACAAAGGTAAAATACAGTATATATTAGTTTGTTGCATAAAAAGTACATTCAATTGGATTTAATTCTGAGTTTAGTTCTTTAACTTGAGCTTTACTGTTTGGTTTTAAGCATGGGATTATGTTTTGGTAAATTACAGGCATTTTGGTCTTCATCTTGACAGTTTTGGCTCTTTAAAACTCTACTTGGCAGTTAAGCTTCCTCTATTAGTATTGTATTAAATGTTCTTAAGAAGACTTGCAACAAGTTAGGATCAATAATGTCCCCATTATTTCCACCATCTTGGCTGAAATTCCTGTCTTTTGATTGGAAATAATGCTGAGGTAAATTTCCCCCCATCTTCCCTCTGGTCTGCGTCTTATGTTCTAAAGGCTGCATCCAGTAAGATGTTTTCATCCATCGTTGGTGACTAAAGACTCTGGACAAGTTGGACTTTTTGGTCGTTGTCTGAGTCCTACTTTCAGGAAATCCTGAAGGAGTCTCTTTCTTTGCTGCCTCACTGACTGCTCTCTGAATAGAGTTTGTAGACCCACGCCATCCCTCAGCGCACTCTAGCTCAGTCATTTATGATGGGGGTCGGGAGCAAGCGGGGCCCCGTCGCAAAATGAGCACACACGACTACACTTAAAAGACTCCATTTAAACACTGAAGCATTGAAGGGTAAAAAGTGACCCAGATTCGTCCTGTCTTCTCTTCTCCCACAGGAGGACTTGTTATCATGGTGCTGTCAGGTCATGTGAGGAGAGACAGGACATTGTTCTAGTGTCTCTGCACAGGCTTTTTTCCCCCCAACAATGGAGGGAGATGTGTCCGAGAAGAAGTTTAAATCTCTCTACACTTGTCGGAACTGCCCTTTCCTGCAGTGAAAACGTCAAATAACATCTGCAGGGTACTAGGGCTGGGAAATATATCAAGTTTTTGAGATCCATCCAAATATTTGCAATTGAAATTTAAAAGAGAAAAAAAATGTTACTATCATTATAGTTTATTTGGGGTGAAGATAACTTAATGGTCCTTCCAACATCACCTATCAAATGTTCAATAAGAAGATTTAAGTGAAAGTCTTTACACACCAAGAGCGATTTACCAGATAAATATGCAAATATGTCAGGGAATTTTGATGTGTCTTCCTATTTACATTAAGAGTGCTGGTATTTCAACCTTGGGCTGGGTTTATTTGAAATGGAATCATCCGATTTTTCAAAAAAAAGAAAACCTTGATTTGTTTCACCATTTAATTCAGGATCTGGAGCTGTACCACAGCTTCTTCATGACCAACTGTCCAAGAATGTAGAATCTTGTTTACTCGCCTTACCATAATACTGCAGCCCCAACACAATATTCCTCTATATATCGTCTTAAAATTCATTTTCCATGTCATTTTGATAACTCTGGTCTAACAAATCAAGCTGCTGTAACGGAGACACACCTTGAAGTTCACCGCAATGTTTAATGCTTTGACTGATTGTGACGCACATGCATAAGAAGTGCTTTGATTGGTCAAATGTGGGATTATTGAACTCAGGAAAGAAAAAAACTGCCTTCCACAATATAACATTACATTACTGTTGATTCACACTAAGTTAGGGATGGGAACTGATAAAAATGTATTGATACCAGTGCCATTATCGATTCTGCTTTTCAATTTGATTCTTTAACAATTCCCTAATGGATTCCTAAGGGTTTTCAGTGTGGACGAAGTTTGCCCACACAAGTGCTCGGTGGCAACAAAGTCAAACCACATGACACACCTGATATTTGGCACTGCATTCTGACATTCTTACATCAAAATTAAATGGATAAGCCAACTTTTCTTTTCATTTTGTGCCTCACTCCCAAGCTAAATTAGCTTAGCTCAAACTATTGGAGTAAATGGGTATTGTTAGCCTGCCTCTGCCTGCAGTTATTAGATAAACTTCACCAACTCTAAACGGTCCAGTGGGCTGTCATCTATTATCTTCTTCAGCCCCTAAAAAGAGGCCTTGTTTTGTCGACCTACTTCCACGGTGGTTTTGTGGTAGAGATGTGACGTCACAAACGAGTTGAGTTTTTTGAACAGCTCTTTTAAGTGAATGAGAAGAAGCGGTTCACAGTTGTAAGAGAGTTGTTTGTTGCAAGCCATTTCTAAAAATGTACTTCTAACGACTGCCTTGCAACACAGCTCACTCACAACTGCGAATCAGTTCTCATCGTTAACTTTAAAGAGAAGTTAAAAAGACTGTACTTGTTCGTGAACACCACATCTTTCGCTTAAACCACCACAGAGGTGCTTGTTAGTAGTTCAACAAAGCAAAGCCTCTGTTTATGAGTAGAAGAAGATGAATTTATGATAGTACAAGATAACATAACTATGGGTAAAAAAAACGAGTCACAAGAAGCAAACAGGACCATTAAAAGTTGTTGAAGACTTTATCTTGTGACTGTAGGCAGAGGCAGGCTACCTGTACCCATTGACTCCCAGTGTTTGAGTTAAGCTAACTAGAGGAGGGCAAGCTTTGCCTGTCTCTTTCTTGCTACTGCACGCAGAGTCAAAAGAATGGTGTCTATCTGCTGTCATGGACTCAAGACTGAGGCAGACATGACAAGAAAAAACATGTTAGCTTATCCTTTTCGCTATTTTGACGACTTCTGCCGAGCAAACAGACTTTTGATATTGATTTTTTTATGGAAGTTGTTTTTCAATTCAGAACTGTAATTGCTTTTTTTAATCCCATCCCTACACCAGATTTGCGTGCCAGCAGCAACTCGTATTAAAAAAGCACATTATTTGTTGTTTATGGCTTCTATTTTTGTTGTTGCATTAACAAACATTTGCGATAACCAGTTATTTCTTTACAAAAACAACAAAAACATCTTGAGATTTGTATTGAGGAACATGAAGTATGTCCCAGTATGGATTGAGTTCATTTTGCCCTAGCCTAGAGGACATAACCCCTGTGTGCCATCTTCTCCAAGGTTGTCGTTCACACAGTTCGATGCTGGTTCTCTTTGCCACTGTGAGGCCTCATGATAGAACATTCCTGTTACATCACCTTTGTTTACAGAGTCACTCAGCTGAGAAATGTGCCGTACCTCCTGAAGTGAAAGAGGATTTGATGCAGGATTACACTGGGATGAAGTTATGACTGTAATCAAAACCACTGATAGCAGGACATGGAGGTGCCAGGCGGGAACGAATGCCAGAGCTTTTCTAGACTTGATTCGCAGGCTACAGCTCCATAGACTCGCTGCTGAATTATGTAACACTCTTAATTGCTAAGCTCTTTAGGTGGACGCAACATCTCAGTGTAAACATGTTTGGTAAAATTTGTGCCACTGGCTGCACAGCCTTGCAGGACTTCAGTTTTTTTTCCTTTTTTGACTCCACAAACAAATGCTGACTACCAGCGTGGCAGGAGCTCAAGATTGTCCCAGAAATATTTAAGTGCGACTACCAGGCCCGCTTCTCAATACATGTTTGAGCTGCAAATCTGTAGCCACAAAAGTGCTCAGACTCTGTGCTACTTCTCTCTCCCGTTTCTGATCCACTGTTTTTCTAACTTCTGCCTCTCTCTGCCCCCTTCCACCCACCAGTCCACCCACTTAGAGGATCAGAGGCAGAATCATGTGTGTTAGCCTTTCCTCTTTCATTTTTTTCAGGGCAGTGTGGTGCTCTGGGATCCAGCCAGCTGGACTATGTGGCCTCTGGGCAGCTAGTTGTGACTCACACACACCTTTCTGCAATTAGACTAAAAAGTGTGTTTGTCAGCGCAAACCTGCCCAGGGAGGGTCACAGTTTAAATCTGAGACCACCCTCTGGCTGCACCTCCATTAGATCAAAATGTGCTTTACGGAGCGAGCTGATAATCAATGTGTTAATGTTTTTGCTTTAGTGTGCCTTTAACAGTGTGATTATGTTCTCCCCCCTCACCAGGCCAAACCTATTTATGCTGGATGGCTGCTGCTGGCACCAGAGGGAACAAATTTTGACAATCCATTGCACAGATCACGGGTAAGTGGTTTCTCTGCTAGACTGAATGGATTATGTTCAAAACAATATAATGTCGTCCAGAGGGGCAAAATTCAAATTAGGACAGGATTGGATGGGATACAAGCAAAACAAAAATGATACATTCCTTTTAATTGAACACCATATTTAAAAGGACAACATGATTACATACTGTCAGGCACAAACCTCTTCTACCAAAATTGCTGCTTTACAGGAAATGAAAAAAATGGTGTTGCATTGTCCTGGTTACAGATTGTTTTTTGTGCTTCTGTTTGGTTAAAATTTTATAAAACCCTCTCACCAACCCAGAAAGTGAACAATAGCAGTGTTTTAAAAAACAACACAAAATTGGACATATGAGGATTGTACCCAACAGCCGTGAAATGTCAAAATGCAGTGTTGTGCAACACGACAAAATACCACAAAGACCAATGACTAGAATAGAATAGAATAGTTCTTTATTGTTACTATATAAACACTTTTTTGGCAACAGAATTTGTACACTGAAGCATTTTTGGCATCCTCTGTGGCAGCATAAAAGAAAAAAGCAAACATGTTAAAATAGATAAGTTATAATAGAATTCAAATATATTCAGATAACTAAAGGAAACCTAAGATTTTTTTATGTTCATCACCGCATATAGAAACACTTGTGTGAAGGTAAAGTGACATTAAAATTGAACATTTTAATGGAGTCTGAGTATAATATAACATGATACAGTTCTGTTTGCTACAGTATGATGAATGGCTGCCACGATTAGTCGACTAGTCGTGACTAAGTCGAC
This sequence comes from Scarus forsteni, assembly GCA_036419115.1. NCBI lineage: Eukaryota > Metazoa > Chordata > Actinopteri > Labriformes > Labridae > Scarus > Scarus forsteni. Next base: position 14,430,609 of record JAZDUH010000043.1, read on the forward strand.
AATCAAAATGGTCGACAACTAATCCAGTAGTCGATGTGTGGTTTTGTTTTTTAGGCGTTTTCTCTCAAAACTGCTGTACCTCTGCTGTCTTGTCTGCTTTTCTGTCCGTGACACATGTGCAGTAATGGTAATCGGGGTCAGCCGTGATGTCACAAGAAGAGTTATGTCCAAACAGTATCATGGCTAACTGGCTACGGGCTTCAAAAGTTTGGGGGCATTTTTCCAAAACAAAAGAGTAGAATGTGCAATGCAAAATTTGCAAGGCATAACTTGCCTTCCATGGCATTACAACGGTGATGCATAAGCATCTGAAAAGGAAGTATGTCGTGGCTGATTCAGTTTCCCATGAAGAGCGACAGTTGTCTAGATAAGCTAATTGTCTATTTAGCTGTAACATTAGCGTCAACAGTATGGTGACCAGACGTCCCCAATTTCCGGGACAGTCCCTGTTTTGGATGACCTGTCCCCAGATAAAACTGCCCCCCACAATGCGCCCAATTTTAGTGTTTTACTATTGTGCATCTATCTACCAGAACTAAGGTTCTTACTACAGTTGTGAATGCAACAGAAAGGGTGAGAGAGCAGGCTGAGTGCAGACTAAAGGTGCTTACACACCGGACGTTACTTGTACTACCTCGGCGATCACTCTCCATGCAAAGTCAATGTACAGCCGCAATGGGGCAGGGCTAACCCTCCCGCGATGCGACAGCCACTTTTCACACTACCACATAGCTTGTCGCGCGATGTGGCTGTGCGACAAGAGCCAATCAGTGTTGGGTGTGTGTGTGACGGTACCCTAGACAGACAGTTTTACATCCAGACTACAGAGATACAATCCATGTCCGTGTGGGAAACATTGTGAGGACATTAGTTCCGCCTAGGTGAACCGCGGGAAACTCACAGAAAAGGAATACAGCTGGAATAATGTCCGCTGATACATCCTATTATATGATATATGATATGATCGTGGTGAAACTCGAGCGGACGCGATGTCATCGAGTGACGGTTGACGGCATCGGTGACCAAATGAGGTATTTATGGACGCCTGACAATTTGTCAGTGGGCGACGCGATTTTGGTAGCTGGGTCGCTTGTGGTGTGAACGCAGCATAATACAGCAGTTATTGTGTTGCCAATCCACTCATTTAAGTGACGTTGGGCTTGCTCTTCTACTTGTGTGAATCTCACATGATTGTCGCCCAGCTGCCTGCTACAAAGCTAAACATGAGTGTGGTAGGTAGTTTGTCCTTTCCTCACCCCTGTTTCCTGGTTATCACGCCCACAGGAATCAAACCAGCACACCCCCAAACACACTCACGCATAGTTGCCAGGCCTGCTCATTATAAGTGATTTGGGCCACCAGCTGCATGCTGGTGCGGTACGCTGCAGTTCATGCATGATGTGACTAGTCAACCAATGGCAAAAATAGTCGTTGACTAGTAGACTATCAACATAGTCATTTGTGACAGCCCTAGTATGATGCACCAGGATTTGGCCTCAGCTTTCATTTAATCCGTTTCTGCATGCCATCCACAATGTTATTGCTGCACAGCCTTCTGTTATATGAAGACACATTTCTCTGTCTGAAGCTGGTGGAGCTTCTGGCAGCTCCATTCGTCCGTCTTTTAATGTGCTAACCATTCTGGCATTTGTTTGACATATTGACAGGCAGGAGGTCTGCTCTTTGCTGCTCCTGATGCCGTGCAGCCTCCTAAAGGAACTTTGGCCCTCCGTCAGTAAACTCCTCATTCTGAAGTTATAATGAGCCGAACATTGACTTTTATTTTTTATCATAGTGCCTGTAATGAGAGCCCTTTTTCTGTTTCACTGCCTCCTTTATCAGCTCTCCCAGATTGCGCTGTGGTGGTGCATCCTAAAGAGGAGTTTGGAGAGTATGGGGGAGGAGAAGGGAAAAGTCCCCGTTCTCACAGCCACACTGATGGCTTCCATATGGGTTTTGGTGAAAAGCACCTCCAGATCCTTCAGCTCAGCTGCTGTCAACAGCTCGCTGCTGTCGCTTTGACGTAATCGCTGATGTGTTCTGCCTTTCCTTACAATCAGCTTCTCAGTGTGGGAGGACAGTTGCTGGCCTGTATGTTGTGCTGAGGTGAGCAGGTTGGTCTGGTTTTAAATGACCAGCGAGTAAATAACAGAAAAGGAGCTGACATGGTGGATGAGTAATGCTCTAGGACCACTTAGGTCTGACTGAATGTTGGCTCTATGCTGTTCATCAGAATTGGCCTCTGTTACATTTTCTGGTTATCTTGATATATCTTGCTAATTTAATAACTAGCGGCCATGTTGAGTCCTCATTGCCTTTAGGTTACAAAGCACTACTCAATATTTTATGGATTGGGCTGGTGGAATAGGAGAGCTTGATATTCAATACGGAGACAAAACGGTGCATTAAGATAAGAAGAGGTCAGTGGAGAGCTCATCAGGTCAATAATGAAAGAGATCAATGGATATAGTTGACATTTCAAATCAGGAAGTATTGGCAAAAAACCTTTTAACCAAGACCTAACCCCCAATGCCAGTGTCATTGTATCATGACTTTAGCATAAGGAACAAAGGAGTCTGAGTTTTCACATTAAAAAGAATGTTCATGCTGTTTCTTTTTCCCCCTCAGCATCAGTGTTACTGTTGTTGACTGATTATTTTTGTTATAGTATTCGTCTACAAACTTTAAAACTAGACAGTAACTAATAAAAACAAGTGCACACAAACAAAAACTAAAACTAAATCCAATCAGACCTGATTTCGTCATGTAGAAAGTAGGGACAAGTTAAGAATATATCCAATTACAGCTACTCTGGTTGTGTGGAAATGCTGGATAAGTTAATAGGGACATCCAATCACAGATGCCTTGGTGGTGGTGGTGCATCCAATCAGAGCTAGTCTCTTTATGAGTTGACATATTCATGTAAAGCAGGTTTACCGTTTGTGGTCAATTCTGGTATTGTAACTGATTTGCTCTGCCAGGAAGCTTAAATAAAGATGACTGCATTTTACACAAAAGTTAAATTTGTTTCAGTTAATTCATATATTCAAATTTAACTAGCATTAGATGTTTATTTTATCCATGTGTAAAACATGACTTCAGAAATTCAATGAAAAATGCCCTATGCACTTCATATTTTAGTTTACTTAATTTACAGTAGATGTCCTCGAATAAAATCTTGTGAAATTTCCTCAACTAAAACTAGACTTAAATAAAACCAATTAAGATGACTAAATTATGACTAAAATTAAATGATCCATCCATCCATTCATCTTCTGCCGCTCATCCGTGGTCGAGTCGCGGGGGCAGCAGCCTGAGCAGGGAGGCCCAGACTTCCCTTTCCCCAGCTAATTCACCCAGCTCTCTCCAGGGGATCTGCGAGACATAGTCTCTCCAGTATGTCCTGGGTCTTCCTTGGGGCTGCTGTTCCCTGGTGGGACGTACCCGGAACACCTCACCATGAAGACATCCAGGAGGCATCCTAACCAGATGCCTGAGCCACCTCATCTGGCTCCTCTCAATGCAGAGGAGCAGCAACGCTATATTCTGAGCCCTTCCCTGATGACTGAGCTTCTGACTCTGTCTCTACGGAGGGCCCTGCCAGCCTGAGAAGGAAACTCATTTCGGCTGCTTGTACTTGTGATCAAGGTTTTTTGGTCACGACCCACAGCTCCTGACCGCATGTGTGGATAGGGGAGTAGATCGACCGATGAATCGAGAGCTTTGCCTTGCAGCTCAGCTCCCTTTTTACCCTGACAGACCGGTGCAGAGTCCGCATCACTGCAGATGCCGCACCAATCCGCCTGTCGATCTCCCGATATTTTAGGCAAAAGACAAGCTCAGCATTGCATGGAATATAAACAGTGGATGGAGGCCTGAGTTTAATGGCAAGACTAACACTTGTAATTGGCAACCCATTAGATTAATCAAGGCATTATTGTGATAAAATAAGCTTTTTGATTAGATTTATATCTTCAGCTGTTTGGTGTTGCACCTCAGTTGCTGCATTAATTGAGAGACATACTGGAAGAAGTGCCTTAAATGATACAAAAACAAACAAAGGCTTGCACATCCACAGGGGAGGCCCACCCAGGAATCATTTCACATTTAGAATTGCTCAGGCTTTAGTCTCAATAATCTTAACATTAGAGGCAAAATGCAGTGCTTACAAAGCGATGTGTGTATTTTTTTTCTGTACGGGTCCAACTTTTCCAACCCACTTTTGCCCAAACCTGCACATCTTGGAACCACAACCCAACGCAGTGGTCAGACAGCAACATATAGAGTGCTGAAGCTTCAAAACTAACGACATTGAATATTTAGGTGTTTAAAAAATAGCCCAATTCAATCTCTTTTCTCATTCTCTCCCTCCTTTTTTCACCTGCTCACGTTATTTCTTTGACTTGCTCCCATACTTGCAAACCTTGACCAGAGGCCTATATCACGAAGCAGGATTAATATGATAGCAAGGTAACTTCAGGGTTGACTCTGATTTATCGATAGCACGAAGCCGGTTCATTTCTTATCGGAGTAGATCACCATGGTGACTTACTCTGAACGGACAATCCTGGATTGAGTTACCATGTTGATAATTTGCGTCGTGCTATCGATTATCCTTGACCGCGCTTTGTGATATAGACCTCTGCTGCAGGACTCTTAATATATATATATATATATGATATCCATATTGACAGGATATGTGTTTGCATTGTTTTCTTTCATTGATGTTTTCACTTTAAATTCAGGAAACAATTTCTTAACATCTCTTTTGTGTGTGACATTAGAAGCAGCACAGTACAATAAAAAGTGTAGGTTACTAGTCTTGTTGTTGTTTAAAACATTGTTTTTGCACGTTCTATTTTTTTTATTTGCACTGACCTGCTTTATTGATTTTTACTTAGCTGATTCAGATATTTTATTCACGTCCTTCAGTATAGTATGGTAAAGTTGTCAATGTTAGATCAATACTTTATAGTACTGTATATCAACCCTATGAAACAGATTTGAGATGGTTCATGCTGCAGAGTGTTGTAAACCATCCGACACTAAGTCTTTGTCTTGCATAATGTCCTACTTAAAGTTGTTGTTGTTCTGTCAGCTTTCAGCTGGAACCTGTTTTAATTTTCCTCATCAGTTAATGATGAGGAAAAATAATGTTAATGTTATTTGAACTGAAGCGTGATGAGAAATGTTTCCAGCTAACTTGAAAACCTTGTTGTGGTGAATGATGACATTGTGCCAAATAAGAATTGGCTGCCAGCGAGTTGCAACAGTTTCCCAAAGGCTCCGAGCTCTTGTGTGTTTGCTGTTTGTGTTTGTTTGCCCCAGTAAAGTTGCAAAGTGTTTATACCTGGGGGTGTATACAATATTCTGTAGTGTGTGAGATTTAACTTTTTATTAGAGCATTTAAAGATGTTTTTCATTTTCAGTACTGAATCTGTGCATTTCTAATCAAGTGCCTGTGTATTGTGTTGACAGTTGTTATTAAAATTCTCATGATTAAAATGGCTTACACATAATAAATAAACAGCTGTCAGAACCATGTTTACCATTTTAACATGTTGCCTCATCATTTATAAAACCCTGCTGTGGTTTACAGCTGGAACAGACTCTGATGTTTACCAAAAGGCTGTGCGAATAATCAATATCATGTTTGTTTGATTACAGAAATGGCAGAGGAGGTTCTTCATACTGTACGAGCATGGCTTACTCCGCTATGCACTGGACGAAATGGTGAGTGAAAGCTGTCCTTTTGTTTCCCTGATTCCTCTCTCTCCAAATTTAAAACATTTGATTGGAGAAAATGTTGAAGAAGGCTAATATTCGAAGTATAGTTGAGTACTAAATGGAAGCTTGAGGCGCTTATCAATTCTGTTCATGCACGTTTTTTAGCTTTATTGCTCACAGGGCAAGTTCTTTGATGGCATTTTTTTAAAAGATTTGCAGCCATTTGGATGAAAAATTAATCCTCTTGGGTATTTCGCCCTTTGAAACTGAGCACAATCTACAGTATGTCAGTAGAAGGGAAGTGACTATGCCCCTGTTAACTTCTGAGAGTATTTGAATAGGAAACTGCTGGAGGAAGTTTGCTTTACCAACACACACAATGAAACATTCGAATAGGAATAGATATAACAAAACAACAGCCTAACTCTGATGTATGATGAAATACAAATTAGGGTATGAGGCCCATATTAAATTAGTCTGATCTGCTCTCTATTAATTAAACATTAGATTGTTTTCTATATTAAAGTAAAAACATGAATATATTTAAATAGTTGCATGATTAAGGAAGAGTTTTGAACTTAACAGAATGGTTCAGGTGTTTAAAGTTGGGTTGCTCAAAGCCATGGCACTAGTTAAAATAAGTGCCTAGTGTATAAAGCAACTGGCCAGCTCTGCCCCTAATGGACATAACTGAGTATGGACATAGCAGTCAATGGTGCCACCCAAAGTCTAGTGGTTACCTCACTTCTAGGGCAAAACTACACAAAAAACAGTGTTGGCCCAATGTAACAGTGCGTTTTTTTTACAGCATTTCACTCTTTCTCAACAAAATGTTAGGAGCTACTTTATGGTGTAGGTCTGTGTATCCTTCCACCATCACACTGCGTATCTTTCATTAGCTGTTAGGGATGGGAATTAGAGGTAAGATCTTAAGCCCGAGCCCGAGCCTGACCCGGCCCGGATTTCGGGCCGGGTCGGGCCCAAAGTGTCATTTATTACGTTCGGGTCGGGTTGGGTCGGGCCCGGGCTTCCCTCTCACTAACTTTTTTTTAATAAATATATATTTATATATGATGTATACTAAAACAATGTATGGATATTAAACTAAGGAATACTTGTTATAAAATAAATAATTTGGATAAAACAGAGAAGGCGCTGCATGGTAATTGCTATTTAACTACTACAGTTGGGAAGGAGTTGGGACACGCGCGCTTTACGCAGCGCTCAATGCCAGATGTTCAAGAGGACGAGACCCGAGACTGAATTCCCTCACAATACGCACTTTACACCGAGATGACTGCCCTGGAACACCTACCTCAGCAGGTCTGACTTCTGCAAACAGCAGCCGGTCCAGAAACATGTATGAATGGATTCATCCGTGCGCGCAGTCTCCAGCGGAGGATTTTTAAAGTCTGTTTGTTTCCGCCTTTGGTAACGAAGACTTTAGTGAACCTGCTGCGCTCTGGAGGCTTTACCCCGTGTATCTCAGATGCCCTTCCTTGTGATCTACAATGAAGCCCATACCTGCTCCTGCTGCTGTTCCTCTCCTTGTCAGAGAGGCGCGTCCATGTGAGCACAATATCACACACAGAAATATCTTTAACAAACTTTTCCAGCGTTATTTCATTGTGTAAATGCATTTATAATGATCATAAAAGTATGTAGATTATTTTAACATTAAGAAAACTTACGTTTTTTTCTGCCAACTCGAATATATTAAAATAAATATCAAATGGGCTGCTGCATTTTGCCAACGAAATGAAGCATGAACTATCACACTTGATAGAACAGACACACAAATATAAAAGAAAGAAATGTTTATTGAATAGGCATCTTACAGTCTTGTTTAACTGGGAGAATTCATTACAAAAGACAGGCTCTAATTTGTTATCATTATGCACAGGCATCGTCACAAATCGCAACCAGTCCCTTTTCCTGGAGCAGTGCTCTGTCCGGGTCTGACTGACGCCTCCCTTTTCTCCTCCTCCTGAGTCCTCACAAATAAAATATAAAATTTCGGGGTTTTTTGGGCTCGGGCCTGCAAATCGAGTTTATTGATCGGGCTTGGGCCGGGTCGGGCTTTAATACCCGTGGGCCTGGGTTGGGTCAGGTCAGGCTGGATTTTTTAGGCCAGATCTTACCTCTAATGGGAATTGATAAGATTTTATCAATACCAATGCTGTTAACGATCCTGCTAATCGATCCAATTCTTTAAGGATTCCCTTATCGATTCCTGCAGATTTTGCGAGCGGGTAAATGTTGGTCTGATTCCACTCACTTAAGGTTGTGTAGTAGAGGCAATGAAAATTAAGCTACAATTCTGATGCTTCTGAACCCTGTCAGTGGAAGGAATTGATAAGGGAATTGATAAGCAAAAAGATTAATGATATCGATTCTTTGATGGAGCTGTTAACGATTCTCAACTGGAATTAGTTTTCGATTCCCATCCCTATTAGCTGTTCAGTTCAGAGTGCTGCAGGGGGTCATTTTGTGGACTTAGGGCACAAACTGATATCAGTCTAATTATTGACGGGTCACTCCTGTACAACGTGATGTGAGCTTTTGTCAACTTTGGCTCGTTGCTTTCGATATGGACTTCACGATTCCCCCTCTGCAGTAACAAAGCATTATGTTTGCAGTGCCCAATTTACTCATCAGTGTCAGAAATGTCCAGGAGAAGTTTGATACTAAACACCACTTATAACAGCAATAGCTCTTCAAGTTCATGGACATGGTTTTACTGCTAATGCATCTGTACCACCATAGCCTGTGATCTGTCCTGCCCCTCAGTTTCCACAACAGTTTCTCCCATCCCTTTTTCTACTGGGGACTCTATCTGCAAAAGTTCTTCCCCTGTGTACTCCTGGTTATAAAAATTTCCTCTCAAACCAATAACTAACAACATGACATCATCAGTTGAATCAAAGTCAGTAATTTTTTGTCAAGTTTTACTTTAGTTTAGTTTAGAGACCAGTGACCTTAAGAGCTAATCAGAGGAGAGCAGCATTTTTCTGGTGGAAGGATTCATAACCCATTTGTCGCATCACACAAAGATTCTGAATTTGGGGGCCTTGTCGAGGGAAAGTGAAACACTATAGAGGGTCTTACTGGTTGTAGAGACAGCATTGTTTTGTGTGATTGTACCATAACAGTGGGTAATACGACACTATCTGTAACACCACTATCTGCTGTCTATTGCACAGTGTCTGTTCCCGTCTTTGTCCCTTCAGAGGCAGAGCTGACCAGATGATTTATTGGCAGTTATATTTACAAGTGCCGTCAGCTTTGAACAGCTCCACTTCAAAAATCTAAACCATCCCTTTAAATGTAATACTAAAACAAATCAACTTCATAAGAACAATTGTCGATTTTGCACCGTGAGTGGGGCAGTTTTTGATTTTTCACTTAGGCTGTTGTACATCGATAACCTGACACCAGATGGACTGTTGAATAATTTTATCTCATCCACCTGGAAACAAGCTAAGAAAATGTTTGGGGTTAGACAGAAACTTTCTAAAGCATATTGAGCAGGTGGCCAATCAGATATAAAGGACATAGTGTTGGCTACTTTGTAAAACAAACTCTGCAAAACATGTTTTAAGTGTAGCAAAAATATGTTTTGTGTTGTTTTCTTTTCATTTTATTAAAAAAATGGAGCCTAGATCTGATAAAACCTTTGCCTAAATTGTTAGCCTTTATGCTAATCTCAGTGTGAGTAGTCACTTGTCTGGCCCATAGCTCCCATCTCTTTCTGCTCCAAAGGACTCCGATTGCGACCAGGCCACTTTGGACCAAGCACAGTCGTTTTAGATTGGATCTTGGCAAGATGGATCTTTCTGATTACAAACTTATAAGGCTTTCACATCAATGTTGTTTGGCCACACTTACAGACTTCTCTGGTTGGTCCAAACCAAAATAATCGGTGTGAAACCATCTCTTAGACTTTGGTCCGAACCAAAACAGACAGACTTTGGTCAGACCAAAAGAAATGATCTCGGAATCACAGTCTGGTTCATGCCTCGTGTGAAAACAGAACTTTGAAAGGTTCAGACCTTCAAATCAGTGACAGGAAATCATGACATGAATACCGGAAAAAAGAAATCCGTCACTGAAACAACTTGAGCAGCAGAAACACAGGGGTAGAAGGGGAGACCAAATGTCATATATATATTTGCTTGGATGTCAGATTGTCTTCTAATGATAAAACTCATTCGAAATGAACTTGGACCAGCTTTATGCACAGCTCTTCAAGTGGTCCCTGTTGCTAGTAGAAAATCATCAATAAGATGATGGTGGAATACAGATTTCATTTATGTTTCCAATATTCAAGACCAGCGTTATTCAATGTGTTGATGCCCGACCGAATGACCAATCAGTGTAAATTACAGAGACATTCAAAGCACGTAGTTGATGACCATATCACATCTGTTCATCATGTAAAGTCCGTCAGTCTGTTTGCAATAATGACAGTGTGAAACCCAAACAGACCGAACCAGATCAATACAATGAAACAAAAATCTTGGTCTGGACTTTCCGGTGTGAAAACACTAAGTGATTTCAACCTAATGGGGATGATGGAATGTCTGCTCACACTGTGCCCTGACATGATGCACAGCCAAAACAGTATAATCTGATGGTCAGTCTTAGCCATATAACACCTCCCACGTCAGCAAAGGCAGTAAGCAGTCATTACCACTTGACCAGGCAGTCACCTCACAGTTAACAGCAGCACTCTCCGTCACCTAACAAGTATTTAGTGAGTGTGTTAAACACTGAACTAACTAGCACAACAGTGTCAAAGGAATCAAGTGACACTGCATGGTGTGGATACTTAAAGTCATGTGCCAGGCTGTGTGTGTTTGTTCATGGGGCTTACACTCTTATTGTGCAAGAGTCCCGTGATGACTTCCTTTCCTGAAAGGAAAAAGAAAACATGAAAAACTTCTTAACGCCAGCAAGTCTCCGATGATTTTATCGGTACGAGAGTCTCATATGTATGCATGATCATAAAGTTAATATGTAGACTGTCTCGTGTTTTTGTAGGTCACTTGTTGCATTGCTGTTTACTTTGTCTCTTCTACTACTGCTGTTTTTATGGCTGCATGTGGGCAGGCTGAGTATTGATTGACCCAAAGCGGCGCTCGACTGTTTTTTCTAAACGTGGGATGTGCTTTGAAACAAGCTGAAAGCAGAAGTGGATGAAACAGCACATGCTTTGTTGCTTTTGACCCTTTCAAACTGTATGTGGCATTCTCTGGCAGAGCACAGAGACGCTCAGAGGGTTTATGTAACAGAGGCCACAGGAGCCTGGATGCTGTGTGGATTTTTTTTTTTCATGTCTGTGCCCTTCAGGGTCATTTTCCCCCATAGATTTGTTCTATATGGAAGTGACTGTTTGCATATTAAACCAGCAGCAGTTGAGGTTTGTTTTTAAAGAGAATATCCTCATGCCAAAAGTGGTCAAACATGCTGCACCGGGCTTCATTTCTCCTTTTAAATGGAGCCAGTAAAATCATATTAGTGAGGCACTGGTGGAGAAGAAAGATGGATGATTTGTTTACTGGAAGAAACAAAAGAAAAAAAGGCGGATGTCCTCCTTCCCATTCAGCCGCCTCCCTAGATGTCACTCTTCATCTTTTCATCTGCTTTCTGAATGCTTGATCAAAAGGAGAGGAGGGGGAGTAGTGAAGGGTCTGGAGCTGAAAATATCAAGTGACACTAAATATAGAAGCTCTCTTGTCACACAGAACACATTAGAATAATTGTTTTGTGTGTTGAATAACCAGCTGTAAAACTTATGTGATGTGCTTATGTGTTTAGTGCTTGTATTATTCGATGAAGAGGTTTATAAGAAACTTTTCAATTTTACATTTGAATAGCAGTGCAGTATAGATGTGCTTAAAAATTGTAGTCTTATTGTTGAAACCTAATATAAAGAGGAATGACTGCAATGCAAGTTGTTGGAGTTTTGCCAATATCAGATATGCATGTATTTCGGAATTCATTTTATCTGATAGTAATGCCGATTTAGACACTTCTTTTTGCAACACTGTGTCTCAACAGAATGCATCCCACACACACAGTAGCGACTAAATTAAGCAAATTACAGGAACTCGTATGTTCAGTGTCCCAGCTGCCAGCAAGCAATGCAGCACAAAGCTGCATGAAGCTAAGCAAAATGGCACAAAACAACATGACATGGCATGGCTATTTGTAATGTTTGACGATGGGGTCATTCTTTTTTTTTTTTATGTCTTTCAGTTCTTTTGTAAGTTCATCTAAATGTACACAATTAATAAATGTATAATTACATTAAGTACATATTTGTTACATTGCACCTCTACATGATTTTGTACTTCAGCAGTTGGTATGACAGACACAAAATATGATTGGTATGGGTATCGATTAATCTCCCTAACAAGTGTCAGCCACAAAATGTCCTTAAATTAAGTGATGCAATGATTTACGTTCTAAGCTATTAAGCTGCTTAAGCTGCTAAGTTATTTGCTACTGACATTGTGCCTTTAGTCTCAGACAACTCTTACAATGACATCCGAGCAATGAGGTGGAAAATACAGTCACAAGTAGGGATGTTCCCTAGCCGTACGACTTAGACTCTGATCTAATGCAGGTTAACAATGCACTAAATCAAGAGAGTGAAAAATGTCAGTTAAGGGATTTTTTTATTCAACATGGGAACCAGAAATTAGTAGCTGTTCAACAAAGTTTGTTTGCATAGTGGAATGTGGCTTGTTGGTATCGTGTCTCTTTTGAATGTGGTTACTTTACTCTGGGGTCCTCTGAGATACCACCAGTGTTATCTGTTCATTCAGTGTCTTTTGACTCTTTTTTTGTTTAGCAGCTTTAAACATGCATGCAGAATCCATTGACTCAAGCTGCAGCGGCTAATGGAGGCAGGCAGCTGCTTTGCAGTTTAGATGCAGTATTTGACGCTGACTGCAGAGCTCAAGTCATTTCAATAGAAAAGTAATTTCCTTCTAAAGACTACTTTGTAATCCAATCTAAATCACAACATGATTCCACAAAATGCTGTGCAGAAGTAATATTATCATAAATCCATTTTGCAATAATGATTCATGCAAGACATTAAAAATAAAAATATCGTATCCCAATATCTGATAAACAGAAGAAGGCTCTGATGCTTTTAATCAGTTTAACTCCTCATCATTCACTCAGCTTCTTTTCAATACTGACAGACTCTCTGTTCTTCTCAAAGATTTTGGTTTTTCAAAACTACTAAGAGAAAAAAGAATGTTTTCATAGATTAAATAACTGTTAAGCTAACTTTGTGACCCTGTTTATTATGATTTGCATTTTTTTGAGCATCAAGCTAACAAACCAAGATGCATATCCCAGTCATTTGTGACTAGATTAGTCAGTTTCAGTTATTGTTGTAGTCTTTTTAGTTTAAAAGTATTTTTTTTTGTTTCAGGAACCCCAACTTAAAAAAGGTTAAGTTGTGCAGAGTTTTAACATAAACAGAGTTTCAGGACTTGCAAATACTTTAAAACTTGTTTTCAATTGTAAACAGCATGAAGGCAGGTTGACAAAGGATGCATTTATATATATATATATATATATATATATATATATATATATATATATATATATATGTATATATATATATATATATATATATATATATATATATATATATATATTTATATATATATATATATATATACAAATACACAGACATATATAAATATATATACACATACATAAATTATGACAGTTACTTCCATATAAACACTTAGCAAATAAACACTGAACAGAGGTCCATCTACTAAGTAGTATGCCACTGTAATTGTAATGAATGGTTGGTAGGTTGTCAAGAGGATTTGGAGACTAATGCACACCACAGAAGCTCAATTAAAATGATGAAATTTATAACAGATACAAGAAAAAGCAAAGCGATAAAACTGAGAAACATCAGACATCTAAGTAAGACACTAAAAATATATTTTTATTATATTAAGCAACACCCTTGATCGAAAAACCCATATTTGCCATCAGTGATTCAGTTATTATATCACAAAGTCAAGACAACAATATATATTGCTGGATTGATATTTTTCTTCTCCCCTGCTTGCCATTTAAAAACACTGATCTGAGTTTACCGGTGGGTTTAGTATCCGGTATTGTTTCATCTGTTTGACAAACAAGCTGACATTTAAGCAATTATTGTTAAAAACTGAAGTTAAAAAATTAACTTTGAAAATTCAAGTTCAAAGTCCTCACAACCGAGTTTTATGGCCCCTGTGTCTTGGCTCTAACTAGACCCAGATGGGCTGTGGTCCAAACCCTCAGGATGTGGCATCACTCTGGGGGGAAAAGGAACTGGTTAGTGAAGTCCCAGCAATGACAGGGCCACCAATTTTTGTGTTGCCCACCTACAGTGAACCCCCCAATGCTACACACCACTGCCATCAGCTAAAAGATGTTGATTAAAAAATATGTTTGCATTTACAAAAACTATGCTGCCATGAACACCAAACATCAGTTCATTCCACCAATGTTTGCTGTTAGTACAAGCTAGATTTTCCCAGAGCAACTCTACAGTTATTTCAGGAAGACGTTGCCATGGAGACATGTTTTGTCCCATTGTCCAGCAACAGTTGACTGTGGCATGTGTAGCACGGGACAGTTATCTGTTTTGTGGAGCGCTCTGGCTGTCTCTGTCCTGGCTAAAGAGAAATGGGACAGAATGATCTGGAAGTAAAGAGTGTGTGGGCTGAAGCCGTCTCTAGGCTCAGTCAGGTGGTGAACAAGCCTCTCTCACCGCAGAGGCAGAAAAAAAGAGAAACCTCCAATATTCAGCATCGAAAACAAATGTGCAAGGCTGGATGGTGTGGTGTTAGAGTTTGTGCTGAGCTACATGTTTCTGTTTGTGTGTGAGTGTGTGGGGACAGAGAGTGCTTGACTGCACAGGCTGTGTCAAGACCAGGTGCTTTGAGGTTTAAAAAACAGCCTTTCACTTGACTTAAGCTTTAGCCCTCAGTTTGATTCAACTTCAGAACAAGTTATTTATCCTGGAAAGTTGCAGTTGTGCAGGTGGTTCTGTAATCCTGATCAACATGAACATAAGGCAGAAATAAATGACAAAGCTAATAGGGAATTAAGTCCTCCAGTTATGTACTGTTTTCTGCAGTGACATATAACTGAGCTGACCACCCCCTACATCTTAATTATCCATCTATCCATTCATCCTATATACAACTTACACCTTCAATGGTCATGGAGGTCTAGAGCCTGTCCATGCTGACATTGGGCAAGAAGCAGGTACCACCCTGAACTGGTCTCCAGCCACATGGAGAGACAGACAACCAGCAACCATCTTGCTGTGAGACACTGACCGTTGCACCACCGGACAGCCCTACAGCCTAACTATCACATGCGAACAAAGCACTAAAGAACTAGGATATTTGTCATGGCATAAATCAAATTCAGTTGTATTTGACCTGTTTTATTAAGCCCCCACATGCAGTTTAAACGCCAATCTAAGAGTAAGATGATGGTTCCTTGAGAAAATATAAAACTTTGTGGTTCTTAGTACTGGCCTAAAATACTGTATATTCAAAATAGGGGTGTAAATCCCCAGTTTTACGGCAATACGATATCAACGATTTATGCCACGATTCGATTTTGAGGTGATTTGATTCAGGGGCATTCAATTGATTTAAGATATTATGTACTCACCTAACACAATAAATTACATTTCACCTAAAGCATGAAAGAAAGACAAATCATTTTGATGTTTTGAGAATTTTATTACTGAAATGTGAAATGATGTGCTGACCTTCGTGTATGATAGTTTATAGAGGACTATAACCTTCTGTATGAACGAATCATGTTTTAGATGTAAATTGGGTTTATCAGTAGTCTTGTGCTTTTTTTGCCCCCACAGTTACCTTATGGGTCTTATTGTTACATTATGATTTAGTATATTATATCAAGTAATGATGTACAGCAATAATACAAATTATTTAATTATTATTTTAGTTTTATTATTACTGACCTCCAACATTTGACAATCCTCTATCAAACTAAAAATGTGCAATTTTGTTTTTAATTAAAGCTGTGGTCTACGATTTGAAACCGCAGCCTGCCCCCCCTTCCCTCACCTCTCCCCTCTGTGTTCCAAGATCCCGCCCCCAGCTCGTGGCGCCTCATATAAGCCCCCTCTGGCAGAGCTACGAGCGACTAGCATAATATATCAGCAGCAAACTCAATCAAAAACAGCTCAGCTCAACTGAAAGTATCAAACACGACAGACATCCCCCTTGTAACACACAGCGGTAGCCATTTCAATTGGACCGGGCGGTACGCGGGTTCTGGCGCCAGAGCGGAGCCGATTGTGGGGGAGGATTTATCTTTCTCAGCCTGTCCTCCCCAGCTCAGCTTACAGTGCAAACGATTAGCGGCTAACAGGCTAACCCGCTCCGCTACAAGTCATTAGCCAGGCCAGGCACAGACTAACCAGAGTTATTCAGCAGACATCTCCCACTGTAGTAAATAAAGCCATTACCTGATCAACCAGGGGCGAAACGGCCGATGCTGAAGGTCTGGCGGCCGGCTGAGGCCATTCGTTAGCCGTTAGCCCGCTAACAGGCCTCAACCCGCGGGCAGAGCTCCGTTGGGCCCAGCTGGAGAGGGAGGCGGCTTCCTGGTTTTGGCGCTAGGCTTTTCCGGCTCCATGATAGTTCAGTAGCTAATGCTGCTAGCTGCTCACCGGAGGTAGAGGGGAGGAGACGGGACCATGACGCACTATGCATGACGCTGCGTAGTGAGAGAGACAGGGGATTGGATGGACTCACGGACCAACTCACGGACCAATTGAACCTCATCAGGCTTCTAGGTTTGATTGGTCAGCTAGTATGCAGCTTTTCAGCGGATATACTGAATTGATTTTTTTCGTTGTTTTTGGTCTTTATACTGTGTAGATAGGACCATAGGACCATAACAGCCTTATAAACGGTGTTATTAAAATGTACAAAGCTTCCAAATCGTAGACCATAGCTTTAAGTTTCTCATGTTCAAAGTAGAAATGTTACCTTATGTAACTCAACATTTCAGATTTTGCTTTACTGTGATGCCTGTTAACCTCAGTTTTTATATCAGTGTGATTAGACTTTGCTTTACTATTTAATGGTAGGTGTGGAGGAAAAAGAAGAATAAGCTTTTGTTTTACTTTCATACTATAAATAACTTCATGTATCAGTGCGCTACAAAATCAAATGATGAAATGACTTACTGTACTCATGTGATTAGGCACCCCTGTCATGTACGTGCAGTATGCATCCAGTATGCATCAAGTTCCCGTTTAGCTCTGTGATGCTCATAGCGTCTTGCCACACGTTCCAAAGTGCATATAGTGGTGTTACTCGATGCTACGCAATACATTTTAAAGCAAGAGAAAGACCAGCTGTGGCTTATGAGGGAGCAAAAAGGTTCAAATGCATGCCTCGCACGCTGAATGTGTGAGACTTGAGAGCACCGGAAACTTCAGAACAAGGCGTGGTTTGGCGGAAACTCTGAAATGGATATCTGGTCGGAATTTCAAAATAAAGGTGTATGTTAAAGATAAGGATGTTGATTGATCTTTTGTTTCCATCAATTTGATTGGATCATTGCTTAACCAATCAATGTATTGATCCAGATCGATGGCTCATTGCATCCCCATTAGAACATGGCTCAGGTTTCACAACTGGGAATACATTAATATTCTGATCATAACAATTTCCTTTTCAAAAATTTACACTCTACAAACATGATCCAACTATTTTAACTACTTTTTATAATTATTTAAATTTGGAGAGAAAAGAAATATGAACAGAGGCACAATCAATCAATCAATCAATCAATCAATCAAACTTTATTTATGTAGCACTTTTCCTACAACACATGTTAGTGCAACACAACCTTTCCAAAAAAATGTGTATGATTAAGCTGTCCTAGTTGTTAAACAGGCACATGAAGCACACATGTACACACAAACTCCATTATCACCTTGTGGTCAGGGCGGATACGTGGGTGTTAAATCACAAAAAAGCCATTTTGATGACATCACTGTGAGTTAAAATGATCAACACCCACACTATAATAACTGCCTCGCTCTGCGGTCCCAAATACCACACAACACCTAGCTCACATTGACCTAGTCTTGACCTATTTGCTACTCACACCCACACACGCATACACACTGCTGATCATATGACCTGGGCTGATTTTTTTTTTCTTTTTCTGCACAGCGTCTCCATCTCTGTTGTGGTCTCTGAGCTCACGCTGAATCACTGCCTCTGTGCTTTCACAGCCTTAGATTATGAAGTTTTTGCTCTGCAGCTCTTTAATTACTGTTGACAGTGGATTGTGCACAATGTCTCCTGGCTTTGTACAGGGGCTTTTGTCCAGACTGCTTAGAAACAGTGTACTTCATGTTCTCATGCTTGTCTGTTAATGTATTCCAGTACAGAATGAACAAAAACAATATACCTGCTAATAAAAAGAGGCTGCCTATTGAGCTGTACAGAACAAAAGGGACGCTTAAAGTCACATGAATTGATCCTTTGTTGGCTCTGGTAGTCTGATGACCCTGAATCTGCCCCTGCCAGGTAAACCAAAACACTGAACATGTTTCTTTAGCCAGCAGCAAGACAGTGTTTTCTTTTTATGGTTAAGGAGATAGGAACTAGAAGGACAGGGACTCAAGCTTGACCCGGATAAAGCTGGACAACTTTTCAGCTTCTACAATTCCTTCATCAGTGGGACAAAGTCATTGAGAGAGTGACACTTTTTCTGTCTGTCTCTCTTTCCAATTCTGTTAACAGCTATAACCTTTATTTAACCAGGTAGGTCAGTTGAGAACCAGCTCTTATTTACAGTGACAACCTGGCCAAGAGGAAGCACAAGGGGCAGATACAAAACAGTAACAGCAGAACAGTACAAACAGATTGTACAATTAAACAAGATGCCACACCAATCCTCAGAGAAAGTAATATTTACATCTATTCCTGGTGACTGTAATTTCGCGATTATAACACGCACTCTTTTGCTTTTAATAAGCTCTAATTTTTTGGTTGCGTTTTGTACACGAAAACAAGCAAAATACTTCAACTATTTAGTCTTGCCAACATTGCGATTGCAACACATGCAAAAAGCCAAAATATACCATAATTTCTCATATATAACACACATTTTTTGCTCTTAAAGAGCTAATGCTATTCCTTAGCCTTCCGGTCGGGTCGGACAGGGCTGGACTGGCCTGGATACTCAACTTCGGGAATAAGACAATTAAAACTAGAGCAAATTTGTATTATTTTATTATTTATATTACACATCTTAGAGCACCGGGCTGTAAGTAGCGATATATAGCCGGCTACAACTACGATAATAAGTTTTCCAAAAATTTCTTGTTGTCACACATCAAAAACTACCGCTACGTAACTAGAAAGAGATACATTACCTCGTCGCTTTGCATCCTGTAAGTTGTTGAAATAAGAAGTTGTAAAGCAATGCAGAGTTCTGAGGAAGGTCCGAGCTGCATTTATCACAACAAACGCACGCTTTGGCTTGGGTCACGTCTTTGGTGCGTTCCAGTTCTAGTCAGAAGTAGGAATTTCTGGGTTCCGAGTAGGAAACTGCAACTGGAACGTCCCCTGAAGTCAGAATTTCCTATGAGGAACTTGGTAAAACCTTGCAACCCCCGAGTTGACAATCGAAGATGGATGCCCCCAGTGTGAACAGTTGTTTAGCTCCTGTAATAATCAATCTATTTGCATTTCTGACTGGGGTGTGTCGCTCTAGATCAGCTGTAGATCAGACTTATATTTACAAAAATGCTGCCATAGTGATAATCAAATTCTTCATGTGGTATTTGTGAGCAACAACGCAGGGCGTGCTAACAACAGCTAACAATAGCCTGGTAGATCGGCATGTTTTTTCCGACTTCAACTGGAACGCCGATAACTCAGAGATGATGTCACTCCCATTTCCGAGGTTACTGGAACGCAGCATTACAACAGTCGCTGTGCGTGCTCATGGGTAGCAGAGTCTTTATTTCACCGGTAATAGATTCTCCTCATAGCACCTTTAAATAAGGTCTAATTTTCGCATGCGAACTGTACTTGAGCACAAGCAAAATATGGTAAATATTTTGTCTCACCTACCTTGCGGTTTGAACACATCTGATACCAAAAGCCGAATGCCAAACTTTTGTAATTTTTATAAAACTGTTAAACTGTCAGTTAAACTAATCCAATATTACGCGTCTTAATTAGCTTACCTTTGTGTGGTGATGGTGTAATTCTCCGTGTTTGCCGCTCATGTGTTAACACGTAAAAAGCAAGGGGACCAAAATAGCTGTGCTCTGATTGGTCAAAGACGTCGCCATGTCGATAGCTGCGCTCTGATTGGTTGGCACACTACGACTGAATATACTGGGATGTGTGAAATATGATGAGGCGTGAAAGTCATTGCTTCACGTACCATAAGAAGGTGTCGCCATGGAGAGAACAGTTGTACAACAGTAAAATACCATAGAAAATGTTGTCAAAAGAATAATTTACCCTGCGGCATTCAAAAGAAAGGTGACTGAAGTGGCAGTGGGCAACATAGAAGCTGGTAGGAAATTTGGTGTGAGTGAAGCTAACATTCGTGGTTGGAGGTTAAAGAAAGCGGAAATAATGAAGGACAGACCAGCATCAAAAGCTTTTGGGCGTCTGAGAGAGTAAGGTTTGGGCAAGATTTGGATGCACATTATATTTGAACACAGCATTTTTCCTGGAAAAAAGCTTGAAAAATAGGATGCAGGTTATTACAGTGCATAGTGTATTGAAAAAATTATGGTATTCTTTCTGTGGGAATAAACAGGCAAACACAGAGTACTCACTAATTGGTTGGCACACTACCTACTGAGCATGCTCGGGCAGAAATCGAGTAATTATGCATCTGTGAGGCGAAAGTTGTTTCAGCATCCGTTTGAGTTGCTGTGAAAATTCTGATATTTCATTGATTAAATCTTTGAATAAATGTCGTTTTTGAGGTTGTCTGAGAGGGCAAAATTTGGGTGCATGTTACATATTTGAGAACAGTATTTTTTAGGCAAAAATCATGAAAAAAGAAGGTGCATGTAATAATCGACTGTGTGTTAAAATTGAAAAATTGTGTTTATTTAAAAACTCAATGTCTAAAAACAGACAATCTGACTGTCATTGAAAGGATAGTTAAATATTTTTGTAATTGGGTTGTATCAGGTTTTTGACTAGTCAGTGAAGTGACAGAAGGCATCCCAAAAGTGCTGCATCTCTCAGGAAAATAAGAATAGACGACTGAAAAGGTACACTGCTGTTAGAAGGTACGTTTATTTCCCATAATTGTGTGAATTTTACAGCTTGAGTGCATTGATTCTGCCAATCTGCTGTTTGGAACGCCAAAGGAAACTACTGCTGAACCAAATATAGGTGAATTTGACTCAAGTGGCAATATCATTCCTTTGACTGTGGGTGCACAGGGTTACCTTTGTGAACCAGAGTATGCAGAGGAAGTTCTTTAGAACAAGGTTCAGCAGGTAGAATGTATCGAATATCAAATTTCTTTGCTTTTATTTGTATCCAAATGTATATTCTGGTGATAACCCCACTCACAGTTGAGAGCAGTGGAAGAACGTTTTTTTTTGTTTGTTTTTTTTTTAGTTAGAGTTGAAGATCCATGTTTAGTATCTGTTATCAATCACCCCACTCCCTTCATTATCCATTTCTTTGGTCTTTCTCTCAAGCCAGGTTCAATAAAGAATCTAATCACCAAGCTAAATTACGACCACTGGGTGTTTTCTGTTGATTCAAATTTGAATGAGCCTGCTGTTGCACGTTCATGTCTACCTGGTAAAAGTACCTGAGGAGGACGTGGTCTGTTAAAGGTCAATGGTTTTCTTGTTAAGACTGCAGCTTCTGCCTGTAATGCAGTCTTTCCTCTCACAGCAGCAAGGCATGATGTTCTCATGATGTTTCAGCTGCTGAAGTCATTCTCATTGAACGTCAGCTCAATTAATTTCCTGTGTTTACTGGAATTTAAATAATAGACCCTTTGCCCTGTCCAAGAAGTCAGAGTTAAGACACACTTTTCTCCATTTCCCACACATTTGTGCATTCTTTTAACTTGATGCACACAGTTCTGCTGTTTCTCTCCCTAAGCTTTCAGACATGAGCACAACAACCACAGCCCATTTGCCCCCAGACATGTAAGATGTTGGAACACGCTGAAAAATGTGCAAACCCTTTACCTTTTGTAGCCTCTTGAAACATGAAATCAAGAGCAATTTTTGACCAATTTGGTGAACTCTTGCCATGCATTTGTTTGAGAATGAAGAGAGCCTCTTAGGGGATGGATTAGTGGGCTGGGCCTCCAAGCAATGCTGTTGCCTCCAGGCACTTTGAGTGGGATCCACACCCCTTGAAATAATGGATACTTAAAGGGGAGCTGCAGTTTTCCATCAACAGCAAATCACAGGATGTCGATAGGAAAGGGTGCACACAAGGTTGATTCTTAGTACAAGAAGAAGAAAGGTAAATGATGAAGCATTTGAGGAAGGAACAGATAATCTCAAGGAAAAGGTAAAGTTTGAATGAGATGCTGCCGCTGTTGATAAGATGCTGCAAGCTTTCCATACAAAACATTGGGGCCTGTTTACAAAGCGTGGGTCTTGGTTAAGTGTGTTGGTTTTTTAGAGATATGTTCGTGAGAGTCTTCTTTAACCCCTGCCCTTCCTTCCCCATGGTTCCAGTAGGAACTGATCTGCTGGAATGTAAACAGCCATGGATTACACTGGGGTCACTGTTCCCATTGCACAAAGCCACAAACCATGGGAACTGCCATTCATACAGCTTGTAATCATCAGGGTCTACAGCACTGTAACTGCCACTCATTTAACTGGGAACCCCCCCACCCCCACCCCAAAGCTCTCACTCACTGTAGAGTTCTGCTAGGAAAAAAAGGATAATATATAACTTCTGAGGGTCTTTCTACGCATTTACTTTGTCATCCATAAGATATTATTTATTAACCCATAAGTCCTTGATAAACACACAAATGATTGATTGATGCATTAGTGGGAGCAGTGGCTAACAGTTAAGGTCAGAAGTTCATTTGATCAATTAGAGGCTGGCATCCATAATGGTTGATTTTTAGCTAACTTAGAACCCAGCACACACATGTAGATTTTTTAATCTGAACCAATGTTGAAGCAGTGAGACCCCACATGAAAACAAATATGACAGACATAAAAGTTTTGTTCCCAAAGGGGTAGTTATGTGACAAGATGATTGACATTGCAGACCATGCACTTAAGCCACATTGACACATATAGGAATGTAACGGTATGAAAATTTCATATCACGCTTATTGTGACCAAAAGTATCACGGTTGTCATTATTATCACGTATTGTTGCAATGTGCTCAGAATCTTCAAAAGTACTTTAACACAGTCTTGAAATCATTTAATCCCTTTATTATAATTTTATCTGTTCTTATGTCTTTTTTGTCAATAACTGTGTCAGGAAATGTCCTAAAAATACATTTATTTTAACTTTTTCTTGCGAAATGAAAGTAACCAACTCTGGCAAGTATATGTCATTATTCTGTTAAACAGTGTGTAATTACAAAAAAAGGAAAAAACAGTTTGTAAACAGTTTGTAAACCACCTATAATACACTCAGGTATGGCTCACTAAATCCTCTCCCTCTCTCTCTCTCAGTCTGTTCATTTACTCGAGGAGTTACAGCAGTTTTAATCACATGCATTTTTGTATTTCACTGCAGCTTTGTGTTTTAGACAGAGTGACTGTCATCAATCAGTTTCCCCTTGACATCTTAAAAAATCCAAACTTCTACCAGACTTAAGACTTTAGCTGTTTCGAGTGGGAAAACCTGTAAGAGTCTGAGCGAGGCTCCGGCTTTCTTTCGGGCATGTGTGCTCCGTCTGTGAGAGACGACTGCTTCACTGTGCGTTCCTGACGCAGTGTGGTAATCAAAAATGGTTAAGGGGTAGTTTTAATAGGACACGGTAATGATTACCGTGGGAAATCTTTAAAATTTTACTGTGGTTTACCATTTTACCGGTAACCGTTACATCCCTAGACACGTATGGGTAAATGTTGAGCTGCTTCTAGCTAAGTCAAGCCACGCAGAGCTAACACCAGTTGGGCATAGTTGATGTTCCATGGATACGTCAGAACTTTTTAGGCATGCTTGAAAGTGTTTGATGTTTGATCTAGTACTCACAGACTTTACCTCTGCTCACCTTCAACATCCTCACTTACAGCTGTGTCCGCCTCTGTTGGCGAACAGTGGGGCCTGCTCACCGATTGGTCAATGTACATAAGCTCTGTCGAGTCTAGATACTTTCTCCTCAGGGCTAGACTCCTGTTGTTTGACTTAAGTCACCTTTATGAGGACTGCCAGATTACATCCTCTAGACATAGAGTCAGAATAGTGAGTCCAGCTGCACATGTTGAAATGGCATATATATGTCCATTGTATTAGGGGACGTAACATGTTGTACAGTGTAAAGCAGTGCCAAGCTTCTCTCGACCAAAGTACAGTAAAAAAAAAAATGCTCAAAACTACACTGTTGACCTTGTCACTTTCATGCATAATGTTTACTGGGGCTGACAGAGAGTCACATGCAGGGTGTTATTCCTGTGCCTACCAGAGTGCAAGCACCCACCCTTCAGTATGACGGAAACCAACTTTATATGACTAAAAAAATCCCCTTAGTGGTGCTTCTTGATATTTCTGGGCTGATCTCATATGTAGTGATGCATCAGACTGCCTCATCAGCACAAGATCCAGTGTGAACATGTCATTTTTGTGGGAGCACAGGTTTAAAGATACTGCACCACGCCCAGTGCTTTCCTGTGAAGTTAAAGTCATTGGTAGCATTAAATCAAGATGACATGCAGTATTACATCATCTCAAGTGTCATAAAAACACCATCAGATCTATTTCTGTATGTCAACATGCAGTCAGGAAAGGCAGTTTTTGTGGCAGTCATCTGAAGGAAAACAGTTTAACCAAAGTTTCACTATAACAGACTTCTCAACACATCTAGATAGTGAGGTGTTGATTTTGACTACAATTTTGACTCTTTAATTTGACCTAAACTGGTCCTGAGTTTTTGGGTTTGTTCAAGACTCAAGTTATCAGTAAGGAGGGAGGGTCCCATACTTATAGTTCCACCAGAACTCACTCAAACTAAACTCCAGGGCTTTCTTCTTCAAGTGAGTTTATTTAACATGTTTCAAATTCATCAAAGTGCAAAGATCTGTTCATCACTAAAGTCTTCATCCCAAAAGAGATATGAATAAAACAAATGAAATGGTTATTATTTTGAGACATAAGATATTTAGATTGAGTCATCATTAATATTCATGAACTAAGTTACATTGATGGAATAATTTACATTAAAATTTCAGCGTGCTGTCATGTCGCATGGTCCCCTATGGTAATTTCTTCATGCATAACTTGAGTGGAAAAGATAAAAAGTTTATATTGGCACAATACCAGAAATCCCTGTGCTAGGATTTGATAGTAACAGGACGTTGTTGGTTTCTACTAATGGTAAATAGCACAGAGAACAATAACCATGACTTAAATCACAAATGCCTCTCACATCGCTGCTCTGCACCCCCTGCAATGACATCGTATTTGCAAAGTAACCCACCTCCCAAATCCTAAGTGTCTCTAAAATTATCTGCAGCCATCATGGTCAATTTGCCATAGGCTAGTGGCTCCTAGTTATGTTTGTTAATTATTCCCCAATGTAATGGACTTCAATGACTGGTGCCATAATTTGATGAGCAAGAGGAATGTATTGGAAAGAGGAGAGCTGTAGTTTATGTTGTCAGATGAAGAACTCTAACATATTGAATTAACTGAAGGAAAATGGGGCCCGAGCCAATCACTGTGGTTGATTTTTAAATGAAATCTACATAACAGGTTGATCAACATTAATGTGTGTTGTCACCAACATGATAAGATATGGTATACACTCAGTACCTCTAACTGCTGGCCTGTCCTCTGCTTACTGCAGCAGCCTCAGAATTTCCTAAGTGTTATTCTAAAAAGTTTAACTACTAACATGATGTTGTAGTCAGTTTTAGGACAGACAGGTGGGATGAAGGCTAGTCTACCAACTGAATGATGTGATAATTCTACATCACGTTGTGTTGAAGGTTCAGTATGTCATTCTAATTCTGGCTCAACAAACATATCTTTTGGCAAAAGTGGAGTCCCATAATACAATTGAAATATTCTCAGGATTTTGCCTTTTTGTGCTGATAAGGCACTTAAGTGAAAATAATTACCTCTGCCGGGAGGTTATGTTATTGCCAGCATCTGTTTCTTTTTGTTTGTTTTTTTGTTTGTTTGTTTCTCTGTTGGCAGCAAGGGTTATGGGCAGATTTCGATGATATTTTCAGGAAATGTCTGGATTGGGACAAGAAACAAATGAGTAGATTTTGGGAGTGATACGGATCACTGTCTGGATCTGCCATGATGAAAAATGATTTTCGTGAATAACTACTGAACTAAAATAGAGATCATTATGAATCCAATTGCTAATGGTACGTTTTCATGGTCGAGGAATCTAAATATTTAGGTGTAATAAAGATAGGACTAATACTTACGGTCAAAATCACAATATGGGTGAGGACTGTGGTGCTGGCAGAGGTCTGCACTCTCTGAGTGCTTTTCTAGTTTTTATTGTTGACAGTTGTGTTAACTAATTTAAACAAATTTGTACATGCAAATAATAATTCACTGAATCAGAAAGGTTGGTCCAGTATTGATACAGTACAAGGGTATTTTCTGCATCATATCCTATAGGGTTTTTGTCCAATCACTTAAGGTGGTCATAGAATCCTTTTTTGAGTTTTACATGCCATGTAGTGTGTTTTACATGTCTCCTACACACTGTAGAGGACTTCTGTGCACAAGACAATAAAGGCCTCTTCCACACAGAGATGAAAATATTTTTTTTTTAGAAGTTTTCCATAAATGTAGTATATATGCCAGGCCTGTAAATGGGGCTGTAACCCTGCCACAGAGAAACGCCAAACCAAAGATGAAGACATGGAAAATGTGGTACCATAACTCTAGTAAACTTTCCAACCAGCTTTCTCACTTTAGCCTTTAGATGCAGATGGCCTTTCTTCAGTGAATCTGGGCTTGCTTGAGGTTTCTAGCAATGGGATCTATAGTTTTTTAATAATTTTACAACATTTCAGGTTTTTTATGTTGAATGATTATTGGACCTGTTTGTACAACACAAGAAGCATGTTTGTTTCTATTCAAGCTGTTGGATAGTTTTATGTGATAATTTGTGTAGTGTTTAAGGCCACATCATCAAAAGTGGTTAAAATTAATGGATCTTTGATAGCCTTGTATCTTTGGTCAAGTTTTTTAGTTGAAAGTAACACAGTTAAATCTTGCCTACCTCAATAAAGCTGGTGTAGTCATGTTGTAGTCTGTATGCCTGACCCAAGCCAAGGAGTGCGCTTTACTCCCAGTTTGATCTAAAGAGAGATGATCGACCTGACACTACTAGAACAGAGCTGACTATAGCTTTTAGAAAAATCAGGCCTGAAGAAACTTGGTTGTCCCTGGCAGTAATAGTACACCCCCACTTTGGCAGACGTCCTTACCCAGCAGCTCACTTTGAATTGCTAATCAAGAGCTTTACTGTCCTGAAAGTGACCCAAAATATCCCTGGGACTGCCTTTCCCTCTGAAGAACCATGCCTGAACCATCATTAAAAGCTGAAAACAATGGAAGACTCCTAAAGGAGGGTCTATGTTTGTATTTTTTAGTTGATAGATGACCGACGTGGCTCCTCTTCTCTGTCTTTCCAGTGTCTTTTCCGCTTGTGCTCTTGAGTTTTTCCATCAACTTTAGTCACCACATCATCCCGGATGTGGCTAAGATAAAATCTTATCTCCTCCACTTGTCCACTGTTTAAATTCTTCCATTTCTCCAGTCAAAAGTCAAGTAACCCAGTCTGGCTCAGTGCCGAGTCTGCTCTCCAAACATTAACCCCCCCCCCCAGGTCTCTGAGTGTCAGCCACTATTTCTACTTGGCAGCACTGCGGCCGCTTTTATACTATTTATCTTTGAAAGTGTAATTCAGAGCGGTTACTTTCATGAGCGTTGAGACACATGGAGAATTGCCTGGAAACACACTCCCAGCTGATTTTAAAACTAAACTTAATTGCGGTTTTTGTTGTGTACCAAACTCGACTGATCAAATGAGAATACCAGGGACCTCCCACCCTCCCCCACTCACTCCCTGCGTGCCCTGTTAGTGTGTGTATGAGTGTGTGTTTCAAAACTAGTTGGCTTAATGAGTCCAGAAATAATTGCCGTCAAATTACACTTATTACAATCAAATTACAGTCAATGAAACAGCATTGTTCTCCAGTGTGCACACTAAGGACACACTTAAAGGGGGCAATACTGTTGTTTTTGACTGGGTTAACAGAAATGCTATTGACCTAGAAATGCTTGGACATATAGGACTGAGTCAGAGCAACTTCTAAAGCACTTTAATCATTTGTCTTCTCTGATATAGGGATGTTACTTAAAGGGATGCAGAAAATTGCAGAAGATACTCAACCATTCATTATGCAATTTATAGTTTAGTGTGCAATCTTGAATTTTGGTTTTGAGTCCATACCAGCTTGAATTATTTGTACCCTTGCCTTGCTGTATTTGTGTTTGTGTTTTTGTGTTTGAGCCCATGAATCTAAGCGCAAGGGCGAGTAAACCAGTCGCAAGAAACGGTGCCAAAAAGCTGGACCAAGATGTCACACTAGTGCTTTGAGAGGAGAGGCAGCAATATGCAACCACACTCGAGATATGAGGGACCTCTCTTTCTTCTAATTTGTGGTCAACTAGGAGAAGATAGTTCAGCATTTGCCAAACCTGATTATCGCAACATATGAGATTATCAGTTCAGGAAAGGAGACTTGTTAACCATCTAACGTTTTTTAACCACTGGTGCACAAACACTCATCAGGTTTTGCAGTTGTTGCATAAGCTCCAAGCACATCAGCATTGTGCATTTTATTCAGCAAAATTTAATTTAAATTTTCATCAGGTAAATCCGTAACAAATTCATAACATACTTTAACACGTTTGTTAGTTTCAGCAATATTCCTCTGAAGTACAGTGACAGCTTGTGTCTGTGCAGGAAGTAAAAATGAACAGAAGCAGATTTTTAAAAAATCATAGCTCAAAAAAGCAGGTAAAAGCACATCCAGACTTTGTTGAATGTCTCATTGGTAAGAAAAGATAGCCTTTTTAAAATCTTGCTGATGTCAGCAGGATGACTAAATGAGCCTAAATCGGCCTTACAAAGGTGACATTGACATTAATGTATTTAGTTACACAGACAAATAAGCAGGTCAGTATGATACATTTAAAAACAGTATCACAAAAAGGTAATTTCAGTGTTTGTCTATTAACACTAATACAATTGTTTGAAGGTCAAAGTTTTTATCAAGCTTTTAAAAGAGATATCGAATATAGATGTATTACCTGAGGATAAAAATACATTTATAAAAGTTGTTTTTGCAAGGCAGTGTTTTTTAGTTGTTTTTTGGTACTGAATTAAAAATGTCAGGGAAAAGTTTTCTTTATAAAAGTAAAATGTGCTTTTTAAGGAGTTAAAAAAATATAATTTTCTCCTAAGTAATGCTGTTTTTTGAGAGAAAATACCTAAAATACACAAGAATGATAAAATTTGAAAATATTATATTAAAAAATACAAACGAAAAAAGGACTAAAATGGCCAGGTTGTCAAAACCAAACTGGACCCAAACCTTGGGCAAACAGCTGAGGCATATAGGCTACCCAACCATGGCATCCTTTATAACTGACAGTCTAATGTATGCTTGTTAGGCTCAAACAAATAACTCATATTTTATGTGATGATATCTCATTACCTTTCGGATATTATGTCTTGTTTAAAAGTAAGTCAGATAGTCAGAAGGTAACTATAGATTTGCTCTAGCCCTCATTAATAGGCTGGTTGTGCTCTACTGCCCAGAAGTAGACAAGTACAGATGAAGGTGTTGAGTTTTTTGTTTGTGTTTGTGAAGTGTTGATGCTGCTTCTTACTTTTTATGCTGATTTTGGCTCCTACAGCAGCCACTTAACCCAACTTCTGTGCCATTCCTTTCATTACAAAGTGTAGTGAATGTTATTACTTTTAGCTCATATAACTCCCATTTTAAAAATACAGCAGTTTCTTGAATATGTGAAGGAATGTCTTTCCCAACTTTTGAATACAGTTAGTTGTAATACTCAACCTGATCCTTGGGCTTTAACTAATGTATGCTGATAGCTTGTAGAGACGTCCCCTCTTCAGCCCTCTGCTCTATTATTATATTAGTGTTCAGTGTAGCGTGAGCCTGTGGACAGGATCATTTAACAAGGGGCACTAGGCCTATCACCACCTCGGGTAAAATAGTACTATATGGCCCTTAGCAAATGGTTTCTCACAGGGTATCATTTTTCCAGTCAAATGGTAGTCCTTTGGATGGTGACTTGGACTTTTTCCCTTCAATTTCTCGGTTAGAATGATCGTCATGTTGGGGTGAACCACATGCCCATTGGTGAGAAAAGGCCCTCTCTTTTTCCTGGCTGTCTTTGACCATTCTTCTTTTTGCACCCTCCTTCATTTTCTTGTTCTTTTTAATGTTTTCCAGCCATTCATCATCCAGAGAAAGGCCGGCTCCAGGAGGCTTTGACTAAACCAGTGTCCACTCTCACTTGCACGGCCCTCACTTTTTTACTTTCCCATTACTCAGTCCGATTCACTTTCCCCTTCTTTTTTGAACCTCCTCGCTTTCTCTTATTCTGCCACCCTCGTATCTCCCGTCTTTCATTCCAGTTTCTCACCGGCCAATAAATCATTTGTGTTGGAGGGAGCAGCCAGCAGTATTGTGTAACTTTTCTTTCCCCCACGTTTTTTTTTTCTAAACCCTCCCCTCATCTATAAAGCCAAACACGGGCTGACAGACTGCTCGCTCAGTTTGTTCTAAACACTAGACCAGGACACTGACAAAAGGTTTCATTTAAAGCATCAGGGTGAGGGGCCAGCTCGGAGACGGGCCCTAATAAAACAGCAGGAGAGGTGGGAAGGTGTCTGCTTGTATGTCAGTGAGACATTTTCAGCATGGAGAAAGAAAATACCACCTTATATATTTACACCCACTTTGAGGTGTGATATGCTACTTGAGATACAATTTTGCAGCTTGATTCCTGCGTTTAGCTGAAACTGTGTTGGTGGGTGTTCAAGTTAATATTGCTTGGTTAGACGGCTCTGCTGAATGTGCTGCTGTTGTAACACGTTATTTAGTCTGCTGCCTTGTAGTGGTCTGTCATAGCTGCAGACGGACGTCTCTCACAGTTGGAACAGGTGCAGGTGTATTGGATGAACTTAAAACTTTCACCTCAGCTTGGGCAGCTTTCCAGTCTGACCACCTGTTAAGGTCCTAGCAGTGCTGACCGGATATTTTTAGTGACGAAAGAAAGTGTAGCTTTGAAATTGTTTTGATGATGGTTTCAATTAAAGATTCAGGAACGTTTTAGAAAATGGAAACAGATATGTCCATCATTACTAAAAAAACCAAATAATTTTAAGACCCTTTCAAATCTCAGATCACCAAATCGCAGATAGAATCACAGAATTGGAGATTGAAAGCAGAACTCAATATAAATTAGGGCTGGGTATCGATTCAGATTTTCTGGATCGATTCGATATTACCAGGTCTCAAATCGATTTGATTCACGATAGAATAATATATTTATTCAGTCTGGGATATCTCAGTTAAAATACTACTGTAAACTTAAAAAGTGACTTTTGACCTGGTGCCTTATTAAAAAATTTTTTTCATTAAGAAATGAACCCAAAGCAGTTACATTAATCTTATATCAATTATATACATTAATGCGTATTCTGCATATTACTTGTTTACTGTCCAACTCCTCTTCTCCTTTGTGCTTGTAAAATCCAAAATATGTCCACTCGTCAGCCTTTAAACTCGCCGGTGGTGCCCATATAGCGCTATTTGTTTCTGCTGTGTTTGTTTGATTACTTGCAGTAACATCTCGCGAGATTTTGTTCAGTGGAAAGCAGCACTAAACACAGATCATGCAGATCACGCAGATCACGCAGATCACACAATAATAGCTGGGTTGATACCACAGGCTCCTTCTCTGCACTTCCAATGAAGAAAAAACTACCCAAGTTAAAAGATCGATCTTTGGATTTTATGGATCGATTATGAACCATTTAAAGGGAAATCAATTAAAATCGATTAAATTGATTTTTTTAAACCCAGCCCTAATATAAATGCCGACATTTTCTGTAATCCTTTTATTTTTTCAGAATAAGAAGGAATGCATCTCTTGGAAAAAATGCTCTGAGGGGGTCACTAAGGCTGAAGACAATGGATGCTTTATTCCCCGTACCACTAATGATGCAAACATGTCAAAGCGGCCGCCTGAGACACCAGCCAAGTCGACAAAGAAGCTACAAAACTCCAGACTAACCCCAAAGTACAGGCAAGAGCAGTTTCCCATGATTATTATGTGTCCGGCGATCAAATGTTCTTCAAATTATGTCAACATACTGTTGACTGGACCCCGAAAGATAAACGTGAGGACCACCTGAAGAGTGAGTGTCTGTATTTCATTACTGTATTCTGTGTCTTGAGGCTACATTTGCGTAAAATACTGTAAACTGAATTCTCAATAAATTAAAACTGAAAAAAAAAAAAAAAAAGATTTAGGAAAAAATAACAGTTTTTTTAGGACCCTATATGATGCACTTTATGTTTTTGAGTTAAGCATGCAGTACTTCAAATTGTCCCACAAGTTTCAAATCCAGAGGAGTCCTTTATTGTTGGATTTATAAGCCGTGATGGCAAAGTCTCCATGACATACACAGCATGTTCATCTTTACCATGGAATATCTAAGTGCTATGTCCAAGACAAATCAACAAAGTGGGGCTGGAGTTTTACCTTTGCCTTTAGTAAGTCGAAGTTGAATCAGATTCATGTTTCGTGCTGCTCATGTCTGATGGACCACAGTTAGTCTGTTGTTTTGTTTCATGGTGCCCAAAACCTCCCCTGTTGATCAAAGAAACAATGTCTGAATCACATTTTAACCTTAAACATAAGAATATACTACAATTAAAACAACATGAATAAAAAATATTAGAAGACCCTGAAAAGTGACCTCAATAAATCAAACAAAAACATATTTCACCAATTGCAAAATAACCACTGTGTTGAACTTAAACATAAGCATATTCTACAGCTGAATAAAATAAAAAATAAATATATTAGAATGGACTGCTTGTATCGGAGTGCTGATATCGGAGATTTAGGATGCAGGCCGATATAATCCGATATTTGTTTTTTTGACCGATATCCGATATCAATATCGGATCGGGACATCCCTAATGTTTTGCACACCTGAACGCTGCTGTCAGTATTGTCGGAGTTTGATCTCCTTCAAATGAAATCTCATCACTCCCTGATAAGTGGCATTCCTCCTCCTCTCTCCTCATGTATTGTGCATTGAGCTCAGGAGGGTCTCATTAGTGTCAACAGAGGTAAATGGGGCACTCTCAGAACTGTTATCAACAAAATATATTAGAAATATTTGTCCACATAATTGATTCACCTTAGAAGAGAAGTGAACGTGGGCTCAGTTGATTTTTTGCACGCGTGTGACGTGATGTTACTGCTGCTGCTGCAGCTATCTGTTGTTGGGGTTATAGTGACTGGTGGACGGGGGATCTTATCACAAAGGATCTAGACCTCACGCTGTGTTAAAGGAAATGCTTCATCATGTCGGTTTTGCTGCACTGCCTGCACAAAACGTCTTAACCACATGAGCTGTCACTGTTTTAGCCTCGTATAGTCAAACTGTCCGCTGCTGTGGTCCACCCTGATACTCTTTTCAAAGCTGTTTACACGCTGCATCATGCGTGTCATAATTATACAGCAACACGGCAAAACTTTTACAGACGTCTGTTCCCTTCCTGATGTTTAATTATTAGGATTAAATACCTGTTGGGAACTAAAAAGCATCGCTGAAACTCAAGTCCCTTAATGATTTCTCAAATGCTCGAAATTTGGAACTGGTTTCTAAACCTCCCTATTACGAGATACAACCAATAAAGCAGTAACTGTATTATAATCAAAACAAGTTATTCATTTTTTATGAATGAAAGGGGGCACTGGCATGCTATGCTCAGTGAATTCTACCTTTAAACATTTTTGTTATTTAATAATGTTGATAGAAGAAAATTTCTCGTTCATTTAATCAAAAAAGGCAGTTTAAATTATTCTTTGACTTACTGACATAAACTATCAAATGCTTTAATTGGTCTTTCCTTATATTGCTAGCAACTTCAAATATGTTGGTCACAGTAAGGAAATTGTATTTGTAACAAATAATGGTCTCACCACATAGCTAAAAAAATGTAAACAAGAGTCTTCATGCCTAATTTTCACATAATGAGAGGAAAATGCTGTTTGAAGTGATTCCTTGATTTGCTACAACTATACGAGAATACCTTGTGAATAACATAGTGAATACCTGGAAGTCAACTTTTAACAGCTTTTCTTCCACATTTTGTCTTTTTTTCTCATGAAACAAAAATGTTTGTTAATGAAAGTATAAATACACCTTATTGGAGTGCCATTTGAGTGGAAGTCGAGTCGAGGAGGGCAGAACTGATGATTGGTCATTCTCTACGGCTTGATTTTATTAATTCTGCCAAGGAGGTTGTGTTTTTGCTGACGTCTGTTTGATGGTCTGTTTGTTTGTTTGTTAGCAAGATTACGCTAACTACTGGACAGATTTCACTGACATTTTCAGGACATGTTGGTAATTGTCCAACTTTGAAATTATTAGATTTTGGTGATGATCCAGATAACCACAATGAGTGAACAATCATTTTTGCTCAACAACTCTCTAACTAGTGCTGTAATCAGTATGATTGCGAGTGCTAGGTATGGGTTTTCACGGTCAAGGAATCAAGTTATGATGGTGACTTTGTCATGAGACTATTGCTTATAGCTGTAACAGCTATATATGAGCTACCTTGGTGGAGTTTTGCGCTGTCTTTTGAGATTGAGAGCTTCCTGGAAAAGATTTAACATACTCTGCATAACATTCAATAGCAAGGCAACAGCACAGAAAAATAGATTTCATATGCAGGTAAATATGTGCTCTGTTACCTTCTGGGCCTCATTTCATCTGTGAAACTTGCTTGTTAAACAACCTGCAGCTGAAGTGTTTTGGCTTGTTGGGGGAGCCACTCACTATGTAATAACCCACTCCAGTCGCCGCAGGTCTTGGCCCAAAACTCCCATCCAGCACTTATAGGCTGGCCAAACTCCCACCTCAGCACCTAATCAGATTATTGCTCTCTGCTGCTTTAAGGAGAAAGCAAAACAAAATGCCCTCTGTACTCAAATTTACAGCAGTCCTCTGAATTACTCACTACTGGAACCGATAATAAATCCTGTAAGGTAAGTATTTCTTATTTATAGAAAACACGGATCAAAGGTTATGAAATGGGCAAGTGTCTGGCTTTAGTTTCTTTGGTATTAACAGAAGTGTCCCATTTCATGAAAAAAAACATTTGAACTTCAAGTTTTCATGCAGTCTAAAGCATGTTGTGTCCAGCTCTTGAGCAGATGTTTGAGAAGATGTTATAATATTTATAAATCTGGAGTACTTATTGAAACTAATGAGTGGGATAGATTATCAAGAAGGACTTTGTGTCAGTGCCCTGCCCAAGCTTTTTCACCTTATACACTGACATTTGATGTGAGCACATTATCTCAACCAAAACTAAATCCAGATATACATGCTGTAAACTAAAGACACAGGCACATGACGCATCAGTTTAATGTGCCGATTGTGCACGTTGTCCAGAATTCAGGTGACACAGATGCGAGCAGCAGTGTATTTAAGACCAGTGGGATCAGTGAAGAAGCAGAGAAGATATGACATAGTTAGCACAGCTGCAGAAATAATTGGAACAGAAAGTTTTTAAGACAAACTGATGAAATCAAAGTGTTTTTGCTTTCCTCAGCTGCAAAAGTGACGTATATGCACTGTAACCAGAAGATCCTGTGTCTATACGAGGCTGCTCTTCAGCCCTGTGGAAAACAGCTCGCTGTAAAACTGAGGTATCAGCTGAATTCCCGAAGGAACATTTTCCTCTCCCTCCCCCATTTTCCTCTCCCTTCTTCCTGATGGGCTAATTTGCGTTGACTTAGAAAGGCTTTGGCAGATTTTCAGTCATTATCACAGAGGTAGTCGAAGCCTGACTGCAGCTCTTATGTAATGTAAGTTGTGTTGACAGAGCAACAGAAACCAGCTTCTCGTTAATGGTGTGAAAGAGTCAGTTACATTTATGTAGCCCTTTTATTTTGAGAGGAAAAGTTTTGGTTACGACTTTGACCGCAGTTTATAATGGGTACCTTTTCACCTTGGCCTACTTTCCAGAGTGCTGTGTCAGAGTTGAGTGTGGAACGCTGCAGTCACACAGACACTGCTGTTTGGGGCACAGTGTGATCTTGTAACAGCTGCTTTTTGTTGCTCAAAAGTTTTCCTAGAGCTCCAAATCTGGGGTTTACTGCTTTAGACATCAGTAAGTGGCACTGCACTGGATGGAACAATGAAGCTGTATGATTTCAACAAAAGAAAAGGATATTTGAACCCATATGTGCACTTTCTGAAGAGAGGCTGAAAAATCCCTCAACCCTGGTTTTCTTTGCATAACACTGCTGTCTCAGACTGGCTAAGCTTTGTGTATATGACAGCTTCTTTTCCACACCTTGTTCAACTACTGGGTCCAGAGCATGAGATTTATATATTTAGTTATTTATAGTACTTTATTGGGGGGGCAAGGTGAGATTCACAAAACAAGGCAAGAAAAAGAAGGGAATAAACCGATAAGTAAGTGTTTTAAACAATTCAATGGGGAAAGAAGAAAAATAAAATAAAAGATATATAAAAAAAAACAGTGTACACAAACAACAGACATTCCAGCTTAACAGAGGATCCAATACGCAATCACCATGATGAAACACTAATTGGAGAGTGACAGTAAAA
Organism: Scarus forsteni; assembly: GCA_036419115.1. Taxonomy (NCBI): domain Eukaryota; kingdom Metazoa; phylum Chordata; class Actinopteri; order Labriformes; family Labridae; genus Scarus; species Scarus forsteni. The sequence goes on from JAZDUH010000043.1 coordinate 14,467,554, forward strand.
TTGCTGTTGGATGGGGAATGGGAGCGACCAAAAGTATATAAAATAAGTTCATTAAACGGATGGGTTACGAGAAATTATAATACACAAAGGACAATACATCAATAAAGGATGTAAGTTGACTTATTCTAGCTATACACACACACACACACACACACACACACACATACACACGTACACATCTTAGATATTGTGTTTACCCATATCTGGATAAAGAATTAAGAAATTTCAGGTTAATATGCATAGGTAAAATAATAAGAGCTTGTAAAGTGCCTTTGTAACAGAATACTCTAATAATGGAGGAGAAAGACAAAAAAAAGTTCAGCAGTGTTTGTGTGATAGAAAGTTGATATTGATTTTATCTATAAATATGTTGTTATGCCAGATTAACCAAATCCGTGCTAATGTAGAAGTGACCAGCAGGGCACGAGTATTGTTAGGGCCCTATAAAATCTGTTATTTTTCCCAAATTTGGCTTTAGTTTGTTCCCATATTCTTTTTTTATTTCTGTTTAATTTTTTGTGAATATTGTTTTTGTGTTTTATGCAAATTTAGCCTCAAGACACAATATAAAATAATAAAATATAATCACTTGCTCTTATGGTGGTCCTAACACAAATCTTCACGTGTACAGTCAACAATATGTTGACAAAATTTACAGAATGCTTGATGCATAATAATCATTGGGAAATGGCTCTGGCCTGTATTTCTACTTCAACATGTTTGCATTGTTTATGATGGCAGGAGGAGGATGAGGAGGGGAAGTGAAATGTGCATTTTCCCCAGCCTTAGTGACCCCTCAGAGCATTTTCTTGAGGGACACATTCCCTTTTTTGTCCAACAGAAAAAAAAACAACTTTAACATAAGATTTGGGCTGTTTCCGTAATATCCTAGGTTATATAGAATTTCGTGTTTGATGTCCAACTCCATATTTTGGTCCGCGATTCTGTGATTACAGATTTTATAGGGCTCTACATTGTACAGTTTTCCAAACATAATAAGCACTTTTAATATAAAAAATCTAGTTCAATCTAAATTCAGTTGTGTATAGTCTTAAGACAATATGTCTGATGTTTTAATTCGATTTTTTTCAGTAGTACACACTGAATTTGATGCCTGCAACACACCAAGATCAGCTGGGACAGTAGCATGTTTACCACACTGTTTCCTCACATTTTCTGCTGTGCAGACATCAGGGGAGTCGACGTTGCTCCATGTTAATCTTGAGTTGCTCAGCAGCAGGGGTCTTCAACATTGTATTTTGCATTTCATTGTGTGTCTGTATTAAGGAAATCACTTTTCCCTAAAATAAAATGGTTTTTGATAACACACGCTAATATCTGTAGATAATTGTGATGCCCCCTTTAGTTTCACCCACATGGATTTCAGCTTTTTTAACAACTGGAGTTCTGCACTTACCGGCCTAATAACTAAAGCCAGAAGGTTGAAAAATGTTGGGTTTGAATCAGGCCTAGGTCAGGTCAGGCTGGATTTTTTTGGGCATAAACCAAATGCTACCCCAATATTCCTCAGTGGTATGATGTCATCCACAGACAACCTTGAGTGCCTAGAAGAAAAAAATGATTTTATTTTCTGACTCTGTAGTCTATTTATCTTTATATTCTCTGATAGTTTGAATCTAATATGCTAAAATTGTGAACAGTTTTAGCAAATTTAAAAAATGTTTTAATTCAGCCCAGCAATAAACAGTTCTTGTAACTCAAATTATACATGATCCATTTTTAATTCCCAGACGTAACACTTTGACTTTCAACTCAAACCCACAGAACATAATGTACAGAATATTAAATGCTCATTAACTGTGTTCAGTACTAGAATATTTTCAAGACAAAAAGGGAAACAGTAGACTGAGTAGAACATCCCCAGAATGAGTTAGAGAGCTATGAAGGGAAAAGTTCCCAGTCTAGGAAGCTACACACTCTCACACTAATTCTTGAGAGACTAGTGTGAGTGTGTAGAGCCAACACAACATGACAGAACTCGATCGTAGCACCTGTTTCCCCTGCCGGCACATCTACTCTGTCACCAACCAGACGGAGACTGACTGATTTCTCACACTCCATCTGTTCCACAATTATTCATTTATTATTATTGTGTACAAACCCCAGTTCGAATATACTTGTGACTCTTTATAAAGTATGAATCAAACAGAATTCACTGATTACAAGTACTTTTTAACTTATAATCAGTTGACTACAGCACAAATACAATATATTTACAGTTCAGACCAAAAACTGTTTCCTTTTGGAATCAAGACACTTAATGAATTTTATACCAACAACATACTCTAAAGAAGTTGAGATAGTGGCAAAGACAACACTTTGAAGAATGTGGACTGCTACAAACACCTTGAATGTTCCACAGGTAGGCTAATTGGTAACAAGTAAATCTCCATGATAGGGAATCAATAAGAGGTCTCCTGAAGGCTGAGTAGCTCAAAATCAGTAAGTGTCTACACTGCATGAAATTCTGCATGTGTGAATATTCTGATGATTCTTTAGTGTGCAAATGTAAAAATATTTCTAAATTTACTTTCAGCTTATGACAGTATTATGTCATTAACTGTTTCAGAGTCTGGAGAGTCTCTGCAGTAAGGGGGCATGACTCAGAATCAGCATAACCTACATCAACGTACATTTTCTTAGGCTGCACTGTATTACAAATCAATCAATCAGTCTTTATTTTAACAATTTATGACAAGTGTTATCTCCACACACTTTACAAAAGAGCAGGCTGTGAAGCCATACTCTTCACATTATATGTAAACAAACATATACATATATTAAATACACATATGGCCCTTTTCCATTAGCCCTACTCTACTCTACTCAACTCTACCCGGCTCTACTCTACTCACTTTGTGCTGCTTTTCCATTAGCCCCAGTCGCCTGCCCAAAGGGGTGAGCGGCACTGTGGTGACTTCATTTTGAACGCGACACAACAATCTGTGGCATTTTGTCACAAACTGAGTAAAAAAGGAAAGCAGAAGAAGGCTGCAGGTGGTAAGAAGAAATACCCCTTGAGAAGCACAGGAGAGTTTTGGAAGCTATACAACAGGATGAAGCCAAGGACGAGAGCAATCGAGCTGCAAAGAAAAGACGTATGAGGGTAAGCTAACGGTAGTTACTGCTAGCATGCTAGGTCATCACGCTCATGACTCATCGATGACGACATTGTCTGACCACTCAGCAGTGAGCGACGTCATCTTTCAGTATTGAATCTGCCCGCTTGGAACCAGAGCGGAGTAGGTACTAAAACGAGCTTGTTTTAGGAGGTACCAGGCTAGTGGAAACACGCTGCAAATCGAGTAGGGCCGAGTAGAGGAGGGCCAAGGTATGCTAGTGAAAAAGGGCCAATATACACATATACAAAACAAACATGAACCCACCATTAGCACAGCACTGGACCAACCTACAATGTACTTCGGTACATATGTAGGGAGCTTATTGGAACAGTAGCAGCAAAAAAACTGTTTAGCAGCTGAAATCTCATGTTGAACAGCCACCTACCAAAGCTGTGTAGGGTGTTTGGGTGAAGGAAGGGAGGTGGAGGCAGAGACAAGGGACTAAAGTAAGAACTTAAGGTAGTGACAGATCCACGAGCCTCATAAATTTATCATCAAATTTGTCTCCACTAAATATAAGAGATCTGAATTTATTAGAGGTTGGCATCTCATTTTCAAGACGGTCCTTTCTATACATTTCAAAAGGTAGTTAAAGTAGTTCTGATATTAACATTAAGACTATAGTGATTATAAGCTACTGAGGGCTGATGTTAAATAATAAAGCAGCATCTAGCTGAACTGCTATCAAACCCATAAATACTAAAGCCATAAATGTTCTCATATTTGTCTCTATTGAAGTAAAAAAAAATCAGAATCTTTCTATAATGGTTGCTGCTACATCTATGGAATATAAGGTTCTATCATGTAAAGTGAAAGCCATTGATTAACAACATTCAGAAGCAGCAACAACTCCTCAGGCCTAAGCTCATCTGAGACTGACAAAAAGTGGAAAAGTGTCCTGTGGAGCGACAAGTCCCCATTTTAAATTGTCCTTGGAAGTAATGTCCCCTAGTAGAGTTCCCCTGGCTGAAGCAGAAATTAAGGATCCAGATTGTCATGATAGATGGTGTTTGGGTGCATTGATGCCCATGGTATGGGTTAACTTGCACATTTAAGACGACACCATCATACTGAGAGTTACATGCAGCTTTTTGAGAAACATAGAGTATGCTTCCAGTAGCCTTCCATAAAGCCAGAAGAGATTCTGCTTGATCTGGTTCTTCACTGATTTCCCAGCTGATTACTGTGGGTTTTTCTTTGTGGAAAAACTTTGTCCCATTTTCTGTAAAATCAAACCAGATTTTAGATCTTTGACTTCACTGTTGTTTCTGGTGACCATCTCTGATGAGAGCTTGACATCCTTGATTTGCAATGCATGAGAAACAAAGTGGAAGAAATTAACAAGGGAATTGTTCGGCCTGAAGACAAATACTATTGATTCCTTGAGCTATTTTTATTCTCAGCTAGAACTGAATTGTATTACAATCCCAAGTCATTAGGTGAGCTTCATGATAAAATAAAACCACGATTGAAAAATTTCTTAAAATGTTAATTTCATGCATTACATCTTTGGGTGATATGAATCCACTGCCTTCTGCTTTCTTATTTTTAGGATCGTGAGCTGGATATTTTGAGGATATCCCTGCTTATTTAAACAAAATAACACCAGTGAAGTGTTCATGGAAAAAAAAAATGATGCACAAGGTAGTCAGCAATGCTTCTGTCCCAACCTTTTTGAAAGGTTGGAGGAAACAAATTCAGTGTGCGTACATTCACACACACACACAAAAAAGAATAAAGTGCTCTAACATGCAGTACCTTGTCTCAGTATGAGTTGAAAATGAATCTGTCAACTCTGTTGTTATGCACTTTTTGCACAGTGTCCCAGCTCTTTTTGAATTAGGGTTTGCATTATTCTAGTTGTAGCAAACAATAGATCTCATCTCTGAAGCTCCATCTGCATCTGATTGACTGACAGCACGATCCTAGCCTGTTATTTAAAAGGACCCGCTGTACCAGCACAGAAAAAACCTTCATCCTCCAACTCTCCCTCTTCTTCCTCCTCCTCTGCATTCGTCAGCTGCTGGCCTCCTAACACAGCTCTTCACCACCCACATCTTCTCACCTCTCTCCATTAGAAGAGCAGCACAGCAACCACCCACAGGACTCTCTGAAACGCCAGGCACAAATATGTGAGAAATATGCAACATTTTGGTCATTTTTCCCTCTGAAAAATGTGTTGATGCAATGCTCGAGCACAGAGCCTTCCTAGCAGGGTTGTAGCTGTGTACACAGATGCCTATACTGCGTTCATTTTACGTCTCCTTAAATGCATACCATCGGAGTGAGGTGTATGCCTGGAGGACTGCGCTCAGCCCTGCAACAGAGATGTCAGATATCCACCATATGGCCTTTTATAGAGCTATATGTTTGTCTAAAGTACAGACGGGTTAGGGTTGGTATTAAAGCCAAGCCTGAGGTAAATATCACATGTCATTGAACCAGTTTAATGCCGCCTCGATTGTGTTAAATTACAGGCACTGAAGACCCCGGTCATTGACAAGATTACAATCATCACTGCCTCAATCTGTCATCCTCAGTTCCTGGCCTGATTGCTACCTATATTTTAGTTTGTGTCATTATCATGGGCATAGGAAGGAAAAGAAAGAGGGAGACGGTGGTTTGATATTCCTCTGCAACACTTAGGTGACCGCGTCCGTCTGGCACCAGAAAGAGATTTTACAATAGCTGCTTATAGGCATGCGTCCTAGGTTTGGGCAATGTTGGCCAGAAATCTTACCTTGTCAATGTGGCAATGCATGATACACATATTAGGGCTGAATGATATTGGGTTAAAAATTATGTTAGAGAATAATAAATATTTTATGAGTATCTTTGTCCAGCCAAAATTTGCTTGAATTCATTATTAAAATGCCTAGTATTAGCACCAGTGGCCAGAGAGCTGATTACTGTGCATGCAGTCTCTTTGGCTGTTTTCTTAACCCTTACTACCTACTACTAACAAACATGATATGAAGTGAATACTGCCTGACCTAGCAGATGTAGATGAAAATCTCTGCCCCGTCCCAAAACAAGTTAATGTCTGTGGTTATGAAAACAAAAGTCAACAGCTTAGCTAAAAGCTAGCACAGCTGAATCATTATTTATTAATGGTTAAAAGAAGTATAATGAGTTATTTATTTAAATTTTCATTACTAAACACACGAGAATTTAGTTGTATCCATTTTTCACCAAGTTTGATTTGCTTTAAGTTTTCATGAATGCATCAGAATTAGTGCTAATGCTAATTTTGCTGAGGCTGTTGCCATGAATCTGCACTCTGGCTGTCCACCATGTTGACACATAACCCAGTGATTCAGACTTCAGAGTAGTCTGAAGCATACTGATCATTTTTTCTGAATTTGTGCAAAATGTGGATAATTCTGGCATACTGCCAATTTCATAAAATTTTGGCACACTCGATAGTACATTTTGGCAAAATAAGTATGTACTGCTAGTATAGTATGTAAAACAACCTGCATCTTTGCTGTGCATTTTTAAGCTGCATTTTATACTGCTGCTGTTAAACAACATAACATGTTACCCAAGACAGACACTCAATTGGAGGGGTGTACTTCATTGAGTGTTTTACCGGCTGCCATCAACACTTTGTCCCTGTGCCTGTAATTAAATGCTGGGCCCAAAAATGTAGCTTTTAAATGGTAAAGTTGTGAAATTAAATGTTTATTATTCAGTTTTAGAGACAGCTTAACACTGTGAGCTTTGTTTGATTTCAAATTCATGGGCTAATCATGCCAAATATAGATAACTTAGAACATTGACACACATGAATGACATTAAAATGGCACAATAACAAGCAATAAGCTAATTTGTAGAATTATGAGCTGCAAGAAAACATGTTGCTTCCATTTTCTCTACCCAGCTAGTTTTCTCTTCTTTCCCTTAGTGTTTGCACATTTAAGACGTGCTGATGGAGTTTATATATAAAACCTGAAAATGACTTAAAGGACCCCCCCCCCCCCAAAAAAAAAAAAAATAAATAAATAAATAAATAATTCAATAACATTTATAAATGTTTGACAGAAAATAAGAGAATGGAAACATAGACTAAGGGCATTTATGTTGTGTACTTTTTTTTATAGGTAGCATAATATATCACCTATGCAAATATTTCAATCTCACTTTTTAAAAATTCCTATAGCTTAAAGTTTGACACGTTGCCCAGCTCTAATGCTTCCTGCTACCAAAATGTTTACATCTGTTGTCTCAAGTTGCCATGGAAAGATTTATAGCTACTATCAGTAATGAGCAGGATCTGTTGGACCTAGAAGAGACCTGATTCCTCACCATGTCCATGAGTCAGGGTGAAGCCATGCCAGTTCATCAGCTCTCCACATCAAGAGCGATCAAAGTAAAACGGCTTCAGGAGAAGTTGGAAACAAAACTCGAGGATCCTGCTGTTACATGTTGAAAGAAGAGCGGAATTGTAGCTTTTAGATTTGTCACCAGGAAAGTTGGCAGACAAACTGGCACCTTTAAAAAATACCAGATGTTTCTGATCAACTCACAGGTGTGCATAACTGACTTTTATCATTGAGCAATATTTGGATAAATAAAACTGATAGAAAAGGACAGAGAGATTACATGACCACATTCTGATTTTGCAATAAGTGACTCACTGGCGAAGCTAAATGCCATTTCATCATGCTTTTCTGAACTGAGTCAGTTCAAACTGCACTTTTGCTCTCCAGGGCCGGTAATGAGTCCGTCAAACCCAAAAATGTTGATGGCAGCAGGGGGAGAACTTGCTTCACAACCAAAAATGAAAGTTAGACCATCAGCCAGCTGCCAAAAGAAGCAAATATTTCCCTGGCTGTGTCATTAAGGAGAATGGGATGTTTTGCTTCGCTGCTGAATGGCCAGGAGTGAAGGACGCCAAGGGGGCAGAGACATGCATGCATGCGTGCACTGAACCCATTAATTACCATTTTCTAAACAGAGAGCTGGCTCCTAATTATCACTACACAACATCTGGACAGAGATCACAGGATGTGCTGGATTTGGAAAGGAGGGGAGATATGAGCCTGACTTTACAGTAGGCATATATTTTAATACAATGAATGAAAGCACACAGGCTATTATTTTATCATGGTTCATGACCTCAAAAATCATGAACACTTGGATTAAGTTTTTGTTCCCACTAAAGAACAGAAACTCACTTAAAGCCCATTTCAGTTTAAAGCTAGGGTCTACGATCTGAAAATCAGTTTGGCTGTTGAGACAGATTTGAAAAACGCAGTCTGCCCCCCCTTCACTCACCCCTCCCCTCCGTGTTCCAAGATCCCGCCCCCCAGCTCGTGTCACTTCCTAACAATATACATATATGGGCCATTCTACCGAATTTGTCCAAACTGTGGTCCCACACTAAAAAAACTATGTAACAAAACAATTAAGAATTCATCAATGATGTTTTTTAAAATATCTTGTTGATTTCTTTTAAACAGCATTGAAAAGATTTGGATGTATTGCGGGTTTATTTTTTTAATTTAAAAAGATCATTCAAAAAATGCTGTCCCACGCTTTCATGTCACACCCGAAACACAGATAGTTTCACCACATAGGTTGAGCCTGGTTTTTAGCTACACCCCTGCATTTTTGATCAGGCAGAGACTCAGCATCCCTCTACCTCATGGCATCATGGCGAGTAGTTACCTCTCATCATTTTGGAGTAAACGTGTTCCAAAATCTGAAAATCTGTCGGGAACATTTTTTATTGTCACTACCAAACACATATTCTCTGTAATTAGGTAAACTTTTGGAGGTTTAATGCAACACACTATGTTTTTATGGGTGTACACCTGTTCAAACATCCATTTGCTGGCCATGTGCTTAGTAGCATTTTTTAGTTATTAGCTAAAATTAGCTAAAATTGTCACAACCGAAACAGATGGTAGAGTTTGGTTGTGACAACATGTAATAGTCCACTCACTTAAGTCAATGTTTTATCATTATTACCTCTTAAAACATGTAGATAATGCTGATTCATGTTTTATATTATAAAGCATCAGGAGAAAGCAACAGGGAGAAATGAAAAAAACAACAATATGGCAAAACAAAATATTTGAAGAACTAGACTTTCCGCCCAAGTTTGTGGATCACGTTATTCTTAAGAAGTTGCTTGTTTTGTTTTAAGTTCATTAAAGTTCTTGCATAACACTTTCTGGTATGTGTATTTTTAAAAAAAGATGTTTTAAAGGGACTGTGAGGAGTTTCTAAGTAATTACAAAAAGTCTCACTTTTAGATATATGCCTGATGGAAACACACACTTTAAGATGAGTTTAATAGCATCAAAATAGGTTATCTATAAATGCTATTCCTTAGCCTTCCGGTCGGGTCGGACCGGGCTGGACTGGCCTGGATACTCAACTTCAGGAACAAGACAAATAAAACTAGAGCAAATTTATATTATTCTGACATGTCTTAGAGCACCGGGCTGTAAGTAGTGATATATGGCCAGCTACAAAACTACGATACTAAGTTTTCTAAAAATTGCTTGTTGTCACACATCAAAAACTACCGCTACGTAACTAGACAGAGATACATTACCTCGTCACTTTGCATCCTGAAACTTGTTGAAAAAAGAAGTTGTAAAGCAATGCAGAGTTCTGAGGAAGGTCCAATTTTCATTCATTTAGCATCACAACAAACACACGCTTTGGCTTGTGGTGCGTTCCAGTTGTAGTCGGAAGTTGGAATTTCTGAGTTTGGAGTAGGAGACTACCACTGAAACGTCCCCCGAAGTGGAAATTTCCTGCTGGGAACTCGGTGAAACCTCGCCACCCCCGAGTTGACAATGGAAGATGGATGCCCCCAGTGTGAACAGTTATTTAGCTCCTCTAATAATCAATTTATTTGCACTTCTGACTGGGGTGTGTTGCTCGAGATCAGCTGTATACAGGGGCTGCGGTCGTAAAAGTCATTTTTGCTTAGGAAGGTTCCTAACGGAGTGAAATGAACCGGAAGTAGTTCGTGATTAGAGCCGTTCGAATAGTTCAAATGCATAGGAAAGGTGGCTCAATGCTTCCTTTATTATCTCCTTTAGCATAGGATACACCGGACCAACCTTTATGAAAGGAGAGGAGATTATTCTGTCCCACAATTCACCGCGGCAACAGCTTTTATAAACAGCACGTATTCCGACTGCTTCCAAATTCAAACGAATAATGACGAACAAATCACACAGACCATGTGAGTTCCCTCTGCTGTTCATCCTTTCTAAAGTTTACCAAAACCTGCCTTAACTTTCCAGTAGTCTGATTCTCTGAAGAGAGCAGGATATGAGACATTTGATGTTGATTATGTTTTAAATATGGTTCAATGTTAATCATTTCTACACCATTAGATTGTGGTCTTAACAGTTTGTACCTTTCTTTCATTCAGTTCATTTATTTTCATGCACCGGTTGGTGTTCATGTTGATCATGAGAGGACAGATTTATTTAAATCCTCACTTCCAACATCGGTTATGCAGATGTAATTTTTACCAGGTTATTATGTTCAATGTTGTCTAAAGGAACAACATTGTCATGATTAATGAGCACTTCAATGATGCATCTTTTGTAGTTCACCTTCAGAAAATTGTGATTTCACTGCAGCAGTAACATCCGCCGTCACATGATGACGAAGCGTAGTGAAAGTGTAGTCGGATTCTCTCTGTATGGCAGTATTCCTTTCCTAAGTCCTTCTGAATTCTCCTTTCTCCTTTCCTTAACCTCGTGACGTTTTCCATCAGGGTTAAGGAAAAGTAGATAGGAAAGGACTTAGGAGGTGACTATTCGACCGCAGCCATAGTATTGTTAGACTCATATTTACAAAAATGTTGCCATAGTGATAATCACATTCTTCATACAACAACACAGGGCGTGCTAACAACAGCTAACAACAGCCTGGTAGATCGGCATGTTTTTTTCCGACTTCAACTGGAACGCCGATAAGTCAGAGATGATGTCACTCCTAGTTCTGAGGTTACTGGAACGCAGCATTACGACAGTCGCTGCGTGTGCTCATGGGTAGCAGAGTCTTAGTGTTGCCAGTAATAGATTCTCCTCATAGCACCTTTAAAAGCAATATCTTCAGAATGTTCAATAATTATAACTCATGTTTGACCCTCTAACTCCCAGCTCAACTGTTTGGCAGAAGTCAATACATTCAGGAACGTTTAATGTGTAAAAAAAAAATCATTGTTTATTTGTGACAGAAAAATCTGCTTTAACTGCTTAAACTACTTTTTAATGTTACAGTAGATGCGTTGTGATGTTTGAGTAGGCTTATGCTGGCCTTCAAAGTAAATGTCATTTGATTGATTATAAACATTTGTGTTCATAATATTCCCAATGTAAGACATGTTTGAAGTTAATATTAAGCAATACGGTGGAGAGAATATGATACAACCTTGCAAACAATAAAATAGTGGTCACTACCAAAATAGTGCAGTCACAACCGAAACGGTGCACTCACAACCGAAACACTGGGTGTTTTGTAAAAAATAAAGGATATTGAGTCATCAACTAACATTTTATGATGTCTATTCGTTAAATGTATGTTCAATTTCATAACTCATTAACTCTGAGATGTATATAATCAGTGGAATTCATTTTACACGAAAAGATTGGATTTTGATTTTGATGAGTCTTAGAAATTGAACTTTGGAAAATGTTTAAAATATCATTTTTATTGGTTTTGTTGTAAAACCCTTCAAGAAAAATTTGTAAACATATTCTTTAGAGGGGGCATGGAAGTACAATATGAACAGATTAATATAATACCTTTTATTGCAGTGTGTTGCTATGTTTCGGTTGTGAGGTATTGTGGGAGTAGAAAAAACATTTCAAGAACAAGCAGAAATTAAAATATGAATATTGACTGCTCTATACAAGATATATGTACCTTAGATGTGGTACAACATATGTATGGACAAAATTTTGGGAAAAAAAACACTTAAAAAAAAAAAAAATTCCAACCCTTGCACTTTGGACAAATTCGGTAGAATGGCCCATATATGTATTTCTTCCTTACTTCAGCCTTTTCCTCGAAACTTTTACGTTTCCTTCCCTTCGATGTGGAGGGTAACAGAAGCGGCCTTCCGGTTTTGGTGCTAGTCTTCTCCGGCTCCATGATGCTTCAGTAGCTGTGCAGCTAGCTGCTCACCGGTACATAAGGGAGGTAGTGGGGAGGAGGCGGGACGGTGCAGAGCAGGGGAGACAGGGGATTGGATAGACTCACAGACCAATCCGAACCGCGGGGAACGGCGGTTCAGATTGGTCAACTATTATGCTGCTTTGCAGCGGATATACTGAATGGATTTTTTTCATTCTTTTTGGTCTTTATATTGCGTAGATCGGGCCATAGGACCATAACGGCCTCATAAACGGTGTTATTAAGGTGTACCCATCTTCCAAATCGTAGACCATAGCTTTAACTTCTTATATGTAAAGCACCTTGTGAAGGGATGAAGTGGTTTACATTGTTTCATTTTTTTTAAGTTGGACTCCAGATGTACGTACTTGGACATTGACACTGTTTGGTTGCCTAAGAGGCGGATTTTAGTCCAATCCACAATGATAATGTAAAAACACTGTCCTTGGAGGCTCTTATGTCTAAACTTTGGTAAACTCAGGTTGATTTTGAGTCAAATCAAACTGAGTATGCATGACATAACTTTCATTTTAAAGACTTTTTAACCTGGAGGTCTATTTGAAACTTCTCTACCTACACATCCAGCCCCTAGTGGATATTTGAAGAACTACAGTTTGTCACACTTCCTCATTTGTATACCTGTGTGTAAAAACAAGCTACGAGTTCCAGGTAGGGCTGGATGACTTTACCTTATCTCAGCATCACCATTAATTGAAGCTCTTAACAAGAATACAATTATTAGATTTTTAGATTTTTTTTATGCTATGCTGGAACAAACTGGTGGTGTAGCTGATGGTCAGCAAAAGGTCTTTCTGCAGTACTTAGCTTCTTTCTGCTTGATGTTCTCTGCACAGAATGCAAAATGTGCCCAATCAACGGAGACAGCAAGGTCCTCTGATAGATTAATGCTAGTCTGCTTCATGTTCCTAGCCCTAGTTCCATGTATTACATGTTGTCCATCAGTTAACATACAGTCATGGAAAAAATTATTAGACCACCCTTGTTTTCTTCAATTTCTTGTTCATTCTAATATCTGGTACCACTAAACGTATAATACAATGAACACAACAAAAAATGCAGCTGGTCACATAATACTTTATGTCCTATTTGACATTCTTAAGCTTAACTGATACCCAGGGTATATAAGAGGCCATTTCATGTCACAAGCAGCACTGCACATGCAAAGGCCTAGAGTGGTTTCCTGCTTACATTCAAGCCGTAGCACAACTCAGAAGTTGTCAGCTCTCACATAATGCCTAAAACAAAAGAATTATGTGAAGCCACAAAGGCAGCCATCTTGGCACTGCTGGAAATTGGCATGAGTGAGAGACAGGTAGCGAAAAAACTGAAGATCTCCAAGACAGCCGTTCATTACAACAAAAAAAAACAAGCTGAACATGGCACTACCAAATTGCTACCTGGCCGTGGCAGGAAAGGTCTTTCTACCCCACGAGATGACCGTGCACTCATCCGTTCCTGTGTCAGGAATCGCCCAGACCTCCAGGGACCTTAAAAATGAGTGGGCACTGTCGAGAAATGTGACTTGTTCAGCAAGGACAGTTCAAACCGACTTGTTGAAGCTGGTTTGAAGTCACACAGAGCACGCAAGAAGCCCTTCATCAATGAAAGGCAGAGGAAGGCCCGGTTACTCTTTGCTCGAGACCACAAGGATTGGACTGTTGATGATTGAGCTAAGGTTCTCTTCAGTGATGAATCCAATTTTGAATTGATGCCCACTCCAGCCAACTTACTGGTTAGGAGGAAGCCTGGAGAAGCTTACAACCCAGACTGTCTTGCCCCTACAGTAAAACATGGGGGTGGATCAGTCATGATCTGGGGTTGTTTCAGTCTGAGGAACAGGGCAAATGCAATTGTGTGAAGGCCGAATGAACCAGGTCATGTACAGGACTACCCTTGAAAACAGTCTTCTTCCATCAGCTGGAAAACTCTTTCCTGCCTCAATGACTGGATTTTCCAACAAGATAATGCCCCTTGCCACACGGCAAGGTCAGTTAAAGCCTGGATGGAGAAGCACAACATACAGAACATGCCTTGGCCTGCTCAATCACCAGATCTTAATCCAATTGAAAACCTGTGGAAAATTATCAAACTCAAAATGGAGAACCACAAGCCCAAAAACAAAGAAAATTTGTTTGAATTTGTCCAACAGGAATGGGCTGCTGTGACAGCAGAACAATGTCAGAAGCTGGTGGAGAGCATGCCAAGACGCATGGCTGCAGTCATCAAAAACAATGGTTATGCAATCAAGTATTAACTCTTGTGTGTATCATGTGTTTAAAGCAAACAGAAAAGAAAACATGGAATGCTTAAAAGTAGTGTTTTTGGCGGTACAATGCCATAGCTATTGATGTAAGAATTTAAGTAATTTTGGTTATTATCAAGAAAACCATGGAAAATGAATAGTTCTTAGTTCTTAAATTAAACTCTCATGAGCTATTTTTGTTGTTATCATTATAATTGTCCAAACAAATGTACCTTTAGTTGAGCCAGGCATTAAAATTAACAAGAAATTGAAGAAAACAAGGGTGGTCTAATAATTTTTTCCATGACTGTATATCTGAAAAATATAAAGAAGGATTTTGTTTAAACTTTACATAAAATTACACCCTAAAATCAAACCATTTCTTCTTGGAGTCAAAAATCTGAGGTTGTAGGTTAAAACCATGGAGCCCCTTGTTCATGCTTTAGTTGCAACATTACATCTCAAGAGATTTCACAAATTTGCACACAGGTATACTCGAACTTAAGAATGAAGTGTTTAGACTTAGGAGATTCACCCTTTTGTGCATATCTTGCTTTAGGATTTTTTTTTATCTAAAGACACACTAATTGATTTTTTTAAAGCTTTGCTCAAATGACCGCTCTAGCTTGGGTACATGGTCATCCTTCACATGTGTACATTATATGTAAGGATACTTCAGGGTGTTTTTTGAATCCCTAAACCAATTTCCACTTTGATGGAAAGATGAAGTGAGAGGACTTTGGAGGTCAAACACCAATGTCTTCACACTTTATTTTTGGACTTAATGCGTTATAGACCTTTTTTTTTTTTTTAAAGTGAGGATGATTTTTAATTCATAGGTGCAGTGTCAAGTTCATGAAGTCCCATATGCATTCTTTATTTGCATATGTGATAGCTAAAGAATGCTTTAAGAGTTTAAAAGTAAAAAATGGAAGTGACCAGACTTTCAAGGTTCAAGGTCAAGGTGTTGGGCCTTGTGTCAGCACCTTGTTTTTGGATTTAATATCTTCAGAGCTCTTTCTTTTCTTCTCTTCTTTGCACTCCTGTACACCCCAATTAAAATGAATGGTTAGGGTTTGTAAGTTCCCGGAAGCATTGAAACCATTGTAGATCCAAGAAGTCTACCAATAACACTTACACAAAAAGACTTTAGCACTTCTTCTCTACCAACAACTGGACTTGAACAGCCCCACTGCTGAAGACAGTGCTACAGTAAGTGCAGTTGTGCTGCATACGTCGTCTGCAGTTATCAGTTATAAGTCATATGGTATGTACATTTAAAGTTTGATTTTGCAATGAATGAAGAATGTAAATATTGACATTATTTGCCACGGAAGCCCAATAATCCTGGTTAGATTTATGTGACAGCTGAGTGGGCACACATCTCCAATCATCACTGCCTGATCTGGAGGAACCAAATCTCTTTCTGATTTGTCCCCATCTCCCGTGCGACCTTGCTCAATGACTCCCATCGAGACAGCACTGGTATTATTGTCTGAAGAGCTCCAGAGACTAGAATAAGTTTATGCTGGCTTCATAATTTCCATGCTGGGATCACAAAAGGACACTTGTTTGGGCCTCTTGTCTCTCAGTCATTTCCTTGTCGAGGGTTAAGGGGAGGAGTGGCTCTGCGGACTGTGGCGGCTGACAATCCCACATTGTGTGAGCCGGTGCTGCCTCACAAAGGGTCTATTGTGGTGAGCGGTGGCCCGGGGAGAGGGGACCGGGTCTAGCCTAGGTGACAGCGAGGTGTGGGTTCGAGGGGCCCTGGGTCTAGGGGGCTAAAAACTGCGATGGCTGGCCCAAACGCAGGGGCGTGTGTTTGTGCTCAGCTGGCTGGGTGTTCGTAGAGGGAGGGTGCACACGTGTGAGAGCAGTCCCGTGTCGCACCAGGTCAAAATGTATATAGCACTCCCACTCAACAAACACCTACTGCGCACAAGCAATCAAATCTCCCTCAGAGGTGAGCGGCTTTATGATTATAGCTTTTTAATCAGCGCTGTTGTCAGTCCCTGATTTATTCTCAGCATCCCAGAGAATCCGATGTTGTGATTATAAAACTCAAAGCTTAAGCTGCTTGTACAACTGCTCGCACAATTTGAAATATTTTGCTGTTTATCCTCCTCTGACTCCAGCTCAAGGACGAGCCAGCATGTGCGCTGTACTCCAGATTTGTTTACTCAGACAGATGGCCTTAGCAGCCCAAAGTCATAGTCCACAAGCCCCCTTTATTTTCCTCCTGCATCACCGCGGTCCTCCTCCTCTCCCACCGGCTTGAGACTTAATCCCCTCTCATTCTCAGCCTCAACGGTTTCCCACTCTCCATCCGCAAAGCCATGTCTGAGAGTGACAGGGCTCTCAGGTCAAGCTGACGCCAGTGCCCCTGTCCAGTCTGAAGCAGGCCCAGGCCCTCGCCCAGCTGTCCCAAAGGTCTATTTGTCCGTCTGTCTGTCAACCCCGGCTGTTGCCCTGGCCTCTCACCTTGGTGTCAAGAACCCTTCGGTGAATTTAGATCCCTGTTATAAAACCTTAAACCAAAATCTGCTGGCAAACTTTTGACTTTGTTTATATGCTGCTCTCTCTCGACACAGACAGACTGAGGTTTTGTAGAGGAAATTATGGCCATAGGTTAGCTTTATTAGGTCAACAGTGGATGGAAACATGCCTTTGTATCTCCTAATATTTCCGAGATATGCTTAAGGCTATAATGTATAATGTGATTAAGTGGGGATAAAAGCATAGTAAGATATGATAATGACACAAAATTGCAGTGAAAGATCCATTAATGCTTTACTTTACCTTTGAGGAGGAATTATGTGAATTATCAAGGTTATGACGCATTGTTTGTAGATAGATAGAAAGAAAGAAAGAATTCATCTCAGAGACAGAATGAAAATCTTGTCATTTACCAGAGTGTTTTCACACAAGGCCCAAACTGGGCCTGGGTATTTCCTGCAACATGAGAATATGACTGTTTGCATAGGCAACAGTATGCCAAGTATTTGGGTAAGTGTAAATGGTATAAATTAACCTCACATTTTACATAGTTATTATAGTTATGTCAGTTTTTGTTTCTAAAAAGTGTACAGGTTTTCAGGGGTCCCCATCATATCACACTTGAACCTCAGACCTTCAGAGATCTCAGAAGTTATGATATATTTGGAACATGTGCTGGATAACACAGTTTGGCTTCCACTGCCACCTTCTGACATCTACACATGTAAACGGATACAAGGATAACAAATCATAACTGTTTAGAAAAATCAATTACCAATCAATCAATCAATATATAATAATAATATAATAATACGTTGGTTAGTAGTCACGTGTACACATGTAGAAAAAATTCTAAATGTTGACATCCCTACTTGGTGATACCACTGAAGGAGAATTACACAACTGCTGACACAGCATTTTGGGCAGTCGTGATTTCATAAATTAGCATTGATACTCATATCAGCAAGGATTATGTCACAGTAATTGCCATTTCGATTAGCACATGCATATAATATAGTCTCTTTGTCATTGGGTCACTTTAACAAATGTAAGTGTTAAGGAGAAGTTGGAATCAACAGTGGCCCCAGGATACAATATTATTATGATACTCAAGTTCTTATGTGATTTGATTGAGATTCTTAGTATTTTATGACATGCTGAGTATTGCAGTACTTAATATATCAATGTATTGTAATTAGCTGTGTTTTTTCAGGTGCATATAGATATATAAAACAATAGAAGGACCAATTCTAAGCATTTTCAGTAGATTAAAGACAAGTAGTGTTGGCTCATCTTCTGAAAAACAAAGGGAGCCAGTTCACTTGATTGTGGTTTATGGATCCAGTGAATCCAGCTGCTTTGCTAAATTACTTAGTTCTTATTAGTTTATCTTCACCCATTCGTTTTTAGTATGAGCAAGACAATCAGGCAGGTTAAAATGTGTTTTATGCTAACATTGGTCCATTCTTCCACTTCAAAGAGTCATGGGTTTGGTTTTGGAGTAGGCTGAAATAAAACATGGAAGTAAGTTGGCATTTTGCACTTCCTGTTTTCCATCCATCCTGGTTTCCATCCCCAAAGTGAATGGGATTTGGAATACTAGTTTTGGATAAATGCCTGGAATTAGGTTTGAGGTCAACACATGCACAAGAGATTTTTAATGTTTAAAGGGAAATAGTAAAATGCCTCTGATGTTGCCAGGGTATGAATTTTGAAACATTGTTTTAAATGACAGTTGCTAAATAACTGCTAACAAGGACTGCAAAAATGAGGACTCGACAGCAAACATTTCTGATTGATTTTAATAATCAGGAATTTGAAACACTATTGCCACAGGCACGAGGACCAACTTGATCAGGTCACTTGATTATTGAGAAACTCTCAAGCAAGAGTAGGGATGAGAATCGATAAGATTTTAGCGATACGAATACTATTAAAAATCCTGCTAATCGGTCCAGTTCTTTAACGATTCCCTTATTGATTCCTGCAGATTATCTGTGTGGGCAAATGTTGGCCTGTAGATTTTCAGAGGCAACAATGTCGAACACACGTCATAGCATAGATAACTGCCTCTGCAAGTTGCTGGTGTTTCCACTCACTTTGAGTTGTGCAGGAGGCGCCTTTTGTAAAAACTTAAGCCACAAATCTGACCACTTCTGAACCCTGTCAGTGGAAGGAATTGATAAGGGTTTGATTAGCAAAAAGACTCATGATATCAATACTTTGATGGAGCTGTTAACGATTCTCAACTGGAGCTGGTTTTTGATTCCCATCACTAAATGAGGGGTTATGATAAAACTTTATACAAATATTGTAGTTCTAAGTATTACCACCATGTTGTAGTTTTACAGTACCTTGGTAAGAGGTTTTGACTCTTGCTGATTACTTTAAGCTTAAAACATCCTAAAAAGTTGTTTGTTTGGATCATCACAAAGAGTAGAACATATAAGTTTCATAATTTTAAAAAAAGAAGTATATAGCTACAGAGTTTATTATCAGTATTGATCCAAAACAGAGTGAAACATCCCACAGGGTTGTAGTGGGCCCGCTGTCAAGGGAACCATCTAACTTCAGCATTGGTCTTCAAAAATTAGTCATCCGTGGATATTTTTGGATATTAGTGATTAGCATCATTCAATATACTGACTTGGCAAAAGTTTGTATACACTCTGTAATTAAAAAAAACTATCATCACAGCAAACTAAATAAAAAAATACGAAGTAATTGAACAGGAAATTAATCAACAATTTGGCAAGATGCCTTAGTCGTTGACTACTTTAAATCAAGTTGTATGACTTTATATTTCAATATAATTCAAACCAAAGCCAACATGTGTTACCCTACTTCTTTTGTGTTTCTCTTGGCCTACTTACTTCAACATACAATCCTCCTCGTTCCAGTTTCTGTGCCAGTTTTTATCTCTGCTGTCTGTTAACGTTATAAACAACAATAAAAGAGCAGAAAGTGACATTTAACAGCGTGGAAGTAAACAGGGCTCCTCATTTGCCCTCAGGGTGGGATTATCATGAACTGTTAACTATTGACTCCTCTGTCCACATCAGAAGCCATGCACAAGCGTCTGTTGCTCTCTTCCTGACAGGCTGTGGTTACACAGCATTAAATACATCCCTCAGTAAGATTTATTTGTTCACTAGCAAACATGAACATGATACCTTTTAATTTGCTTTCCGGCTCTATCTCCTAATATATTTGGATTCACCAAAGGCTGTAATTTATCATCTGTGGCTACCTTTTACTTATAGCCTGGAACCAGTGTGGTATTTTGGTGTCTATAATTCTGCCTGTCTGCTCAGTGTAGTGAAGGTAGCGCCCAAAAGCTGCAGTCCATATTTATTTTATTGAACAAACAAAAATCCCTTAGTCAACATAAGATAGTAAGGCTTCTCCCTTTGCATAGGGAAGTCATTTAGAGGTCAAACTTTGCGAGTGCTTGTGACGAAAGGTGTGCAAAATGTGCATAAATACCATGCTTACATATTGACAAGTTAATTCACTCAAAAAGTTTTTTCTTTCTCAAAACTGCCGAAGCACAACAGGTTCTTGTGTACTGCACATGACTAAAAATACATTATCTTATCTGCTCTGAGTTGAACCAGCATACCTCCACTCATTGTCAATGGGCCATGCTTTCACACAAAGCCACTGTGTGCTTACATAAACCTGAATGAGAAACCTTAAGGCATTGTACAAAGAGTGGTATTATTGTGGCAGTGCTGCGGTCGTGTTATTTATGGCTGACAGATGGCGTCCATGTCAGGCTGCATGGTTCCACCTCACAGCCAGGCATCAGACAGATTAAACTGAAAACCGCTCAGTGAACCGGTGAACTCACACGGTTTATAAATGGAACAGGCCCATCATTTCAACTGTCTTTTTTCTCTCTTTCTAGTAAAAAAGTAAACATCATGCAGCTCTCTAGAAAGATTAGATTGGATAAGATTAGATAGAACTTTATTTATCCCTTTAGGAGACTCACTGAGGGAAATTAAGATTCCAGCAGCACAATTCATAGTAGATTAAAAGATATAAATGTTTAAAATAGATATAAACAGAAATATGAATAAATGTAAGTAAAAAAAGAAATATGGCTACTGGCTGGCTGCTGCTTCTTGGTATCTTCAGTCTTCCTGATACTCCTCCTCCCCCTTAGTGACGAGTTTTAAAGTCTATGACCTTAGAGACAAAAATGTTTATCAATCTGTTGGTCCTGCATTTGGGAAGGAGCAGTCTTGGGCTGAAAAGACTCCTCTGGTTGATAATGACGGTGTGCAGAGGGTGACTGAAATTGTCCAAAATGTCCAGTATTTTGTCTATTGGTGTTCTTTCCTCTGCTATCGTCCGCCGAGAGTCCAGCTTCTTGCTGACCAGAGATAGCTGGGCTACTTGAAACTGAAAAAAATGTAACACTGGGATGTTATGTTTTTCTGAGATTCATATTACAAAGTGAAAAATACAATTATTCCAAATAAATGCACTGAGTAAATGTGCTCAGTGGACATAGAAGCCTTACAATAATTATCTATGGACTGTAAAGCAAATATGTTACCATTCTGTATTAACGGTCCCATTTCGTGAAAAAATGAACTAAGACATAAAATGAAGGCAGCCAATCAAAGCAGAGCTTATTGACATATCCTCCCATTGCCAGCTCCCCTCTCAGATTTAAGCATTTCCTAAGGGGAAGGAAAAAGAGCTGAATTTGATCTTCGCAGAAAAAATTCTGTCTTCTTTTTTATTTTCAACTCAAATCAAGTACTTGCTTGATAGACACTGAAGACATGATATGAACAGCTGAACACAACAGAACAGTGGACCTTTAGTATTCTGTGGCATGACTGATGGATCACTGATCAGTACTGGCCAATATTTGATTTAAAAAGCATGACTAGTTGAGCAACATTAATGCCTGTAGTCCCCATTACTGATCACTTGTGGATTAACTCCAAGCCTTCTTGTGTCATTCACTTGTCTGCTGCTGCTCAGTCATCTTCTTAAAAAAAACTTTGGTAGAATCCCAAAAACTTTATTTTCATAACTTTTTGTCAAAAATACGAATCCAGAGTTGAGGCTGTGCTGAAATTCATGCCGAGACCAACAGGGTATGAGCTAATCAGTTAAGCCAAAGTACCTTCACAAGGCTACGCCAATTTTGCATGGTGTGAAGTGATGCATTCGAGGTCCATTATATAGCATTTTCATGATAAGTGTAAGATATCATTCTAAGTCCTTTCAAATTCATTTCTGTTTTCTAGAAAGCGTATCTTGACCCCCTCTATGTGTCTTACATGGCAAGGTCTCCACACTCACCTTGAGTGTTACTGATCTGTGTGATGAAAAGCCAACTCAAGAAAAGAAACGATGCTTCTACTCTTATCATACCAATATTAAATGATAGGGGACCATCCTGGAACCCTGTGGGACACCATTTGAACATATATTATTTTTTACATGTACATTCTACTTGTTTTTTTTAAATCAGTAATGGCATACTTGATGCCATTTTAGACCATCATGTTTCTATGACTGTAATGATTTTTTTTCTGAATTTCTGTAGTGCATATCCCCAGAATAAAATTTATCACAGCAAGATTTAACAGGAACACTGGCCCGCACATACAGACTGTTATATCAGCTCTTGGCATGACCAGCTTGGCAGGAAAAGTGATGCCGGGGCGGATTGTGTGAAACGCCAGACCATGTGGAGGGTTATGCGGACATGTCTGTTCACTTCCTCACTTGACACTTCTCTTTATGTGTCTCCCCTCTTCTGTGTCCTACAGCCCAGCACTCTTCCCCAGGGTACTATCAATATGAACCAGTGCTCGGACGTCATCGATGGGGAGTCCAGGACGGGCCAGAAGAACTCACTGTGCATCCTGACGCCAGAGAAAGAGCACTTTATACGGGCTGAGTGCAAAGAAATCATAAACGGGTAAGGCATAAGAAGTGGAAATCAATAAGTCACTCCCAATGTGTATGGATGTGTAAAATGTGGCATTGTGTTGCTTTTTCTCTGCCTTTGAGTGGATGTGGAAATCAGAGGTCTAAGACTTCTTGTGTGTGACTGCCTCAGCTGCCTGAACTGCTCTGCCCTCTGCTGTCTGCTTTGGGCTCTGCTCTTCAGAGACTTTGTGATCCACTCTGCAGTGACGGTGCACATTCTTGATCTGTTTCCTCTCCTGCCCTCACACTGTCCTCTCAAACGTCCACATGCCTGCACACAGATCTCAGCACACACTTACTGTCATATTATGTGTTTTCTGGTTTGCTTTTTCTTCCTCTATTGTACAAAGTGTGTCTTTGCCCTGCAGTCTCTCTCCTAAACTGTACTGCTCACATTAAGGCTATTCTTAGGGTGTTGTGACTCATAACACCCACTCCCCTACCTGGTCCATCATGACTCTCCTCCTCGGCTGTCATCTGGCTCCCATGTGCCATTTCTTTGCGTCACTCAATCATATTAGCCCACGCAAGGTTGTCGTTAACTGAAAGTAGCATAATCATGGATTATTTTAACCAATATGGCCATTTTTGTTGGTTCTGGTGCATTCAGCGTTGGCACTTGAACATGAATAACTGCGTCACCTGTGTGCGCTTTTAGTACGATGGTTAACAGTGTGATTCTTTGGAAAGAGAGTGGTGTAGAATAATGTTAGACTTGTCTGTGCCTCTGTCATTCATTCATTTTATAAAACCTTTATCCCTTTCGGGGTTGTGGTCCGGAGGGGGGGGGGGCTGTCATTGGGTCATTGGGTACACCCTGAACTGGTCGCCAGTAGATCACAGGGCCACATAGAGAGACAGACAACCATTCACACTCACACTCATACCTAGGGACAATTTTAGAGTCACCAATTAACCTACTGAGCATATTTTTGGTCTGTGGGAGGAAGCCGGAGTGCCTGGAGAGAACCCACGCATACAAGGGAAGAACATGCAAACTTCACACAGAAAGGCCCCTGTCTGACCCAGGAATCAAACCGGGAACCTTCTTGCTGTGAGGCACGCGCACTACCTGCTGGGCCACCGTGCCACACTGCCTCTGTTACGGCGTGTTCACACCGAAAGCGTCGCAAATTTTGATTGATATTACATACAAAGTCAATGTAAAGATGCGAATTGACGCTGCATCGGGGCGAGCATTGAGCGGCGTCAAGCGTTCAAGCGTCGAGCGTTTCCAGCGAAAAACCCTCGCCGCTCGACGCTTGACGCTCGAGTTGAAATAATTGAACTTTTCGAGCGAGCAAGCGTTTTGACGCGCCGCGACAGCCTATCAGCGTGGAGATCGTCACTGACGCAGGGCATTCTGGGGGTCGTAGTCTTGCTCATTTGTCAAACTGCTAAACTCACCGGAGACAGATGGAAAGGTGCTCCGCAGCTGCCGCTGGACTGTCTTGCCTGTAGTTGGGATCTAGACGGGAGATCCTGGCACCAACCCTGGCTAGCAGGTCTTCAAACTGGGCAACAGTCAGCCTGAAGTACCGCTGGAACCGGCCGTGGTCCAGACGCAGCTCCTGCATGAAACGGCGGAACTCACCGAGCTCACACCGTCTCCGTAGGGATGCATCCAGTGCCAACGTCGGCGCCTAGCCCGCAGCTGACTTCTCCACAGCAGGTACAGAGCAGCGATGGTGGTAATCAGAGCCAAGTACGACGATGAAATGATAGGATGAAATGATAATGTCAGACGATCCTGCGGCGAGCGGCGAGCGATGAGCGTTTTTTTGCACATTTGTACCAGCGTCAAAACTCGAGCGTCTAGCGCGGCGCGATTTCAGTTGACGCGCGAATACATTCGCTTTCAACGCTTTCTGTGTGAACACGCCCTTACTTTAATGACAAAACAGCTGTATCAGAGTCCTTTATAT